>JBAMCG010000068.1:2912500-3520000 GCA_037075325.1 Drosophila mayaguana | reverse complement strand
TATATCTATATCTATATCTATATCTATATCTATATCTATATCTATATCTATATCTATATCTATATCTATATCTATATCTATATCTATATCTATATCTATATCTATATCTATATCTATATCTATATCTATATCTATATCTATATCTATATCTATATCTATATCTATATCTATATCTATATCTATATCTATATCTATATCTATATCTATATCTATATCTATATCTATATCTATATCTATATCTATATCTATATCTATATCTATATCTATATCTATATCTATATCTATATCTATATCTATATCTATATCTATATCTATATCTATATCTATATCTATATCTATATCTATATCTATATCTATATCTATATCTATATCTATATCTATATCTATATCTATATCTATATCTATATCTATATCTATATCTATATCTATATCTATATCTATATCTATATCTATATCTATATCTATATCTATATCTATATCTATATCTATATCTATATCTATATCTATATCTATATCTATATCTATATCTATATCTATATCTATATCTATATCTATATCTATATCTATATCTATATCTATATCTATATCTATATCTATATCTATATCTATATCTATATCTATATCTATATCTATATCTATATCTATATCTATATCTATATCTATATCTATATCTATATCTATATCTATATCTATATCTATATCTATATCTATATCTATATCTATATCTATATCTATATCTATATCTATATCTATATCTATATCTATATCTATATCTATATCTATATCTATATCTATATCTATATCTATATCTATATCTATATCTATATCTATATCTATATCTATATCTATATCTATATCTATATCTATATCTATATCTATATCTATATCTATATCTATATCTATATCTATATCTATATCTATATCTATATCTATATCTATATCTATATCTATATCTATATCTATATCTATATCTATATCTATATCTATATCTATATCTATATCTATATCTATATCTATATCTATATCTATATCTATATCTATATCTATATCTATATCTATATCTATATCTATATCTATATCTATATCTATATCTATATCTATATCTATATCTATATCTATATCTATATCTATATCTATATCTATATCTATATCTATATCTATATCTGTATCTGTATCTGTCTCTCTCGACTCTTCTTCGTTATTACTTAAAACTGAAACAATAACAATGACAAAGACTATAAATATTAGGCATTTGTATCATGTGAAAATCAAATTTGGAATAAATGAATTTACAAAACGCTGTCGCAGCAGAGCCAACTAGATAAACTTTGGCAAAGGACAAACCTCAACCGCAGCACCACCAAATATGAGAAATTATTTCGCCAACATATTGTTGTAGTTACTTTGCTTTTGTTGTTGCTGCTCGTAATACAATTTGCATAATTTTATTGCATACATTTTCGGTGGCATAATGAGTCTAGACATTTTGTTTCAATTTATGAAATTGTTATTTTATGCAATATGTTTGTGATTAGTTGACTTTTGCATAAATATGAATAAACAGGCTGCATACATATATATGTACGTACAGAGCTGTATGCAGATATATGTATATAGATGTACGTTTCGAATGTTAAAGTTAAACTGGCAAACAAGTGAAATGCAAAGTTTATAAAAATTACAGGGCGACACGAAGCGAAAAACTTAAGAGCTTCGCCTCCCACAAACATTAAAAACTAATCAAACTTTTAAATACACTTCAACCGCAGTCTCAGGCTCAGTCGCCATCGCCGTTGCCGTTGCCATTGCCGTTGCCGTTGCCAGTTGCCAGCTGAAGGCGTTTAGTGGGCGTGTTCCGGCACAATTCGACAGGCGTCTTAAAAACGCGACGTCGACTTTGATTTGTCGCCTCCCACAGTCCGTCTGTTTCGTGCAGCGCCTTTCCTTCCTTTTGGCCTTAACTTTGGCCGGACTTTTGCCTTGTTGTCAACGTCAACAGAAATTGATTGCTCACCAAGCGTCGCTCGCTATTGCCCCAGCTCCAGCTCCCCTCTTTCCTCTATACGCACACACATCCCTCTCCCTCTCCCTCTCCCACTCACTCTCTCTCTCTCGCTCGTTCACTCTCTGAGGCTTTGGTTTTGCCTCTGTGGCATTTTCATTTCATTCAGTTGAGTTTACTTTGCGCAAAACTTTTTGAGCTCGTCTCTCTGGCGGTTGCCACTGAATTATCCTTAGCCAGCGGACCAGTAAGCGGCTCCCACACCATATCGCTCCACTGCCGCTACCGCTCTCACTCTCTCTCTCCCTCTCTGCTCCTCTCTCTTGACTCTGCCCCAACTTTGACACAGTTTAGAAGCCAAAAGTTTAATGGAATTTGTCTATAGCGTCGCCTCGGCAGTCGACGGAAATATAAATAAAACAGCATTCAACTTGTTTTTGAAGCAATTAAAAATTCTTTAAGACGCTGCCGCCACAGATTGAGTCGTCCGCCGATCGACAACGAATATCCACCACCTACCACGCCTACGCCCACACACTATGCCGCCTCCCGGCCAGCATAGCCGCTACAAGTGTAAACACAAGTCCAAGTAATAACTAAAGTTTTTAATTTTAAAATGATTTATATTTGTGCACAATATTTTCGAGAGCTACAAAATGCGACCCGAAGTACAGGCTTTAACGGGATTATAGAGAAGTTAACCAAACACTTGAATAATCAAACTTTATAAAATATAAAAGTACGAAGAATTATTTTCTTCTATATTATTTTATTCCATTGACTTAAATTTTTAAATTATTCATATATAAATTCTACATATTTATTTGAGAAAGTAATTTGTAGCATATTTTTTCCTATTTTAATTGTGATTTTTTATTTTGTATATTAAACCTGAATTCACCTTAAAAATAGTTTTCTTATGTTGCCTTCATAAATTTGAGCGACATCTATAGAAAATTGGTCAATAAATGCCGTGAATTCTTCAGGCATTTATTTGTCCTTAAATTTCGATTGGAATGCGAAATATCTTACAAGTTCATTGGAATATTTTGCTGTTGCTTGTTGTCGCTTGAGGAATTCGCACGAAGTCTATGCGATGCTTTGTTGTTTGTTTATTTGAGCATTTAAATCGACTGGCAAAACAATTGCAATCTAATTTAATTTGCTGTCGCTTAGTAGAACGAACGCTTGCCCATGCATACACATGGCGTATGAGCAATGCGGCTTGTTTATTGCTTCACGCACCCCGCAGAGAGCCGCACACATAAAATGCACAGTTCTCATTGTTAAGGCGCGCACACACGAGCACAGCGAGAATCATTATCAGCACTTATACACAAGGGCACACACACACACACACACACATATAGAGTAAAAGAAGAAGAAAACGATGAAAGTCGGAAAAACTGCTCTTAACTACTTTCTGCACGTCTGCAGATAAAATCGATAAATTCCTTTTCGCAAAACGAATTAGGAAACTAATTGACTTGGATTTCGCTTAAAGAATCTCACATAAATCGTGAGCTTAAGCGTGATTCTGGCAGTCACCGCACTTTCTATGCCACGCCCCCATTGCCGCCGACAGTTAGTTTGCTCCTCGGAGGAGAACTTTTGCTGCGGCAAATGCCAAATGATTTTGCGGCATGTCGAGCACTCGCTGATGTTTCCATTATTTCTCTTTATGCATATAGTAGAGTACATGTATTTATTTAGAATTTTAATTATGCTGCGCCGCCTGTTAAATGTCATTAAATGTTTCAACATCATAGCCAAAGTTTTGCTTTCTCTCGCTCTCCTTTACACAGCCCTATCCATGGCTCCTGCTCATCATTCAGAGCCAGCGAAGCGTTGACAAACTAACAAGGCGCAAATATTATGCTCGCATTTCCCGCAATGCTTTTCAATTTAATTTACCACACACATAACATTTTCAGCCTGGCAAACATTTATCCTGCAGGCAGCCAAGATCTGCCCAGCTGCCTTACTCTCTCTCTCTCTCTCTCACTCTCCCTCTCTCGCTCTGCAGGCATTTTATGCTCGGCTTATTTGTGGCTCGAATCTGCGACCTGTAAGGGCATCTGAACACTTGCAGCTCTTGAATCTGGCTGGAAAATGCGCAGGTGAAAAGTGCTTTGAATTTAACACCTTGGCAAAGCAGCTTGAAAGGCATTCATTAAAGTTATTTACACACGAACATTTTCAATGCTAATTAACTAATCATTCAACATAAAATATACATTACAATTGCTGAGCAGCTCGGTAAAAAAATGTAATAAGTGTTTTTTTTTTTTTTTATATACAATTTTATAATTGAGTGTAATATTATAATAAAATGATTTTTTTTAATTAATAATAAATTAAATTTATCCTTTGCAATTATTACTAACTTATTTTGTAAAATCAATTTTGAAGCCTATATGACAGCTATATGGTATTGTTCATATGTGAGATAGATATGCATATGTATGAGACCCTCAGCAAAGATCTATCTTGATCTGCTTAAAGTAAACTCTATTTAAATACACACATATATTTCACTTCGATTAAAAATACTCTGATTTAGAACATTTGGATTCAGTCAGTGAATATTTGGCCGTGGGCTTTCTTGGGTTAATGGTGTTTCAAGTGCCTTTTGCTTGAAGTGCGAAGGTTCTTCGCAAATATAACTTGAAATAAATGCCAGCAGTGTCCGCGCTTTGTTAATGAAACGCAGATGCAGGCATATCATAGGCCCCCTTGCCGCCTCCTCCTCACGCTTAGCGTTCATCAGATCGAGAAAACTTCAGCAAAAAGTTGTAAGTTGCACGTTGCAAGTTGCTAGTCGCTAGTTGCTAGTTGACAAAATTGCGTTTCATATTTATAAATGCATATGCAATTGCAGTTTTTGAAGTTGCTGTTACTGTTGCAATTGCTGCTGCTGTTGCTGTTGCTGCTGCTGTTGCTGTTTCTGCTGCAAGACTGCTGGCTTCGTGTCTCGCTCAAATTGCAACAAACATGCAAATATATAATTTTAATAAAGTCCTGAAGTCCTCCCACTCTCCCTCTCTCTCTCACACTCCCTCACGGCAGCCAACTGTGCAGCCAGGCAGGTGTAGTCCAAGGGGCGGCTACGTGCAGCTGGCTCATCAAAAATGCCAACCAAGAACTGCCAAGGCAAGTCATTTGGCACAGCAACAGCAACAACAACAACAACTAGCGAACTCTCAATGCGCTTGCTTATGTTGTTGTTGGCGTTTGAGTGAGCTAAGCTAGGGTGTACAGGCACTTGGTATGCCCCCCTTTGAGCGGCTGCAAATTGTGAAATATGAAATTTATGTAGTAGCTATACAAAATATTTTCATGTAGATTCGCTGCCGTCAATGAGTGCAATTTATATACAATTTGTTATTTAACAACAACAACAACAATATAATAAGCAGGCAACTGCGAATTGTTAGGGAAAACTATGGGAGATTGTTGGCAAAAGACAATAAATTAAACATATTACGAGGGCGTGCTATAAAAGTTAAAGTTTGCGGAAAACAACTCAGGACGCACAACAGTTACAATTGAATAAAATGACTGTTTACAAGTTTTTTTTAATAATCAAATTAAATTAAGATCTGTAAATTATGGAATATGGATGATTTCGTGTATCAAGCATATAATTTCATTGTAATACTTGTTATCATGAAATATATTCGCGTACATACAAATATATCCAACTTTAGCTTCAATTACCGTTACCATGACCCATTTTGGTTTCAATAAATGTGTAATTTCATGGCCTAACAGACTTATAAAGGCCATAAATGGAATTTATTATATAAACAGCTTCACTCGATTAACAGCGAACACGCATACATTCAAACAAAGCCACATTTATATATGCATGCATATATACGACAGACGCACACACTTTGCTCACTTTGTCCAGCAGCATGCAAAAACTTTACAGACCAGTTTGAACTTTCAAGCTAATAATAAAAATCCGTAACTTTTGCACGCCTCAACACTTGTTCGCCCAGGTCAAAGCAATTCAAAGCTGGACACGGACACCAGCCCATGAGCAAATTTATTGTTTCAATGCAAACATGCAACATATGCTCAAGCGCAACTAAAGTAAAAAAAAATAAAAAAATAAAGTAAAAGGAATAAAGCTAAAAGAAAAAATAATAGAAATTGAATTTCTATTAAACTTTGCTCGCATGCAAACGACAAAGTTTTGCCGGCCAACTTTAGCTGATGCTCACATATGAGCCTGGTCGCCGGCAGTGAGAGGGCGATGGAGAATGCGAGTGGAGGGGGGTTGATCGGTCTCTGTCCACCTATCGTGAGCAGCTGCTGCTGCTGAGCAGTCAAGTTGTCAAAGACTTAAGTAGCCAATCACTGTGCTCTCTGCAGCGCTCTCTGCGCCTTCCATTTTTTTTATTGTTGTTGCATTCACGGCCCCATAGAGGGCGCTGTCAACACGTCGACTTCCGTTGGACCTAGCCGTCGGCATCGCTGCTTTAGCTGCTGTCAGCAGAAATGTCACATCTTGCACATGCACTCGAATTGGCTCTGCACCAGCAGCAGCTGCTGCTGCGGCAGTGGCAGTGGCAGCGGCAGCGGCGACGCGTCGCCAACAGCTGCAGCAGCAGCAGCAGCGACGTGTGGCGCCCTCTGTCGCTCGCTGTCGTCTGGCCTCTTGGCCAGCGCATCATTTGCTTTTATTTTTGTTCAGCAAGTCAATAGCTTTGGCTTTTAAATTTATCGACTGACGTTTGATGCGCTTCATTTAACTTGGAAACATTTTTCAACTCTGCCCTCAACTGCCAGCCAACACACAGCCCCACAACCCCACAACACCACCACGCCCCACTCCGCCCCAAAAACCAGCTGCATCCGCTTAGCATTTGCCGCCCTTGGATCCCGTTTTCCGCTGCAACAGTTTTAGAAAATACACGGAAAACTGTTCTACATAGTTAAGTTTGTGTGCGGGACAGACACGGGCTATCATTAAATTTTTGTCGGGCAACTGCTCTTAACTTAAGCTACAGTCGAACTTGGCTATAAATAGAAATTAAAAATGAAATAAATAAGTAAATTAATATTTCATTATTAAAATGCTTATTTATTGACTTGAGCTGCTTGCTATCTCGTTTATTATTATTGCTTTTTGTTTATTAAAATTTAATTAATGTTCAATGTTTCCCATGTAGTTACTCACTAAGTTAGTATATGTAATTAATTAATTCCATTTCGTGCACGCTTCAGCTGTGCCGAGGCTCAACTGTAAGTGGCCCCGACTCTGCTACTCATTGCTAAAGTATTAATGCATCAAAGTAGGCAGGTTAGAGCTGCTAATTCCACTAGAAACGAGTGTCCACGAGTGCCGATGTCCATGGCAAAAGTTTCCAACACAGACAACAAAAGCGATGGAGAACAGATAGAGAGAGAGGGGGTGAGAGTAATGGAGACTGTGGAACTAAACTTGTGGACCCGGGTTGATAAAGCAAGTACATTTTGTATACAAAAAACTGAATGGGACTACTTGAGCGCGAAACAAACGTGCCACGGGGGGCGGTGCCAAATGGGGGCGGGGCTCTGAGGGGTAGCATTCGCTGTTGACCAGCAGGGCATCCATTTGGTTATTTGCCAGGCCCGGTCCGGTCCGGCCCGGCCCGGCCGCACTTCAAAACATTTTTACAAGCCATGCACAAACACGGCAGCAACAACAACAATGCCAGTCTGATTCGTTTAGAGGCAAAGTGTGGCGGTGGGCGGTGGGCGTTGGGTGAGGCGGGGCATATGAAAGAAATGTTGCTACAATAACCAAAATGCACTGAACTGCAAAACATACAACTTCACGGTTATTTTCTCTTTAGTTAGCTGCAGTTTTTTTTTTCTTTTGCGCAGCTCCTGCTTAGTGGGCGTACCGTGCTGGCGGGGGGCGTGGCCAGCTGACCCAGGCATCCACTTAACAAATATCAACTGAAATGGCTTTATATGCTGAGATAATAAAAATCCAGCAGCTGCAGCTGCAGCAACAGCAACGGCAACGGCAACTGTAACTGTAACTGCAACTGTAACTGCATCTGCCCTGGACCACTGACAAGGATGCCCTTCAGACTCACCCTGCTCGCCCCTCGACATCCCCTTAGCCCTTTATGGCTGTACCTAAACCATGTCTATCTCTGCGTGGGTGTGTGTATGCCTTAGTTATGTGCCTGGCTGCACTTGAGGGACGCCGTTGGATTTGTCAACAACAGAATCGTCAGCTTAAAAAGCGCATTGAAATTTAAACACTACAAAGAAATTCAATTCGTTATAAGCGACCTCCATTTGCTGCATTGAAGCAAACAAATAGAACAAAAAGAAAAATAAATGAAAAGCGACAAAAAAAATGGAATTCTTTGAAAGATTTTTTATGGTCGAATCGTTTAATATCAGTAAAAAGTAAATAGAAACTCGCCTAGCTAAGTATATAAGTAAAAATTTAATGAAACGTGTCCAAGCGTATTTTTTCCTTTTCCTTTTTTTGCAAATATGAAAAAATGACAAAGCAATAAATTGATTGGCAAAGCTGACATACATTTCCAGCATAGGAAATGGGAAAATGTATATTATGTAAAATAGTACACATAGATATTTGCTAGGCATAACGTTTCATTAATAATGATGTTACACTCTCTATATGAATTAAAAATAGCTCAGCTAAGGCAAATAGGATTCGATCTGGGAGTTTTTATCTAGGAATATATTAGAAGGGAATCTGTATAAATCTGTATAAATATATTATGTAAAATAGTACACATAGATATTTGCTAGGCATAACGTTTCATTAATAATGATGTTGCACTCTCTATATGAATTAAAAATAGCTCAGCTAAGGCAAATAGGGCTTCATCTATGAGTTTTTATCTAGTAATATATTAGAAGGGAATCTGTATAAATCTGTATAAATATATTTTGTAGTATAGTACACATAGATATTTGCTAGACATAGTTATGTTTCATTAATAATGATGTTGCACTCTCTATATGAATTAAAAATAGCTCAGCTAAGGCAAATAGGGCTTCATCTAGGAGTTTTTATCTAGGAAATCATCATCACTTTGGCATATATTACAAGTGCATCTGCATAAATCTCTCTCGATTAACGACGTCTTAGGAGCAGCGCCATTAAATTCATTCATGATGGCCTCATAGATTATGAGACCACGCGACGCTTTAACAATTTGGAGCACTTAAAAACTTCTTATGGGCCAAAAACAAGACCAAATTGGCCAATTGAAATTCAAATCAAATTGGCAATTACCTGAACTGTGAGCGGGGCCAGCGGGGAACTGGCCAGAGGCTTGCAGCCAGCAGCCACAAGGCAGCAGCCACGAGCCAGCAGCTAACAGCCAGCAGGTTATAAAAGTATTAATAAGCATAAAAGTTGCATAAACTCAAATTAAACAAAGCGGACAAAGCGACAGCCGGACAGCCGGACAACCGGACAGACGGCCAGACGAGCAAACATTGCAATACGAATCCGAGTGCTTGTCCTTTCTGCTTGTGGGCACGGCCGGCGGGCAGGCGGGCAAGGAGACATACGGAGAGCAGCTGGCATTTCCGGCTCGGCGCACAAAATGAGCGTCCGCCAGGGGGCGCCACTGCGGGCGTCATCGTTTTGCTAATGAACTTATTTCGCATTTTGAATTCAAATGCAGACTCTACGATATTGGCTTATTACAATCAACTGCTATTAAACAATCGATGGTGCTAATTGTAAGTAAAACAAATTGGACTGAACTCACGCAGACTGCTCAACTAGCAGATACCCTGTAGCTCGGATGCGCACTGATTTGGTCAGTAAACTGAAATGCATAGCATTCGTAAGCATACTCCTGTCTTTAGACAGTGTGCTCGGTATCTTAAGGGCGGGCTAGAGGCGTGGCACACACTGTACTACCCAATTGCAATCGCAATTCGATTGCCGACGAGCTCATTACTGCATTCAACTTTTTATAAGCCAAACAGCGTGCATGAGAGCAAGAGAGAGAGAGAGAGAGAGGGAGAGAAAAGATAGAGGAAAAGAGAAAAAAGTCGCTACAATTAAATTGTACACACAGATTTTCACGAGCCTAGAGGACATTGTTGATAAAGTGGAAAACTTTTACCGTGTATAGACATGCATGCGACTGGGTCTGCACTGGAATGCACAGTTCCAGCTCTGAATTGCTTTAAGAATTAAATTAAACTTTGGCTAAGCAAAAGAACACAAATCCTATTGCTGGCTTAGCGAAAGGAAGGGAACTACATGTATTTCAATGACCTGTGGACCATTTTAGAGATCAGATGATGCTCAGTTATTGAATCGATCGCGAATCTCTTGATAATTAGTAAAGCTATAATAAGGATATAATTTTATATCTTATAACATATGTATATATATGCATAGTATATATGTATTCGTTTATAATTCACAGCAAAATCGTTCACTTAGCATATATACAAATGTGTTAATCAAATGACTCTCTCTCACTTCTTATGACATTTCTCAATAAATAACTGGATATGATTGGACTGATTGCACTAGGAAAAACAAAAATAATGAAATGCTGAACTCAACTGATAAGTATACTCAAACAGAAATCAGATATCTACAAGGCCAGCTTAATTCTAGAAATATTCACATCGCACATCAACGTCACTTTGCTCTCCCATTCAGATGTCCCAACTGATGCCTACAGACATGAATGCAGAATTGGCATCTTGGCCTTTGTATCTCAGCTCAAACTTAAGTGCATAACGGCACTGTCGTCTGCACTTGCATATGACGATTCTAATCATATACTTAGGCTGAGCTTTCTTCATGGCTCCGTGCAGTAATTGAGTTGAGGAGCCAGTTGGCTTTTTCAGCTCATCAGCGTCTCGATCAAAGGGAGAGCTGATTATGCTAGCCACACAAAAGCCGTTGACAATAGATAAACCTTTGACTTGGCCGAGTTCTATCTGTTGGCCTGCATCTGGCCCGCCGACGCCACCCTGTTGCCCCTCTCCCTTGTTGCAGACTCAACTACAGCTGCGGCTAGACAATGGGGCAAATGCTTTCAGCTGGCCGGATGTATGTGTGTGTCAGCGAGTGTGTGTGTGTGTGTGAGTGTGTGTGTGTGTGTGTGAGTGTGTGTGTGTGTGTGTGTGAGCGACTATTGGCGTCGCTAGTGGGCGTGCGTGGGCGTGGCTGGCTTGTAATAACTCACGCCTTTTGACACAGATTAAACCAGCATAAAGACAATGCCAGACGGTTGGCAGGCAGAGGCTAGAGAGGGAGATGGAAAGGGAGAAGAGAGAGATGCCGACTAAAGAGTACGTTGACGATGACGAGAACAAAAGCAAACTTGGCCAAAGCATTTTATGACCCTTTTCGGTGAGAGTATGTGTGCGCATGTATGTGTGTGTGGGTGTCTGTGTGTGTGTGTGTGTGTGTGTGTGTGTGTATGTTTGTCTGCGTGGGCGGCTTGTGTAAATGTTATCCTTTATTGTTTGGCAGGCTTTGCTGCATGCAGCCTGCCTGCCTGCACATGCCACTTGGCGAGACTGCTTGCAATTTCCCCCTCAAGCCCCGAGGACGAGGACCCCTTGGCGCCCCACATGCTGGGCAACTCCTAGCCGAATACCGCTTTATTGTAACTGACAGCAGCTATTGTCCTGCAAGCTGCAGCAGCAACTCCTGCCGAGAGTTAGCGGCTGCATTCCCAGTCTTCTTCTTTTTTTATGCCATTGCGAGCGTCATGTTGTGAACGCCCGTCGCACATTTATGTGAATATTAAGTATAATATTCCCCTCTCTCCAGTTCCCTCAACTGGGCAACAGCAACTGCAACTGCAACTGCCACTCTGAAGCATGCCCAGACACATGCCACATGCTCTGATTGTTTTTATAATAAATGCATATAGTTAATTTATGTAAAGCTTTAGCCGTATACATATGTATATGTGTTTGTTTTATGTATGTATATATTTGCATGTCAGACATTATCCGAAATGGGCGTGGCATACTTATTTTCATTAAGCCGAGTTTTTGTTACAAATTATAGCTACGCTGCAGGAGGCAAAAGCCTATTCTCATAGATATTTTTAAAATATTCAGTTTATTATTATTATTATTTTTATTATTATTATTATTATTATTATTTTTTTTTATTATTATTATTATTATTATTATTATTATTATTATTATTATTATTATTATTATTATTATTATTATTATTATTATTATTATTATTATTATTATTATTATTATTATTATTATTATTATTATTATTATTATTATTATTATTATTATTATTATTATTATTATTACTATTTTATTTTTAATTTTTACTTAATTTTAATGCCAACTTCCTACAGTTTGCTATATAGCTATATATGTATTCAATAAGGATAATTTATTTTTAATGCATTCATCTCGTACTTGAGTACAGTGAAGCTCGCAAAGCTGACAATTAGCTAAATTATTTAGCTAGGGTATTAGATCTTATGCCCTGCTCGGAGCTGCGTGATATTTTAGCATTTTTGGTTGTTTTGTGTGTTATGTACGCCATGTGTGCAGTGTTTGTTATTAATTAAATAGATGAATGTGTGTTGGGTTTTATGCTTGCTTTTGCTCTTTGCAATTGTTGTTGTTGTTGTAGTTGTTAGTGCTGTCTCAGCAAACAAACAACGCACAGCAGTTGCACAATAAATAAAATTGAGTTGAATGACTTGCATGCTTTTGACAAACACTCGTTTGCACACACACACACACACACACATACTCACATATATACACACTCACACTCTCACACACACTTATGCAGACAAAGACAGTCGTTCGGGGGGAGGCTGGTGATTCCGTTGGGTCTGGTTTTAAGCAATATGTCAAGGCAATTTCAACTGCAGTTTGCGCCATACTGACCCAACTCGTCCCGAAAGCAAACTTTGCTATAACAATAACAACTGCACCAACAAGTACAACTACAACTACAACTACAACTACAACTACAACTAGAATATTTGTTTAGTTCTTCTGCGGGTCACAGTGCGTATGTGCAATATATTTGCTCCAAATTTATGACCAACATTACGAATGATGCGACGCTTGCAAACGCAGCTCCTCTAAAGCTGCGTATTTATTTACTTTTCATTTAGCATTAAACAAAACTTCAAAGTAAGTATGAGACTTTCGACTGCATTTAAGTAGAATGACGAAATATGTATGCAAATTATGGTAATATGTAGAGAGTAAGTATTGATTGGAATGAAGTAAAATGATCAAATGCCAATATAATAACGTATTTGAGCTGATTGCCGCCAGCCTTGCTTAAGAAGTGTGAGAGATCACAATAGAAATTTGCATTATCTCTTGTAATCTCATTTTATAGTGTGGATAATTCGTAAGTGCGAATGTGATGGCTGCAGGGCAGAGATACTGAACTGGTGTGAGTGAGACAGCCGAGGTAAGGCATCAGCAATTGTTGTGTAGAGCTAAGCTTATAACGTCGAGCGAGACCACTAGCAAGAATTTGTGGGTGTAAGTGAGACGGTTCCTATTGCAGCGCTTCTAATGTGTGTGAGCAGTGCAGATAATGATTTCAGATGCTGCACACTTTGCAGCGCAAGCGATTTAACATCACTTCACTGTAAAGAATATGCTAATTTACATAATACTTGTATGTTAATTAGCATAGCTATGTTAGCTAACATTTTATTTACTGCTAGTGAATTCCGCTCAACTGTTTTGTTCCACTCTTCAGCCAAATCGATGTTGTTTTTATAAGCCTAATATAAAATGACTCAAGTAGCAGTTTCTCATTTCGTTAGGCTGCGTGTGGCAGACAGCAGCCGCCAAGCACCAGAATGAAATGATGCAACAATAACTTTTTTAATGCTGCCGGCAATGAAGTAATTAAAATATTTTAACACAGCGTCAAAGTCAAACAAAGCAAACAAAGTTAAGCGCAGACACACACCCACGAGTCTCGAGCGCGTAAGCATGAACGAAATAGAGAGAGAGAGAGAAAGAGAGAGGGGGAGAGTGGGAGCGAGTAAGCGACGACAACGTCAACTTATTCACCTACTGAGCCAAGTTTTATTTATATAAGGATGGATTATTTAAAATAGAATTTAATCAAAAATTAAAAAGCTGGATACATGCCCTAAAGCTACAATAAAAGAGTTTATTTCTAGAACAAAATTAATACGTAGGAGGAACTTTCTCTTTTGGAAAAAAAAGTTTCATTTCTTAAACAGGATACACTCCCTATACAGTATATATATATATATATATATATATATATATATATATTTATATATATATATTAATTACTTGTATTACATTAATTAAAAACAATACAAAAAGTAGCCCTGTTATTTATGATGCCTGGGTCTGTGTAAATAGTGGGAATTATCTGTGCTAATAATTGAACTGACAGCAGCAAATATGCTAAGGGGGTATACTCATTCACACAGCCACCACTGTAGTGGAGAGTTTTGGAAATTACTGTTACCTGCAGTCGCCACTCTCGCCCTTTGTGTGCTGCTCTTCAATTTATTTGCAACGATGAGTAGAAGTCATATGAGTGTGAGCAGCAAGACAGGCATGGGACATCTACCGATAAATAGGAAGTGGCCATTACTTTGGTGAGCATAACAGTGAGTCAACTGTGTGGAGCGGCCATTTTAGGTCTTGCTTTTGATCTCTTTTTCAAATCACACAAGTGAGAGCGGGTCGGCTGCTGATTTATTGCAATGCTCAAATGTAGATCCCTCTCGGTGTCTGATATTTCTGTGTCTTAAGGAAAATCTGAAAAAAAGAAAATTAAATTAAATTTAATAAATAAAAACTTAATTCACTTATAATTAAAATATTAAATTTATTTTCAAAAATGTCGTTAAATGGAATATATGTATATTTTAGCGTTTGGGAAATGCTCATAAAAACGATTCACATCAGAAATTTAAGAGCTCGCTTAACGCACAATACATTTTGATATCTGTCATTTGAGCATAAGCAATTGAAATTCCAAACGGCTTGCCAGACTTTTTCGACCACATTTTTGCTTAATTTCGTCCCCAAGCATCATTTCCTAATCTGTCTAACAAATCGATCATTAATTCTGTGTCCAATTTGGAAGTGGCGATCGTTAATAATCCATTCCTGACAAATCTATGGGCCATCGAAATTTTTGCTGCGATGGCTGTCAAACTCACAATTTCCATGGCAGACGATTTCACTGTTTGCGTTGTGTGAACTATGACCTGTGCGGAGAGTGCTATGATCAGCATGTGGAAACGCTGGATCATCGCGTTGAGCATCCCATGCAGCTGCTGATCGAGCAGGAGCGTCCCTATCAGCCGTTGCCTGAACTTCTGCTCAACGGCGAGCTGCTTGAGTTGATGCATCTGCCCAATTGCTACACATGTCCCTATTGCGGCATCTTCGGGCACACGGCCAAGGAGCTGATCGATCATGTTGTGACCTTGCATCGCCAGGCTGACAGCCATGTGGTGTGCCCCATGTGCGCCGGACTGCCGGGAATTGAGCTGGTGGCCATACGTAACCTGGCACGCCATTTGCTGCTCAACCACATCGAGCACGCCAATCTACTGGATCCGAATACGCCGCCGCTACGCCATGCTTTGGCACGAGCATCGCGTCGTCGGCGACGCCAACAGCTGTCGGCTGGGGGCAACCAGAATGGCAGCAATAGCCGCAGCTCTGCACGCTCCAACAGCAGCAGCCGCGTGGACTCGGAAGCGGGCATCGACATACTGTATCAGCTGTCGGAGCTGCGGCGCCTGCGTCCGGAGTTGCGCTTTAGCCAATCGCATGCCAGTTACCTGGAAGGGGATTCACGTTCACGCCCAGCTGCCCTAGCCATTGCCAGCCCTGAGGCACTCACCAACGGCCCCACCCACATTTGCTCCACTGATGGCGCCAGCTCTGCCATAATGTTGGAGCACTCGGAGGCAGATCGCTATCTGCTGCAGCAGTGGATGGCGGAGCAGAACGGAACCGACGTGGAAGCGACTCGGAGAGACAATCACCAACGGCAGCAGCACGCGATCTTCACCGAGCACCTGCTGCTCTCCATGCTGTGCGAGGAGCAGCTGCAGCTGCCACAGAAAACAAAATCTCAGTCTCAAGCGCAACGACAACCAGAACCGGCGCCAGAGAGCCTGAAGCATCTGCTCTTTCCAGAGCTGGATGATATTGCGCAGTCCCTGGAGAGAAAGAACGAAGATTTGCTGTCTCTGTTGCCGTGCAAGTATATACCATCCCAGGTCATGATGCTGATGTCGCTGCCTTGGATCAGGCCCTGGTCGGCGCAGAGCAAGCTGCGCTATATTGAGCTGCAGGGCGTCACCTTAGACGAGAGCACACTCACGGGCGCTGCAGAGCAAGAAATCGATTAACTGTTATCAGCAAGAGAAAAAAAAAGAAAAAAAAAACGAAAAAAAATCCTTCCCCCCTTAAATGTATTCCGTAATATTATATTTTTAAACGATACGCATATAAAAATTTTATTGTGAAAATTTATCTATGCGAAGAGGCAGGTTTTATTTTAACTCAGGGCAACTAATCGATGTATCGATATATATATATATATCGATATAGTGATAATAATAATAGCTAATAAGCCCTACAATTTAAGAGAGCTTAATCTGACCCAGCATAGTTTAAGCGTTTGCTTATTGAACTTGAGAGCTCTGCGCTTTTCAGGTATTTTTTCCTGTCCATTTTTGCACATCCAAATGCATATTTTACCTTAGCTGAATATTGCAGCTCAGCCTGCAAATATGTATTTTGCGCCTTAATTTCTTTCGGACTGACTTACAGAATAATTTCTTCCGCTTATGCAGTTTACCGACTGAATTTACCTGGGCAGCTGCTTAACCCCAGAAAGCCGCGCAGCTAGCAAAAGTCAAAGATTACTTTAACTATTTTTAATAAAAACTAAAAATACATTTCTAATATATTTTTCATATTTATATAAATTCTATTCCCTTTTATATGTTTTCATTAAGTGCTATTTGCATTTTGGTTTTCCTTGGGTTAAAGTCGGCTTATTTCATGCCGTTTTCAACTCGATTTTTAGCCATTGCCTTTTCTTACCTATCTCTGGCTGCTGCTGCTGCTGCTGCTGCGTTGGTGTTTGTAATTATTTTATGGAGTGTTGCACACGGGCGGGCTGCCTTCCCGCCTCCACTAGCCAGTGCCATTACGCAGCCACACCTCCTTCTGGAACGCCCAGCGTTGGGCGGCTGTGTGTCTGTGCGTGGCCAACTTATGTTTACCAAGTGCGAAAGTGGAAACGTGCTGCAAACACGAACTTCTCCAGCTGCAGCATTACCATACCTCCCCCTTTCGACTCTATCTAGCCTCTCCCTGTCTCTCGCTCTCTCTCTCTCTCTCTCTTTCTCGCGCCATGTCCCTTGCTCCCACTGCAGTGCTTTGCGTTTTATAATAGGATTTGAATACAATGGCATTGTAATGAAATGTGCAGCAAACGATGGCGACTGCTGAAGTTTAGTTCTGCGGTTCTGCTTTCTCGCCCTTCCAACCAGCCATGAGCTGCACCTCTTCGGCACTGCCAGCATCATCCCTGCCACCTCAGCTCCAAATTCCCCATTTCTCTCTCCCTCTCTCTCTCTCTCTCTCTCTCTCTCTCTCTCTCTCTCTCTCTCTCTCTCTCTCTCTCTCAAACTCTCTCTTATGCCATTCCGGCCAAGTACAAGCCAAACAGCTGTTCCAACGTTTTTCTGTTCCCTCTTGCAAAATAGCAGCCAAATGTAACTGTATGCGTGTGTGTGTGTGCTCCATTGTGTATGTGTGTCTCGCCGTGTAATTTGAGTTGGTAATTAAAAGTAAAGCAAAAGGCAGGTACTACCAGAAGCTCTGTATTAAATGGCTGGGCTATGCACACATGCACACACACATGCACACACAGGCACACATGCACATGTTTGCAAATGTGGGTGTATCCTTAGAGTTTATAAGACTGTTTACCATTGTGTCCAATATAGTTGCATTCAAAGTGGCAAAGCAGCAGCAGGACTCCAATAAAATGCAAGCAATTAACAAAGATTACGTTTTTGGCTAAGCTTTAAAGGATCGCTAAATAGCTAAAGAGATTCGATTATATTTAGATATTCCAGATATTTATATAATTAAGTGCCTTTACCTAATCGTATTTATTTATTTATCAAGAATAATTTATTTGTTCTATCGGGTTAAATTGATTATTTGAATGTAGTTTATAGTTCATTTAAATTTCAGCACATTTGATTTCGCATACCACAAATTTTCTTAGTTTCTCATATTATTATTTTCTGAATAGAAAAGTGAAAATATGCAAATTTGGCTGACATTGATTCATCGAATGTCGCTGCGGCAGCGGCAACAGTGATATGTGTCAGCGATAATTACAAGCAGCTTGTCAAGTATGTGCCCTGCCCCTTACACCCAATGTCGGCCTCTATTCCCTCTGTAAACCCTTTTCCTGTTACAATATCAATTATCGGGCGTCAAGTGTCGTTCAAGTGTCACGTCAACACCACAGAACAGCAAATGGAGCAGCTCACATGACAATCATCGCTCTCTGGCTTTGGTTGCTTCCCAGTTCTCAGTTCGCTGCTGCTGCAGCTGGAGATGAGTTTGGCAGAATTTTAGAAGCGCAACTTAGAATAGCATAAAACATACACCTCCCCTCCGCTCCCCACCCTTCAAACACCCTCACCTACCGCCCACATTTCGTCTGACTTTGATTGATTACAAAAGCAATTGAGCGCAACCTTATTCTAAAAAATAAAAAAAGAATCCAATCTCCACCCAGGAAAAAAGGAATGAAAATAAAATTAACATAAATAAAAAGTAGGAAAATTTCCTATTGACAGCTCTGAGAATGGAAAATAGAAAATGGAAAATGGTAGCGCAATTAGCTGTCTTGTGCCTTGGCGACCCGTGGCAATAGGTTAATGAGCCACGCCCCATCAATTTTTTGGCGGCAAGATTTTTCGCTTTTAATTAGCCAAAGCGAACAGATGAAGGCGTCGCCCCAGCACTAAATAAAAGTAAAATTCTAATTACGCTTAATTGATAAATGAATCAGCGAGAGCACGCTGACAGAAGCTGATTGACACGAAACCCGATGCTAATTTTAAACTATATAATCGTATGTAATAGGCAAATTCAAATCTTAAATAAGAATATATCTTATTTATTTTTATTTACATTTTTTAAATAAAAATAAAAATACTATACCTTATTTATCTTATTTATTTTTATTTACATTAAAAAAAAAAACAAACAAAAACAAACAAAAAACAAATAAAGAGTAAAAAATATTGAGCAGTTTGAAAATTTGAAATCGGTAATTGTTTAATGAAAAAAAAAAAAACTTGAAAATCAAACAGTATGCTGTAATAATTTTAAATTAGAGAAAAAAATGTAAATATTAAAAAATGAAACACTAATAAATATAATATTAAAAATTTATAAATATTAAAATATAAAACACTACAAAAAAATTGTTGTTTATATGAATTGTATTAAAAATTTAATTTTAAATATTAAAATATAAAGCACTAAAAAATATAGCATTAAAAATTTGAAAATATTTAAGTATATACAATTAAATTCATACTTTCGAATTGTGCATTTCATTTTATATATTTTTATTATTATTATTTATTTTTTCAGTTTTTAACTTCTTAAGTTGGTAAACATTTAAAATAGTAGACGAAAAAATAAAAACAAAAATATTTAATTACAAATTAAAATGCTTGAACAAGAGGTATATAAAATAAATAATGTGTATATGCATTTCCCTTTATTTTATTGAGTTATTTTGTTTCTTTAATAAAACACAATAACTCAAATAAATGCAATTGCTTAGCTAATAATTAAATGTCTATCCATGAGCTCACTTATGGCCAACAACATCAATTAAAACGAGCTAATTGCTGCAGCGCTTAGCCCAGTTGCAATGACAATTGCTTCAAATGTTATGCTCTGGCTAAATCTTAACTATGTTTGGTCAAATGTGTCAACGGGCCGGAGTTAGCCACAGTTTATTCAAAGTTGGAGCTGACATTCGGTCGGACAAACTGTTGTCAGATAATTGTTAGCCATCAAGTCGTACCACAAATCAAGTGCAGCAACTGCAGCTGGCCTGCAATTCATTTGTGGCATGGCACGGCTCATGGCAACGGGTGTCGACTAGTCGTAGGGTCGAGGGGTCCGACGGTAGGTGGGCAAGCGTACCCTTGTGCAAACCAAAGACAAACCGCATGCAAAGTTGCCAACGTAACCAAAACAGTTGAAACCACGAAGCAACCCTGAAGCTCGTCAGAGTAAAGTTTCACAACGAGCAAAAGCATGAGAACATTAGTACTCAATGCAGTTGGGGCCCAAGTGGGCGGGCGTGGGGTCTGCTTCCAGTTCCATTAGGCGGCATTCGACGTGGCTTATCAAACTCCAGAGACGGCCATTCATCAGCATTAGAGAGCGCTGTGAACTTTTCAACTACTATTACTTCGCACTGGGCCATATTTAATGTACAGATTTATAGATTCTCGCTAACTCTAAACAATATCTATCATTAGTGTCAGGCATAATGGGCGGCGGGGCGTGCCCTGGCCTGCCCTGGCCTGCCCTGGCTTGCCCTGGCGTGGCCTGGCTTGGCCTGGCAGCTCAAATCCTTTAAATGTCAGTTTAGCAGGCAAACTGCGAACCGAAGTCAATCCGTTTCACAATGTCAGCCACAATAATGAACAAAGAGCAGAGACGCCCGCCCGTCCATGGACGGAAGCTGGGAGGCCCATTAGGGCCGCCAACAGGACAACATTAATATTAATTTATTTGTATAAATTATTTATGAAATTTTGTCAGTTTTGGTAATTACGATGCGCGTCGTCGACCTATGAGCTTTTAATTAAAACCTCCACGTTGACAACTGAGTGAGCCCTTCAAGCCAAAGATAAAATAACCAACTGAAGCGAATTCCTCATAAAGTGCGCTCACACATAAAAAAGAGATACAGTGTTGAGCTTTGGCTGTGCGGTGCTGAGGGTGTGAGGGTGGGTGTGCTGGTTGGGCTTGGTGTTGGGGTTTGCATTTGCGATTGGCACAGCAACAAAGTCCAAACCGTTTCGACAGCGAAGGAGGGCAAAGGCCAACAAAGGAGCCAAAAAAATAAAGAATAAAATTATTATCAGTGCATGTGAAGACAAAAAATTAAGAAAGCAAAAGTTTTGGCGACAATCCCGACGCACTTTTATGGCTCGACTTTGTGAGTGTAAATGAAGATAACATTGGCCTTATCCTATGTCGCCGTTAGAGATGAGCTGCCCGAGTTTTGTACGATGCAAACTATGCGCGATTCAATTTGATTGAAAACTAAGTAGAATGAGTATATTAGAGGTAATAGAAAGTGTGTTAGGCAATAGTCAGAGAGTGCATCTAGACTATTAGAGCAAGACGATTAATTAAAGTAAGTATAGGAGTTAGACTAAAGCTTACTTGACTTGCTCTTCTTAGTGCGCTTGTAAGAAGTATAGAATATCGAATTTCTAAATGTGAATATGCGAAAATATCCAAATAATTATCAGCAATATATGTTCTATTTGACTTCCAAATTAAGGTAAATTGATTTATTTATGTACTATGAATTATTCCAAAATAAATCAAAATTACTAATTTTCTCAATTATGATTTACTAAAGATGGTTTGCTGACAGTGAAAAGAACTGGCTGTCAGAGGACAGACGGTAAAAAGTAAAGGCTGAGTTAAAGAGATATTGGCTAGAACTTCTGAATGACATTCTCAATCGAACAAGTCTAGACGACAGCAGATTATAAATAAGAATTAGCAGAGGATCGACTACAATACAAAAAGAAAATATATTAAAGTAATATGTAAACATATAGATTCTTAAGCCGGATTAAGCCAGCCATATCTCTGTGCGACTCAATAGATGCTAGCCCCTATTTCTCTTTCGTCTTTAACATATACTAAAATATAACTGAACATCGTTTGTCTCACCACAAAAGTCCCATCACTAGTGTCAACTGCTGTGCGTGTGTGCGCGTGTGTGTGTGCATGTGTTCATCTGCTTAAAGTATGATTGCAAGTGTGAAAATATATATGCTAAACGTGCCCGCCCCGTTGCGCTCCATGCGTTTTTTGTTTTATGACGCGGCGACGTGCTCGGAAAATGAAAAGCACTTGACTCGCCAAAGTGCTGAACTTGGCGGTCTGCCCCTCCCCAGCCCACCCAGCCACCACTGCAGCAGCTTCCTTTCCCTCTCGCCTTCCGTCCGTCCGTCCGTCGGACCGTCCGTCGGCCGTATTATCCTGCCACACATGGCAAATCGTAAAACGTTTCGCCTTTTTTACCAGCGCGCAATTTCTTGGGGAAAAGAAAAAACACAAAAAAAATAATACTGATTTTTGTAGACATGTATGTGATGTGTGCCAAGCAGGAGTTCAGGTGGAAAATGTATGCTCTCTAAATTTAGTGAAGTGCATAGTTTAGCCAACTTCACTGCGGCTAGCGAAATATGAAGTGAGCAAGTTTTAGATGTAAGATTAAATAAATTCTAATCGAAGCTTGCTTTTTTTTCTTGAATGAAGTGGAAGGAATCTTATGGCAATATAAGTGGATATAGTTTTTAGCAAGATATAGATCTAGCTAAGGATGTATTCTGTTCTGATATCATCTATTCAGCTCAACAGCTTCAATCGTTGCACTCGAATCATATTTAATGTTTATCTTTGTATAGACTATATGGATAGTGTATGTTCATATTCGTCTATGGCCACGCCTTCAATTGCATTAGTTTAAGCAACTTGCGCACGCCTGTATACGTTATTTGCTAGCCACGATTCTATTCTCATTTGTACGAAACATTTAAGAAATTGTCGTCGCGCTGATGTCTCACTTGATGTGCTTCACTATGCGGCGAGCGTCTAAATTTTATGGAGTAAATAAAGTATGATTGGGTGTGCATTTGTGTGAGTGAGTATGTGTGTGTGTGTGTGTGTGTGTGTATGTGTCTGCTGTAAGTCTCGCCTTTTGTGGTTTATAAAAATCCAACACTCTATTTGCTTGCTGTGCACTTTGAGTTAATTTCATTTGATTTATGTGAGCTGCAACTCGAACTGGTGCAGGAGTACGAGTTGGAGTCGCAGTTCGAGTTGGAGTTGGAGGGAGGAGGAGTCGTACCCAGAGTTAAGCCTGTTGTAAACGAGTGTCTGTTGTTGTTGCTGCGGTCAATAAATAACCCGCTGTGCGGAGGCTTTGCGCATTGTTCCTTTAACATATTTGAAGTGCACTTTATGCTTTTTGCATACACAATTCGCAATTAATTTAAAACAATTATGTTGCCGTCCCACGCAAAAAGAACTATACGCAAACAAAAAAGCCCCACTCTGCGGTCAAATGACATGTCGCCTGTCAACCGCACATTTTCAGTTCGAGTGTTATGCAATTATGGTAAAGCATTTTCACGGCTGGATTAAATGGAAAATAAATATTAAAAAAAAGGAAGCAAAGAAAAAAATGACCAGCCTGCCGAGTTAATCACCGCTTCTTGACTTTGACATATGTATGCTCGCATATGTATATCATAAAATATATGTATATATGTATGGCATACATCAATAATGAACAAAGACTGTGGCCAATTGATTCTGTTCGACGAACTGCTGCCCTTCGAGTCAGTTGAGTTTAATATTCAATTGAAACTTAGCCACATTAACAAATTAATATATCAAAGTCTTTATAAGCTAATGGGATTTTATTATTGTTTCTTGATATATGATTATTGCTTAAGTGCAATTGTCATATGAGATAAGAGTTAATAAATTTATTTGTTTAGAATAATAAGACATCAATACTACCAAATATTCATACTCAATCGAGATCCCTAACTTTTCCTTCTCAATTTAAGGTAAACCTCTTCAGTATTTATATATATGTTCTAAATCTAAGCCAACAGCATTATCAAAAATTGCATTGGCTTACAACAGGCTTCCATCAGTGGCATTGAAGAGATCCAGTCAAGCCTGTGCCAGGCCTAGCCTTAGCCCTTGCTAATTGCAGTCGTCTGTTGCTTTGGGAACTGCACCGGATGCAGCTGGCACAGCAGGTGCAGCAGCTCAAAAGCGAGCAGGTAGATGTAGCTAATGGATTTTTCCACGCCTAATTACCATTACCTAGCAAGGGGGAAACACAACAACGACAACAAGTGAGTGCAAAAAAATTACATTAAAAATTTGGCATTTTATACCTCTCACTCTTCCGCCCTCTCCGCCTCCCGCTCCCCCTCCCTCTCCCTCTCCTTCTCCCTCTCCCACTCCTTCTCCCTCTCCCACTTTCTGTCTTTCATCTATTCTCTACTCTCGACTTCTTTTTTTATGGTTTGTCACATGCTCATTTTAATTTTATAATTTTTTCTGACCGAGGTGTGTGCGAAAATGCAAATGGAATTTCATAGTCGACCATTAACACCTTTTTGCACAGTCGCCTGTTGGCTCTTACATTCTCGTTTCCATTCATTTCTTGTGGTCCAAGCTCTGCTCGCTCTGCGCATATTTCATGTGACGTCGTGGCCCCCAAAAAAGGAAAAAAAGAACGCGGGGAAACAAAAAATTCATTTAATTAAATGCCACACAAATGCGGCACAAAACGTTTTCAGCGTGTGATATTTTACAGCGCGTTCCGTTTGTGCTGCTGTTAACCCCTCCCAGGCCCTCCAACTCCTGCCCTCACTCCCTCTGTCCATGTTCCAGCAGAACAATGTGCTGCACTGTGTAGAGTGCGCGAAAATGCGCTTTTATCATGAACAATAGAAGAAATAAAGGCGTGGCACATTTACTAGCCTCTTCTTGTTCAATAAGTCGTGTAGCCAAAGTAGATGAAACCAAAGATTCCCGAAAGAAATAAATTGAAAAGGCCCGAGTGTTCAGCCAAATATATTAAAAATATAAAAGTGAAAACTTAACTTGAATAAAATAAAAGATAATAAATAATAATAAAATAATAGAAAATGAAGTATGATAAAAAAGAAAAGAACAAGAAAATCTATAGTAGATTATATTAGAAGAGTGATTTTTTTATATTATTATTATTATTATTAATATTCTTTTTATTATTATTATTATTATCATTATTATTATTATTATTATTATTATTATTATTATTATTATTATTATTATTAGCATTGTTATTATTATTATTATTATTATCATTATTATTATTATTATTATTATTATTATTATTATTATTATTATTATTATGAAGTAGAGAATCATAAAATTTTTATATAATCAATTTAAAACCCAGCCCCTATATTTAGAGAGGATTTTTCAGCGAGTAAATAAAACCAAGATGATTTCTTAGCCAAGTTTCTATGCAACTCTCAAAGGTAAGCAATACAAATTGAGAGATACAGAATGAGCTCGGAAGCCATGTTCAGTTGAAGAAAGTGAATCATCGACAATCACTGTGAACGGATATTCGGATGTCCCAGAAGGCTGTTAATTCCCGATTCTCGGTTAACACTTGCAAAATGCCAAATCAAAGGCTATGCATATTTTCAGGCCATCTCCGACCATCTATGAACTTATTGTCGATTGTAGTTAGTAAAACTCACTTCCGGTGCAGGTTTATTGAAAGATTTTTGTGGAATCTAACTACCGCCCTTCAGGGGGCAAGTCAACAATGACAACAGCAGGCAGCAGCAGCAGGAGCAGCAGCAGGAGCACCAGCAGCAACAGTAGCATCAGAGCTGCAGAGCTTTCTACATTTGCTTCCTGGCCTTCGAGCTATTCCTGCTGCTGCGGCTGCTGCTGTTGCTGCTTACTTTGTATTTAGGCATTGCAATGCAATTTTTTGGCACACAAAATGCAACGGAAATTGTTCGGTAGGTGAACAGAAAACCGAAAACTCCAACCAGAAACCAGAAACGAGCAACGAACGAATGAATTTGTCATTTTCTCTTGTACGCAGTGTTGTTTTTCCTTAAAATTTCGTTGGCTGTTGTTGTTACCTATTTCTCCTTTTGCCTGACAAAATTACAGTTTGTCTAACCAAAACGCACAACGAGGCATAGCCGTGCCTCGTGCCTCTGGCCCTGCTGATTCCCCAACTGTTTGCATACGTGCCCAATATGGAATTGCCTGGGCGCTTCTCAATCATTGGCCGTCTTTGCCACATGCCGGGCCTGTTGAGGGGAGGGTGCAACATGTAACTGACACAATCGGAGTGGAAAACGACATGCAACGCGACACAATTGCAGACTGCAACAACAAATAACTTGAGCTGACAGCACAACGTTTTCTTACCTTCGAAATTGAAGTGTGAAATCTTTGGCAAATCTGAAAGCATCCTGCCGCGCTGCCTGCCGGATTAGTCGACAGCCACGCCCACCATTCCACCCAGCCGACCCTTTCGGTTGCCCCTGCCGCATTGGTGGTTATGCGCCGCGTGATTCTCGAGTGTTTGATCGCCACACAGGCGTCAGATTATGCCAGAAACCCAAAACTCTAAAGTGTGGAGAAACTACCAGCCCAAACGTTGCAAGAAATAGAAAAAAATATGTAAGGAAAAATAACATTTACAGAGCCCGGCAAAGGCTGCTTCAGATATCTTGCATAATGGAGCATCCTGTGGGTCTGCCAGTTGTTTACCTTGCAACGCGACATTGCGGCTGGCTAGGCGAATGCAGCTGCAGCAGCCCAATGGAAACGAAAAGCGACTGCAAGAGACGACGACCAAATGCGCTAGTCAAAGCTGGGAGGCAGGAATCTCTAGCTAGAGGCAGGAATCTCGGATGAGAATATAAAGTAATATATATATTATATTATGAACGTTAAGTTATTAAATTCTTGTATAAGTGTGGACTGTTGGAAAGTCTAATAAATGAAATCTAAGATAATTTATGGTCAACAGAATCATTAATTAACTAAACTGATTAGCTACATTGCCATAGATTAAATATATGTAAGCTCTATGGTCACCTTTGTGCTCCTTTCAAGCCTTACCTAATTGAAATTTGATGAAAGTAAGACACAGGCAGTGCTCGGTTTTTTTATATTTAGCTGGAATGCCTTACAAGTGCTAAGCCCACATCAACTCAAATAAAGCTTTATATAATCTTTGAGTCTGAGGTTAACTTAAGATATAAATCAAACTTGCATCACCACAAATAAGCCCAGCTTCAGTTCAAATATAAATTAAGGTTCGATTTTAAAGTTGGTCTTAGTTTGATCGCCATATTCAAATGACTTATTCGAATGTAGAGTATATGGTCTCCTTACCTTCTTATGCCAGACAGACTAGCGACAACTGCTCATGTGTATCCCAAGCAACATTTGTGTGCTTATGCTCAGTATGCTTGTTGCTGTTGTTGTTGTTGTTATTTCTACTGCTGCTACTGGTACTGCTGCTGTTGTGTTTTGTCAGTAACTGTAACTGTGACTGTAGCTGTGGCTGTGGCTATGTCCCGGCTGTGCCGGTTACGGCACATTGCACTTACGCCGTGTGCGGCTGCAGCAGCTGTGCCACGTTTTCAACAGATTTTGCCTATGATATTTGCAAGAATTTGTTGTGTCAATTGTGAGAGAGTCTGTCTGACTGTCTGTCTGCATGTTTCTGAGGCTGTCCGTCAGCTTGCCTAGCTGGCAAATATTTATTTATCGCATTAAATCAACTTAGACAAATTGGCAAAGAACTTAAAGCGAGCTGTTTGCTGCCGGCTAAATAAAAAGGCAAACAAACACAATAAACCAAAACAAAATAAAATGCCATAGAATAAAATGAGCAAAACAAACATAAGGAACGAAGCCAACTCATCAAGTTTGCGCCCAGAAAACCCAAACCCTGGTCAGCCCCGCCTTGCAAGCAACACTGGGCGTATGCGTAATTTGGCGGAAGCTGCAGTAAAAATACAGCTGCAGATGTTTCGAAGCACGAAATTAATTACAAAAATACACACACACACATGCAGACGCGTATAAAGCACAGCAACAACAACACCAACAACAAGAGGAGCAGCGCCAAAATAATAATAATAAGTAAGAAAAATAAACTTTACACAGAGCCACAGCGCGAGCGCCAAAGAGAAGCCATAAAGAAGCATATGCTAAGGCAGAAGCATTAAAATAAACCAGAAGAGGAAGAAGCTGAAGAAGAAGAAGAAGAAGAAGCGCAAGCAAAAGTTGTGCGATATTATCTGCATGTGTGTGTGTTTCAGAGAGAGCATCTGTGTGTGTGTGTGTGTTTGTATTTTTTGTTGTTCCTGCTGACGAGTTGGGAGCGAATCTTGTAAGAGCCTGCACCAAAGCTTGTAATTGCAGCTGCTGGTCATATCCAAGAGTCTTAAAATAGATAAAGTCATTTGAAGTAAAAGTAGAGAAGCTGGCAAAATTATACTCTTAGATTATATATTGCTCTATTGCTTATAAGTGAAGGACTTATACAGTTCAGCTGGGCAACAACAAGTTTAAGCTAGAGTATTGTCGCCTTTACAGCTGACTGTCGAGAATTTCCATGCCTCTTACTTATCTGAAAGCTAAGCCTCGGGAATAAAATATGGATCATAAGCAGTTTTTGTTCAAATTCTCATTTACTTTATGTTATTTCAAAATCAGAAAGGAAACTAAAAATATAATTACACATATATTAAATACACCAATTCAAAAATCTAAGAAAATAATCATTTCTATTTAAATTAGTAAAGATATCCCAAATATAAGCCAATCACTAATCTAACAATAATTTGAATATAATGCAGCTGAAATAGGTATGCTTGGGTATTATATTTTTTTTAATTTTTATAATTATTAGACTTCTAATTTTGATAGAATTCAGTATTACCAATACCCCTTCCGAGGACAATGAAAAATCCTGTTTTTAGTTATTCCGATTTTAGAGCCTTTAGCTAGAGCATTTCATATTCAGCTTTGGTGCCAAATACAAAACGTTCTATTCAATTATTGTTGTTGTTTACCTTTCATGTCTCATTGGGATCGTTTTTGGCAGCTGCTTTGACTTGAATGTGGACTTGGCCCAGAGCTAGGAGCAGCTCTGTTGTTTTTGCTGTGTGCTCAAAATTTGAGACGCAGCAATTAGTGTTAAATATAGAAGTCATAAAGTGTAAATAATATTTTTGAAGCTCAAATGGAAAGCAAGCAAAAAAAAAAATATAATGCGAGAGAGTGTGTGTGTGTAGGTGTGTGCACGACATTATTTATGGCCAACAATGTTTGGCATTTAAAGTGGAAAGCTGGCCGACAGCTGGCAATCATTTTAAAGCATTTGCCAAGCAATTAATTGTTGCATAAATATTTTAAACAAATTGCTGCATCACATCAACAACAACATCGAACAACAACAACAACAATTACAAGTTGATTTTTGCTCGCAATGTCAAGTCTCGTTCTCAATGTGATTTATGCCACCCGCATGTTTGGCACTCTTTGTCAATTAATCAGCATAAATGTCAGATGGGTGGGCTTTCGAAGAAACTCATATTTGCATAGAATAAATCATTGAGCAACAATTGGCAATGAGTCGAAAACAAAAACCTATTTGTGTACCAAGGTCTATTGAGCTGTAAGTATTATGTGAATATTATTTACATTGTCTTTATCAAATAATCAACACAAATGTAAATTGCCAAATTTCATATTTCCCTGAATATGACAGGAATTTCTTTTCTCTCTTTTGTAGGCACGTTTCTTTATTGATTAATAATTAAAGTTAAATATTTAATATTTCATTGCTGACAAATGCACAGGAATGCACAAGAAAGTGTTCAAATCAATGTTAACAAAAATATTAAATCATAACTAATACGAGTTGGCGACTAGCAGAAGCGAGCATAGAGCTGATATTTGAATCATTCTGTGCCTTGCGTTTACAGTCATAACCAACAGTACATGCACGTACACATACACATACATACACACACACGCGCGCATTATCACGCGCTCAGCTTACGGCGTAGTGCGCAATTTATGCAACAGCTGCGAATGAGCTATGCTTATGGGATTTAAAATGCGAATTAGTTATTGAATTATTCTTGTTCTATATTTTCCTAATGATATAAGTAATAAGAAGTAATAACCTCTATCGGAATTCATCTTTAATAAGGAAACGGCGTAAGTTATCGGGCAACAATTATAAGCTTATGATATATTTTTAATATATGTATATATAAATAATTTTAGTTACTATTATAGATATTTCTGCCTGCAATGAAGATAGCTATTTACATTATTATTGTGCACGAACTTTAACATTCGTAGCTCTATTGAATATTCTCTACATCAGTTGCAACAGAAATGTTTGTAAAATATTAAAATAATTGGCTTTCTTTTCCTTACTACATTTCAAAATGTTCAATTATGCTCTAGAAAAAACATGTTAAAGACATTTAACCTAAGCTACTCAAAATAAGAATTTATGCAAATAAAACTTTGAAGCAAAGTTCATTGAAGTCATCAATTGTTGGCCGAAATGCCTTGGCAAATGCAATTATTTATTTTTTCTCTCATTTCTCTAAACATCATAACATAAAACCTCAATTTTCATAAACCTAACAACAGAAATATTTTCCCATATAAATATATATAAATATATATATATATATTGGTATATAACAAATGGCAAGCTGCTCTCAACTTTATTTTTGTTATTTTTTGTTGTTGCTATTTTGTTGCATGTTTTGGGCCTAATGGGAAGATGGCTAGAATACACTTGTGCCGAAAAGAGCATCATTTGATAAACAAATTGTTACAAATTTTGGACAAACAATGCGTTCTCTAATAAATATGCTTGGCGCATGCAAGAAATAAAATGAATTTACGATGCTCGAACAAATAAAATATGACTGTGTGAGTGAAATTTGAAAGTTATGTAACTGGCAGGAGACCGGATCGCATGCATAGCCATCATTGGTGCTAGGCACTAGAGAAGCATTCGTTCGAGTGTCCCCAGACGGCGAAAAGTAAACAGGATGAGCAAGTGGAGCTGTAGCAGGAGAAGGAGCAGTAGAGCGTTTGTAGCAGAGACAGCAGAGGCGGCTGTAGCAAAGGCATGTTGAGGACAATTTCTAGTGGGAATCACGTAACGAAGTGCATTGTTAAAATATAATAAAATCGCAATTTTGCGTTCATGTTGCAATGTGGCGTCATATCCTTTTTCCTTTAATTTTTCACGAGTTCGCCGTTTCGTAGTTCCGAAAACCCAAAATCAAGAGCCAAGGGGGGACTGTGGTGGCGAGAGGAGGCGAGGTAGGAACTGCCACTGCTAGCCAGTGCATTTCCATGCTTCTTCGTGCTCCCTCGTGCAGTTCATAATGGGTCTCCGTCTCCAATTCATGCTTGAGAACTGCAGAGAGGGGCGGTGCCTCTGTAAGTGAGCGCGCAGGCCACGGTCAGTGGGCGTAGGGGTTGGAGGATTGGTGGCACTAACGGCGCGTTCTATGCACACTCCATAGATTTTAATGCAATTTTCTACGGGTTTTTATATGTTTTTATTTCGCTGTTGTCATTGTCGCAGCTGCCAAAGTCTTTGTTCTTGCCTAGGTCCGATGTCGCAGCGACCGCTGGTCGCTTCGTTGAGTTTTCTTGTTGTTGCTGGGCCTGGAGACTGGGGTTAGTTTGTTGGGTTTACTTTGGTTTGCTCGCTTGTTTGGACTATGTATCCGTTTGCAAGTTTCTCAAGCGCCCCATATTTCTGCACTCAATTGTCCTTCAGCGCATTTTGCGGTTTGCTTCGGCTTTTTAGTTGACGTTGTTTGTATCTCTCCTTCTCACTCTCTCTCTCTCTCTTTCTCTCGCTCTCTTTCACTATTTCTCTGTTGTTGATGTTGTAAAATATAATGCCTTTGTTTGTTCGCGCAATAAAAAATGATTACTTTAATTTCCGTGCACATAAAAAGCACGTCTAACATGAGAAATGGCTGTCATTGTGGCACTTTCTTTCAATATTTTCTAGTTTGCTCTCTATTTGCTTTTAGTTCGCCACAGATTTTAGCAATGCATGTCTTTGAATAGGTTTATTATGTTGGAATATGCCACAGGAAGTATCCAGGACTTTGTTTTTCATATTTATTGTAAATATATTACATAAAATTAATGAATACATTATTTAGATAAATAAATAAATACTTTTTTAATATTTTACATTATCTAAAATAAATAAGAAATTTAATATAAATATAGTGGCAGGGCTACACTTAAAACTTAAATACCTTCAGCTTATTGTAATGATTTAAATACAAGTTTTTTTGATAATTATCCTACATTAAGCCCAACAAAATCCATTATTGCAAAAACTCTTGATAGTAATATATCACTCAAGTATAAAACTGATATGAGCATCACCGTCTTTATACAAAGGCATCTTCATCCTCTCATCTCCTGCAAAATTCTATTATTCTAAATCTTAGGTTATTCTTGAAATCTCCCAATGTCCACCCAGCCAAATAAAGTTAATTTGCAATGTTAAATGCCTCCTAAACTAAAATTAGATTTAAATAAGGACTATTCGTTATTTTTCGAATTTAATTATTATTTCAATTTAATTTCAGTGTTCTTATGTATTTGATTTATACTTTTATTATACATTTTCCCACATGAGAGCAAGCATTTGTATTTTCCCTATTTCTCTCTCAATATTTTCCACTGTTTCGAGCAATCACAAAAATATATATTTCTCTGCATGCGAAATGTGTGGGGTTTATTTTTTCATCTTCCGTTAGCATTGTCCTTTCTAACTGCTGCTTTCAGCAGTCAGCATTCTTATCCTTGTTCTGCTCTGTGTCAAACCGCATGGGCCAAAAACAGAAGTCAGGCCCAGGCTGTGGATTGCGGATTCCCAACACTCTGGCGCTGATGCTGCTGATGCTAAGCGAAAAGTTTATGAACCAAATTGTTTTCACCTGCTGTCCCAAATTTATAACACCTCTCGCCTGGCCTTTATTTTTATTTGTATAATCCTTTCGCTTATGGCATGGCATGGCATGCCAAGAGAAGCTATCCCAGGCCAACCCAAGCCAAACCACGCCCTCCCCACCGACACCACCAACTCTTGCACATGACAGAAACCAGGCATTGGTATTTGCGAGCTCCCCACTTCGGATTAGTGAAAAGACAAAAACTCAAGCCAACGAATTCTCGGCTCAACCTATGCAAAAATAAACCCAGCACAGTGGTCGAAAAGCTATTTCGGGTACATTTTTATGGCCATTTCTTGTACTTTGCATAATGTTTGTTCGGCCAATTTTTACAGCCAGTCCAGGGTTTAAGGCCATAATGGCCGCAACACTTGTTGACCCTCCCACAACTCCCCTGCCATTCCTGTCATCCCTGCTATTCCTGTCACCGGCTCTTGAGTGAACGTTTCTGATGAGTCGGAAACATTTTTCAATGGTCTCATTAAACGGCCAGAAATTATATTAAATTTGCCAAAAATTCAGCTGCATAAAAAAAGTTGTAAATATTTTTATGCCTGCATTAATATGCAACCGTCAACCACTGTGGCCCCAGGTGGGGGCGTTGCCTGGTCGCCGAGAGGCGACTAGAAGCGGTGGTGGTGCTGTTGGGGAGTGCTGGTGGTGGTGCGCTATGTGGCTGTCGCTGCTAATACCACCGCTAATAAAATCTTACTGCCGCAGCGTCGCAGAGCCATGAAGCACAGCTGTGTGCAGTCATTTTTACTGCTGCAGTAGGAGAAATGGCAATGCCAAAGGCAAAAGAAGATGAAAACGACGGGCCGGCCAAACAGCCAAAGAGCCGAAAGATCCACACAGCCAAAAGGCCAAAAGGGAATTGTGCGAAGCTACTCTAACATCGCTTCAGTTCCTTACATTGTTCTGGGCTAGCTCAAAGATTGCGATGAATGGAGCTGAAATTGTGAAAAGAATGCTCTATTAAGCTTATAGTTCGATTTATGATTAGCTCAAACTAGCTTCAAGGGGTATTCAGGCAGCCACTGCAAAGCAGAGGAACTCTATCCTGCTCGAAAGTTGACGATCCCCATAATGATCTTTACATATTGTAGAATCTTGTTATAGTATCAGCATTAATTCTGCCTTTAGTAAGTCTTTAGACTGTCAGACATGTATTCTCATTATTAATTTATCTACTTATCGATATCTATATAGCAATACAATATCTCTGACTTTCGGTCTCTTAATCTATCCAACCAGATTCATATTATACTACACTTTTATAGAATTTCTACACATTCTAAATTATATTGCTAATTGTTTTTTTTTTTTTTTTTTTTTTTTGAATCATTCAAGATTTAGTTCTCTTCTAATCAAATTTCGAGTAGTTACATATTTCGGCTTCAAGTAATAATAGTCCTCTGAATAATTTGAAAACCTTCAAGTTGTTAGCGTCTCAGCAATAGCAATAGGTACATACATATATACCCGAGGCAAGGAATTAGCCGATTATGACCATCTGGATAATAACATTTTGAGCACACCCAGAACATGTCCTTTTCGCTGCGTGTCCTCGTCGTTGTCATTCTTTGTTGATCTACCGTTTCATTTAAATACAAATTAAAAGATGACAACGTTGTCATTGTTGCTGCTGTTGTTGTTGCTGCGGTTACCGTTTAACGTTTACATCTAATGAAACTTTATGACGACCACTTGGCCGGAGGGGCACAGGTCATTGAGCAGAGCGAACGACTTGAGCCACACCTTTAAGTGGCTGCCGGGCTGCGAGCTGCCAGGCTGCCAGGCTACCAGGCTGCCGGCTGGCCCACTCTAGCTGCTCGCCTTCGAAACGTGTCCCGCGGTTTTCACTAATTTGCCGGCCAATTTACATAAAGGCCGCGCTGCCAAAGTTGTTAGCCAACGTAATTTCTCCATATACATAATTCCAACTGAGAGAGAAAAAAAGACCAAAAATGAAAAAAGTAAAGAAAATACGATAAACAAAACAAGTTGGAAGTAAACGACTAGCATGTTACCCTGCTCTAACATTCTATACTTTATCCAGTCTATCTTCTCTATTAACCTCTTAAAAACTGAATAGATTTTCTTTATCAATAGCATTTTCACTATCGTTTGTCTGCAACTAAAATTTATTTATTCTGCAAATGAAAGGACAAAATATTGTAACTTTGTTTATACAATTCCTCGAAGTTTGTCCGCAACAAACTTTTATGGGAGGAAAGAGATATAAAAATGCAGAGCATTTTGTAGCCACATAGTTGGATTAAATTGGAGGTGATATCTAAGGGTAAACGGGTTTGGGGGTGGGGATTTTTCACTAATGACAGGCAGCTGCATTTTAGTGCTTACTTCGCTGGCTCGTACTGTCAGTCCATGAAGATTTGCCATACTCGATGCCCTGACAGCTGGATAACTTTGCATTTCGAGTTTTGAGCTTTTGTAATTTGAAGAATTATTTATGCAGAAAGTGCAAACAAAATCTGAATAATTACCAACAATAGCTAAAACTAACTGACTGACAGCCTAACAAAAGCCATAGCAATAGACAACAGAGCGAGACGGCGAGAGAGAGAGAAAGAGAAGGAGACAGAGAGGACAGGGACTTCAAATGGAATTGCAACTATTTGCCTGTCAGAGCACTCACATACATAAGGTAAAATAATATTTTACGAATATGAATACGATTTTGGCATTTAACAGACAATTGTTCTCTATTCTGATATGTCAGAAAGCAAAAGATGATGGAGCAACTGACTTCATTTAGACAGCACCACACAAAATAAACATGGGGGCGTGGCAGTTGGACTAGGAACAAAATTGAAAATTTATATTTGATATTAAAATTGAAAATATGCACAAAATTATCTAAATATGAGTGAAATATTAAATGAACAATATTTGCAGACAGTATTGGCAAGTGCATAGAAATATTTATTTATTTTATTTATTAGAGATTATAGAAAGAAATAAAGGTAGAAAAATAAATATGCATTGCCGTGCGAACGGATAAAAATGCAGTTAATTTATAATCAAATTATTTATCATTATTTTAATAAGATCTTGAACTGTTCTTGAATCTATTTGAAAGTATACTTCTATTAAAATGGTTATGAATGTTAAGCCAAGTTGTTTTCCTTCATTTGGGTCTTACTTAGAATATTATCCACCACAAAGGACTCGGGCTTAATCCACGGACCACAAAAGAGCTAAGGACCTAACTGAAAGTGCATTATGGGCCACACAATAAAGTTACTGAAAATAATGCTTTGAATGTAAAATGTGATATTGTTTGATTGTGCTTAAACGTGGAATGGCTTACAGGCTTAAGGATTTGAAGCTCTAATCCCTGACAGAAGCCATTCGTATGCTGCGTCTCGCTTGTTGGCCATTAAACACGTCAATAATCTTGCTTGCTCGCCCGCTTTGGGAACGGAAAGTTGCCATCAAAGTCAACCGTGGGCCCCAGCTAACAATTAACAATTAAAACCCCAAAGAGCACAACTCAATTTTAGACAACACCAACCATCGGACGCACACACAGAGATAGAGAAAGACAATTTCGTATGTATGTATATGTATATGTGTATGTATATAGAGAAGATAGCTGATGTCGATAGCAACCGCAACAACAAGGACAAAACAAGAAGAAACAGACCAAGGAGCAACAACAATGGCCACTGCGAAAACTCTGATGCGAGGCGAACTTCTGCGCACTTACAACTAAAAACTTGTTACGTATTTAATTGCAATTAAAAAGTTGTTTGTAGTTGCGAATGTTGCGTTTTGTGTGCTCGATGCTATTGCTGTTGCTTTTATTGTTGTTGCTATTGCAATACTCTGTATACATTGATAAGTGGATAAGCAGGGCTCTTGCCAGTGCATAAAGGATTACCAAGAAATGGAATATAATGAATTAAAAAGTAGAATATTTAAAGAGTGCTGATAATATGAAAAGCATTGCCAACTCAGAATAACACATAACATACCACGTATGTATAAAACCAGGGTATCTCGTAGCCGTAACGAAAGTACTTTTATTTCTAATTGTTGTTGTTGTTGCCCACAGATGCCAGGGCAATGGCTATGAGAGCGCTGCCAAATTGTCCTCCCAGTGAGAGAAAGAACCACAAAGATGAAGTCATTACAAGCCGAAGCGAAATTGGCGCAGAGCAGCCAAAGGGGTTTTGCTTAATGAGTTTGATGGTGCATGGCCAGAGGATATGGGGTAAGACACTTAGAGCCAAAGCTCGACACAACAGAGCATTAGTTCGATATAGCTGCGACTCAGATTTTCGAGCGATAACACTCATTAGAGCTTGGCGAATTCGGCTTAGACACACAACCCAGCAAAACTTTGGCCATAACAATTGGCCATGAACACAATTGGCCAACATCGAAAGCGGGGTAACACTAGAGTCCTTCTAATAAATCGAATATACTTATACAAATAATTATTTATTTGAAAATAACTAATGTTAATTGTTTAATTAAATTTCAATTTTATTTATTATTTCACTCCCTTTTCATAGCCAGATTATCTTATCATGTGTCAAAGCGCAAATCAATTACCGCTGCCAACATGAGATCCGTATTGGCTCTCCTTCTAACTGAACTAGCCAGCCTTTGCCAACAAGCGGATATGCCGACGAAAGAGAGTGCAGACAGAGAAGAGCAAGAGTTAGGCAAAACTCCAAAAAACTCTGTGCATATGTATGTATACTTACTACTTACATAGACTTTCACTCATTGAACTTGCAGTGGGCAACATGATATTATGAACATATTATATTACCTCTAAAAGAGATATACAATAAAACAATCAATTATTAAAAACATTTTGATACTTATACAAATTAATTTGAAAAGTAAATAACTCATTCGCGCCATCTACGATCAGCTCGAAGCAGCCAAAATATGAGTCAAATGAAGAGTGAGCAGTAAAGGAGAACAGTCGCTGGTCTGCTTGCGCTGCAATGCAATGGTGTGGATATTGGATTACTGTGGAGAGTGGAGAGTATAAAGGTTTTCGCTCACTTTTATGCGTGCGAGTGAGTCGGCTGAAATAGAATGGCAGCGTCTGCAGAAAGCGCTTGGAGAGTTGAAGAAAAATTATTAAGAGTCGCCATACGCTCTTACATTCATTGCAGCTTATGCATCATGTGAGGGTGAATGAGTTGGCTGTTCATGTTTTTGATCTCATTTCGATATGTACATGTGGGTGAAAAAGAAGAGTAGCTACTATAAAGCGTAGACATAGAAATTGTTCAGAGCGTGAGCGAGAAAGGTAACTCACGGCTACTTGATAATTGCAATGGATGTGTTTGGTGTGAAATAAAAAATGGAATATCTTGTTTAATACACCTTGCAGAATAATAACTTAAAAGTGTCTTGCAAATATATTCATTGCAATCAATTGAAATTTCATGGCACTATAGATATTTACGTATAGTCGCAAAAAAGTCAATTGAATTAGTTAAAATATACTTTTGAGAGTTAACTGACAAGAGCAAAGCAAACGAAACTCCGTCAGCCATGGCGGAGCAGTCACTATTGAGGGAAATTGGGGGTTCGTTATAAAGGAATCACCTGCAGCTGCCAGTGGGTAAATTGTTACCCGTGTGACTCTTGGCTAACGCCTTGGCAATCGTTGTTATTGTTTCTCTTTTTTTTTTTTTTTTTTATTCAATCTTGTTGTTGCTCTTGTTGTCGTCTTGGCAGCTTATATTCCCCAAAGTGCAGACTGCACTTGGCTTTGCTCCCCAATGCGCCGGGGTAGCCGCCGGCAATTGAGTTTAGTGGATACGTGTTTGTATAGCGAAGGGGAGCAAGAAAGATACACCGAAAGAGAATAACAGACGGAGAGCAAGAGTAGGATACAGAGAGTTGAATGAGGGAGCAGAGAGAGCTGTGGATTGCAGCACTAGTGACTCGTGTAAGCGGTAAATGAATTTATTTGGCTCATTTAGTTGCAGTTAATTTATTTTTATATTTATTGAGTTTATTTTGCAATCGACCCTTCACAGTGCAACAGAAAAGCAAGATGATATCATGGCAAGGGAGTAGAAACTTGCTCATTTGTAAAGCTTTTCTAATTACTAATTTATAAATGCTTCATCTGTTTAACGAGCCGAATATAATGGGAATGAATTTCATAGAGTCGATTGCCCAGTATTAACTTTCAATATATAAAGCAGGAGGTATGTTTGCTAGCATAGTATAGGAGGTAAAACTATTTTAAAATATATTAGAACAGCAAACTTTACCTCTTGCTTTATTTATTTAAAATTTTTGCGCGCCTTCTGTCATTTCAATTTGTTACTTTTCCATATTCTTACTGCCAGCTCACATATCCTCAAACTTAGCATATTCTAAAATCCACAACAGTACACGTAATCATAGAGAAGGTCTCCATAATTTCCACAGCTGGAGTAAAATGTCTAATAGCCGCTTTTGGCTTCCTTCCACCCAGTCCAAATTGCAGTCCTTTCGCCACTTGCAGCCTTTCCCTCAGTCAATGTCGCGTGCCATTGACTTGACTCGACTTGAGTTGAATCGTCTGGTTTGAACACTTTTCGGCATTTTGATGGTTGCCCAACACGACACTTGGCCATGCATTCAAATTTGTTCAAATTCATTTCAATTACCGTCAATTTTCAATAATTTTGCTCAAATTATATTCTATTAGGCTAAAACATAATTAGACACAGCACGCGGCGCTGAAAGTGGCTGAAAGTTTGCAGTGCCAAGAAACGCGAAACTTCTTAAATGATGTTAAAGAAAATCACTAGTTATGATAGCAAATGGAGAAGATGACGAATTTATATAAGATACAATTGGAGAAATTATACTTTGAGTCATATTTAAAAACATGATAACTTATAATCCCCTTTTAGCTTTGCTTTATTCTTTCTATATCAAATTGAGAAAGTATTTAATTTACATCGATATGCCAAGCATGATATATCTTTGAATAATAATTAAATAATAATTTTTGAGGCAAATATCAGATGGAGTTCATCCACAGCTTCCGAGCGAAACCCTGTCACAGTTAATTTTCCCTCTATTTTTGGCTCATCTATAGCATATGTGAAAGGGGTTTGTGGAATGAAAGGAATTCAGCTAGAAAATCCAGCTACATTTAATTTTAAACTTTTCATGTGGCAACTTTTTGACTAGCTGGCTGACTGCCTGGTTGCCTGGCTCCCAGGTTGCGTGTGGGTTGTACGTTGGGGTTATTTAGAAGGTGGCTGGCAAATGCATTAGCTAGTGCTGTATTTTATGTGGATACAGGTGAAAGCGCGAACCAAGCGGCAAGGGCTAAGAGTTCGCCTGTGGATGTGCGGGAAGTTATTAGGGGTTGGGGGCCGGCGATGTGTGGCAGTTCGTTTCGCTGCCATCCGGCTGTGCTCTTATGAATTTCACATGCTTAAGCCGCAAACTTATGTGCGCGCACAGCTTGAAATCCACGCGCACGTAAACTAAACTTCAACTAAACCAAAACTCACATTCCTGCCTCGTATCTATTGCCCTGAACTTACTCTTCCGCCATACGTTGCCTCCCTTCCATACCCATCCCCACTCCCATTGCCATTCTCATCCTCGTAGTCTTGTCCGTGTTGTCGCCGCTGCCACAGCTGCATCTCGGCTTTGGCATCTTACCAAGGCTTACGGCTCAGCTAGTCAACTAGTCAGCTAGTCTAAGCACTCGCTAGCCGGCCAAGTCGTGTGCCAAGTCAATGAGCAATTGACTGCCATCGCGCAGACATTTCGCATTGCGATAAACCCGACTAACTCATATTCATATCTCAGCTGCTGTGCTCAAACTGCTCTGCTCTGCGTAAAGTTTTTGCACTGCATTTCAGTCACCGGGCGGCAAAAGTGCTTTCAACTACACTTTCGACAAATATGAGTGGCTAAAATATTGAATTTACTTTTGATAAATGGGCGACGGGCTACATTTTCCACGCATCAAGGGAAGTTTATGGAAAAAAAGAAATTCAAGAAATTCAGGCAATATTAAAGAGAATCTGTATCTGTATCTGTATCTGTATCTGTATCTGTATCTGTATCTGTATCTGTATCTGTATCTGTATCTGTATCTGTATCTGTATCTGTATCTGTATCTGTATAGCTTTTCTAGCCAAAATAATTGAAATCCCTTCAAATTGATTGTACTGCCTCTTATGAAATTTTTTTAATTCTTCTCGAAGATCCACAATGCAATTGTAATACAGTGCGATATAAAATAAATAAATCGTTTTGGATGTTGTTGGCGAGGTCCCAAGTCTTGAAGCCCTAATCTGAAAGCTGTTGCACGTCATCGCTCTCCACCAAGTCGCTCTCCGAGAATCGCTGCGAATTGAAGTTCGAGATCAGCTCGTGTGCGTGCTTCACTAGAATGGCCAGCTCGCAAATTATTGGCTCCCCGTCCAGCAGAAATTTGGTTATACGCTTGTTCCTTTCGAGGGTCGTTTCATCACAGACAGACGCCTCAAACTGCATTTTGTAATTGTTGAAGAACTCAAACATTACTTCATGCTGCATTAGAATCTCCGATATTTGAAGTCGTGCTCCTGGCTCGCCATTGACTTCGCCGTCTGTGTCGCTCAAGGATAGGTTGCTATCGAATTTGCGGAACGAACTGTTGGCATCTGAGTTCATGCTTGAGTTGAAGTCAGCAAAACTGCTGGGCTCATCATTGACCTCCGTCTCGAACTCATCCGAGTCGGTGTCTATGTCGGTGCCGGACTCCTGCCCCGGCTTGCCGTCCTCATTGGCAGAGCTTGTTTCGTCGTTTTTGCTTGGCTGCTCGCTATCTGTTTCCACAAAATCATCGTCCTTGGCCACCAATTCCTTGACACGATCCGCATAGCGTAGGGTATTCAGTGTATTCTCCACCGAGCTCAGGCCAGGCGATATCATGGCTATCATGCACGTCTTGTTCTGCTCGCCCCCAATAAAGGAGTCGCGCAACACCTGCGTCAGCTTGGAGCCCCGGAAGGGCAGATGACTCGAATGGCGACTCAATGCGCGAATGCACTCCTTCAACGCCAGCAGAGACTTGTTGATTTCGGCGCCCTCGCGACGCGTCTGCAGATTGGCCGACTGTGTGTCGGCGCCGCGCTCATTGCCAGCCAGATCCACAAAGGAGCACTTGCCGCACGGCTCCATTTCGTCGGGCAATAACAGGCCCATCTGGAAGACGGCATGCGAGCGTGACGACTTGATATTCACCGAGGTCTGGCCAGAGGTGCGCTCCCGATTGCCCTGCTCGATGATTGCCAGCACATCCTCCACCTTCTGCACGGGCATTCGGGTCAGGCCAACAATCACAACCTGCTGGCGACCGTCCTCGAGCACGCGCAGCATCGGCTTCTCCGGCAGCAGCAAATCAAAGACCTGTTTGGATAGACCTCCATTAGAGTGCGTAACTAGCAAGGTGAGCCAAGTTCCTCTACTAGCGATCCATTGTATAAATGAGACTCTAACAAGCTGATCTAAACTGCTCTAACTATCGATCGACTATAGGACTTTACTCTTACCTTGCTGCCGTAGATCTCAAAGTAGCTGCACGTAACACGGGCGCCCATCTCGCGATATTTGGGCTTCTCCAGCTCAGCGAACACATCCTGAGCGGCCAGAGCATAAATGCCGGTGGTGCAGTCCTGCACCTTGCCACAGAACTCGCCGCCCATGGTGTGTGTCTTGCCGCTGCCCGTCTGGCCGTAGGCAAAGCACGTGGCATTGCCGCCCTCGAACATGGTGCGGATCAGGGGCCGAGCGGTGTGCTCATAGACCAGCGCATTGCTGCACTCCTCGTCGAAGGTGTAGTCGAAGCGGAACTTGTGGTGCTCCAGGAACTTGGTCAGATCGACCTTGTTGCGCAGCTCGTGCACGATCAGCGAACTGCGAGTGGGCACCGATATGATGTCCACGACCTTCGACTGCAGCTCGCGCCGGCTCATCGGACGCTTGCGCACGCACACGGTTATCTGTTGGGTGCGTGCGCCACGCGAGCTCAGACAGCGCAGCGGATTCATCTGGAGCTGTTCACGATAATTGCGCACCATCAGCGCCACCTCCCAGTTGGGATTGCCCGGATCTTTGCTCATCAGCACAGTCTGCTCCCGTCGCTGCTCGGCCTGCCAGGCACGGCGACGCTCGCGCTGCTCCTTCAGGCGCTCCACCTCGCGCACAACGCTCGAACGCTTAATGCTGGCCGTGCTCGATGCGCCCCGGACGCCCCTCGGCTCTGCATTGACAGTATTTGCATGATGAGCAGCATGAACAGCCGGTGGCTTGACGAGCTTCGCAGGCTTCGCAGGCTTCGCGGGCTTGATGGAAGCCGGCACATTGACGGTGCTATCGCAACGACTGCGCATACGCTTCTTGTATGGACTGCTATTCGTCGACTTCTTCCGGTACATGCTGTAGCCGGAGAGATTGTGTGGCTTCGATTCGGCTTTGGGTGGCTCCTTTTTGTCAGGCGGCGACTGCTGCTTCTGTCTGAACTTCGCCAAGAACGGATTGAGCTCCAGTATGGTGCCCCAAGGTATTTCCTTGCCCTTGACCTTGCTGCCCTGGGTCCATTCAACGGTCACCACCTGTCGATCGAGACTCTTCAATCCGACCGATGCAGCCTGGATGCATCCGTCGGATCGCCTGATGTTGATCTTATCGCCAATCGCTAGCACCTCCATATAGCAGCAAATTACTTACGTTTGCGAAATAAATGTATAAGCAAATATTTCTGCAATCGCAAACAGAAAACGGAAATTAGAAAATTATATAAATCAGTTATGGGAAAATGCTCACCCTGTTGGCCCTGTTAACGGATTATTGTGCTCAGGTAAAATGCTCGAAATGATATCGTTGCGTATGTCAATTAATGCAATGATATATTGATCAAATCCGAGCAATGGCTGCACAATGGATGTACCCAAACTCCCAAAAAAAAAAATTATATATATATAAGTGTCAAAATATGTGCTTTATTTCGATTCTAACTTGCAACTGGATGGGATCAGAGTGTTGATTGTGTCTGTGAGACCGTTTTCTTGGCAGTTCCAAAAAGTTTGGATTATTTCCAGTTTACAAAATGCCTAAATCACAAGTGTTGTATAAAATGTAGCACGCAAAATGGTTTAAAGTGATTAAAACGAAAGATTTTTAATTTGCACAGCCTACTAAAAAATATCAAATAATATGAGACTCCAACTGAAGCGAACATTTCTCATATGCAGCTTGCTTAGATTACTTATGTGTACATTCCATTATCGGATCAAAGTTAAAATGTGTTTATAGCAATTGCTGATTCTAGTAATCTATCAAAATTGTTTTGAGCTACATATTATAGAGTAACTCCAAATGAAGTCCTGTTGTCGTCTATAATTACTGCTCGAGATAAGATACTTTAGCAGCTAAAGTATTCCCGAAAGAGGGCTAGTTCTTGAAGAATTCTCAAGAAATAGTACACTCTATTGCATTGAATAAAAGCTTTCATGCTCAACATACCACACACACACATACACATACACATACAGACACACACGCACAGACACCTTGAGCTGGCATCATTATTTTTGGACTTTAGTCTAAGAAGGGCTCCTGGTAAAAGTTGGCGTCAGGTCGAGTGGCAACAAATACAACCGTTAGATGACATCGCCTAACCCAAAGTTCCCGTAAGTTGCAAGCCAAGCAATTTTCCGGTGCTTACCAAATGCAGATGCAGATGCAGATGCAGATCTGATAAGGAGCAGCACTGGGAGAAGCCGTAGGCAAAACTCTTAAAAGTTTAGTTTTAATTAAAGGAAATTTGCGTGCGTGGCACTTGATTTGTAGTGTTTCCGTGTGTTCAGAGTGGCTCTGGCTGTGGGGGGCTGGGCTAGGCAGCCCTCATAAAAATATAAATATAATTGAAATTCTAAATTGCAATTGCCACAAGCGTCTGCTGCTGCTGCTGCTGCCTCAACGTCTGCTGCTAATGCGGGCTGCAGGGCGTGGCAGCCAGCATCTGTAGTTTTCTTTCGGCTCTCCCATTTTTGTTTTTTTTTGCTCCTACTGCTCCTCGTAATTAGAAGCAAATGCAAATTTACACGTCGAGTGTGTCGGCGATGACGGAAGTCATTGAAAGCGCCGATGCGTTGCACAGGCATTGTGGCGGGCAGCGGGCAGGTGGGGCCGAGGTGGGGAGTAGCTGAAACTGAAGCTGAAGCTGAAGCTGAAGCAAGCTGCTCCAGCTGCCTGTCGGGGCTCTGGCAGGAAGCTCGCAGCCGGCAACTTCTATGCCATGTGCGTGTGGATGCACATAATGAGAAAAGTTTCGGAGGTGTCTGAGCGGTAGCAGGATGTGTGTTGATAGGTTAGCTTGCCTAACCACTTGCCAGGTAAAACAGCATCCGCTCCACAGCCAAAGCTGCTTTATTAACTGATTTCGAAATGCAATTGAATTATACGTGTTATATAATTCGGCCTACTCTATAATGTTTTGGGAAATCTATTTAGTTATGCTACGGGAAAACTTGGAAAATATTACATTGTTAAATATTACAATACAATATTGTTTGAGAAATTGATTTAGTTTTACTATAAAAGCCTTAGCCAATAGAATTTATAAAATAAGAAAAATATTCTCACATTATAAAATGTTTAATTAATTAGGCTTTAGCCAATAGAATTTATAAAATATATATAAATATAATAAGAATATAAAAATAATAAATGTATATCTACCATCTAAAAAATATTCAGACTTTTTGAAATGTTGCAAAATTTGAATTAAGTAATTTTAATTAATTTGTTAATTAAAATTTGTTAATTAAATTTTTAAATTGATTTTTTTATATTTTTATTTTAAAATGTTTTATCTTCATTTACACTAACCTCATCGTATTACTTCTATTGTTGAATATAAATCTCAAGATTCTTCTTCAGTTAGCATTTGCCATTTTATATTACGGCTATATATATATATATTAAATTATATATATAACAGGCAGAAGAAATTTGCTCAGGGCAACAAGCCGCATCTAGACTTATGGTCCATCCATCTGGCCATCGGCTCAATTGTTCTTTCTATTAAAGAGTTTTATTTTAGATATTGGCTTCGCTGAGCATGCAAATCTACAATATTTAATAAAAATAAAGACTGAAACTCTGTAAAAAAAACTATTTAAGCCAAAGTATTACCAATTGACCTCAACTAAAGCCAGTTTGTCTTTTTCACTTACCAATTTTCAATACTCTCTCTATTTATTATGCTAGACTATTTATACGTACACACTACACTAGTTTTATATATTTTTCGACTAGTTATATATATAATTTTTATATGCTTGCCTAACGCTATGCTTGCAAGTTAATTTTTATTCTATTTCCTGCGTTTCATTCACGCCAAATTAATTACCACAAAGCCATTTATCAACACTAGCGAGATAAACGGCAGATAAAGTCCGCGTCGTCTGCGGATTGGTGACAAATCGTGGCGCTTGTTGTGTGCCCATGGGCCATGGGCCGTGGTGCGGAATGGGGGACGGGGGAATGGTCGCGAAGACCCAAAAAGTTAATTTAGTGTATTAAAAGTAGCCACAGCAATAAGTTGTAATGGGCATTGTGATAGAAATCAGTGTGACCAGGCTGTGGCAGGAGCCGGGCGGGGGGTTTTTCGGCTTGGAGGGCTTTCAAGTGGAAAATGTGCCAAAATGAAAATGGTTAGGAAGTGGTGAATGTAAATGGAGTTGTCCTCTCAGTTCGAGTGCGAGTTCGACGGGAAGTTGGGTTTTAACTGATGGGCAACAAGTGTAAGTAAATAGGACCGAAAAAGTAATTAAAATTAGTCGCCTGCCTTCTGAGCAATAGACTTCACTACTTGGGAATCGGATAACGGATGTGCCTCAACAAAAGTTTCATATTTGCCCAGCGCACTGCGTTCGCTCGTCTTGTTAACGCGGCCTATAACGGTAATACACTTGAGCGATTCGCAATGATTAGAAAGCCACACGCAAATCTATCTCTCTGGCAACCCGCACGCCCCTGCACACCCGCTCTGTCACGCTCTCCATCACCATCTCCCTCCCAACAGCATGCGCCCCATTGATGTCGTTGGCATTTAGATGAATTTTCTTTCGCAGCGCGTCGCTAAAAACAACCGCAAGTAAATGAGTTCTGATATTGACATGAATTATTCGCCTCAGTGACCTTACAAATACGGGGCGCAAGGCTCTGCCTCTACATGTCTAAAGAGTGTCCTTATTACAGGGATAAATTTAAGTGCGTATGCGTTTCGATGTCTGTGCATCTGTATGTGTGTTTGTGTGGGTGTGCGAATTATATGCTAGTTAAATTAACTTCTCAATTTTAATGGGCACTTTTGCTTGTTTGGGTTTTTGTGATGTCGCCTTGAGTAATCAGATCAGAAATCGTAATTATAATTTAGCGAATTTAAATTAATTGAGACCCAGAGCTACTATTAATTAGTATATGTTAATACCGGCCTTGCGTTTTCTAAAATTAAATCTATGGCTTATTTTGCAGTCAATTTGATTAACTTAATTACGTCTTTCTCTTTTATATATGTGCAAAAGGTAAGCCCTCTGTCGGCAGAAAGCTCAAGCTACACGAAATCTCAAACAGCTTGTATAAGAGTGGTAGCCATCTATCAGCAGAAAGCGGAAACTGCCAAGCAGTCGGCATATGTCGTTAAACATCTGTCGATAAACAAAGAAAACCAAGCAGTGCAGGGCACAAAGCAGTTCACATTGGACAGCTCCTAAACTTCGAAATAAGTTGCATTGTCAATAAAAGTATGCTAAGAGAGGCTGAAGTGTAGGAAAAAAAGCTGGGATAGCGAGCTAGATAAAAATAGAAGAAAACATACAAAATGTAGCAAATCTATTTAACAAATTATTTGCTCATTAAAATAATAAAATAAAAGTTCAAACCTATTTTGGATCAAAATATGTAGGCAGACTAGTCTAAGTATCTACTCTAAGCATTTCCTCTAAGTAATGCCTCCGAGTAATTCCTCTAAATATTTCCTGTAAGTGTTTCCTCCAAGTATTTCCTCTAAAGGTTTGCTCTAAGTGTTTCCTCCAGTATTTAATGTTTCGTTGAACGATGATTAAATATTTACACACATTTCACTTCACTTGACACTTGCACAACTGACCCCCACCGGGCCTGGGCGACTGAAGAAATGCTGCAGCTGCTGCCGTTTATATAGGGCGACTTTCACTCAATCACTAACTCTCGTACAAATGTTGAGCCCGCCGCTAAGTAGGAGTCGTTTCTCTCGACCTTGAACTGACCAATAAGAGCACTCTCTGCTGCTGCAAGCATTCTAGCTTCGTTTCTCTTAAATATAAAGAGCAAATGAACCTGCATGCATATAGACAACTAAAATGATCTTCTGTAGTTCTTCTTCTTCTCCTGATTTTGTTTGGCAGACAGACAGAGAGACTGACAGCGAGACAGACAGAGAGACAGACTGTGAGATAAACAGGGAAACAGACAGAGAGACAGATATACCGACAGACATACGAACAGATATATAAGCAAACAAACACGCCCAGTTAATATTTATAATTTTTTTATGGCATAGACAGCAGTTTCTTTTGTTCTACAGTTCTAATAAGATAAAGGACTTCTGCATAGTCTTCTTCAATTTGAGGCATTCTCTCCCATACTCATTTTCAATAAACTTGCACACAATCGAATTTATACTGCTTTATCATCGTTAAATTTAAATTTCATAAAACTAAAGTTTCCGCTTCTCGTCAATAGAGGGCTAACAACAAATTTAGGTATTTTAAAGGCGAGAATCGTATGGAATCACGAGTATTAATAATGGTGTGAGAATAATAGAAATTATAAATCAGAATAATAATAATACAAACATATATATTTATATAACTTTTCTTGCAGCTAACGCTACTCTTTTGATATAAATTTCCTGGCCTACAATATAAGGAGAGCTATTGATAGATTGATCGTCCTTCTCCTACAGCTCTGTCGTAGCCACACCCCAGTATTTGCGCATGCGACTCTCATGCTCCGTATAGCCATCTTCGTCCAGGTCCTCCTCATCCAAAATATTGTGATCCCTCTCCTGCGTCACTTGGAAGTCATATTCCAGATTGCAGGGCATACGTCGTTGCAGCGAACCAAAGTAGGCCGCATGTGGCCCGCCGCCCAGCTTCGTATAGGCATCCCGTGACTTGCCGTCGAAGAGGTTGTAGCCATAGTTGGGCGATTGCTGGAAGGAGCGCATGCTGCCAAAGTACTCGGTGGGTAGCTGCTTCATGTGCTGATAGGCACTCAGTGGGACGTGCGCCTGTGTCAGCTGCGGCGTGCTGCTCGAGATGAATTTGTTGGTCACATTGCGTATGAGATTCGACTTCAGGTCGTTGCCATCGCCCGCTGTCAGTTTGGATGTGGGCAGTCGCTGCTTGGAGAACGACTTCGAGATGGTGTTCAGCTCCTTGTCGAACAGCAGCTGGGTGTTCTGCTCGAGCATATACTCCCAGCACTTGAATTGCTCCTCGGATAGAACGGACTCCGTTTCGTCCAGCATCTCCAGCTGCTGCTCCTCCTGCAGTACGCGCGCATGCGCCAATATGAACTCATCCTTGGCCACCGTCGCATCTTTGCTCAGCAAATCAGGATTGCTCTGGCCACTCGGCGAGGAGCGACCAGCCAGCAGCTCCTGCTCCAAGGTGCGATGCCGGCACGCATTACTCCGATCGCAGCAGGTGCGCTTGCTCACGGCCAAGCTGGCCGCGGGCTGCGGCGATACCAGCGCCGGTTTCTTGCGCACGCTCTGCTTCAGCTCCCGTATCAGATGATCCACGTCGGTGCTCAGGTGACTAAAGCGCACCACAATCACGCTCAGATTCGCTGTCGCGCCAAAGCTCTGAGCTATTTCCAGCAGTCGCTTGGCAGCCAGTAGAGCATTCTCCTCCTTGCGTATCTCCCGTGCCGCACGCGCAATGTCCATCACGGTCCACAGCTGTTCATTGCCCAGCACTAGGTACTCATCATCGTTGCTCAGCGTTATCTGCATTAGATTGAATGAGTGTTCCAACAGGAGTTATAAAGAGTTGGAATAGATGTAAGTTGAAGAATTTCAAAGTGCATTTAAATGTGAAGGGGAAAGTGAATCTGAATGAGCATGAGAATGAGACTCAACAAACAACTCAAAGGTATATGCAAAACTTTCCGAGTTATTAGCAGAGTCTCATTGAGCGAAGGTCTTTCGTATGATACGATACGATTCGTAACTCTCCCGAAACGATGCTCGTTTAGAGAGCGTCACACTAATACGTAAATCAACTCAAGATGCTCCACAAAAGGAAAAGAAAAACGAATAGCAACGAAGAGGTTTGCTCAGAACGGACTCGATTGGATACGAATATGAACATGTACATAGATATGGTTGATTTTCGGAATCAAACTGTCAACTATGCTCCCGGTTCATTTCATTTCATATATGAATACATATATCTATGCATATAACATTAATTTTTATTATTCATAAACTTTGTGCAAGACCTTTTTCGATTTATAAAGAAAAAAAACTTCAGATCAAAAATATAATGCCTAAAGGATCGATCGGTTTGTTCGTATGAATTTTTCCTGAACACCTTCTTGTGGGCTAATCAACATATCAACTCATCTATAAGCTCACAGTATATTGTCTACATGCTCACTATTCTACATACCATTTTGTCTGTCTGTCAATGCGTTTGTTTTCTTATATATATGTATGTATATATTTCTTTGTCTGTATGTCTACAATATGCCTTCTATATAATTTTGTTTATATATTTTATATTCAGAGTACATATCTGTCTGTATGTACTCAACGCATAAGTATGTATGTCCTCTAAATATCTTCGCATTTCTATAGACGCAAAGGCTATATAAAAATATATCTGTCTGTATGTATTCTATATCTTTTACACATACTGTCTTCTATATGTCTTCCTTGATGTTTATCTACATATCTGAACTTTTGTCTTACATATTTATTTCTTCGATAAATGCCGTCTATATTTATATATATATTCTATATGTCTCAGCATGCCTACTTGTCTGCCTACGTGCTCTCTATGTGTGCTTAGCTGTTTATACATCGGTCACATATATGTATGTCCGAATGCCTCAGATATGTTTACCTGTCTCTTTTTCGATGCGTCTGATTTTAAAGCCGTAAAAATCATAATAAGTATAGTACTGCTGTACATATATATTACTTTTAGACATATTTCTTTTATATAGAAATTTCTTATGTAGACCTAAGCTATCTTTTCACAACCAACTAGAACTCACCTCGAGTAGCTCGGGATCGGGCAGCGTGTGTGATGCCTGGTTGCATTTATGGCTATCGCAGTCGGCTTGGGACTCAGTGAGCCGCAGGTGGGTTGTGCGTCGCACCAGGTACGCATCGAAGTATCCGAGGTGGGCCAGGCGCAAGACATAGCGCTTGGACTTGAGTGCACGCACCTTTGAGGGCTGTCGCAGGAGGTGGAGGAGCGTGGCATTGCGTAGGCATCCACCGCACTGCCGTTGCGCCGTCAGCAGTGTGTACTTCATGTAGTCGTTGAGCGGGGAGTCCTTGAGTGACTGCTCCTGCTTGAGCAGGCCGGGCACCAGTTGAGCCATTTGTTGTGCCTGTCGCGCATCGCTCTGCGACTCAAACATGCCAAACAGCGCCTCTTCGTTGCCATTGAACTGGCTCGCGCGCAGCTGAGTGACGAGGAGCTTGCGTGCATCGCCTGGCGTTTCGGCAAAGCCCAGGGACCAGGGCAAGGACTTGGTCTTCTGTGCAGAAGCCTTATTATATTCCATGGGCAGGCGTCGTGTGCTGGTGGGCAACGCGGCACGATTGTTGCCAGAGACATCGACCAGGCTCCAGACACGTTGACTCTGTGTCTGGCAGGCCTTCAGCTGCTGCTCATCCACCTGCAGTTGCAAGTTGCCCGACAAGTCCAGATATTTCAGATTGCGCGAGGGCACCAGCGACAGCAGATTGATGCGATCCAAGTGATTGTGCGCCAGGTCCAGGATCTTCAGATTGCTCAGCTTCGACAGCTGCGGCGTGCTGAGCAGCAGATTGTTGCAGCAGCGCAACACCTTGAGCTGACTCAAGCCGGACACCTGATCCGGCAGCTGCTGCAGCATGTTGCCCGACAGCACCAATACCTCCAGCTCCGGCCAGTTGCGCACACACTCCGCTGGCAGCACTCCGAGGCGATTGTGGGCCAGTCGCAGCACCTTCAGCCTGCCCGCATGCAACAGGGGCTCGAAAATGCTGTCGTTCAGCTGGTTGCCCGTCAGGCAGAGCTCCTCCAGTGCCGCATTGTTGTTCTGCTCGTAGCGCGGCAATTGGGCCAGTCGATTGCAAGCGACGTTCAGTGAGCTCAGCTGGCCATGGGTCACGGCAAAGAAGTTATCGGGCAGTCGCTGCAGCTCGTTGCTCTGCAGCTGCAGCTGCTTCACGCTGCAGAAGGCCTCAGGCAAATAGTCCAGCTGCTGCACCGCATTGTAGGCAAGATTCAGCGAGCGCAGGCAGCTGATGCGATAATTCCTAAGCAGCTCCTTGATGTGGCTCAAGTGATTGTGTGTGGCGCTGAGCGTCTCCAAGGCCACACAGCCACCGATCCACTGGGGCAGCGCGCTCAGGTAATTGTGAGAGATGTCCAGCTGCAGCAGCTTCTGTGGCACCGACTTCGATATGCAGATGCTCTGCAGACCTACAGAGCATAGAAACTGAATTAGTCATTAAATAAATAAAGCGTTCAACGCATTTAAAGTTGTTTTGCTTAACTCCTTTTAAACATTTTTAAGAGCTACTACAACATTTTAAATTCTCAACAAATTTGTGAGGATGTGCATTTTTGCTACACTTAAAAGACTTACTTTATATGAAATAAACCTATCAATTAAACAATTTTTTCTAATTAAAATTATAAAAAATAATATATAATAATATAAATATTATAAAAAATTCACACGATATAAGCCAGAAAAAAATGTTAAAAAATAATAATAAAATAATAAAATTTCCAGCTAAAACTTAAATGCATTAAAAAATTAAAAAATAAATAAATAAATTTTAGATATAGTTAAAAAAAAAAAAAACTTTAAACTTCAAACACATAAAAAAATAAGTAAACACAAATTTTAAGATATACAAATGTTATAATAAATTTTTATAGATAAGCCTCACGCACATTCAAAATTGTATAAAAAAAAGTTTGGTAAGATAGCAAATGCTTTAAAAACTATATAAAAAATAAATAAAATAGAATAAAGAAATACATAAAATATTAACTAAACTTCTTACGCTCATTGAGACCAACCCTAATACCTACAGTTATGATCCGCTATAAGTGTCTGCAGACTGGTGCCATTTATGATGAGCTCAATCAGCTTGTTGCGACTGCACTTCAACGTCTCCAACTGTGCCAAGGTGCTTAGATCCAAGACTTCCATCTCGTTCTCGCACACCTCCAATTGGGTCAGGTACTGCCCAGGGAAAGAGAAGCTATAGTCAAATTCTGTACTATTCCAGACATACGACTTCTAGACTCTTACGTTGTAATTGCCTATTAAAATGCTGCCGCACAGTTGGTTGCCCTTCAGGCTCAGCTTCTTCAATGGGGGACTCTCATTTGGTGCGGCTTCTACTTTTTGGCCAGAGATGGAGCCGTGCTTTATTGTCAGCTCAGAGGCGCTGTTGCTCTCATTGTTGTTGCTGTTGTTGTTGTTGTTATGGTTGCTGTTGTTCTCGCTGCCATTACTAGCCGTAACTTTTAGTTTCGATTTGTTTACCTCCGTCGTTTTCTTTACGGCCTTAAGCATTGTTTTCGTTTTCGTTCACTTTATTGGTATTTTCCTTTAGTTTTTCCGTTAACACTCGACGACGTGGGCGGAGTTGAGGTCCGAATGGCAACAACTTACCACACTGCATGCATGAGCAAACACCAAACAAAAAGGCCAAGCCAAAACGGCCGAAAATCTGACAAAGTCTGACTGAAACACCGCGAATACTCCAAACTGATATTATGAACAAATTGGAAACTAATGGGGCTATAACTAGATTTTGAAGTACACCCCAATTATATTAATAAAATTGACTTTAGATTTAACAATATTTTAGTCATCTATGGCTTTGTCTTAGTCTCTCAGCTCTTCTTCTTGCGGCACAACAATCTACACCGGATTCAGGTCTATGCACAACTGAAGACGACTTGCCGTTACGACAAGCCAAAACTGTAACGCTTGAGAGAACGCCACGGTTGCCTCTACCCCTCTCGTCTGTCACCCCTCCCGCTCTCATCCTCAATTCGGCCACTGCTCCATTCTCCTATATGCCTCTTCCATGGGTTCGTTGCAATACGATGATATGATGTCTGAGCAACATTTGGATTGTGCTTGTGCCATACGAGAGCTCTGGCGCAACAATTATTTCTTGTATCCGTACAGACAGTGAGCTCGCGATAGAATGAACTCAGCCTACGTTAATATGTGATCCGATATATTAGTGTTAATTGAGCTTAGCTTAAAGAAAACTAATAATACTACAAAATATATATAATAATAGATCTATTATAAAATAGCTATACCGTCATACCTAGAGATTACATTTAGGTTCAGGATATAAAAAAAAGAAATACCTCTCATAAAATATAATTTTTATAGAATACCTCAGAACAAATATTTAGAAAATATATATCTAATAAACCCATTAAAAACATATATATATACATCTATATATAAACAAGTAAGGAAGCTCTAGTCGAGACTGCTCGACTAGGAGATACCCTGATCCCTACAAAGAGCTGATATTCACGCACGCATAAGCACGCGCTCTGCTAACTGCGCAGTAAGCAGCGACTGCGCTTGGGCTGCGCTGCAGTGTGGGCAATACTATAAGAATTTTATTGCTGAATAATTTCTCCTGTAATAGGACTATCTTCATGAAACTTTCAGAATGTGATCACAATGTGCAAATGTGTGTTAATTCTAAAGCACAAGTCTCTAGTACTTAAAATAGGTTTTTTGCAAATTGGGGGCGAAGGGGGCGTGGTATCCAAAATCTGTAAATGACGAAATCTGCGTATTGATCAGGTGTATATACACACCAAATCTGAAGTCTCCAGGTCTAAAAGTATTGAAATTACGGTGAATAAACAAAATCAATTTATCGATTATTCGCGATAAAAAAGTAATCGGGCGAGTTATCGAAAAAAAAAGATAAACTTGTACTGCGTATGGTATACATGAGTATGCATACAAAATTTGAAGTCTCTAGCTCTTATATCTTCTGAGATCTAGGCGTTCATACGGACGGACGGACGGACGGACAGACGGACAGGGCTATATCGACTCAGCTCGTCGCCCTGATCAAGAATATATATACTTTATGGGGTCTGCCACGCCTCCTTCTGCCTGTTACATACTTTTCACAAAACCATTATACCCTGATTTCCCATTTTTAATGGGATCAGGGTATAATAAATATTTACATATATATTTTTTAATTTTCATAATCTAGTCCTATGTTTACAGAAAGTATTTGATGATAATCCGACATTAAACTCAATAATTAAAATGCATTTTAGCCAATGTCCACTGTACTTAAAGAGTGGACGCCTGCTCAGTTCGACAAGTATGTATATTTAACGTGCACTCTAAGTGGAGTTTAGTCTATGCTTAGCTCAAACAAGAGAGTGGGAGAGAGACAGAGAGAGGCCCTCAAGATCCATACTCACCATGCACTGTTTGCCCCAAAGTATCCACATACATACAGCTATACCTACGCATATATCTATGTGTGTACATAAGCTGGGGGTTCGTTTACATAGAGCGCCATTCGGAATTGAGACACAATTTAATAACAATGAATGGAGGGAAGGTTTTATAGACATACTACATATAGTATATCTATATCTGCATATTCAAGGTATTTTAGTCGAGTGAGAATGAAAGATGCGAATGGAGGCGAAAGAAATAAATACATTTGTTTTGTAGTTTTGTGTTTTTTTTTACACGAATTTAAGAAACAATTTGTTTTTTTTTTTTATTTTTCACTGAAATATAATAATCGTTTGTCATGCACTTACGCATTAGCAGAAACTCTTTTAATAATATATTTCATTTCGTTTCAATATTTTTTTTTTTGTTTTGTTGCTTGATTTGTATTTTTGCTTAAGATTTTTTTTTTTGCATTATCTTAATTCCGTTTTTGTAAGATTTATTTTTTTTGCTTCCATAAAAAAGGTAACAACGTTTTTACATAACGTAACCAAAACAAGAAAAGAACGCAGGCAATCATGTTCTAATTGTGGGCGTGATCTTAGCCGTATAAATCTCAACTTGGCCATATGCTATATATAAAGACATCTATATATATATATATATATATATATATATGTCTTTATATACATATATATATATATATATATATATCTATATATGTATTGTTTTTTACTTATGGTCAAGTAATATATTATATATTTATAAAAAAAAAATATTTATATATAAAATAAAGTAACGCGTTTTATACATAATATACGCCATATTCAATTAGATGTAGGGTGTGTGTGAATTGGTATATAGTCATATATATTTATATAAATATATATATAATCTATATAATACAATGTAAAAACCAATGCTGAAATCTTTTTAAACAAGGGAGCAGCAAATAAAATAAATAATTACTAGTATGAATAAATTTAGTTACAATTAGATTAATAGTTAACGTTAACTAAGCACATTAACTCTCTCGCTCGCACCCTCTCCCAAGTGTGCGTGTGCGAGGGGAGTATCTGTTGTGTCTGTGTGTGTGTATGTATGTGTGTATATATATGGTGTGTATATATGTGTGTGTGTGCTGCACTACGCTCATTTTGTTTATACACATTTTATAAGGTATTCGCTAACATTTTATTGTAATGCTACATTTTTGTTTTACACGCTTTTATCTTTTATCTTTCTGCTTAAGTTTGCATTTATTAATTCTTATCTCTGTTTTTGCGCTTACAAATTATATAGTTTATTTATCGCAATTACAAATGGATATTTCTTATGTCACAAAACGAGCACACACAGAACGTGAAGTCCTTCTTCTAGCTCCTACTCCTATCCCTATTCCTTCTTCATGCAAATATCAATTCAATTATATTTTTTATAATTACTACGTTTAACAGCTGCTTTAACTAATTTATGTTTTTTGTTTTTGCTTTTGTTTTCCATTGATTTTAGAGTAATGTAAATTGTTTGTTGTCTATTGCTCGTCATTGTATTGTTTTTGTTTTTGTTTTTCTCCTATTTGTTTTGCGTATAACTTAAATGGTAGAAATATTCGTATAGTTCGCGCAATTATACAATAGATATAGTATAATTTATATATATATATATAGAATATATATGTATGTATATATAACTACAATTACTATCTGCATAATTTCCCTGTGGTGTGCAAGGTTGTTTATAATATTTTATTTTATTTTATTTTATATTTTATTTTTTTTTTTTTTTTGCTTTTCTTTTTTGTTTTGTTTTATGTTTTCTATCTTCCTTGTTGTTTAGTTTTAGGCGACTTGTTCTGGCTAACGCAATTTGCAAAAATGACTTAAAGAACTAAGAGACGTGGCTAAAGGCGTGAAATTTGATTTCCGCACTTTTACAAACGTTATAAATGTTCAATTGTGTAAGTAGTTAAGAATTACAATTAGTATATTAATTAATTATCTCTCTGTGTGTGTGTGTGTGTTTTATACATGGCTTATTTGCCCATGCTGGTCAATGCTGCTGCCGCAGTCGCCGTTGGCGTTGTCGCTGGCACATTCTTCAGCATGCTGCCGACATCCTTGTGATCGCTTAGGTTGCCTCCATCGATGCTGTTGCTCGAGCTGTTTGTCGTACTGAAGTCCAGCTTGTAGGTGGCACTGCGCGTCACATCCTCCATGGACGCCTCCTGGCAATCGCGACCAATGTGCGTCTGGGAGCCACAGTTGTAGCAGGAGATGATCTTCGGTGTCACTGCGCTGCTCGCTCCAGTTATAGGGCAAACGCCTAACGTCGTATACGGCGTGGGCGCAACTGGCGTCGCTAGCAATTGTGGCGGCTGCGGCTGTGTGGCGGGCGTTTGCGTTTGCACTGTGACTGCATTGGTGCTGGCAACGGGCGCCGTATTGCGCACCAATTGGGCGGCCGTCACAGCTGTGGGCGCACCAGCTGGCGGTGCTGTAACGGGCACTGGATACGTCAAGCCGGGATGATAGCCCGGAAAGATGATGTCCCCATTAGGCTGGTAATGAACGCGTATGGAATTGTGCAGCGCAAGTGGCGGCGGCTGCGGATGATGGGGTTTTATCAATGCCGGCTGCGGTCCACGTCCGCTTGCCGCATGATATGGATATGTTGGTGCATTATACGCTGTCGCTGTTGGCGGTGGTTGTGGTTGCTGTTGTTGTTGCTGCGGCTGCTGTTGCTGCTGCTGCTGCTGTTGTTGTTGTGACTGTTGCTGCGTCTGCAACAGCACAGGTGCTGGTGGCGTACTAACAGCAGAGGGACTCATGAGCAGCGGCTGCTGCTGTTGCTCGCTGGGATTGCTCGGCGTATAGATTTGCTGATAGCTCTTCTCCACACCATTGCGCCCGTTGAGACGATGCTGCAGGCTAGACTGCTTATTGCTAATATGATGCGGCTTTTGCTGCTGCTGCTGTTGCTGCTGCTGCTGCTGCTGCTGCTGCTGCTGATAACCAATGCCCACTGAATGGTTGGGCAGCGTGGGCGTGGGCGTTTCCGGTGGCGTTGTCTCGCCGCAAGAGCCGTTCGAGCAACCCGATTCGCTGCTCGTAGTTGCCGCACTTTTACTCGAATTCATTCTCGTCGAGCCGCTGCCATCTTCATTTATATGCATGTTGTGCATCGTGTGGACCAGTGTGTTCGCCTTGATGAAGCTGTTCATCTGATAGTGCTGCTGCGCCTGCTGCTGCTGTGAATCTTGACTTACCGGCGACTGTTGCTGCTGCTGATGCTGCTGCTGTTGTTGTTGTTGCTGCTGCTGGTGAGGTGGTATATATGTATTCGCATTGATACGCTGATGCGAGACACGCGGATAACTTGCGTTGCGTATAATACTAGACAAGCTGGCGCCAACTGGGTTTCCACCACCTTCGCTGATACCCTGGAATCATATACGCACAAAAATATATTATTATTAAGTATTCTTTTGATCATTAGTTTATAGCAATTAGCACGCATATTTATTTAATTGATTAAATCATTTGGTGCCTAAGTGCTGCAAGAATAGACAAATTATGGGCAGCCCTCATTTTATATAAATCAAGTTACCATAGAAATGAAATTAAAGGAATAATCTTAGAGAATTAGTAAATATCTAGTCAGATCCTGTAGCTACTCTACTACCTTAGACCTAGCTCAATTCTGGGCAACAAAGGCATACATAACTAGTCGGAGTCTCAGCCAGCGCTGATAAAATCATAAGTGAAAGTATTTATATCAATTATCTATATATCTGTCCCTAGATAAGAAAGAATAATATTCCAGAATTGTTAAACTTAATTAAATATATCTAGCTATCTATCAACATCAATTCTGGACAAGCTAAATATAAAATGAAAGTATTGTATATATTTATTTGAATTTAAGGAACAGTCGTTAAATTTTACTAATCATCTGTAGTTATACTACCTTACACCAATATGAACTCTGCGCGAAAACATATATATCTACAGATAAAAATGGCAACAATTCGAAGGAACTAGGCCAGCGCTGTTCAAGTTGTCCGTACAAAAAAATAAACGAGAATGATGAGTTCAAGGAATAATCTTTGGGCATTACTAAATTTCAGTTAAAATCTCCTCTATTCTAATATTTTAGCTTTAGCCAAGATAAGATATAGCAACAACAATCCATTTGATACTCAGCCAACGCTGATCAGGAATACACATATCTCCATTGCTTCGCTGTTATTGATTGCATGATTCATAGTACCCACCTCATCGAAATGCTTGGTATGCTGTGACGTCAAATTAGCGTCGCCGCTGCCAACGGACGTGGACGTTGGCGGTGGGGTTGTCTCCACAGAGGGTCGTCGCGAATGTTTGACGCTGTTCGGCAAGCGCAGCGGCAAGCTGCGCATTTGTTGCTGTGGCTGTTGCTGCTGCTGCTGCAGCAGTGGGGCACTGCTGCCACGCTCACGCTGTGGACTGGTGGTGCGACTGGTCGACGGCGATGACTGCTGGCTGCTTAGCATGGGCGAGCTGGCTTGCGGCGGCACCTGATGATCCAGGCTCTGAGGTTGTGGAGGCGGCACTGCGTACACTGTACACGGCACTGAGTTGCGCATGGACCAACCGCCTGCCGCCGCCGCCGCAATGGCATTCGAGTCCGTTGGAATGGTGATGTTGGATTGCATCAAATGTTGTATGCTGTCCACTTCTGTGCCGGGTATCATCTGCGAAGGATCAAGGGAGATGCATTTTAAATAGAGTAGAATGCAATTCATATATATAATAAACAGACTACCATGGAATCTCCTTCGAACGGGGATAACCTTATGGCCAATTGATTTGTTACCTTGGTCCAAGGCTGTGGATACAGCAGAGGCGCTGTTTGCTGTGGCTGCATCATTGGCACCACTGGATGATGGAAAGGTGGCGGCTGCTGTGCCTGCGGCTGCGGCTGCGCCTGCGACTGTTGCTGCTGATGCAGCAAGTGTTGTGTATGTGACGGCTGTTGCTGTTGCTGCTGTGACGACTGTTGCTGTTGGCTCATGATTTGTGTCGTTTCGTCCGCCATACGTCTGATTTCCTTAATCTTGGCCAGAATTTCGCCACATTTCGTGTTCTGGTGGTAAGAGAAAACAGGATGCTTGGCAGCCATTGTGTAGACCAGCAACAGTTCCAGGATCGTATCCTGATCGTTAATGCTGGCAAAATCGCGTTCGCCCCAACATTCGAGGGTGCGAAATATTTCTGTCACACAATTGCGATTACAGGCACGTATTAGCGCTAAATATAGCGCCATCTTGCGGCGGATCTTTTTGTCTGTTGGCTCGCCTTTTTGGCAGTTGTGCATATCGGCAGCCAGGTCCTGTGGATTATTGGCGCGCAGCTCCATGCCACGCAATTCCGGTGAATCCCTGCGACCCAGCTCCTCCAAAAATGTGCCCAGAAACCGCAACTCGAACGGCAAACAGGCCTCGAACAATGAACACATGGTATCAATGCGATTATAGCTCTCCAGAGTCTTAAACCACTGCAGGACGTCTTTTGGACAAATCATTTCCAATTTTGTTGTGGCACGCACGCATCTACTACGAAGTCTAGCCTGGAGTGTTTATACGTAGGGGTGTGTGTGTGTGAACTTGTGTCTGTGTATATTAGTGTATATGTGTATGTTTGTTTTAGTGTATCTGTGTGTATGTATGTGTATAGTGGCTGCTGCTCTAGTTACGTGTGGTGGGTGCAAAAACCACAACAACAACAACAATAATAACAACAACAATAATGTCGATTGTCGATTTGTATAGAGCAGCAGCTGCTGCTGTTGCTCCTCCACTCGCTTCTGCGTTTGCTCGTTGCTTGGCGGCAGCTAATTAACTTTTACGCACGTTTTTTTTTTCACTCTGTTGTTTTGACGTTTATTTGTTTCCTTTGCTTTTTCGCGATTGATGCTTCACAAAGACGACAACGACTGCTGCTGCTGCCCACTACTAGTTTGTCGCATACATTTGCGGGCGCTAGTCCACCAATGTGGCCAGAGAGACTCCACAATTTACTCGCTGCTACTGGACGACGAGTCGCTGCCACAGAATGCTGTGGCTGCTGGTTACTTGCATGTAGTATTTCTACAATAAACGCGCACATGCACTTTTCAATTTCAATCTGAACACAATTTGCAAGTTCATAGTTTGCTTCTTCGTTTTTTGTTACTTTTTATATTTGCGCACTTTACATTTTCCGCTGCGTGATGTTTTCACAAAAATTTTCTTCTTTCTGCTCCAAGAATAATGCAACTAGATAGGGTTGTTGATATTGCAAAGATGTATCGATGCTTCAAAATGCTCGATACATTTCGCATTTGCAGCGTGCCTTTATATCGATAGTGCAGTACCGCCACCTATTATTGTGAATAGTTTTGATATACTCAAATATATCTATTAAAGTAAAATTATAATGTTAATACAATATAAAATGTCATAAATGATTGCTAAAAATAGATATTTCAGTAAAATTAAATATCAAATAAAATACTAGATTTTTAGTTAAGATAATTTAACAACGCTTTCATTGCTTACTCAACGCCGGTTCAATATTGATATAACGATTAATAAGCAACTCATACGAGGAACTTATATTTGAGGTAAAAACCCGCAAAATTTTAAAATCATATATATCAAATACACAATTTACGTTTACAAATTTCGGAAATTAATTTTATTATGATAATCATTCACACATCTATGAAAAATTAATGTATATCTTTATGAAATAAGTGCACAAATAGCGCTTAGAAACCGTCTTCATCATCTTCAGCCATCTCTTTGGCCAACTCCAGGTCCTGTTGTTCCCGCTCGCGTCGCTCCTCGGCGCTCTCCAAATCCTTGCCATACGATTTGGGCGGATAACGCATTGCCTTAACGCTCTGATTGTGTAGATTCAAACAAAACGAAATGCGCTCATGGAAGGCCAACTGGGGCTCGCGTGTGCTATAAATGTCGGTGCTCTCCTTGCTGCGCATATAGTTTTGTTCGGGATCCAAGGTAGCTTCTATAACACCATCACGTATAGCCTTGGACACAATAAATTCGGCATCCTCTGCCGAGTCAAGCATTAAACGTTTGGCTATATCTTTTGGAGAGATACGTGAGTAGGAGAGTCCAATGGAGCGAATGGCCGTCTTGATTACATTGTGGCGCAGACGAATGATTAACGTAAATGTATGATCCATCTGGAATTTTGGCCCAAACTGTGAGACCACATCTCCAAAGCGCTTCAGATTACCCAGCCGCACAGCCTGTGTTAGTGAGAAATAAGGTCCAAGAGATTGGCGCAGTCCAGCCTGGCGAAACACCACGCGTTCCGGTATGTTGCCCAGCAACAGTTCCACAACAATGATCAGCTTCTGTACGGTCTGGCGGAATCCAATAGCAGCATGCTGTGGTGATTTACGCAGCGCTTGCACCAGATGCTTGTGGGCATCACTGTATTCAAGCTTGGCGGCCTTGATGCGACCCAAATAGTAGAGGAAACGTGCCCATTCATTGTTGCTGGCCGACTCAGGATACACCGACTTCTTGACCAGCTTGTCTGCCTGGTCGTACAGTGCATAATGCAAATAGTTACGCAGCAGGCAATTGAGCAGTACGGCCTGTCCCTCGAAGTCATTGCGCAGAGTCGCAGTGCGCAGGCGGGCATGCAAAAAGGAACGAATTCCTTCCAGTCCATTGTTCAGCTCCGCCACGCGTGAGTAGTAGAAATATGACTTGGCGCCAATAAGATCCAATGTGCGACGATTTTGTATCGATATTTTCGACATTAACGCATCTGCACAAACGCCAGCACGCTTTAAATCTCCAGCATCTATCAATTTCACCAGCAACAGTAGATAATAGTACGCATCTACCTCAGCAATGGGAGCCTTTGTTGCCACCTGCTTTTTGGGTACATCGGGCAATTCTGTGGCATCTTTTTCGAGGGCAGGCGCGAGCGCCAAGGCAGCCTCGCGGTCAGCGCCAACTGGATAAATGCTCTGAGCCAGGTTCCGGAATACGACGCCGTTTAATTTGCGCCGAGTAATGGGCAAATTGCGTAGCACTCGCAGAATGAAACTAAATTGGCATGTTTTTTATATATAATTTTTGATTTATGCAGGCAAACATAGCTACTTCGATTGTTCACTTACCGTGGTTCCTTGGAGGCCACGGACTTTTCGATTTGGCGTATTTGTTCGCGAAGTTCTTGTACGGCAGCAAGATCTTGATTTTTCTTCTCGTCAGCCAATGTTTCAGCCGTAGCATCCACCTCCATCTCGATGTCTTGGGAGACAGTATCAACAGCGACTGTTGCCATTTTTAAAGCACTTGCAATTTACGTATAATTACTGTTTGTTTTAATATTAATATTTTTCCTGAACTCGGCATACAAAATTGCCAAGTAATGCCAGACTCTAGTGGTGGGCGATAGTTTTGACAAGCACTTTACATGTTACTCTGACGCCTCAATTATCGATACTGATTGTGATGTGGTTGCCACAAAATTGTTAGTAAATATATATATATTTTTTTTATCTTCATTAAAAATTGCTTAAAAAACGTAAGATTAACATGCATTTATATTAATGTATCTAAAATCGCAAGCAATTTTTTGTGTACACATTTTTTTTACACAAGTAGATGGTAGCACTGTTATTAACATTTTAGACTAGTGTTAAAGCTAACAGCACAACGAGCAAGTCTAATCAGAACCACTTTCATCAGCTGTTTTCCATTAAACGTTATGAGATAGCATAACAATCAACATTTAATGAATTAAAATAAACCATAGTCTTAATTACTACCTAGTGGTCAGAAAGATGTTACGTTGCAGACATGTCATACGTCAGATTCAGGTTACACTATTACGTGCTCACTCCACCGGCTCGAATCCTCCCGGCGGCGATGACCCAAACGATCTGCACCCCATACGTCGCACATTTCGCCTACTAGGCAACGATATGCGAAAGATTAAGGAGTTCTTTGTTCCCAAAGAAGATGAATTTGACAGTGAGGCCAAACCCCAGACTATAGCTACAAGCGATAAATTCAACTTTAGCGGTGACCAGGGAAGCATCGATGAATTCCCGACACATTGCGATGTCCTCATCATTGGAGGTGGGGGAATGGGCAGCTCCATTGCCTATTGGCTTAAGCAGAAGGCACGCGACGGTCTCAATGTAGTTGTAGTAGAAAAGGATATCAAGGTAGGTGCCGATTGGTGATATAAATGTGTACAGAGACCATTTCAGCTTCGCTCTAATTTCAGCACGAGAAATCCGCAACTCGTGTGTCCATCAATGGCCTCTCCCATCATTTCGCACTGCCAGAAACAATACAAATGTCTTTGTTTGCTGCCGATTTTCTACGCGAAGCGCCTGAACATTTTGGCACTGAAATACCCATTAAGTATATGCCATATGGACATCTGGTGCTTGCTGGTGAGGCGGATGCGGAGATGCTGAAGCAGACATCACAGCTGCAAAACGAGTTAGGTGCACGCAATGAGTTGCTTACAGCGGATCGCTTAGCCTCCAAGTTTCCTTGGCTAAATACCAAAGGCATCGCGCTCGGTAGCTACGGGCAGGAGCGTGAAGGTTGGTTTGATCCCTGGGCGCTCCTAACTAATTACAAACGGGCTGCCCTCGGCTATGGCGCGCATTTCGTACATGGCGAAGCTGTCGCCTTTGAGTTTCAAAGCCAAGCCGATATTATAGAAACTAACGCCGAGAAGAGCGGCTATCAGAGCCTGGAGAAGGTGATCATCCAACAGCCAAGTGGCGCGAAGCAAACCATTAAATTCGCTCTATGTGTCATCGCAGCGGGCATAAATAGTGGAGATGTAGCACGCCTAGCACGAATTGGCCGTGGCGAGGGAGTTCTGCGTCTGCCCTTGCCCATAGATGCGCGCAAGCGTTATATGTACAAGATAAATACCCAAGATCAGAGTGCTCCCGGCATGGCAATGCCCATGGTTGTGGACTCAACGGCAGGCATCTATATCCGTCGACTGGGCTTGGGCGGTGACTATGTGTGCGGGCACAATGCGTTCCCGAGTGAAAAAGTGAGTGCCGATAATTTAGATGTGGATCCGACGTACTTCAATGAGAAGATTCTCCCCGCGCTGATCGAGCGTGTACCCGCCTTTGCGGACGCCAAGGTAGTCAGTAGCATGGCCGGTCTTTATGATTACAACGTGTATGACGACAATGGCATCTTGGGACCTCATCCCTACTATCACAATCTATACATTGCCAGCGGCTTCAGTGGGCAGGGCATACAGCAGACACCAGCACTGGGTCGAGCCATCTCTGAGCTCATTATGGACGGCCAGTTCCGCACGTTGGACTTGTCACGTTTGGGATTTGATCGCCTTATAGTTGACAAACCCATGTATGAGTTTAATGCTTTAAATTAAAATGTAATTTATTGTATGTGGCTTTTTAAACAGACATCCAATCAAAAATTTAGCTACGATGAAATCAATAATAAAAGTAATAGAACTATTTAAATTGACCTGGCGCCGGGCCAAAGAGACCACCACCTTGCTTGCTAGCCGCTCGCGAGGGTGCAAAGCCCAGCAGTTTTTGAATGTTTTGACGGATGGACATGGTGCAGAGGATATAGAGGAAGATGAACGAACAGTCGGTGTAGTCATCACCAGACAGATTGCGATGGCTCAGGCCCTGAATCCAGGAGATGGGTGTAAACGGCAACTGGGCCACAACACGGCCATCGAATATGCTATTGAACATGCTCAACAGGGCGGTGAATGCAAATCCAGTTGCAAACATGGACTTCATTTTCACTAGCGATAAGTCGCGATTGTTATTCTTCAACTTCTCTTCGTAACGTTCAAGTTTCTTTTTTACCGATTTATCCAAAGAATCGCCGTGTGTCTCCTTACGTCGTTCCACTAAATGTAAATCACGTGACATGTAATGAGCCTACAACCTTTACAGCGAACTGCACACCAAATTTACTCACATTTCTTGCTCTGTTTGTCCACTTCAGTCTTTAGCCGCTGGTACTTCTCGGTGCGGTAGACCAGTACCCATGTAAGTCCTATAATTGAATACGTGTATGATGATTTATTATTAAATTTAACATTTAGCAACAGCACGTATAGTAAAATAAATACCTTCGCCCAAAAATGCCGTGCATATTGATATAAATACAATTAAAAAAGTGTCCGACCACATTTTTTCTATTTTTCCAATGTAAAATTTTAATAAATTAATTCGATAGCGATTACAAGTATTACTTTGACCGACTTTATACTAATCGAAATTTTGCAGTGCAAAGTATCGATGTTTGTTTGCTTATAGACATCGAGTACTTTGGGAGCGAGTTTTAAATGTTGAACTTAGTTTTATTTTCTTTTAATAAAGAAATAACTGTTTGGTGAACATTTAATTCTCTTTCTTATTTTACAGACAGATCAAAGTTAACTACTATTGCTAAGAATTAATTGTTGAGAATTCTGCAGCATTTTTTAGGAAACCTTAACTACAATTTTAAAGACGTCTATTAAGTGTAGCAAAACTATATATTTAGATTCAAATTTAGATTTATACTCCAACGATATCATTTTAATGTATACAATGTGTCAAAATAAAGAGATAGATGTTAAATTTTTTTGGCATTGTCACAAGCTTGCCTTCTGTGATTTTGTTATATTTAGAGTTTTTTAAATTTCAATTAATACAATTCAGTTAATTAATTTGCATTTTGCTGTTTAAGTATGTATGTATGTAATGTATAAGAGGCAAATTTAAACACTTGCGGCTACAGTTTTAAGACTTCGAGACAGAGACATATCCAATGTGTGCCACGATTCTCGCCGTTCTATTGACTGACTGTCGCCTCTTGTTCTGGTTGTTGTTGTAGTTGTAGTTCTGGTTGCTGTTGCACTGTAAAAAGCTACATTTGGGAAAGAAATCAAATCAAGTTATGTAGATATATATATGTATATATATATATATATATATATATGTAAGTATATATAGGAGGAAAAAGAAAGAAATTTAAATCTCATTAAGTTTCTGCGTTGAGTTATTGGGATGGAAAATATTCAACTTGAAGTGAGGTTTGACTTCAAATGGAATATTTTAAACTCAAAAAAAGAAAAAGGTTCGAATTTCCAGGAAAGCACTTCAAACTATCGTTGCTGTGTATGCTTGCTTTTTTCATTTTTTTTTTTTTTTTTGTTTTGTTTTTGTTTTTAGTTAATTGTTGCTTTAAAATTGTTGTCGAGTTGACTTTTTTGTTTTTGTTTTATTTCGGTTGTTCATTTAGTTACTGTCTAGTAACGCCGTCGCTCCCGCTCGCGACTGCGCGAACGCCGACGCTCGGTTGATCGATTGCGTCGAGTATCTCGCTGACGATCGCGATCCTTTTCTCGTTCGCGCTCCTTGAGGCGCTCTTCACGTTCCTTAATACGCTGTTTGTGCTCCTCAATACGCTTCTGACGGAATGCCTCCTTTTCGGCAATCTGGTATTATATAAATAAAAACATGATATTAAGCATAAGGTAAATCGATTCCATTTCCGGTTACTCACAGCTTCCGGTGTCAGAGGCAGCCAATATATACAAGGCGTGGCCTTGGTTTTGCGAAATAAATCATCCAATAGTCTTATGGGGGGTTCATTCTCTTTCTTTCTGGACTTTAACGCTGTATGTGAGAGCAGAATTGTTAGCATACATTAATCTGTCTAGTGTTAAGCCTCTGATTACCTGGTGATCCGCTCCTGCTGCGTCCATGTGCACGTTGTTCGCTGCGCTCGCGATCACGTTCGCGTCCTCCACGTTCTCGTGACCGTTTTCGATCCTGTGCACCGCGCTCTAGCTCATCGCCCACTTTACCACGCTCGGAATCACGTAATCTGGCGTCAACGCGCTCCTTACTGCTGCGGCGTCTGTCGTTACTTGACTTATCACGCTCATTCGGCTCCTTTTTGCCCACATCCCATTCACGCACCGGTCGTGCTGGCTGCTGACAAAGATATTTGGATTAATTATGTTCAAGATACCAACTGTCAAGTGTACCTTTTTATCGCTTGCATCCAAGCGTGACCAAGTATTGCCCGCATTCTGATTATCTCTAGTATTGTCTTGCGGATATTTGGGTGCCTCGTTCTTTGTCGATTGTATAGCACGATCCATTTCTGTGCGACTGCCAAAGTCAACGTTCAAGCACTTGGGATTTGAGACTGGCCAACGTACACCATGTAAAGCATGACGGGTTTCAATAGCTTCGCTGTAATATAAATAAAATGAGCATTTTTATATTATCCACAATTCCAGGAAATGGACTTACTCCTCTGTTTCATATGCAACATAGCACTTCGATTTGATGCGATCAATCCAGAAACCATCTTCTTCAACGATCTTGCCCGTTCGCGCCAATAGACCCTTCAACTGCAGCACAGTAAACGGCCGCACCAAATTGGTAATGAAGAGCACGTGGCTGGCACGATTGCGGGCCGGGCTGGGTGAGCGGGCGACAGCACTTGTTTTTGACACGGCGGGCTCGATTGCTGTTTTACTTGTAGCTGGCACCGTTGTTGGCACCGATTCCTTCTCATGATTCGATTTTGGTTGTGGTTTCTGTTTCTGTTGTTGTTCCTCATCGGTTGCATTGCCCTCATCGCGATCCTTTATGACACGCAGTTCGGGGGTCAACGATCGTTCGTCTGTTTCATGATCGCTGGTAACGAGGCCCTCCTCTTCAGATGATGACTCCAATTGCACATCACTGAGTGGCACTGGATTCACCACATCTGCTATAATGTTCTTGAGTGAATCGGTTGATATAGCCAACACGGGTGGCGCACGTTCGGCCACTTTTTTGCTCAGCCATTTGCGTTTCCGTACGGACCGCTGTTGTGTAACATTTTCCTGTTTATCGCTGTTTATATGTTCCTTTTTAGTTTGCTTTTCTACTGATTGCTCGCCGGTTTCGCTGTGATTCTCCTTCGGATCATCAATTTTAACCGGTGTTTTGTTGTTGTCATCCACTTTGGGCTGATCCCCTTGGTCTGGGTCCGGTCTATCAGAATTCCTCTCTTCCATGTCCTCTGTTTGAATGTCTAATACATCGCTTGTGGTTTTTAGATGTACTTCATCCTTACTTGCTGCTAAGCTTAAAGAAGACGCAACTTTTACCTCTTCCACGGCGGTAGGCTCACTTCTGTTGTCCTTCTCCTTTCCCGCTTCCTGAGTTCCGTCAACGTCAGCTGCATCATCATTGTGTTCCTTGGCGCACTTCTCCTGCAACTTCTTTTCGTCATCTACCAGTATGTTCGGCTTTTTCTTGGCATCCGCTGAATCTGCTTCGGATTTCGATTCCTCTTCCATCTGCTGTTGTTCCTGTTCGGCTTGCGGTTCATCGGGCTTGTTGCCCATTTCCTTTTCGACCGATACTTTGTTATCGATATCGGAATTCTTTTTGGTGGAACTCGCGTCCGACGCCGCCTCCACTACCACCACCGCATCTGAGCCATTTTCTACTTCCTCAGGTATAGTTTCCACCTTTCGCTCACTGCTTTTCTCCCGCTGACTGCTAGCGCTTTGGCGCTTTTTAGGTGTCGTGCGTGTGGAGCGGCTTTTGCGCACTGGTGATGCGACGGCATGTTCTTCGCTTGACGCTCGCTGTTCTCTCCGCTCCTCATTGATTTCTTCAATTATTGGAGGTGCTTTAGTTTCTTCTATTTTTTCCACAAGCGTATCGTCTTCGGTTTTTTCATTTTCCGATACTTTACGTGATCGGCGACTGCGACGTGCCGGCAAAGGTGCAGGCGATGTAGATTTTTTTCGTTCGCTACGACGTCTCATAGCTGTAACTAAAAAAATACTCGTGCCGTACACTTATGCCTGTAATGATAATACACTGAAATAAAATGCTGTAGCACTTATTTTAAACGTCGGCAGTACGCGATTAAAGAGCACGCACAATTATTTGTTTAATTTGTGGCGTGCACAGTTTTTGATTACTCGTAAAAGAAAATTTTGTTGCCAGCGAAAAGCGTCAATCCGCCATCAATAGGTAGGGTTGCTTTTTTGAGTTGCAATCAATGCTTCTAAACTATCGCATGTTCTAACTATCGATAATTTTAATGTACGGTAAATGATATGGTGTAATTTTTCTGAATATACTGTTACAATAATGATCAAATTGATAGTGTAATATTGATCAATTCTGCCAAGTTAAAATATCTACACTTCATTGAGTTTCATAAAGATTTTAGTTTAGGTTTAACGATAACCATTAAATGATATTAGTCGCGCAGATTTGTCCTATTTCAAGTATTAAATTAACATACTATAAAGTGAAACATTAAAATGAAAGTAAAATTTGAGTTCTACCTACTATGTTCTTAAGTTTTAATTTTGTACTCTTCAAATGCGTTAGATACTAATAAAACAGTAAATGCCCGTTCTTTACAACACTGTTTTGACTTATATTTCGTAATTGGGCTGAAGAACCCAACCGACCGACCGAGTACACGGATTGGTCATCAAAATTATCAGTTAATTGTAGAATGCATTGCATTACAAAATGATTTTGAAGAATTTTGGTAAACTAGCACAAGCGTTGTGCCGCACGCATTTCATGCGCACCATGGTTGTCAGTCCACATGACTATACAATCAGAGCGCACATCGGTTACAAATCCCTGGCGCAAGAATCACGCACATTAGGCTCTGTGTACATAGATCAGCAACAACAGAAGCAACGACATCAGCAGCAGTCTGAACGAAACTCCAAATATCCGCAGACCGGACTAGTATTCGCGGCTATGTTTACCTTTAATCTGTTTGGCGACGACGAGAAAGAGCAGGAGACGCCCGAAACGAAGCTAGTGAATACCATAAAACGTTCCATACTATGCATACAGAAGGAGCAGTACGACAAAGCCGAGCAGATGCTACATTTAGCGCTTCGCATGGCCCAAGATATGCGATCAACAAACGGTATTACCTATGTTTACGATGTGATGGCCAATCTGGCCATGGAACGGGAGCAGTTCAAAAAAGCCGAAACCCTCTTTGTGGATGTAATGAAACGCCTAATGGCCGATGGCCATACGGAAGATAGTCCTAAAATATTGCACATCAGCTCCAAAATAGCGCACATGTCACAGCTGCAGGGCGATCTAGTGAAGAGCTTTCAGGGATTCCAATGGACGCTGCAACGGCTGGCCAAACTAGTGAAGGAAATGCCCGAGAATAGTGATGTACTGGAGCTATATGGTTTGACAAAGAACTGGTATTGAAGGTTGTTCCATGCTTCCTCTAAAATCGAAACTAAAGATTTAACTGAATATTTCTCACTAACAAAGCATTTGTTTACGAATACGCAGGTTTGGTCAGCTTTTGATGAAACAGGGCAAATATGAGGAGGCCAAGAATCTATTCAAAGAGGCTCTGAACATTCTCGTTGACGTCTACGGATACCTGAACGATGCTTCAGTCACTATTTTAAATAATATTAGCGTAGCTTATGTAAACGTAAGTCGCATTTTAAATATGTTTGAAATCATTTCTTATCATATATATTTATTTAATAGCTAGAAAAGTATGCAGAAGCCAAGGAAACACTTTTACGCGCACTGAACATAGCCAAGGAGCTGAAGGATACTGCCCAAGAAGGCGTCATTCAGGCTAACTTGGGCTTGGTTTATCTACGCGAAGGCCTGCTTGCTGAAGCCGAAGACTTTTGTAAGCTTGCCTGGAAGATTGGCAAGAGCAACTCGAATGCCGATGCCCTCGAACAAGCCGAGTATTGCCTGAATGAAATCAAATCATTCATGAAGGGTTGAACAGCTGCTGACTAAAAATACAATTTTAACTTTGTTAATCAAATACGAACAGTTTGTTGAATTTATAAGATTAAATCTAAAGACACATCATAACGCTCTTCCATTCCTGGTTTTTACATATTTTTCATTTCAAAGTGAATTTTACATGCCCACATATTTGTTTTCAGAAGTACATTCGGGCCATATTTAAGAAACTAAACGACTTCATTCATTATTCAAACTTGGCTATAACAATCATCAGGGCAACGCCTGTAAGTAGAGCCACAATTTCCTTTAAGGATTGCTTCAGCTTCGTCGACTCCTCCAACAGCTCTGGCAACACACTTACAGTGGCTATATAAATGAAGCCACCCGCCGTGAAGGGCAGCACCCAGGGCGCTGAACTGCCATCACTGCTGCCCGCTCCAAGCAGAGCCAAAGCTGTGCCCGCCAAAGCGCCCAGCGCTGTGACCAGCTGCAACAGCATAGCCTTACGACGCGAGCAGCCCGACTTGATGAGTATGGCAAAGTCTCCGATTTCGTGCGGCACCTCGTGCAGCAGTATGGTGATGGTGGTGACTATGCCAATGCTATTGCCTGCCAGATAAGAGGCACCAATTGCCAAGCCATCAGTAAAATTGTGCGCAAAGTCTGCAGCTAAATTCAAATATCCAGATATTTCCACTTCACCCTCTTCATCCGGTTTCTTTGCCACTGGTATGGCCTCCGGTTTGGTTTCCGATTTGGCTGATTTTGACGCGGCCTTTTTTTTATTATCGACAGCTTCTTTTTCTTTGACCACTGGTTTCGGCTTTGGTGCACCATGGCTGTGTCCATGTCCAACCGATCCTGGACCCTTTAGTATGCGCACAATTTTTTCCACAGAAAGAAAAGCAATAATGCCCCCTAGCACCCAGAGGCCGACACTCATATCATGTACATGAGCATGCCCATCCTCGCCATCCTCATGATGATGGTGATGATGATCGTGGGAATGACCATGCCCATGGTCATGGTCATGCTCACCATGGCTGTGTGGGTGGGTTGCATGTGGTATCAAGTGTAGGAATGCATCGCCCAGCAAACCACCCGACGCGAACGCAAGCAAAACCTTCAGACGCGGCTTCATCGCCTCGCTATTATCGAGCGGTATTATGTAGAGCAGCACGAAGGGCGCAGCACTGATAAGCAGCGTAGAGCCTATGGAGTGCAGCCAAATGCCCTTCATATCTATTAGAAAAAAGCCATTACAAACTAAATATATTTTTCAGCAAGAGGCGGCGAATGCTCACCTAGCGATGCAGGCTTTGTGTGTTCGTGATGGCCATGCTCATGATGATGGTCATGATCATGATGGTCATGATCGTGGTGGTCATGATCGTGATGATCATATCCGTGATGCTCATGATCGTGATGATCATGATCGTGGTGGTGATGTTTTACCGGCGGTGCCTTTTTAGCATCAAAGTTTTCATTTGCTTCGCGCGAGTATTTAAAACTGGGATTATGTTGACTCTGGCATATTGCCGGAAAGGATAAGAGTATTGCTACTAGTAAAATACCTAGCGCCACCTTCTTATAGAATTGCAACTTTGTTGGCTGATAATCAGCCAATTGTTTTGACATAGCCGTATTTCTCTATACACACGCGTCGGCACGTTTCAGCTTTTTTATTAGTAAGTTGTGACGTGTGTATTTTTCTTTTGCGTTCTGTTGAAGTTCGACTATTAACCAAAACGATATGTACTCATTTTTGAGCGTTATCGATGCTGAGCTCAATTTGTATCGAAGGCGTACAGTATTTTATTCGGTATTATTCTGCGCTTAACTAGATGGCCTGAATATACTTAAAAACCCGTTACGTTTACTATTCTTTATTTATAATTATTAAATACTGTAATTATAATTATTATTTAACTGACTTGGTAGGTTTTACTAGTTATTTAGAGAATCCAATCCAAATACTTTTCAGATATGGTCTACTATAATTGATTTGTTAGACAAATTTTCGACTTACCCTGGCAGTTTAATTTTAAGCGGTTTTTATATTAACGTTATCGACGCTCTGCATTCTTAATAAAATTAAGTTTCCGTTAGCAAAAAATCACGTTCGTTAATCGTTCAATTGCAATTAAAATGCTTATATTATTAATCATCTAATCATATTTAGTTGGGTTTTCGTTGTCGTTAAACGAGGCTAATAGACTATAGACATGTGTATGTGCATGTGCGTGTGTCGACATGTTTATGTGTGCGTGCAAAATAATTGTTGTTGTTGTTTGTGGTGGTGGTATTTAATAAATAATAAAGTTGGATAGTAAATTCATGCATGAAGTTCTCTGGAACGATTGATGGTATCAGCTGGTGTTGTTGTCACGCAACATAAATCCTTGATAATAATTAAATTGTTAACATCTTTATGTTATATATGTATGTATATACAAGCCACTTTGGTTGCGTATTGCTACAGTGCACTGAGTAAGGGCTCAGTACAGATTGATCTTCTTCAGTATTGTCTTGCGGCACATGTGGCAGGTGCGTAATGTTTCGGCACAATGGGAGCAGGCGCCATGTCCGCAAAGGAAAGCCACATCCCGTTTCCGTTCCATACAGATTCCACAAAAATGCGATTCCTCGAACTCCAACACCTTGTTCTCCAGATAACGCAACAGATCACCCGATGGCAAACGCGCCTGATCGCTGGGTGACGCTGTCAATGCCGATTGATGGCCAACCACTTCACGGCCGTTGGCATCGATGCGTCGCTCAATAGCAACGCCGCAGCGCAGACATTTCTTCATGCGTATGCTGCATTCCTCGCAAGCGATCTGATGCAGGCAGGGCTCTACAAGAAGATATCAATGGTTACTAGACGATAACTAGAGTCAAATGACATTTGAACATACCAAAGCGCACCAGCTGTAGCGGCTCATTGCAAACAATGCACTCTTGCTGGTTGGAAATTATTACCGGCAAAACTGCTGCTGCTGCTGCTGTTGCACCTGCCAGCGAGGCCTTTGGATATCCGCTCAACTCGCTGCTCGTTGCTGCTGATGTTTCCGATGATCCCGATGGCACCGGTGGCTTTGGCGCTTTTTTACGCGGCGCCACCTGCGGCGATGTACCAGTGCTGGCTGCATCCGAATTAAGTTTTTTATTGCCCGGCGAAGGCTGTAGACCAGCTGCTGAGGCTGCTGCCTCACTGGGCTTGGGCGGCGGTGGCGGTAAAGCTAATGAGTCAGCTCGAACCGTCGCAGCTGCATCCTCGCCAGCAACGTTATGTGGAGTTTCATCGGTTGCTCCAATATCTAACGCTTGCATATTCCGCTGCAGTGGCATTGGCGCTATCGTCGGCACATTTGGTTCCTCTGTTTGCTGGCCAAAGATAAGCTGTCGTATATTGCGATCAGTGATCCACTCAAAGATGCTAGCATTGGCATTGTTTAGTTCCACACGACAGCCATGTCGCGACAGATAGATCAACACACTGTACATCAGGCGGTCCACGGTGCGCACACTCGTCTGGGCGAGGCTGACGAAGAACTTGTAGATTTCGGGCGCCTCTTCGGGCGAGGGATTAGCGGCCTGCTGTAAATTGGTTTTCTTAATGACACACAAATGCATGGCATTGTCGCCATCCTCGTCCTTGGCATTGATGTCGCACGACAGCTTCACCAGACGCTCAATAACACTCGCATGTCCCTGCGAAACGGCCAACAGGAATGGCGTTTGTCGTCGATTGTTGCGTATATCTACTTCAGCCTGTCCCTCGGTGACCAATGTCTCCACCACCTTCGCGTGTCCATTTAGAGCGGCTAGATGCAGTGCTGCAAAACCGTCATCCTTGCGCACGTTGACTAATTGGCGCGACAACTGAAGAATGCGACGAGCAGCCACCACGTTACCCTTGAGCGCCGCATGGTGCAGCACATTGAAGCCACGATGGTTTTTCACGGTAAAATCTAAATTTGGTGCATTGCACAGCAGTTCAACGACCTCCGTATTCTCCTTTCCAATGGCATCGTGGAGTGCTGTATCACCGTACGAATCCTGGATATTAACATTCGCATTGTGCTTCAACAGTTCACGCACGCAATGGGGCGTTTTCTTATGCGCGCAAATGTGCAGAGCCGAGCAGTGGCTGGAATTGAGAAAATTCACCTCGGCGCCATGCTCGAGCAGTACGCGCATCGTCTCGGGCTGATTGCCAAAGGCGGCATAGTGAAGAGCCGAATCCCCTTCCTTGTCCACTACATTCACATTGGCGCCCTTGGAAATGAGGTATTTCACGAGCTCGACGTAGCCCTGGTGGGAGGCCACCTGTATGCAGGCCTTGCCGCCACTCATCACATCCACCTGACTAGGATTGACATCCAGATATTGTTTAACAAAATCCAAATGACCCTGGGCCGCTTCACGGACCAGCTTGTCGGCCACCGAACTGCCAGAGAGACCCGATAGCGGTGTCATCACATGATCCGTACGCCGATTACTCAAATCCATCATACTATTGGAACGTTCCGCTGCCGTGGCCAAAGGAGAACGCTCCAGCTTAACACATTTCGGATTCAGAGTCCATTCGAAGCCATCATCCAGCTGCTGGAGGCGCAGATCACCATCCGAATATACTTTAATCACTTTACACAGCTTGCCCAGAGCCTAATGCAAAGCAACACGATTTAGTGATCCATTATGATTCGCTAGATTTAATTCAATTTCTTACACAGCGCATGAGCTCTATCCATTCGCCGTGACCCTTTTGCAGTTGTTGCACTTTATTTGCATCGTTTATGATTGTCACCAGATCGCCCACGCGAAACGAAACAACTTTGACGAGTGCGGCGGGGTGAAAGGTCCAGCGATTGGGGCAGTTCTCATATTGGACTCTGCAAGTATATTATATATTAAATAGCCAAATTTGTTAAATAATTATCGTGCCAACCTTATATCTCCCTTTTCGGTGATGCGATGCACTGTGCCCAACTTGGCGAGATGGTCGACCATACGCGGATTCCAGCCACCGTGTCCCTGTTGCAGCTTTATCAGCGCTTCCCCCTCGAGACACACTTTGACGCGATCGCCCACAGAGAAGCTTGGCTTCCCCATGGACACGATGGGCTGCTGCTCCTCGGGTTGACCCAGCACAGGCATATGATCCTTGTAGTAGTAACCACCGCACGTCGCTGCTATGTACTTCAGATCCACGTTTCCTTTATGACCCAGTCGATAGACGTTCGTTGAACCCGTTACCCACGATACGTTGGCTACACTGCGACACGATTCGTTGTCCCAGCCACGTATTTCCATAACCCGACCCGTTTTACCCTCACCGCCGTCCTGATCGTTCCACTCCCAGTCCGGTCCGCGCACAACCTTCGAGCCCACAAATATGCCACGCAGCTGTATGCGCTCTGAGCCCTTCCTTGCCGGCACACGTACACCCAGTGAGGTGGGCGTGGTGTATCGCACGAATGTGTGCTCCAAGTCGTGAATATTACCGCCGTAGCAGAAGGCACACAAATGATAATCCGTGCATTGAGCGCACTTGAACACAATGCCAGCTATGCCCGCCTTGGAGCAGCCATCACAAACGACATTTGAATGACGAACACCTTAAAGGAGAAGGCACATCATTCAGAAATGACTGAACAAAAAGACCAAGAAGCGATGCACTTACCAACTTGGGCATTATCCACAATGATTAAATCGTATTGATTTTGATAGCCCACTCTGTAGTTGGTGCGATGTCCGGAATCCCAATTGACCACAACCGTGTTCTCTGGCGAATGTGTCGATCCACAGCGTCCAATTTCGCAGACGGTACCAACGTGACCTTCTCCGTCGTCTGTTGGTTGGAAAATAAAATACTATTGAAGTACATTTCTGTAATGGAGCTCCGTTTTCTTGGTTATTCTATTCACAGCAGTTCTCCCCAGTTTCCGACAGCTCACTAGAGCTATTTATAAGACGCCGCACACCCCAAAATGTAAACGAAGTACCAAGGAAATGTTTCATCCGGCAGACAGACTACGGCCCTTTGGTTCTTTGTCTCTTGCCAAACATCTGCCCCAGCAAACAAGGCAAGTTATATAGGAATTTCAGTTGGATACACAAAAACGGCGCATGCAGCTGCACTCTAAATTTAAACATCTCATCGTTCAACTTCCACACAAGACCCCCAATTCTCTTTGTTAATAGGCAGTCGTTTGATTTATTTTTGACTTGCACTTTAACTTGGGGCAGGACTGTAAAACGCTTAACACTGACAATGTTAACGCTAGGCTGTTAATGTATATTCAAGCTATTTATGCACTATAAACAATTGAAAAACTGTTCGCAGAAGCAATTGATCAAATTAAATTCTGATTCTTCAACTTCATTTATTCTGCTGCCCTATTTTCTATTACACAAAATCTTTATCTTGAGAGATAGCTAATTAAATATCAACCGTAATATTATAACAACGTATTCGTAGTATTAACATAGCAACGAAATGTTAGTTAAAAGCAATCTAACAAGGCTGTTAGTTAACAGCTGACAGTTTACTGTAGTAGAAATAATAGAAATTGAATAGCAATATGAAGAAATGAAGTTGATATTCCTATTTATATCATTCTTTTCTCCCTTTCAATAGTAAGCATATATTCCTGGCAACGATTTTAATGTTCCATGTTTAAAAATAAAACATATACAAATGGCACGCGCCTTAGCAGAAGGCAGCGAAGGCAGCCGTTCGACTTCTTTTATGACAGCGAAGTAAAAACAATGTGGCAAGAGGCACATATGTGTGCATCCTACCCTGCACCCTTGTATCCTCACCCACATTGAACATTTTCTATATATGTGCGTTTAAAATGCAGAGACAGAGATTTGGGAAACATTCCGCTCTGAGTGTGGCTAAAAATAGCATCCCGTCCTCTTTGCACTCATTGGCAGCAATCAAAGTGCGGATCGTTTAGTGTGTGAAAGTGTGTATACACACACGCACACAGGTATATAATTGTACATATTATAAACAAATGGTTTTAGCTAGTCAATGCCTGAAATGGGTAAACAAAAATAAGTAACGTCCTACCTTGGTTCGACCAAATCCAATTTGGGCCGCGTACAACACGTACGCCGGGCGGAATGGAGGCGCGCATTCCAGTAATTAATTGTTGCGTCTCGGTGGCCTGTAAAAAGTACATAATATAAAGATGTATGGATAGGTATGTATTAATTAAATCATTCATAAATTATTGAGGGCGGGTTGAGCAGGGAGCAGCGAATATATTTGGGTCAAACGACAAAATCAGCGCATGTCTAACTGGAAACTGTACATATGTAAATATATATATATGTATATATATATATATATATATATATATATATATATATATATATATATATATATATATATATATATATATATATATATATATATATATATGTATGTATATGTATTTCGATATGATGTTTTTCTTTTTTTTTTTTTCAAAGAGAGAAATGCAATGCGGTTAGCGCGCCTTGCATACAAATTGAATAAATTACCTACATAAATACTATTAGTTTACTATTCAGTAATTGAGTATTTGAATAGTATTTTTTGTAGAAGAGTATTTGAAGTATTTAAAGCGACAGAATATTTAAATTTTTATTTAGCAACTCACTAGAGGCCGGTATCGGGTGTATTAGCTAAATTTAGTACATTGACAATACTTCTACTATGATAAATAACAATTTAAGTAATTTTCAAAGGTTGCAACTACCTCATATGAATAATTTTTTAATAGACATTTTAAACGATAAATGTATTGGGCGTGCCTTTAGGTATTTGGCATTTAGCTATTAGACGCAAACGACGAACTTTTAAAGTGCAGAAATGAACGCATTTTTATGATAGGGATACAAATTATGAATCACAAGTGATAATGATTAAGATATTAGAAACAGAAACTGGTGTCCTCAATTTCTCTGCAGCTGCAGGAGTCGTCCACAAATTGAGTGACGCATGAGATAAGACATATGGATACATATACCCTATATATTAGCATATCTACACTCACATTCATGCACATAGATAGATAGAGGCATGTAATTGTTGAGGAAATGTATAAATTCCATTTCAGTGATTACACATAGTTACAAGTCAACAACACGCGATAAATAATTATTTCAAAATTATAACAATTTGATTGTTATGTGTTGTGATGGTGGGGACACACACAACTTACCAATGCAATTTTTCTCTTCCGTCCGAATGTACGACTGTGTATGTGTGTGTGTTTGTATGTATGCTGGGTGCCAGTATTATAATATCGCTTTTACACTCTAATTCCAATAATCGTTTTGCACTTCTTTATGTCAATCAGTGCATTTCTGTGTGCGTAAGCTTTTCGCGACTCGTACTATTATTAATTACTTTTTGTATTTGTTTTACAATACACACAAATATCGTATTATCCACAATTTGTCACACAATTAGCATAATGTGTTTTTTTGTATATGATTATGTTAACTATATAATTTAATACAACCCGTTATCTAAATGCTGCAACGTAGCAAGCATGTTAATTTAATTTTATTAACCAAAATTGTACCTTAAAGTTAATTTTACTTTAATTTTATGAATGTAAAACAGTGTGGCTGCAAATTGCAAACGAACTAAAGTGTTAGTGTTGCAAAAAATATGTTGTAAAAAAAATACTAGATGTGAATGCTCCACACTTAACGCACGACTCCACACTGAACGAACGTGTGACCCCTGTCAACATGTATAAATACAAATCAGCTGTGTAACAAATTTATAAACGGTCACACTGTTAGCCAGCAGCAACACGCAAATTTTTGTTTATAATTGATATTTTTGTATTTAATTTGTAAAGTTGTATGACACATTTTTACAAAACTATCATTAGAGCCATGGCAAGCAAAAAGGCAACACTGTCAAGTAAACTGGCTAAGCAGGTCAAGCCAGAGAAACCAACTGTGAAGACTGAATTATGGGTAAGTACGCAAAATTATTTTTAAATTTAAATTTTGTTATAAAATTGTGAGCTATTCAGGATATTGAGGAATTGCCCAACGCTGCTGGCGCACGTTACTTTTCACCTGTTCAGACACGCAAACAACGACAAGTGAATACACTACCAGAAACAAATTTGCCCGCCAAAAAATCGCGCCTTGCTGGAATTTCAAAAACCACAAAAATCCAAATGGGTAAAGCTACAATTATAAAATGTGAGGTGGTGCCGGAATGTGACAAGATGCCAGAAATTAAAACAGAATCAGCCACCGAAATTAAGATCGAACAAGACTTCCCTAACGTCAATTGGCAGCAGCATTTGGAAAATATTCGCATGATGCGCAGAGAAAAGCCCGCGCCTGTTGATACAATGGGTTGTCATAAATGTGCCGATGCGAATGCGAATGAAAAGGTTGGTCATATAAATTATTTATACTGTTGCTTAACTAAAGGCTCAATTGATAGACGCAACGCTTCCATATATTGGTGGGTCTCATGCTATCCAGCCAGACGAAAGATGAAATCACCTTTGAGGCAATGAAACGCCTGAAGGCACAAACTCTAACTCCAGGCCGCCTGAGGGAGCTCCCTGTCGAGGAATTGGAGCGTTTACTTCATCCTGTTAGTTTCTATAAAGTGTGTATAAATTTATGAATTTTATGAACTAGACAAACTTATATAAGTTGTAATACTTTACAGAACAAAGCCAAATACCTGAAGCAAACCTCAGAAATACTCGTCGACAAATACAACGAGGACATTCCGAACAATATCAAGGAGCTATTGAAACTACCCGGAGTTGGTCCCAAAATGGCGCATATCTGCATGGCGACGGCTTGGCAAGAAATTACAGGCATTGGCGTCGACACGCACGTGCATCGCATTGCCAATCGTTTGGCATGGCTCAAGAAGCCCACCAAGGAGCCGGAGCAAACGCGCATTCAGCTTGAGAGCTGGCTGCCACGTCCACTCTGGGCAGAAGTGAATCATTTGCTTGTGGGCTTTGGCCAAACAATTTGTACGCCTGTCAAGCCCAATTGCTCAGAGTGCCTCAACAGGGATATCTGCCCAGCTGCTTTGATACCAAAGAAGAAACAAAAAAGCTCAAATTGAAGATTCTTATTTCTTCATGGCTAATATCCTTAAATTGAAGATAACATATTTTGTAAAGTCTTCAAGTAAAAAGCAAAGTTAATTAAATTAAATTTGCATTAAGCTCAACTTATATCGTAGATTTAAATGTAAAAATATGAAAAGTGAGATTAAAGATCAGTTTGTTAAGCAAAATCCTATAGTAATCGCTTAAAGAGTTAAACCTAATTGTTCCTATAATTTATGAATGCCAATGAAAAGGGAATGTAAATTAAAAATGCAGTTAATTAAAATATAAAAATATGATAAATTAAGTTAACTGAAAATCGAAATAAGAAATTGTCAAACTTTTCCATTTTTCAAAATTCTAATTTCAAACAGAATTTGTCTAAAAAATATAATAAAAATAAATTCCATATTTTTAAACATGTTGAAATTATTAAATGCAAAACTTGTTAAAATCCGAAAGCAACTCAACCTGGATAACATATCACCTGTATATAACATAATATATTCTATAAAATATATAGATATACTCCCAGCAAGCTATCATAACTGATAGCTAGCAAAGTTGTCTCGTAATTCAGCATGTGCAGCGCATTCGAATTCCCAAAGCTCGATGATAGCTGATCCTTGGGTCCTGTTGCCGACCTCATCTATTGTATATTGACCTCATGGCGAGAAAGTATTATTCAATAAATTGCTGTTCATTTCAACTTGGTCGCATGAATTATGTGCACAAACAGCAGCAGTCATGGCCAAAACATCAGCAGCACCAGCAACAAGGAGCCGTCGCACGTGACACCTTAAGGCTGTTGGTTGGTGGACTCCTTGTGCTCGTCCTCCCCGCATAGTCATCAAGTTATGGCTGGCGTGCACTCATCATCAGCTTCGTTGCGTGCGCGCTTTTCTGGGGAAGGGAACGGGATGTGGAAGTTTAAGGGGATTGGAATTGGGTTTGGGTTCGTTTTTAGAGGGGGGTTATGAGTGTCGAGACAATCTGTGGCCTAGCATGGCTTATAAATGATGCACAGGCTGGGTTCAGACGTGCGCCCACAGCCAGACCTACAGACATCAGCATGTTAACCCGGCCCAGTCCCAGCCCCAGCCCCAGCCCCAGCCCCAGCCGTTGCCGCAGCCCCACTCCATGCACACACAGACATAACTTTTAAGTTCGAGACTTCAACGCCCCGTTTGTCAGGCTGTAATTCAACGCTGTTTACGTGCTCTCCTCTTCCCCACACAACTGCCTTCCATTCACATCCGGCGTGTGCTGCCGGCGCCATTGCCTCTGTGTGTGGTTTTGTGGATGTGGGTGTGACGGGTTTGCTATACTACTTAAGCGTGCGACAACAACAACAAGGAAACGTCCATCTGTCGGAGTCATGCGAAAATGTTTGTCTGCCTGTGTCTGTGTGTGTGTTGAGTGTGCGTGTGACTTGTGTAAGCATAACAAACACACACACAAACATGTACAAATACATATACAGCTGCATTGGGATAAGCAAACGCCCTGCCGTTAGCCAAGTCGCAGTCGCACAGTCAAGTGGAACTCCAAATGCGTCAAGTGAGCGCAGCGCGATATGCGTCCTGCTCCTTACATTCCCATCCATGCCGCCTCACTCCTCTTTCCCTCTCTCGCACTCGGCTGGCACTTGTCGCCCTTATCGCGCACCCACACTCGAAACAGTGGCAAAGTTTGCTGCAGACATCCTGTGGCGAATTATGGTGCTTTTTTGATTTAAGCCCAGTGCGGTGCAGACTGGCTGTATGGCTATATGTGCCTCCCTTCATCTTCTTCAAAGCAGTCTGGTTCCGAATCACTTTACTAGTGGTCCGAGTTTTTGGGTTAGTTCTAACTACTGTATATTTATCGGTTCATTGTTTGAACAGGTTTACTTATATATTAGAGCGCTAAACGTTTGAGTACCCAAAGTTTAATGACTATTTAAGGATATGTGTAAGCAATTATCATATTATCCTTTTTAGCGCGCCGAATTTTCTTAGCCCCTAACTTTCGGTTATTATAATATTATATTAAATAATGTCAAGACATTATTTAGAAGAGCTAGTTCTTTTTTAGTTATTTGATTTTGTTCACATTCGAATATTGTATTAAAAGTACTTTCATAATCAAATCACAGTATTAAATATACCAAAATTAGGCCACATTTGGCACATTTTAACTAGTTTAAATTTAAAAATTAGAAATCTGGCTATTTTGATGATCACGTTTCAGTTCCAGTGGCTTTAGGATTTTCGCGCTTATGAGTTACATAAAGTTATATATCAACAGTTCAGGAACTGCAAATAAAAATCATAGAACCAGTGCAATTAAGCACATATTTTAGTTCTCTGATCCGATCTGCATACATAACCGCACTCATTCTCTCTCCTCTCTGTCTCTCATTCCCTCGCTCTCTTTTGAATTGTGTATGCAACTTTTATGCAAAAATAAAAAATCGTTATAGGGCTGCCTAGACACAGATGTTACCCACGCGGCGCCGTCAGCGTTGAATTCAACTTAGTCAGCCGCAAAACAAAAACAGGAAAAGGGAGTGGGGCGGTGGGCGGTAGGAGAAATGATAAAGGCGTCGCAGGGTGCGATGACGGCAACTGTATGTAAGAAAAACTAAAACGGGTCGCTTAAAAATGGCGCAGTTTGCGTCGGTGCGGGCAGCATAAACAAAATGACATAAACAGGCAACGTGCGTGGGCGGGCGAGGCGTGGCGCGACGGGTCGTTTGGGGTGCTAGGTGTCGAGTCCTTGCACGAGCGTGCAAATCCCAAGCACAGGGCGCAAAACAACAAAAGTAAACTTGTGAAAAAAAAAAATGAAACGTACAAATAAAATCCACATCCACACGACGCAAATTGTATTTTTCCTTTCTTTTTTTTTTTGTTTTGTGCTGTGTCCATGTCCGTACAATGTCCTGCGTCCGTTCCAATTGCTGGCAACAACTGGCGGTCGCTGCCGTCACGCATCAAGCATTCATGCCAGGCAACAACTACACCAACAACAACCAGTCAGTGTGTCCGTACACACACACACTCATACACAAGCTTACACGCCTCCGCACGCGTCACACGAAAGCACGAAACCAATTTGAGCGCCCACATTCTCTCTCACCCAATTAGTCGCACAGCACACACAAACACACACACACATGCACACGCACGGTCGACCTCACAGACACACACACACATGCACGCTGCCCAGTCTCCTTCTGCTTTATGCCATCCACATCAGCCATCGTTGGCGTTCGCTTCGTGTCGTTATCCTCGCGCGCACGCTGCTGCACACTTTTTTGTTGTTGTTGCTGTTATTGTTGCTGTTGTTGCCCTTTTGCCATCATCAACGCCATCAGTAGCGTAAGTTGTGCTGCCAGCAGCGCGGGCTTAGGGGAGGTCGCACAGCCGCAAAAACGGCACCAACAACTACTTCAGTGTTCATGTATAGGTGTCTGTGAACGTCTGTGTGTGTGTGTGTGTGTGTGTATTTGGCAACGTCGTCGACCAACAAGCGACGCGATAATCTCGCACGTCGCATTTTTAGTTGCCGCACCCACCGCACCCAACACACAGTCATGGTCCTGGCAGAAAGCCAAATGTGGCAAGTAGCTGCTGCGTCGTGGGGGGCAGTCAAGCTGGGGTTTATGGGGCTGGGCTGCCAGTTTGCCAGTGAGTGAGCCAGACGTTGGGCGGGGGTGGCGGAGCTACCGACAAATGCTTTCGAATTGCCATGACAATCAAAATGCTTACAGGTACAGTGTGACCAGATTTTAGTAAAGTCAGCAATATTTGCCACGATTAGTTGTATATACCGCACATAAACTAATTACCGCCTAATTACTCATACATATAAGAAGTACACATACATTTTGCTTCAATTAACGCAAAATTTATTCGGTTTCAATGCACTTTTGACCACTGTGCGAGCACAAGCACAAGTGCGACAATATCAACAAGCGTAGCTGCCGCCAGAGCTTGAGCCTGACGACGCCCATCAGACACACTTCAGCTCTAGCTGTCATTTCGTTTGCTTGTGTATGTGTGTCTGTTTATTATCGCCAGTGCGACATCCCCTACCACAGCAGCAACACCCCTGCCGACCTCTGGCTGCTGCCCCATCGACATTGTCAAGCTCGAGCCCTCGAGCAAACAGAACTTTGTCGTTTTCAGTGTACAGTGGAGCGCTTTATATAAAATATACACTAAAGTAAATGGGGTTTCTTCTGTTATTATATTATGTTATTATAACAGTTTTCTGTTAACTGACAGCTGCTTAGCATATTTAGGTGAAATGAAGTCTTTGAAGTTTATTATAAATAATCATATATAGAAATATGTATCTCGTTTAAAAGCTATTATGATCAATTTATTTCTGTTTCCCACCCGTGCCATGAATTCTACAATAAATACATATCGGCACCACTGTACGTGCCGAGTCAAAAGCTGCCGCCGCCAAAGACAAATAAAAAAAACACACAACAAGCAAGAAAGTAAAAAAAATTCTGTGGCACGAGGCACGGAAGCATGTTGGCTGACGCTGGCGGCATTTGCGACGCATAACGACGTCGATGACTGCCCTTCTCAGCGAGCGTGCAGTCATCGTCCTTCTGTATCCTTACCGTGCCACACTACACAATCCCCACACCACACCACAGTGAACCACGTCGAGTCGCGTCGCGTCGCGTCGCGTTGCCATTTTTTACCCTCCGCACCGCACTTTTGAAGTTGGAGCTAAGTGACATGCTGTTTATTGTTGAAGGGTGTTAGAATTGCGCTCGGCGCGTACATACCAGTTGATTTGTGGAGCGAGAAATTATCCTGCCAAGGCACCAAAGAACATCGCACGCGCCCGCATCGCCTTTACACGGCAACCAAATATTTACATCTAAGCGGCGCACAGCCGACGGCCAATTAAGTCACACAACAATCGTAAATTCCATCGATTGGATAAGAGTGTTATAGCTAACTGAGGGATGATTAATACATCTATATCTTGATGTTTGAATTTCTAACTGAATATCTATTCTTTCCTATATAATTTTACAATTATTCTATATTGAACATAAAGTATATACTAGTTTTTTTTTATATTGTATTATATTTGTATATTGTCAAGAAAGTATCGGTTGTTATTATTAATTAATTTAATAAATTTTAAAATTAAGTTCAATAAGTTATATGATAAGAACAAAAATAGAATACTAATAAAAAATAATAATAAATAAAAAAATTTTGAACTTGTATAGCTAAAAGAGATATTAAATATAATATTTTTGCTTTTTATTTGTATTAAAGAAACTCGTACCAATAATTAAAAAAAATATATATATATTTTCTTATACAAATAAGCAAAAAATATAAAGATGAGGAGAAGCTACAATAAAATTTTAGCAAAACCCACAAAAGTATGCAATGAAAATTTGGCAACACTATTAGCCCTGTCAGAACTGTTTCGCCAAATACATAGTTCGCCAAGTGCTGGCATTTTTGCACAGTGTAACTTTTCACTTTATGCGCAACGTTGGGAAAAAGGTCCTGTTCACGCCATGCCACTCCATGCCATGCCATGCCTTGCCTTGCCTTGCCATGCCATGCCATGCCATGCCTTGCCTTGCCATGCCATGCCATGCCGTGCCTTGCCATGCCATGCCGTCAAACATACAAACAGGACGCAAGGACAACGCCTGGCTGCTGTGGTATAGCTATGTACACCATGAATGTGCACAACGTCGACGAGACGCCAAAGTTGCTGGTTGTGGCAACGGCTGCGTCTGTGGCAGGCCAAGCGCCGCAATGGAAAATATAAAAAAATGAAAAACGAGAAAAAAAGCGAAGCACAAGCCCCAACACTACCAAACCCACTGCCCATCCATCCGGTCGTTCGTTCGTCCGTCTGTCCGTCCGGCTGTCCGTGGCACGTACTTTAGAAATTCCATGCAGATGTGCGCCGCACGCCGAGACGTGTGTTTTGATTTTCAGCCAAAGAAGAACGTCGAGCAACGCAAGGGAATGGAACGAAAGCGGGTTGAAGGCGGCGACAAAGCCAAAGCTCAACGAACGAACGGAGCGAGCGCGCGCGCTCACACCCTTAAATCAGAAAAAAGCTATAGAGAATGCACGACTAGTTCAATACCCTTCACAGATTTGCATATTTGTTTATAAAATGCTTATTTATATGTGTAGTGTAGATGTTAAAAGTTTGGTATTTTGTATATATGCTTAAAAATACCATACATAATATGGTAATAATTTAAAAAGAGAACTTTAAAGTCCAAGCACATGGTACAAAATTAAAATCTATATAAATTAATTCATAAAAATTTCAATTACTAAAATAAAATTAACTTGACATGAAATTAATGTCCACATACAAAACTTGCCTTGATAAAAGACAGCCAGAGAACTTGACTCGAAAAACTGTTCCACAATTTATATATGTATGTATCTACATTCGAATATATAATATGCCCAGTTTTATAAATAAATAAAGGGTATGACAAGCAGCAGTAGCGCACAGTGTGCAGCTGGCTTTGGGGATTGTGAAAACAGGGCGATATGCGTGTGGGCGGGTACGTGGGGTGTGGGACTAGAATTGGACTGGGATTGGGCCTGGGCCTGGGACTGGGACTGGGACTGGCAACGCACGAAAGAGCAGCCAAGCGAGCAAACCGTGAAAAAGTGTCGACAAAAAACAGCAACGGCAACAGCGGCAGCCCCAAAGGAAAAACTGGCAACAAACAGAATCAAGCAGTGGGCGGAGGAGAAGCAACGGCAGCAGCTGCGCTTTATTGTGGTGTGAGTAACGAGCCACGCGAACGCGCCTTTCCTGCTGTTGACTGCCAGGATGGCTGCCCGACTGCTTGGTTGGGGGTGTGATCCAGCACTAACGGAATAATTGCTGGCAACTCCAACAGCAAGAGCGACACACACAAACACACACACATACACAATCAACGGAAGCCAGACGAGCTGGCGGCAGCAGCAGCTTGCGTTGGCTGATTCTGCACACACGCCCACGCACAGACCGTACCCAGGTGGACGTAGGTGCGTGAAAAACCTACTGAAACTGACATGCTTTTGGCTATGAATTGTGCAAACCTTAAAAAATAACTGTTTTAGATTCGCTGAATACTTTTTGCGTAAAATGCACGAGTTAGCATGCATAATCTAGGCTAATTTTAATACACGTAAAAAATCAATTTATTAGAATAAAATTAAATGTCTAAACAGACATAATTTCCATTATATACATTGCCACATTGTCTATTGGTCATACTCAACTATTCTATAAAATTGTATATTATACCATATATTTTTTAATTTTTTTACATTTCACACAATTTGAAAGCTTTACTAGTATATGTTGCTAGCCTATAGCATAGTTTAGAGTATTAACGAAGTGTAAAATTTCCTACAGGGCATACAAACACATTCGCACAAAGGTCGCGCCAGAGGCCGCAGCGTACGTTTGGTCCCTTAATGTTGTGGTGTGTGTCGCTTTATATACACACTATTCGAAAGGGTATTCCCGATATGTAACTCAGTTTGTACAACATAGGAGCAGATATGATATAGCTAATCTGAAAGCTATGTAGATGTTCTCCTCCATACATCGTTTGTATAAATCTAGTAGATATCAGATGATCGATATGTATGTACGATTCTGCAAATATATATTTAAGATCTATGTCGAAATTGAATAATAATATTATAATATTCTTTATATTATTTCTTCTGCTTATGATGTTATTATTAACTATTATTATTTTTCGCTATATAGAATATGTTCTTCCGCAGAAAGAATCATGATCTATATGGTTTTATTTCCGTTCTTCAATGTTTCTTTTCTCATTACTTCTCTTTCACTTTTAAAGATTTCATATAAAATCACAGATGTATTTATATAAGTATTATCTGAATTAGATTTGTATATAATTCTAGTTCTTTTGTTCGTTCTAGTTCTTGTTACTCCAATACAGACTCTGAGGGTATTGAATCTTCTGCTCAACTCAGTTAACTGCCTGCCTTGTTTAAGCTTTTTTCCTTGCTGTGAGTTGGGTGTGTAGCCGTGTAGCTGTCTAACACGCCATGTCCATGTGGTGGTGCTGCTGCTGCTGTTGCTGGTGCTGGTGTTGGTGTTGGCGTGTGTCGTCTGAAACGTTGCTGCTGTTTGGATTGTTGTTGTTGTTGTTGCTGCTGTTGGTTGGTTGGTTAGTTGTTGCTGTCGTTGTAATAGGCATTCCATCGCTGCTTTAGCTGCTGGCTGCCTTTGAGCATTGGCATGGCTTTTTAGCCGCAATGCCGCGTCGGTTGGCAGGCAACGTTTGCTGCTGGGTATTCTGGGTCTGGCACGTCCGCTCATTCATCCCAAAAACCCCCGGCCCTGCCGGTCTGGCTGGGTTACATGAGAAAACTTTGAAACTGAAGACATAGAGGGGCTTGAGGCACGAACCGTTCGGACACCCGGACGGCTCGGGACGGACAGGCCGTTGTTGCCGTTGGGCATAAATGGATGGCTGACTGGCTGCTCGTCCGGCCCGGCTGGCCTCGTCGACCCCCCGTTCGAAACTCAATCCCCCAAACAGCCCGCACGAGTGGCGGTGGCAATGTCTGATTGTTAGTTGGATTTGGGCAGTAGAAGCAGTGGAAGCAGAAGGGCAGCCGCCAGTTGAGACCAGGGCAAAGCCAGTCGAAACAGTCGGGAGTTGAGACCACGTTGCCACTTGCCAGCTATAGAGAAATTGTCATAGGAATCATCATCGGCTTCGTTAGATGTGGCCTCAGTGGTAATTGTGGGACATTTTGTTGCCACCATTTTGTGCACACACACAAACACATACGCACACACACACACACACACAAACACACGCAGACACTCACTCAAACACAATGACTGCGTCTGATTGCGCGTCACGGCAGCTCGGGGCACTGGCTCCGGAGATAAACGTTGAAAGCAGGGGTCGTCGCCAGCGGGCAGGTGGCTTATGGTTGGGAAGTTTTTCTGATTGGGCAACTGGATTGTGGGGGGTTTAGGCGGGAGACGCTTTTATGTATGCGTAACTTTTTATGCACGCGTCAACCCCCAACCCAGTTCATTTCCCACCCGCCGGCTGGCGAAGGAGCGCTTGTCACAGGTGCTATGGCCTGTGTTACGGTTTTTGGGGCCTGGGGTCTGCGGGTCTGTGGGTCTGTGGGTTGTTCGTAATAGCTAAAGAATTACATACTCACACTAAATTGGCTGAAACAGGAAGCGTAGTCGTTGCTTCATTAAGCAGAATTTCAGATGACGCTAGACAATGGGCGTGTTAAAAGCAGCACAAGCCAGCCAGCCAGCCAGCCAGCCACTCACTGACTGAGGCTTCGACCAGGTGTTTCGTAACAGTGGGCCGGCCACATTTTTTGTTGTTGTCCTGAAATTTAAATTAAAATACATGCTTATTGTGGTAGTGTGAGTGTGTACAAGATAGATATTTGAGCCGGCTATTATTAATGGCTTATAAATTTGACATTTTGGACAACAAGTGAACTTCTTAAACAGCTTTCAGCATCGCAGCCAACTTAACAAGGTGGGGCAATTATACAGCAGCTAACTTAACAAGTTTGATCTATCTTTAGTACAGTATTCTAATGATCATCATGTATTTTTAGTGCTTCCGATGTACTCCATGCTTAAATCGTATCATTACACAATAACTAGATGGCATTTTAACTTATTTATTAATGTTTAAAATTAGTCTAAAGCTCAGACGAACGCTTGACATGGATGGCATAGATCATTATAGTCAATATAAAATGAAACTTGTATAATGACTAGAGATAATGGAAGGACCAAAAGCAAAATGAAGAAATTATTCAAGCAACAGAAAAATGTGATCACAAAAGAACTAGGAAGATTTCATATCAATTTATACTTCTACTTATTAGTTTTCTCTCCAATGGAGACACAGAAACAGAATATACAGACTACAGTTTGAGCCACTAGAAATTAATTCAATTTCCTATAAACTCATATGATCCACTCTTCTTCTATCCAAACCTATAACCCAACCCCAAACGGCACACGAGCTTTCATCTATACCACTGTATGTGTATCTATTATCTTGGCAGGTCTTTAATGCCACATGATCTTGCTATGTGGCAAAAAAAGAAGAGAAGAGAAGGGGGTTTATGTGTGCGTGCTTAAACGTTTTACAGCCGTGCAAAGTTGGCTGCGATTATTTGTTACGCTGGCCCCGCTAAGTGGCAGCGCTGTGTTGCGTTGGTGGCTGGTGGCAGGTGGCAACGCCGTAACTTACAAATTGCCTGCATACGCAAGGTGCAAAAGAAAGAAATAGGGGAAAAAACAACGCAAACGAAACCATAAAATACTTAATAGCAAGTGCGGTCAGTCGCACCTGCAGCAAGTCTTAGTTGTTGTTGCTTATGCCTCACACACACACACACACACACACACATGCACACAGAGACCTAATGCGGCTACATGCTGTTGCGCCTTTTGTGTGGGGCAACACAAAATATTTCAACAAGCATCAATGTGGCAGGTCACGCTTATCGAACCAGCGAACGCGAACCGTAAGCTGTCTCGCGCCTCCTTAAATGCGGCTCAAAAGTTCGAGCTGGCCGGGATAAACGGATTTCTCGTTTTCCACACTTTTCTATATACTCTAGAAAGGGGTATTATAAATGGATCCATTATTGGGCTTTCGAAAGATATACTTCTCTGTCTATGTAATTTTATCAGCAAGAATAGACAGAGTGATGGGAATATAATGCTTTCAGATAATAGAAGTAATTAAGGGAACTTATACTATATCCCAACACTGGCCAATTTTCTCAACCCATCTCTCTATACCATTAACCTTAAGCGATAAATTCTCTTTCTTCAAAATTTAGAATATGACTCCTATAGAAATATGTATATGAATATCTATTCTAATATACCACATGGGTCCTTTAACATTCTCTCCTTAGTAAGCGCATTTGAATATGCAAGAGTATTTGCGCTTCGACTGACCAAACCCTTTCTTGTTCTTTATTATTTTTATTTTTTTGCATTTTCAAATGCCGCTGGCATGCGGCAAAGTTCTAGGAGCTGAATTTGTGGTTTGGTGGAGGAGGGGAGAGAGGGCCCATGGTTTAGGTTGATTGTTGCCTTGCGACACAGAGGCGCGCTGCCGGCACAAGCAAGTCATTTAAGGACAGAGGATCAAACCCGCACACACATACAAATATACACTGGTGTTTTTATGTACAATGCATATACATATATAGTTATATATAGGCAACCCTTTGCATGCTTTTTAGGGACGTAGTTTACACAGCAAGAGGCCTCTGGCATATGATTTGCGAACCTTTTTCTCCGGTTGCTTGCGCCCAGTTTGTCTGGACGGCAGTCAATTTGATTGTGATGTTGGTCGATTTGGCATACGAAGAAAAAGTGTTGCCTACTTAAATGGGCAGCGTAGAGCTGCTTGAAACTAGAAAACTGCTTATGCGTAGCCATTTTCAAATTTAAAATGTGAAGAAAAAAAACAGCAAACAATATACAGTTGCCTAGTCTTAAGTGTCTGTAATTGTTCTTTCTGTCGCTGTGGTTGCTGTTGCTCTTGTTGTTTTGTATTAGCGCAGCCGACGGTAAAACTTTCAACACCCGCCAACCCCGCCACGCAGACGAGCTGCTTGCACGCCATCTACCATCTTCAGCCGTTTTCCTCCTCCCACTCTTTCTCACACTCTCGAGCCGAAATCCCAAAACGAACAAGCGACACGCGCCCTAGCGCCAGGGCTTGCCACAGCAGAGGCACAGAGCATGTCGACGACAGACGACGCTGCCAGGGCCAACATTAGCATTGAAGTGTGCAAACGACGCCACCCACAGACACACAAATACATGCACACATACATATTCACATATATATACACATATATACAATCAGTCACACTGAGCAGGGCAGTCAGCCGTCGCCGCCATGCCACGCCATGCAGCAGTTGGAGCACTCACGCAAATTTCAATTTTTTTCACACCAATGGCTCTTGCTTGCCCTCTGCCTTTGCCACATTGCGGTTGTGTGTCTAGCCGACAAAATTGTCGCAAGTGCTTTTCATTTGATTGCTCAAAATGGCATCATACAAAAACTTTACTTCACTTAATATTAATCGATATCATCTGCGTTTTTCTGCTCTTTTCAGCAAAGACAAATTACTCTTACTGCCCATAATTGTATAATTTATATAATTGTCTCAAATTCATTTATTTGGGTTATTGTTTTGCGATTTGGTTTTATTTGTGGGTTGTGCTTGCCGCCATGCTGCATGTTTTCGAAGCACGCGCCAGGACACAACCGCACACAGGCATACATATAACGACACGACCCGCAAGTACATACATACGTATACATACACACACTTGCTCAAACACACAAACACACACAGACTCAGGCACAGAAACGTATTGTACGTGCTTTTACTCACACCGTGTGGCGCACTTCCTTTGATTTAGTCATTTTTCTCTCTTTAGCCGACAACCAACAAGCCATGTGGCTGGCTCCTCTGTCTGTGCCAGTGCCAGGGACCGCACGTCGCTAGTTGCCAGCCACCAGCCGCCAGCCGGCAGCCGCCCAGTTGGCAGTGTGCGCACACTTCCGATGATTTCGGTTGGCGTGTGGAGCAGGTTGCCCCAAACGTCCTGGGCTGTTATTTTTTTGCTGTTTGATTTTCATTTCTGTTTTGCCACCAATACCTTTTTGGCCACTTTTGTTATTGTTCTTGTTGGCTGCCGTTGAAGTATTACTTTGCAACTGCCACGTTGCGGTTTCGCGCGCTCATTTCACAGCTGCCCATAACGTTTTATGCATTCTCTTTTGCATAACTTTCGATTGATTCGCATTGCACAGCTGTCAATATCGATTCATTTGGTCCCCTAATAAGGGTAAGCAATGTTATCGAAGCGATCAGTAGCGATACTTTTACCAAGCGAATAATATCGTTACAATCAGAATCGATTACTGATGTAGCTAAGCAGCGTACATGCCATTGTCGCCTAGGCCGCGAATGCGACTCATAAAAACTGAATACCCAAGTTGCATGCACAAGCACACACACACACATGCACACATAAATATATAGCACACTTGGGGGGTTCGGGGACTTGGTGTGAGAAGACAAGCCGTGCGGCAACATCAGCATCGGCATCAGCGACAGCGACAGCTTTGTTGCTGCTGTGGCTTAGTGTGAGGCCCGGCCTGGGACTTGGTGTGGCTATAAACGATTTATGTGTATGCTTGTGAAGGCCAAGCGCCACATGATTTCGACCCCGAGCCGCCCCCTGCCTCGCCCACAATCAACGGCGGCATTCAAGTCATCGTTCAGTTCAGTTCAGTAATTTTACAGACTGCGCCATCAGCTGCCAACGCACAGAAGGCAAAAATGGAGGTCTGACTGGCTGCCATTCGCCTCTAAGTGGCATGTGGGCGAACAGAGACACACACACACACACATTTGTGTGCGAGTGTGTTTGTGTGTATAAGTTTAAGTGTGTTTCTGTGCGAGTGTGTACTTTACAGTTGTCGATTGCATCTGTAAAAGTGCATGTCGCTGACGGCTGGCAGTTCGACAGAGGACGATCGTCTAGACCAAACAGCAAGCGGGTGATGCTAATTAACAATTTAGCTTAGACCAAGCGCTGTCGGCAATGCGCAACAATAAAAGCAAATCAAGTAAAAATATATAATACGAAACAGCGACACATTCACGCATATGTAGTAATGGTTGCAGTCTTAAAACTGTAGCATACTTTATAGGGCCACAGACCTTGGAATATATGAAATGAGATCTCCGCACAAGATCACTCCTGTAATAATTCAATTTTATAAATATTGTCATAATATACCTTATGTAACATTAATTCTATATATGGGTCATATGTGATCATTTGTGCTACTAAAAGTAAACTAATAAAAAGATAATGGAATATCAAGTTTAAATAATAAACATATTTATATATTAAAAAAAAATAAAGGAAAATCAAATTCAATATTTAACTAGGATATAGCAAATAACTGTAATTTTAAATATTTGTATAATTTAAGAGATTAAAAAATAATAAACATATAGATATTACATAAATAGAAACACTTCTGCTTAAAGAACATCTATCTCATATATAATAGCTTCACACTAGTAAAGCTTCTACTAAATGATATAAATATAAATGCAGATGGTATCGCTGGCAACGCATAGATCAATCTGGGAGATATAAGAGCATATCTGCAATTTGTTCCTTTTGTCAACGAACGCTCACGCTGTCGCTGTGATAGCTGTCCAAAGCAACGCCATCCTTTTGCCCACATCGATGTCGTATTTATCTAATAGTCCCTGCAGCTGCTGCTCCTGCTGCCGATGCTGCTGCTGCTGTCACAATGGTCTACGTCTGGCGTTGATGCCCCATGCTACAGGAATTGCTGTCGCCTGGCTTATTATTTGCCACGACTGCTGCGGCGCTAAAGTTTCGCCTCGTTGGTGTTATGATTTCAATGTGGGCAGCCGAACGGCACGACGACCCTCGACCCATCGACCCACGACTCCCCGACCCCAAGCCCACAATCGCAACCGTCATCGTCAGCATCTCCATAGACACACACACATACACATACATAAATACTCACACAGATGTGAACACCCACACCAGCCCGCAGGCCACAGCCATTGCTAACTCCAGCTAGCTCGCTGGCTGGCTGGCTGGCTCACTGGCCTGACGGCATTTGCGCAGCACACCCAATAGACAATATTTTAAGCAGTTAGTGAGAAGCTAGAAAGTATTTAAATATGAACTAATTCAGTCACTATTTCACTCTTATCTACTTACCAAAATATCCATAAGGACTACTCAATAAAACTGTATCTTTATGCCTCGAACATCAAAAAAGGTATTATTGGCAGCTGTTAAATCATACTAATATTCTGTATCTGATTTCAAAGAGATCTATGTTAGCATTGAACAGCCGTTAAATATTACACGTTCCACATTTCCAATGTTAACATACAGAACATACAGTACTGTTAACATGCAGAGACTATACAGATCCAATCAGAATCCTGCTAAACATCTTCCACTAGAGAACTGTTAATAAGATTGCTAACTATTTATCATGCAAACACTTGATATAAATTTGATAGCGAGAATATATACATAATAATTATATTGATAATATATCAATTAATATATTGAGAATATATCAATAATTACATATAAAATATTTTTCACATTATTTTTATTCCAAAGCTCTCATTAAAATGCTTGCTGGCATATTCTATTTGTGCCTAAACGAATTGATTTGTACGCCACTGTGGGCATGTGTGTGAGTGTGTGTAAGTGTGCATGAGGGTTTGTCAGTATGCGTGCGAGTGTATGTGTGTGCGCGGGGCGCGCGTACGTGCGAACTTTCTGTGCTCGCCAAAGCCAGACATGGTCACGCCGTCTGTCCGACTGTCGGTGGCGGCACGTCGACTGGCTGACATTTGCCGCATTTGCCAACGCCCAACCGCCCACAACTGGCAACATGCCGCCGCCGTCGTCGTTAAAGCTTTGCTGCCGTTGTACGAGTATGGTTGTGTGTGTGTATGGCAACCATTACCACAACCACCATTAACGTGCCAGGCAGTCAGCCAGGCGTTGCTGTTGCCGCCGTTGCCACTGTTGTTGCTGTTGTTGCCTTAGCTTGTTCTTGTTTTTATTGTTGGTTGACTCCAATCTGCTTTGGTTGCTGCGCCACACGACGCTCGCACTGGCAACGGCGCTGGCTATGGCGATGGCGATGGCAATGGTTGTGGCTGTGGCGAGCGCCAGGCCAAGCCATTCAGTCGGCAAATTTTGTACGAACGATGCGCACGCGGCGGGCGTCATAAGCGACGACGACGGCGACGGGCCAAGTAAAAACGAAAAGTCGAAGTACCTTTCTACCGTTACGCTTACCGTTAGCTTCTGTGGACTGTATACTCGACGTTGTTTCGAGGCGCGAGCTCTGTGCAGTTCGTTTCGGATTTTAGTGCTCGGTTAACGCTCGGTCAGTGAGGACGTCTTTTGTCGCGTGCTAGAAACAGACATTAACGGCATTTTTGTCCCATCTTGCGGTATTTGAACGTCTACAAGTCGACGAAAAAAATACGTAATTTTTGTGCGCTGCTTTGTGTTAAACCCAACGGCAAAACCCGCAAAAAAAGATCAACTTAGTTACTGCAATTGAATTATTGAAAGTTTGCGCGTGTGAGGAATTCATTAAGAGTTCGGCAAAAATGACAAAATGACAGCAAAACGTGATAAGGATTACAACAAAAATAAATCAACAGCGGGTAAACATATTTTTGAAATTCCCCATTTACGTTCGAATACTGAGAGTAAGATTTATGAAGTTTAAAATGTTCGAATTACTTTCAGAAATAGTTTAAAATATTATAAATTTTAAGATAAATAAATAAAAAACAGCTTTTACAATTTTTTTCGATTATTAAGATCTGATCGTAAAATATTAATATTAAAGAAGTGAAGAACCTAAATATCGTAATATCATAAAGTATTGTATTGACCATACTTATGTATCTAACTTAAAAATAAAAAGTTAAAGGTTGATCTATACAAAATTTGTATTGCTTTAATGTTAAAACACTTAGAAATTGAAGGGATTTACAAAAAATCGAATAAGCCTAGTTGTTATTTTAAATAATTTAGCTAAACCTCAATCTAAATTTATCTGAATATTATAAATAGAGAATATTTTCTTTATGTAAAACGACTAAAGTTTTTCACAATTGTTGATGGTTTTTAACTTATATAAAATATATATAATACTTAGTACTATAGCTATAATGAAATTTGAAATGTTTATATAAATTCCTGTATCTATTTGATTTTATAGAAATTACATTAAAATAATTTAAATTTTTTTAAATATATATATTTTGTTATAAAAAAAATAGACCCTGCGAAAATTTGAATTGTATAAGCTTTAAAAATTTTCGTACTTTAAACTAAGCGTTGGCTGAGTTTGCAAAAAAATTAAACTTCTTAAATAAAATATAAAATAAAGACTAACATTAGATATTTTTAAATATTTTCCTTTTACTTTTCCGTAGGCCTCGGATTCTCCGCCTCCAGTTCAACCAATGGCAGCGGCATCAAATCGATCGGTCTAGTGAGCTCCTCACAAAATGTAACCTCGTCGCAGGACATTAGCAAACGTACGAATAAACCACTCATGGAGAAGCGTCGACGTGCCCGCATCAATCAGAGCCTGGCCATATTGAAGGCCCTCATCCTGGAGTCCACCAAGCATCAGAATGCCAAGAATGGTGATGGCCAGGCCAAGCATACGAAATTGGAGAAGGCAGACATCTTGGAGCTTACGGTTCGCCATTTTCAGCGGCACCGCAATCTGGATGATCCAGGTAGGTGGGATCGCTAGCCACTGCTTTTGGCCATGGCTTAAAGTTTAAACTTTTACCTTCGCCCGCCAGCAGCTGTAAACAAATACCGTGCCGGCTATACGGACTGTGCTCGAGAGGTGGCCCGCTATTTGGCCACGCCGGAACCGCCACCCATGGGCAATATGCCAACGCTGGCGGAGCCGGGCTCCAAGGCGCGCCTGTTGCGACATTTGGATCAATGCATAGCCGAGATCGATGTCGAGATATGCCCGCACTCAACGACCGCCGCATTCGCGGAGAGTCCCAATAGCAGCAGTACTTGCTTTGACATTAAGAAGACGCCGGCACAGCAAGGGGAGGAGCATTCGCTGGACTACAGCAGTCAGGACTCGAATCCCTTGGACTACAGCAAAGGTCTAAAACTAGGCGAGAATCCCATGCTAGGTGATCAGCGTGCAACGCAGCAGGATGAGAACAACAATCGGGGTCAACAGGCGCCGCCAGTGCAGACGCAGCTGCCAACACAGCTGCCAATCCAACAGCAGCAGCAGCAACAATTGCAGCTGCAGCAACAGCAACAACAACAACACCAACACCAACAGCAGCAGCAACAGTCGCCGCCAAGCGGCGCAGTCATTGAACTGGGCTATGAGCAGGACGTCAATAAGGTTGTCTGTGTCAATGTGCTGGAGCAGTACAAGCAACAGCTGAAGGCCCATACCCAGGTGGAGGGCAGCACTGCTGCACCGAATGGTGTTCTAGTGCTGCCGCCGCATTATGTGCAGCTCGCAGCTGCCCTCGGCTTGAGCGCCCAGCCCATGGTGGATCCCATTGCCACGCGTACAGACTTCGAGCGTCTCATTGAGCTGCAGCGCATGCAACCGCATCTGGCAGGCAAACTGAGTCCGAGTTTTGCGGGCAGCTTGGAGGCGGCACATGTGGCCGCCGCTGCAGCTGCCGCCTATGCCAACAGCATGGCCAACAATACAAATGTGGCGGCAGCAGCGGCTACCACGGCCATGCTAAACGAACGGCCCGCCTCGGTGGCCTCCTCCTCGGCCGCCGCGTCGGTAAGCTCTGGTGTCTCTGACCTGAAGTCGGCGCCGGCCACACAGCAATCGTCGCCACGCTCCGAGAGCGGCATCGGCTCCAATGAGAATGAAACCCTCGATGCCAGTCCACAGACAAGCAGCGCTGCGAGGCAGGCGCTGCGCATGCGACAGGAGGAAGAGTATCGAGCACAACAGGTGGGCGCCGGCGGCGGTGGCGGTGGCGGTGGCCAGCAGGTCATCGATGAGAGCATGTGGCGGCCCTGGTAGACTACTGCGGCCTTGTGTACAGATTCGATTGATTTAGGTTTTACTAATCATATAGATGTGTATATAAATATCGGGGCAATTGCAAACGATACGAAAAGAGCTTGATTTCGGAATTTCTTGTCTATGGAAAACTTACGCTGAGAACGAACATATTTGTGCATATTCTTCTTTTTAAATTATGTCGCATTTTTTAAGACTCTTTATACTCCACAAAAGTAAGCATAGGTCTCAAAAAGTCTCCCTTTAAAACAGAGATCTACGTTTGGCCTCACTGAATATTATATATTGAAATTCTAAGAATTTCGACCCTATAAAATATAGGGTATTATACAAATTTTAATTTTATGCTTTAAAATATTTAATATTAAAACATAGTTCTTTGTCGCTAGACAAGCTAAGTACAAACCGTGTCAACATTTCTCCTTGCAGCCCCGATAAATATATATATAAATGAATATATATATAAATGAATATATATATAAATGTATATGTATGTAGACTGCGCAAATTTGTTGCTTTGTTATGTTTTACGACGTTTTCTTTTCGCTCCCAACAACTTTTAAATATGAAATACACATATTTAAAAGCAAACCAAAGAAAATTTTCCCTTCTATTGTTAAGCTCCTCCTGCTCGTATATGGAAATTCAAGCACGAGATGCGAATTTCAAAATGCATTTTTCACGTGTGCCAATGCTAAAAAAGACTCATATGTAGTAGACAAAAACCAAAAAGAAAATATAAGAAAATCGAAAAAATACCCGATCGTAATTGTAAAATTCCAAAAATAATTATATTTTGTTCTAAAACCCTGCGTAAAATGTATCAAATACTGAAATTAAAGAAAACACTACAATAATGTTAAAACTATAATAAAAACAATGTTTTATTTAAATTTATAAAAGATTTAAGGACCTTTGGTGACTGTCAAAACGTAACCCTAGAGCAGGGGCTGTCACATGAAACTAGTATACCTTTCTGACATGCATATATTGAAGCATTCGTCACTCATCAATAAAATCAGAATTAGATCGAGTTATAAGATCTGTCCAAATGTTATACAAATTAACTCTATACATATTTATTATTTTAGAAAGGTACACCATTGAACATATATATATAAATTTATAGGTATGTATATAGATTTGTGCATTTCAAAAAACGTAATTCAATAAATAGAATATATATAATAATATAAATATGCATATATATATATATATGTATATATAGATATGCTAAAAACGATTAAAAATATTGCATCGAACTTACGAAAAGGGAGAAAACTATTTGGATTTCATGGTAGTTAGGGATTTGCGCGGCGCTGATTGTCGCTGACGCGCCAGGAATGTCTGACCCGAACCCATTAATAAAGCTAATTTCGATTCTACAGCATCGCGATGAGCATTAACGCCCAGTCTATAATAGGCGCTAGTCATTAGCTGCTCCTCCATGGTGCTCATTTTGGCTTTTGACTCCTCCTCAATGACATCGATGCTCTTCTCCAAAATGTTTGCCTCCAAGCCTAGAATATTAAATATGTTAATCTCTACATATGTGTATATATCTATATAAACAAACCACTAGCTATGCGCGGCTCAATAGTCTTGATCACTTCCTTCGCCTTCTCCACGCATTTGCGATACTTGACTTCATAGGCCATCAATTCCTGCTCTCGCGTACTTAAAGTTGATTCCAACTGCGTTATTTTGCACTGCATTGAGGAGTTTTGTGTGCTTGATTCCTCGATTTGCAGGGCTACAAATGGAAAAGCAAAACATTTTAATAATACATATATTATATACATACATATATACATTTGTAAACTTACTCTTTTGTTCATTCAGCTCCATTAGCTGCTTGATCTGTTTGCTTAATTCATTTCTGTGATGTTAAGAGTAAGAAATTTATATATTTATAGCTTACTCAGTTTGCTTGATTGTAATACTCACTCTTTTAATATGGGATCGTCACTTTGTGAGGCATGCGTTAGGGAGAGTATGCGCTCATTGGCGGCCTTCATTTGCTCACGCAAATGCTCACAACGTTTGTTTGCATCATCCAGCAGTTGCTATTCAGGAAATGAGTGTACACAATTAGTAAAATTAGAGATTGCCAATGCCCTAGTCAGCTTCAGTGCTGAAGTCTTATGCAGGTTCTCTCTTTGTCTTTCAATTATAACATGCTTCTTATACTCTTTAACTAGAGTTTATGCTTTACACAATCTCATTCTCAAGCTTACAACTTCTGCTACTCTTTTACTCTTCTAAGCCCCTGTCTAACTCACCGCCAAAGCTGTTTGACCGCCTTGACCCTCACGCAACGCCTTGTTCTCCGCCTCCAGACGTTGGATTTTGTCCACCATAGCCGCCGGTTGTAGCTCTCGTGACACTGTGTTGCCCGTCAAGCTGCCTGAGTTTGTGGAGAGCTGTCCACACTTTAACTCATCGAACGCCTCTCGCAAATTATCCCGCTCTTTAAGCAAACTATCCTTCTCGCGTTGCAGTGCCAATGCTTTGCTCTCCAAGTTCTTGTTGTCAAACTCGAGCTTGACATTTTTGCTGCTCTCATTGTCGAGTTTGGTGTGCAGGTCTTGGATCTCTTTCTTGAACAGCTCAATCTGACCCTTTGTGTTGGCATAGCGTTTGGCATCTTCTTCAAATTGAGCATTCTGCTGGACGTAGTCGGCGCTGCGCTCCTCAAGCATTTTCACATGCTTCTTCAAATCATTGTACTCCTCGAGCTTCTTCTTGTAGGTCTCCAGTTGAGCCTCGCATACCTTAAGCTTTTCCGTGGACTCACGCAGCACGTCCACCTCGTCTTTGAGAGAGGTCAGTTCTGCGGTGGTTTTCTGTGAGTATATAGAAATCATTAGCTATCAAATATATTTTACATATATTTTAGTCAATTCCACCATTAGCTCATCAATGCGTTGCTGCATGTGCAGGATGTCCGCCTCCTGCTGCTGTGCCTTGATTTTCAAGTCTTCACGCGCGCCCTCCGACTGCAGCAGTTCCTCCTTGACCAACTCCAATTGACGTCTAAATGAAAATTGTGATAATTATAATTGTATATATATATATATATAAATTTGATCAACATGAATGCCGGGAAAGTCACCTTAGCTCATTATAGCGCACGGAGCCCGCCTGTATGGGGCCTAGAGAAACGCCATCGTCCCCAATTGTATTGAGCTCCAGGCGTGCGAATTCCTGTTGAATCTTTTGCAGCTCCTGCTGTAAATTATTTTTCTCATCAATCAGGAGCAGCATTTTCTTTTCAGTTTCAAAACACTTTTGGGCCATGGCATCACGTTCCTCCTGTGCCTTTGTATTGCCTTCGAGCATGTTGCTCAAAGAGTTGCGCGACATAGAGCTAACCACACCGCCCCCTTCGACGCTCTGACGTGTCGATGATTCGAGCTCTTGCAGTGCTCGCATTATATTCGCCTGCAGCTCCTCCTCAAGGCACATTATCTCACATATATACGACTGTTTCTTGGCACAGTTGACGGCACAGCCCAACACTAGCTGAAGCAGGCGCTCCAATTCCGTTAGATCACACTTCTCTGCAATGGCCTGCACATCCGGCTTAATAAAGTCTGGCTGCAGGGTGTAATTCAAGACATCACTATAGTATTCATAGACGCCCTCGACAACCTTCTTCAGATTGCTCATACGTAGACGCCAATTGCTGCCAACTGCGCTTGATTTGATTTTCGACAGCCAAGAATTGGTGAATGATTCAGGTGCAAATTGATTAAGAGCCTGAGCTAATGCAACGCCGTCGGCCAGCTCCTCGGCATTTGCATGCGGTGCATTCAGATTGAGAGTTTTGAACCACTCCAGTAGACTGTAATACATTCCGTTCTGTGCAGACATCGTGTACAATCAACAATTATGATAAAAATGGAACAGAAATTAGAAATTTTTCACAAAAAAAATAACACAGCTGTTGCTGCGTAAACAAAACAGCTGCACTGACGACAGTGATGACAAAAATTCCGATATCCTATCGAGAAGCCGATAATTGTATGTTTCATTACACAGCGGTACTCCCGCACTTGACTAAATATCGTTTTCAGCTTAAAAATAAAAATCAGGTATGTCCTTTCAGTTTTCTGCACATTAAAATTTATTATTTCCTTAATTATTCATTATGTTAAAATCTATGGCAGCCATTGTACCATTATTGCTGCTGCTAGCTATACACTGTTCCACCAATTTGAGTTTATCATCATGTTCTCTTATTTTATCGATTGGTGTCCAGCTTAAATCATATTCCAGTCTATAGCTGCCCTTGAAGATTTGATCTGCTGGAGGATTCCATTCCTGCAATACATTATATATATTTGAAGAATGTTTACAAATGTAATGTATGAGTATTTACCTCTGGTGACAACATGCTAAAATAGTTCTGTCCCGTGGATCTTTGATAAAGGTGATAAATGTGCCCAGGTCTCTTAGTAAAATTGCAGGCAGCGCTGTGCAGGGCTTGGCTCTCATTGGACTCTTTCAATATGTTCATTGCCTGAGCTTGCAGCATTTTTATCTAAAATATAAATGTTTAATTATAGTTATGTATCTCTCTCTCTCTCTCTCTTTATTTCTCTTACCTGATCGAGTATTACAACCAATTTTTGATTGGTACTATTTTTTAGTTGCTTATCCGCCGATTGTATTTGCTGTGCAAGATTTATTATGTCAGTTTCATCATGCATAGAAACACGCAGTGGATCTAGCTGAAATTGCGGGTTCCGCTCCACCAATTGAGCTGTGTTTAATAAGAAATAAAATTACTTCCTACAAACTACTCTTATCAATGAAATACACACACATACACAAACATGAGTACATCTCATTGATTTCTATTTACTTCTATTATAATGTTATTCTTCTTACCTTTCTTTATTGCTGTCTCATAAGTTAACTGCGTATCCATTGTGCAACTTCTTTTCATTACACATGCATGGAATAACGTTTAAAGGAGAAATTGCCGAAGTCTGAAAGATAGGACGTGTTTACAACCAAATTTACGCAAACAAATAACATGTGTTCTATTCGATATCTATCGATAGGAATGTTGCAGTCGTCGATTAAGTTTAGGCGCTCATCAAAAATTTGAATTTTTAGCTATACAGTGGTGTCTTAAAAGTTAGCACACCTTACTTGGATTTATTTATGAAATTTGTTACAAATTCAAACACATGCGAACTAATTGTAAATATATATTTTATTTTTATTTTATTTTATTTTATTTTTGTTTTACAACTTTTTGCTTAGTAACTAATTAAGTAAATGCTGTCACAGTGTATATAAAGCTCCATGAATATAAAAATAAATGATTTTACTAACATTTCTAAACATTTAAGTTGCTCAAGTTACTTTAAGTACAGAACAATAATGAACATATATAGGCACACAAAAACTATTTAGTTTATAGCTATAGGCTGGCTATATATACAAAACATTTATTGATTCAGATCTTCTGGCTTTTTTTCCTGGCTTTTTTCATAGGTCTATTAAAAATATATAATAATTCATATTATATAAAATTCCAAAATAAAATGATTTATTTATTTACCTGCTGTGCAATTTTCAGTAATTGTTCAAATGTTGTTTTGCCCGTCTGCATTACCATGTCGTGAAACACCTTGCCCTCCGACATTGTCAAGAGCTCATAAGGCGAACCGAATTCCACAACATGTCCAGCATCTAAGACCAAAACCTTATCCAAATCCATGATCGTGTGAAGCCTGTGGGCTATGGTAAGTACAGTGCAGTCTTTAAACTTGTTCCTGATGGTCGTCTGAATCAGCGCATCCGTCTGCGGATCGACATTGGCGGTGGCCTCGTCCATGACCAGTATACGATTCTCGCGAAGAATAGCTCGAGCGAGGCAAATCAATTGACGTTGACCCACACTGAAATTGGAACCACCTTCGGAAACGTTGCTCAGCAGACCCATCGGCAGCTCGCTGATCTCTTGCTTAAGATGTACCTGAATATTAAAGTTGAGGTAATATTTATATTTACTTATGTTTTATCATACGCACCTCCTCCAGAGCTTGCCACAGTTTGGAGTCCTCATACTGCTCAAAGGGATCCAAGTTGTAGCGTATTGTGCCAGAGAACAACACCGGCTCCTGGGGTATAATCGATATTTTACTGCGCAAATCATGCAGGCCCATCTCCTCCGTATCCCGCCCATCGATTACTATGGAACCATCGTTGTACGAGAGCCGGAACAGGGCGTTAATCAATGAGGATTTGCCTGCGCCCGTGCGACCCACAATGCCCACCTTTTCGCGAGGCTCAATGACGAAATTCAATGACTTGAGTATATACGGAGCTTGAGGATCAGGCGCATAACGCAAACTCAAATCGTCGGCCATAATTTGACCAGCTGGTGGCCAGTTAGCTGGTGGCTTCTTCTCTCCCACCGCATTGAACTCTCCCTCAGCTTTCAGGCTTCGGTACTCAATCACTCGTTCCACAGAGGTCATCGAGTTCTCCAGCTCGGCCGACTGTCGCATGCCCCATTGCACCATGCCAGTCATGGACATTGCCTGTGTAATGGCCAGGCCAATTTGTCCCGGATTCTCGGGCGGATTGACAAAGTTGTTGAGTATTATAATCAAAACGTAAATCACGCAGAATAAATCCAAATAGTAGCCAAAGGCGCGGCTGGTGGAGAGGAATGTGTAATAGCCAATGGAATGCTTGTCCTGGTAGTCATCGTATTCGGCTATCAGCATTCGTTGAGCACGCATCGCCCGTATGGTGGGCAATCCGTTCAGGGTGGCGCCAAAATGCGAATACATCGGCGAACGAGCCACCGCCTCTAGACGCTTCACATCCCGCGATGTGCTCAGATAGAAATTGCGCAGATAGTAAAAGCAGAGCATCATGAACAACGTATTGATCAAATACCAAGGATTCGTAGCACAAAGCACCGTTATAATTCCAGCCAGCGTAAGGAATACCTGGATGCAGTCCAGCATAACAAGCGGTAGCACCTCATCCACCTGACCCATGTCCATGGCAAAGCGATTCAGTATGCGACCCGACGGGTTCGTATTGAAGAAATACATGGCTACTCGCGTAATGCTACGGAACATGGAGTTGTGCAACTGTGTGGACGAATGCATGGCCATGTTGAAGAAGAGAACCGTACGCAATAGGGCGAATATAATCAGCGTAATATTTATGGCCGCAAAGTAATAGATGTCAAAGGACGACGACGAGCTGTTCTTTACCCTGCAAGTAAATGTAAATATAACAGTAAAATAAATAATATAATAATAATAAATAAGATGATAATTCGAATTAAGACAATTTTTGTTAGTTAACAGTTCTTCTATTATTTATAGGCTGATTAACAATTATGTACTACTAGAAGTAACATAACATAATGCTGTCAGATTTATGAGTGCTAACTAACTATTTACACACACTTCACTTCACTTAACACTTGCACGACTGACCCCCACCGGGCCTGGGCGACTGAAGAAATGCTACAGCTGCTGCCCTTTATATAGGGCTACTTTCACTCGATCACTAACTCTCGCTCAAATGTAGCCAAGTAGGAGTCGTTTCTCTCGACCTTGAACTAACCAATGGGAACACTCTCTGCTGCTGCAAGCACTCTAGCCTCGTTTTACATAAATATGAAACACTGCTGCATACATATATACACCTTAAATGATCTTCTGTACCTCTTCATCGTCCTTTGCTTTTGTTAGGCAGACAGACAGTCAGACGGAAAGACAGACGGAGAGTCAGACATTTGAGCGCGACTTAGGTCTTGAGTGAAAGTCGTCCTATAAAAGGGCAGCAGCTGTAGCATTTCTTCAGTCGCCCAGTGGGGGTCAGTCGTGCAAGTGTCAAGTGAAGTGAAGTGTGTGCAAATATTTAATCATCGTTCAGCGAAGCATTAAATACTAGGAGGAAATACTTAAAGGAAATGCTAGGAAGAAATACTTAAAGGAAATACTAGGAAGAAATACTAGAAAGAAATACTTAAAGGAAATACTAGGAAGAAATACTAGGAAGAAATACTAGGAGGAAATACTTGGAGAAAATACTTGAAGGAAATACTTTAAGTTGTCTATATGTATGCAGCAGTGTTTCATATTTATGTATATTTAAATAAAACGAAGCTAGAGCTTGCAGCAGTAGAAATTGTTCCCATTGGTTAGTTCAGGAAATACTTGGAGGAAATACTTAGGGGAAATACTTAAAGGAAATACATACCTATATTTCTTAATTAAAGAAATTAGTAGTTGTCTGTATTTCGAAACTATTATCAACTAATCAGCGAAAATTTAAACTATTCTTTATTTCTAATTAGAATTTGATGTGCCTCATCTACTCACCAGTAGGACAGGAAGTAATCGCCCCAGGATGCCATCACTTGTGTACCCAGGCACAAGAAGACCACCAGCAGAAACATCAAGCAGCCACAGCCGGCAGTGAAGTATTTCTTATACATTCCCAGGCCAATTTTATCGGATGAGCGCGTTTCCTGAACTTCCTTTGGGCGCTCCTTTGGGGCCATCAACGAATCATTCGCACTGGAGTCCATAGTGGAGAGGCTGGTGCGACTCTCGATGCTATTTTGGCGTGAGTACGAGTTCGAGATTTCATGGGCATCGCCTGCACCAGCCGAGTCCACGTCCACCTCCGCCTGCTGCTCCTCTTCGTTCTCCTCCGGCTCACGCTGTGCCAGCAGCTGGGCAAAGTCCTGCCCGCTCTTGAGCATGTGCTCATAGGTGCCAATGTCCAAGACGCGACCCTTGTCCATGATCACAATCAGATCGGCTTGCTCCAAGAACTGCAGCTGATGTGTGACCAGGATGACGAGCTTCTTGCGCAGAAACTCTCGCATGCATTTCTCGAACAGATGTCGTCCCACGTGCGTGTCCACAGCACTCAATGGATCGTCCAGCAGATAAACATCGGCCTTGCGATAGACGGCGCGTGCTAGGCTAATGCGCGCCTTTTGTCCGCCGGAGAGCGACACTCCGCGGTCCCCCACAAGGGTCTTGTCGCCCTGATCCAGCAGCTCAAAGTCACGCTCCAGTGCACACATCTTGACCACCGTTCGATAACGATGCCTATCCAGTGGCTGGCCAAAGAGTATATTATCGCGCACGCTGGCACAGAAGAGCCACGGTTCCTGCGAGGCATAGGAGCAGCGTCCGTTCAACTTCACCTCACCCGCCTCCGCTGGCAGTTCACCGAGAATGGCCTGGATAAGACTGGATTTTCCGGCGCCCACCGGTCCAATGACAGCGACCAGCTGCTGGCTCTTCAGTTCCATATTGATGTCATCCAAAATGGGCTCGCCATGCTGCCTATCCCAGCGTGCTCTTAGCTGCTTGATCTCAACACCAATATCCAAACTCAACTGCTGCTGATTGCCATTCGCTAGCAGTTTCTTGCTCTCTGCCGCCTTCTCCTCTTCCGGCTCCTCCTCCAACATGGCCACATCCGTCTCCTCGCGCACCATAAAGGCTGTTATGCGGCGCAACGAGACCAATAGCTCCGCCACTTGAGACATGCCACTGGGAAAGAATTTGCCCATGGTCCTTCGCAGGACATTATAAAAGGCCGTCACACAGAACGCCTGCTCCGCCGTGAGCTGACCTCCGGCCAGCACGTAGGCCAGAAGGCTGGCAAAGATGGCCAGACGTCCCAGGGTTATCTCAAACGACAATAGGATTCCGCGTATATAGTTCACCTTGCGTATGACGTTCATTTCGCTGACTCGTGCCTTGGCAATCATTTGCTCGAACGGCTGTTCCCAGGCGTACATCTTGATCGCCTGGATGCCGGCTATGATCTCGTTCATCATCCGCACACGTCGATCTGTGCGCAGCGCTGTGCGCAGGCGCAGCGCCGAGGTCAGCCGGCTTAGGTACGTCTGCAGCGGCACATAGAGCAAAAGTATGGCAATGCCGTAGAAGGAGGCGACGCCGATCTGCGCGTACAGGAAGTAGGAGGCAATCAGCAGCTCCAGTGGACCGAGCCACAGGAAGTGCATGTGGATCAGGGCACGATCAAAGCGACCCAAGTCATTGGACACCAGATTCACAACCTGCCCCGTCGTTGTGCCTCCCAGAGCCGTACGGCTCAGCCGCAAACCCTTCCGATAGATGGCGCTGCTGACGGCCACTCTCATCTTCATTGCCACGTGCATCATGTGCATCATAAACGGATGGAACAGCAGCACGCTGAGTACAGTGCAGGACACCAGCCCAAGGCCATAGAGCTGGGCCTTGAGACTGCTGCCATTCCCATACAAGGTAAACTCGTTTATGAGACCGGCCAACAATAATGGAATGGTACTTCTGCAGAAGAATATGAAATATGTATGAGTACTTATGGGGAGAGCAAGACAATCATATAAGAAAAGTAGGACTTATCGGCCATCTAGGCAAATCTAGGAATGAAATGAAAAAGAGAAATGATTCCTTTGATGAGATCGACTGACTGAGAGTGGCTAACGGAAGATACCCTATAAGCTTAACAAGCAACCGACTGCAAAATAATTAATAATAATAATTAATCATTAATTTTCCGATTTGGTACGACTTTAGTGGACGTATCGAGAAAAGCTGAACACTCAGATAAGGCTATGCATACAGGAGTATATGTATATATATTCAAAACACCATTTATCAATGCCTGTTAGCGGAATAGAAATATGCGAATTATGCAGACGGTTACGTTCGAGTGCAAAGTGCTTACTTTTTATTGCCAAGGTCTTAAGCATAACTTCCCAATGACTGACAGTTTTACGATATATGAATGAGACACCAAATTTGAGATATACTCATGCTCGTCATTGAGATATACTCAAAAAAACGGTCTGAACAAACCAAACCTATTAATTAGACGAACTTATCTGCCTAGATTATTTTCCAGATATATTTCGGCTACCGCATACAGTAGCACGACGGCCAGCTCTAGCTCTTATCTATCATATTAGAGGGTATACATATACTACAACCTTATTTATCGAACACTTACCTCAGACCCAGCTCTAAAACTGCAATCACAATGCCCGATATGATCAGCTCCCTACCAAATACCTTGAGCACCACTCGCAACATGCTAGGCTTTTTGGCACCCTTTTGACCTTGTGCCTTGAAATCAGCTTCCCATGTTCGGTAAAGCTTCTCGCCCAATTTTTCCGCTTTATGCTCACTGAGTACATCATATAGATCGTTGGGTTCCAACTTCTTCTTGCGTCCCTTAAATAAAATGGGTAGCGCAAAGCTGTAAAGATACAAAAATCTGGTAGTGAGTGGCGATAAGTACAAGTTAGTCGAGCATGACTAAGAGATACCCTGTAAAATATGAAAAGTAATTAATCATACATTATTTTTTCCACTAATTACTTGAAATAGCGACATTGAATAAAATGAATTAACAAAATAAAATATAAACAACTATAAAAGTTTTTCATTTTTATTTAAATAATGTTTTTTATATATTATTATTTTTTGTTATAATTATAAGTTATTTTTAAAATAATCAATCTAATTTGTATTATTTTCTTTTATACCGAAACTGAATAAAGTCAATTCAATATCAATGTTATTATCAATCTAACAATTATTATTAATAATTATTATTTTATTTATCTTTTTCATAATTTTTTAAATAACCAAATTGAACATCAAAAATTTGATCACGCTCATGTTGTATGATTGCAGGTGATATACAAATAATAATCATTATTATCTTATCACACAAAATAGATAGTACACTTGACAGTTAATAAAAGGATCATGCTTGTAAAAAAAAAACAAAAAAAAAATTGTATTGTAACGCTAAAATATTATTAATTATAAATATTACAATACATTTAGCCAATTTTAATTTATAAAATCAATTAGATTCTAATTGGGACGCTTTTGTTGCAAGACGGTATCAGCTTACCAGAACATAACGGCAGAGAGACAGCTAGCCGTCTCTCGGGGATTCGGCGCCAGCTTGTCAGCTGCCATTTTTCAACAGCTCCAATATCTGAGTATTTGAAAAAAGAATGAACACAAATTTCGCTTTATTTACTTGTTTATACAATTTCTAATAAGCAACTCAATTGGAGTTTAGTTGCAATTTATGCGACACCGAAATAAGCATTTCAATTGGATACGTTTTGCACTGTGTGCTCAAATATAAAACCGACTTTTAAACGTTTCTCAACGTTTTCATACGTTTTGTTGAAATGTTAGCATATAGATTACAGTTAAGGAGGCTAACAAGCCATTTCGTCACAGCTAAGGAACACAGCATCGCGCGCAGCATACACTCACACACACACACACACACACAGATGCACGCAATCAGACGCCTCCACTTATGCAATGGCGCGTTTTTATCACTAAAATTTGCGCGTAAATATTTAGCGAAAAAAAACAACAATAAAAACTTTCCATTCAATAAATAAAATGTTTTTATGAACACGCACGCAAGTTTTCCGCTCGCAGCTCAAAACACAACTAAAACTAATTTAGTCTCTTGGAATTTTAATTACCAGCTGTTCTAACAGCTGATCCCGGCACAATTAACAGTGCTGCCATACTGTTCTAAATTTACATATACATTCCGGGAGCATTAGAGTGGACCATGTTAATATAATAGAACCATTTGAATGAACCACATATAAACAAATTTAAATGCTTTTAAAAATTATAAAAAAAAAAACTACATTATATATGATATGCAATATATAAATTGCAAATACCAAAATATACAAATATTATAATATATTCTATATTAAAACTATATATGCGTGTACAAATACATATACATACATATAATGTATTTATTTAATTGCATATTCAATTCTAAAATTTACTACTTTTAACTTTTTTATATTTTGTTGATTGTCTGCTTTTACTTTATGTTTTCTTTCTTTCTATGGACAAATCAAAGACTCAATTCAAATTTTAGATTTATTTTTATAAGTACATCGATAAGTAGTTTATAATTATATTGAAGGCACTCTGTTCCTTTCAGCTTTACACTTAACATACATATACAAATATATAAACATTAACAATTCAAAATTCAATGCATAGGCACATACACAAGTACACATAAAATATTTAGGAATATTGTATTATAAACTGGAATTGGATGAATTTATTTACATTCGAAGGACCGGCCTAGACTTGAAGAAAAACACCAAATGTTGTGGGCCTTACGACGATAATCTGCGAGATTGCTGTGCTGCTTCGAATGCCTACAAATAAATAAACATACATATTTTCAATTTAAATTTGAGTACCCCTATTTTAGAGAGGTATTATAATAAACTACCTTCTTGGCAACTTGGAGCAGATTGTCGTAAGTAGCTTTGCCCGTCTGCTTGACCATGTCGTGGAACACCCTGCTCTCTGCACTGGTTAACAGTTCATAGGGTGCTCCAAATTCAACCACTTGGCCAGCATCCATGACGAGCACCTTGTCCGAATCCATAATCGTGTGCAGCCTGTGGGCAATAGTAAGTACAGTGCAGTCCTTAAACTTATTCCTAATGGTGGCCTGAATGAGTGCATCCGTTTGTGGGTCCACATTGGCGGTGGCCTCGTCCATGACCAGTATACGATTCTCACGTAGAATGGCACGCGCCAAACAAACTAACTGACGTTGTCCCACGCTGAAGTTGGTGCCGCCCTCCGTTATTTTGCTCAGTAGCCCGCTGGAGAGCTCAGCAACGACCTCCTTTAGCTTCACTTCTTCCAAGGAAGACCACAGCTTGCTATCGCTATACTCATCAAAGGGATCCAGATTGTAGCGCATTGTGCCGGAGAACAACACCGGCTCCTGGGGTATAATCGATATCTTGCTGCGCAAGTCATGCAGACCCATTGCTTGGGTGTCCCGCTTATCGATTAGAATGGAGCCATCGGTGTACGACAGACGGAACAAGGCATTAATCAAAGATGATTTGCCAGCACCTGTCCGACCCACAATGCCCACCTTCTCGCGCGCTTTGATAACAAAATTAAGCGACTTGAGCACATTTTCTGATTTGGGATCGGGAAAATAGCGCAAGCTAAGATCTTCAAATGCAATCCGGCCATGTTCGGGCCAGCTGGCAGGCGGCTTCTTGTCAGTCGGGGCTTCCAAAGCGCCCTCCGGTTCAATATCCTCATATTCGACGACACGCTCCACTGCGGTCATTGTGTTCTCCAGCTCCGCCGATTGACGCATTCCCCACTGCACCATGCCAGTCATGCCCATAGCCTGGGTTAATAGGTTTTAATACAATTAGTTTGCTCTACAGAGCACATAATATTGATGCCACATACCTGCGTTATAGCCAGACCTACTTCGCCGCCGTTGGCGGGAGGAAAGATGAAAAAGCTGAGCGTAACAATGGCAATGTAGATGACACAGAAACAGTCCAGCCAATAGCCAAAGGCACGCGATGTACTAATGAACATATAAAAAGCTGAGCTATGCAGATTCTGGTGATTATCGAATTCGCTGATCAACACCCGTTGAGCTCCAAAGGCGCGAATGGTGGACAAACCCGTCAGCGAGGCAGTCATGTGCGAGTAGATGGGTGAGCGAGCTGTAAAATTGATTTTAATTAGATAGAGATTCAGAATACACAAAATATAAATTACAGAACAGTGTGATGATAGTAGCTCACAGTATTAACAAATTACTTACTAATGGCCTCCAAGCGTTTAATATTCCGTGACGTTTTCAGATAGAACGTGCGCAGCTGATAGAAAATAATGCCCAACACCACAGTGGGAATGAGAAACAATGGATTAACAATGGCAATGACAATGACAATGCCACCGAGTGCTAAAAAGATTTGTATGACATCCATCATGACAGCTGGCAATATCTCATCCACTTGACCCATATCCTTAGAGAAGCGATTCAATATACGACCCGATGGATTTGTATTAAAAAAATACATGGCAGCCCGTGTGATGCCACGAAACATCAAATTGTGCAGCTTCGTGGATGCCTTCATTGCCAGATTGAAGAACAGAAAAGAACGAGCCAGGGTGACGGTAATGGTGGCAATGGTAATCAGTGTGAATATATAGGTATCCAGCCGTTCAGCGTCCACGGACCAACCCAACTCGTTCAGCCAACTGCAGAGACGAGATTCGAGAACATGTTCCGACTCCATTGTAGTTGTGTCGTTGGCAACAGTTGAAGCAGCCGAATCAGACAAGAGGGTGCTGTTGTTATTCATGCCTCTCACGTTACCCTTCTTGGCCACCCTGTGAATAAAAGGAAATTGAATATGAAATTGTTGCTGCATTATCTCAATACCCACCAATATGACAAGAAGTAGTCGCCCAGTGAGGCCATCATCTGGGAGAGCACACAGAAGCTTGCCATGACAATGAACGCGAAGATGCCGCCGCCAGCCTTAAAGTACTTATTGTAGAGGGCTAGCCCGATGCGTCCCTGTTCCTGTGACTCCTGCACATGCATTTGGGCAGCAGTTGCCTCGTCCACACAGGAATCGGCCAGCGAGAGAAGCGACTGCTCACTGTTTCTTCGCTTGTCGCTGGCCGAGCCCGATCTGGAGCGCGAGCGCTCCTCACTGCCATGCTCATCGCGCGACGAATCCGCTAGCATTGCAGCAAAGTCTAGACCCGATTCGCGCAGCGATTCGTATGTGCCCACAGCGCTCACTTGTCCCTTATCGAGAATGACAATTTGATCGGCATGCTGCAGAAATTGCAGCTGATGGGTGACGAGGATTACAATTCTATCCCGCAAGAAGCCACGCATGCATTTCTCAAAGAGATGCCGCGCCACATGCGGATCGACGGCGCTAAGTGGATCGTCCAGCAAATAGATGGCCGTCTGACGATAGACTGCGCGGGCCAGACTTATGCGCGCCTTTTGTCCACCCGACAGCGAGGCACCACGTTCACCCACAATCGTCTTGTCGCCATACGGCAACAGCTCAAAGTCACGCTCCAGAGCACAGTTCTTCACCACCTGCGCATAGCGACGCCTGTCCATGGCCTGGCCAAATAGAATATTCTGCCGCACAGTGCCAGTAAAGAGCCAGGGCTCCTGGGATGCATAGGAAAAGGTGCCATTCACGCGTATATCGCCCGACTCCGCACGCAGCTCGCCGAGTATAGCCTGAATCAAGCTGGATTTGCCAGCGCCTGTGCGCCCCACAATGCCGAGCATAGTGCCCGGCTGAACACGTAAATTGACCCCATTAAGGGTGTAATCCGGTGAACTGACATCCCACTTGGCCTTCAATGCATTGATGGAAATTTGTGCTTCGGAGAGCACGGCATTCTCATTGATGTGCGAAAGTTTTGTTGGCGTTAGCAGTTTCTCCTTGGAATCCTCTGTCTCCTGTTCGAGTTTGGAGTGAACTGTCGTCTGATTGCTACCCGGCGAGACTAGAGGCACCTCCAAGGATTTATCTACAACATCTGTCTCCTCATACAGCATAAAGGTTTGAACACGCTTGACTGAGATCAATGCCTCGGCCATCTGAGAGATGCCTTGCGGAAAGAACACAGTCATGGTGGTGCGCAATATATTATAGTACGCCGTTATCACAAAGGCTACCTCGGGCGTTAGGAATGTGCCGAGGAGCACGTAGCCAACCAGACTCAGAAAGATGGATACACGCGTCAAGAATATGATGAAGGATAACAGAATGCCACGTATATAGGAGACATGTCGTATAGCATTGATTTCCTTTTTGCGCGCAAATGCCACCATTGTCTCAAAGGGCAATTCCCAGGCATACATCTTGATCACCTGAATGCCAGCAATGATTTCATTCATCATCCTCACACGCTCATCTGTGCGCAATGCCGTACGTAGCCGCAGCACCGACGTCTTCTTGCCCAGCCAGGCCTGCAGGGGTATGAAGAGCAGCATGAATGCAACACCAAAGACAGCAGCAATTTCAATCTGAAAGAGAATTTCTATGGTATTATAGATATAAAATATTAGAGTAATTCCACACCTACCTCCAAATACATGAGGTATGTGATGAACAGCGTTTGCAGCGGCCCCACCCACAGGTAATGCACAAATATTGTCGCCAAGTCCAGGCGACCCACGTCGTTCGACATCAGATTCACGATGTGCCCGGCTGTCGTGTCCCCCAGCGCCGTCTTGCTCAGCCGCAACGATTTCCGATAGATCATGCTGCAAATGGCAACGCGCATCTTCATGCCCACATGCATTGTGCCCAGCATATAGGGATGCATAATGATGACATTTAGAGCGCTGCACACGACCACGCCTGCTGCATAGTAATAGGCGTTCTCTTTGGACTCCGCGTCGTAGGTATAATACGAGATCAGCTTCAGCAGGCACAGCGGCTGTACCGTACGCAGGCCCAGCTCCAGCATGAACAGCACCAGGCCCAGCATGCCGAAGTGGAGGCCAAAGACGCGCACCAGGGCACGCAGCAGACTTGGCTCCTTCTTGGCGTTCAGTTGCTTCTTCTGCAGCTCCCGCTCCCAGGCATCGCACAACTCATTGCCAAGGGTTTCTGAAAACAAAATAAATTATTACAATAATTATTATCATTGTAAATATATTATTATTTATTGACTATCATACCCACTGATGCAATCTACTGCGCCCTGAAAACTTCGCCCTTTGCGGAGTTTGTAAATAAACCTATTAAATCATTGTAGGCCAAGTCTTATCATCGGCGAATCAAAATGTATCTGAAACAAACAATTCGCCAGTCAACGTCCGATTTTACATGGCTTTTTTAAGACCTGATAAGTTCAGATCACGCAATGCTGGCGATTGTTTTAAATGGAATTTTATATATACGTATTTTCGCTGTCTACAGATCCACACAATGACAACAGCGAATGATCTCAAAGAGCAACGCTTCAGCTATAGAGCTGACTCTTGTTTGCCTTAAAAGCTTTCAACTTTCTGTATGTATTTATCTGCCCTACTTTAGTAAGAGGAGTTTCTGAAGCAATCTATCTTATTTTATGAGCAATAAATCTATCTATATTTATGAGGCAGTAGAAATAGGAAAAAAAATTTATTTTAAATATGTAAATATAAATAAATATAGTAAAATATCAAAAATAAAACCGAAGTGCCTAAGCCTTAAGTTAGTCGCTAATAAATAAATGTAAATATAAATTTTTAATATGAAAGCTAAAAAATTTATATATATTTTTTTTTTATTTCTTACTTTATTTTCATAGACAGTTATCGCAACTGTTCATTGAATGAAATTTATTGTTTTCAATAAATATAAATATGATAGTTGTGCATATGTAGACTTAAAAACATATTAATATGTCTCATATCAATCATGTGACAATTTTTAAGCGCAGTCTAATTGATAAGATTGATTATATGTAAATGACAGCTGATAATTATTTATATTTTCATAATATGACGAAAATATACAGTCACGTTTCATATTACATAAAAAATTCATTTCTGCATTTGATAATAAACAAATTTCATGATTTTATTTAATACAATTAAAATCGTAAGTATTTTAAGTAAGAGATATTATTAATTTGCTAGACTGTCTAGCTGATAATTAATGATATTTAATTAACAAAAAAATTGTGCTATAATATATATTACTCTATAGTTCTCACATTATCAAAACTTAATTTTCAATTCAATTCAATTTATTTCACTTCTTTGTTATAATTTCGGATTTATTTGAATGGTAACTTACAATAATTTAAGAGTTTAGACTAATGTAAAGAAACTAACCTGATTTGTGTTCCTTCAATGCTTTAAAGAGATCCTCAGTTTCCAGCACTTTCTTACGTCCCTTCAGGAAGGTGGGCATGGTGTACCTGATGGAGAAATATATAAAAATATATTTATATCAAAATAATAATACATTTAAAATTAAAGGTAACTCACCAAAAACATGCTGCCGATATAAAATTCGCATGTTCCCGCGGATTCTCCGGCAAATCTGCAGTTTTTATAGATTGCATTTTGACCGTTCAAACTAGTTGAGAGTAAAAAGAAAAACAACAATATAAAAGTAAATTGGCATTGGTTTATTTTTTTTTTTTTAATTGCTAATTAGTATTGCAATCGCATTGATTGATTCGCTCTTGTTTGTAAGGTATTATTTAGCATTCGGCACATACATATGTATGTGTATAATTACAGTTAAATGGGAGTGTGTTTTTTGTATTATACGCTTTTGAAGTCTAACATTTTACACAATTATGCGAAAACAAACAACTTACTTTGTTGCTTGAGCACATAATAAACAAATCGAAAATAAAATAAACAAATTATCTGCAAAGCTGCGCCCTAATCTCGAGATTACATGCCTAAGTGTGGGAGAGTGTGTATGTTTGCAGATGTGAATTTGAACGAAATAGAATTTGCGTATGTGTGTGTTAAATTTGAATATGACTTCACTTTGTGGGCACCCATACATACATACACACAATCGTGTGTATACAAACAAGTGCATACACACATATGTAAATATACATGTGTTCACACGATTGATACCGGCAAATGTAGTAACCAATTTTGCAATTTTACTAACAATGAACGGCGATTAAAAGAACTATTTATATGCACGAACATGCCTACATATATTTAAATTTTGAAAAGAAAAAAAAAAACTTCAAAAAGGCAAGTGTATATGTATGTTTATATATATTCATGTTCGTAGAATTGCAATGTGATAAATATTTATGAAGCACAAAGTCATATTTATATATAATATACATAAACATAAACAAGTTATTATAAATACAGCGCCGACAGAAGTACTAAAGTACATTTGCCGCAGTATTCACCGACACATACATACATACACTTGTATATATGATTGTCTGTACATGTTTGCAGAACCATGTACATATGTATGTTCATATTTATTTTAAAGAACACGCGGTTCTTCTTTCTATTCCCTTATGCCTCTATTTATACGTGCACACAAACACACACACATATGCGGACAGGCATACAGGAATGCCTGTGTAGGCGCGCTTATCTTACATCCGTAATAACAGTTAGCGGAATACTGGGTTCCTTTGATTATTCACAAATCGCTATAAGCCATTGTTATGCGAGATAAAGGTCATTTTTGCAGTTCCGCCTAAATTATCTAATCGCAGAATGCAGCACAAAAATATATACATATATGCATATATGTAACTCGAAATACATTGTAAATTAATTTAATTGTTCGATTCATGTGAATCGAAAACAAATCACATCTACATACATACGTACGTTTCTTTTTGTTTTTAATTAAACAATGTTCAATAAAAGTCAAAAATCATTCTTTTCTATTTGTTGTTGTGGGAAACGAAAAACAATTAAGAATGACGTAGACAGCACAAGCGCGCAACAACAAAAAAAATGCCGAACCGTCCGCCTGAAAGGGCAGCATGCTACTGAAAAACAGCTGGCATATTGAGCTCTTTTCAACTGAATTTGCCACAGTGTGAGATATGTACATATGTCGTGTACAATATATATTTACATGTGTATATACATATGTTCTTATGCCAACATGCATACTTACATATGCGCATACATATGTAAAGTGAATTAATCAACAAGTTTATTGGTTATTGACAATTGGAAAGCATTCGCAGAACATAGTTCTGCAGTTGGAGAAATTAATAATATTAAAAGCGAGCAGCAATCAATTTTCTTAATTCGGCACTAAGGATTATTGACATGGCACATATGGATAGGCCAAGAAATTTTTAATTCTCTTTGAAATTAATATTGTTGACATATTATATTTTATTTATAGGTGCTTATATAGAAAGCTAATACTTACTTATTCACTTTTATTTATTAGTGTGAAAATGTACATTTTGTTAGCTACCAATAAAATGTACCATAGCAAATTTTCAAGTACTTATTTTTTGTTAGAACCAAAATGTACCATTGAAAATAATAACATATTTATACCTAACAAATAACATATACATATTTACACTACATTATGACTTCAGCATTGGATGTACCTAGATTAAATTTTGACTTTGTGTTTATTAAAATATAAATTCAATATGAATTATATTTATAATTTTATATACTATTTTGTTTAACTGTTTACATAATAATATATACATAAAATATTTAGCAACAAAATATACCTTTGAAAATATTAAAGTATCCTTTTTAAATTTTTTTTTGTTACAAATTTGTGACTATAATCGACGATATATATTTGTGTATTTAATTCACTTTTCATTTATTAAATTATTAGATCAATATGAATTATTAAACGACATTAGTTTGTCCTTGTTCAAGTAAATAGATCTGCCCTTAACGATGTATGTAAAACAAGTTGTTATTAGCAACCAGATAAAGGCCCACCCTATTCAACGGATATGAAACAAACGTTAATATAGAATATGTTGATTTTATTCTTACCTACAGTTAATACACTTTAGTTTATTTTGTAAATTTTTGTTTTTATTCTTTTCTGTTCTTCACGTACATTATTAATGTATGCACTCACATTATTGAAAACTTAGGCAACAAGAGCAGAGGCGGTGCTGGACTCGTATTTCCAGTTGGGGGGCAGCACACTCTTGGTCTTGTAGTAGCGAGCCAGACGGTGAATTCTGGACTCGACCAGAATCAAACGGAATTTACCGTCCTTATCCTTGCGATTGCGTTCCAAATGCTTGCGGATAGCGACAGCCTTCTTGATCATGTGGTACAGATCCTCGGGGATGTCGGGCTTGAGACCCACCGATTTCATGATGCGGAGAATTTTGTTGCCATTGACAAAGCGAACCTGAGCCACACCATGGGAATCACGCAAGATGATACCTAAAAATGATTGAATCTCAAATGTATAATAACATAACCTCAAATCGTAAACAAATACAATATTCATACCGATTTTCGAGGGTGTCAGGCCTTTCTTGCCGAGCTTCTTGATCTGCTCCTTAACATCCTCAGCGTTCAGCTTCAGCCATGATGGCACTGTGCGTCTGTAGGGAAGGGCTGATTGGGATATACCCTTGCTGCAAAGTAAATTGTATTTGTTAGTTTTGCCTGTGAATGGTCACTATATAGGGAAGAAGAAGAGGTGGCATATTCATTCGCAACATGTGCTTGCCATGGTGGCTTAAAATGGAATCATAGCTAGCGCATTATCCGCGGCTATAAACTTGCTATGATGCTCGCTTCTTCTGGCGCGTCAGTCAAGCACATTTTACAAAAATACACGTCTCTAAACAATATAAAAATCAACTACCCAGGAGCGTGCATACGACCCATGATGTTACTAGCTTAGTTTCTTACACCGAAAAGAAAGTGGAGACTTTTGGAACAACACTCTACAAACGAACTCTACAAAATTTACGCAGAGTTGTATTGGTATATTTATTACTTGACATAATTGCTCCACACATAACAGGGGAATGGCAAATTATAACGAACGCGTTACTCGTTATGTACATATGGATAGATTGCTCACTGCAAATTTGTTCTGAAATCATTGTTTTAAGTAATTTTTGGAATACATAAAATGCAGCCAGATAAATACAATGACACGCTTAATAAGCTGCAAAATGAGGAGCTAGAGGTAATTATTTCAATAAAACGGCAAAGCAACGATATTAATAGCAATTTTACAGAACATAGCACCGGGCGTTGAAATTTACCAGCAGTTGATGGCGATTTATCTCTATCAAAACAAACTGTGCGTGAGGCTAAAAACCTAATGATTTGTGTTATTTATTAATGAATTTTATGCTTACAGAGCCAATGCGAAATTGCTTTGGATGCGTATAGCTAATAATCTAAAGGAACAAAACAAAGAACTGGCCCAATTAAATCTATTGAATCTTGCACTGCAGCACAACAATTATGCAGATTTCTTTAAACATATTAAATACGAGTGGTCCGAGACCAATAGGCCAATCATTAATGATCTTTTGGGTAAGCACAGGCAAATGTAAATATTTCAATTATAATTAATATATATCAATTATAGTTAAGCAACGCGAGGAGCTTTTCAACCTGACGTCCACGGCGTACGTTTCAATATACGAACAGAATTTGATGGAAATGGCGCAGCTAACAGCAGAGGAGCTAAAAAACGCCTGCTCCGGTTGGATACGAGAACAGGATGGTGATAGGCAAATTCTATTGCCGAAAATGAAAGAGCCAACGCCTCGTGTGGCCAGCGACGATCAGTTGTTGAAATTAACTGAGTTTGTCTCGTTTTTAGAAAACTAAAGAAGAAAATATAAATAAGATTATTTTTATTTTCCGGCATTTTCTCGTTCTTTAATCTGTTAAGTAGGGGAGTCATTCTGTTTACCGGGCAAACGTTACTGTTAACGCAAAAAGTATCGAGTAGTATCGTTCTGTCTCGTTGTGTCATTTCATAGAATCAAAAAAATTTTTTGCACGGAGTCGACATCGTATTTTCTCTGGAAAATCAATCAAAGAAATTTTTTAAGTTGTGGACATTTTCAAACAGATTAACATAAATACTGTGCGAGAGCATTTAGTTATATCAGTAATTTGATAATTCGGTGTTGGGCGTCTAGTGTATTTTGTGCGGAATAGTTGAAAAGAGACCGATTTTTCATATTACTGTGTGAGTGAGAAAAGAAAAATGGCAGCAAGCGACAAATCTGTCGATGATTCTCTTTATCCCATTGCGGTATTAATTGACGAATTGAAAAATGAGGATGTGCAGGTTAGTTATAATGTCAATATTAAATAAATGTAAGCCTGGTTATAATCTGTCAATATCTTGGTATGTATAAGCATGGGTATGTATGTATATACACACACATACATATCTATGCAATAAAAAATGCGTCACATTGTGAATAGCAATTCGTATGAGCATAAGTATATGTGGTTGTGCGGGAGTATAGCTGCAACTACTCTTATAGGCTTGCAATGTTATTATAACGTTTTCATGAGATATGTATCGACCAGCGATGTAGGTGCTGCATTTTATAGAATATATAAACATATTTATATATCTGATTAACGTCACTTTGAGAAAATTAACACTGATTCTCAGACTATAAAATGAAGTAGATTTAATCGTGTTTGAGTATTGGTTAGGCATTTATAAATATTGTATAGCATATGTAATATCTATGCTAGAGTATTTATTATTCGGTACTCCTGATATTTCAATGCCTTATCATATTTTATTTTGTTTTGATTAATAATTTAATTATTTTTCGTCTTTGGCAGTTGCGTTTGAATTCGATCAAGAAGCTATCGACTATTGCCCTTGCTTTGGGCGAGGAACGCACACGTTCCGAACTGATACCTTTTTTAACTGAGACCATATACGATGAAGATGAAGTGCTGCTCGCATTGGCCGATCAATTGGGCAATTTCACAAGTATGGAAATAGTTGATTTCAATCATATTTGTTATACAGATATAAATGTGCATGGTGTATCTTTCAGGTCTTGTGGGTGGTCCCGAGTATGCGATGTATTTGTTGCCGCCGCTGGAAAGCTTAGCGACTGTCGAGGAAACAGTTGTGCGAGACAAGGCCGTTGAATCTCTGCGCACTGTCGCTGCAGAGCATAGTGCTCTAGATTTGGAGATACATGTGGTGCCGACGCTGCAGCGTTTGGTGTCTGGCGATTGGTTTACCTCACGCACGTCGGCTTGTGGTCTATTCTCCGTGTGCTATCCACGCGTCACACAACCCGTGAAGGCCGAATTGCGTGCAAATTTCCGTAAATTGTGCCAGGACGAAACGCCAATGGTGCGACGCGCCGCAGCCAATAAATTGGGCGAATTTGCAAAAGTGGTAGAAACGGAATATCTTAAGTCGGACTTGATACCGAATTTTGTACAACTAGCTCAGGATGATCAGGACTCTGTGCGACTTTTAGCCGTCGAAGCGTGTGTCAGCATTGCTCAATTGCTGCCACAGGACGATGTTGAACATGTTAGTGAAATATTACCATTTCTTCATATACCATATTAATATCGAAACTCTTTGCAGCTGGTATTGCCTACGCTGCGTCAGTGTGCTAGCGATTCATCGTGGCGTGTGCGCTATATGGTTGCCGAGAAATTTGTTGATCTACAGAAGGCAGTGGGTCCTGAGATAACACGAGTCGATCTAGTGCCCGCTTTTCAATATCTGCTCAAGGATGCCGAGGCTGAGGTGCGCGCCGCTGTGGCCACAAAGGTCAAAGACTTCTGCGCCAACTTGGACAAAGCCAATCAGATGCAAATCATTTTGAGCTCCATTTTGCCATACGTACGAGATTTGGTGAGCGATCCCAATCCACATGTGAAGTCAGCGCTAGCTTCTGTCATAATGGGTCTGAGTCCGATGCTGGGTGCTTATCAAACAGTTGAGCAATTGTTGCCACTGTTTCTCATTCAGCTCAAGGACGAATGCCCAGAAGTGCGTCTGAATATAATCTCAAATTTGGATTGCGTCAATGACGTCATCGGTATTCAGCAGCTATCGCAGGTAAATTATTAAACTTTTACAAGATTTTGATTGTGTATAGTTCTTATGCCATTCAATATTCTCAACAGTCCCTTCTCCCCGCCATTGTGGAGCTTGCCGAGGACTCCAAATGGCGTGTGCGCCTCGCTATCATTGAGTACATGCCCGCGCTGGCTGGTCAGCTGGGCCAGGAGTTCTTCGATCAGAAACTTCGCGGCCTCTGCATGGGTTGGCTGAACGATCATGTATATGCCATCCGAGAGGCCGCCACATTAAATATGAAGAAGCTGGTCGAACAATTTGGTGCCCCCTGGGCCGAGCAGGCCATTATTCCAATGATATTAGTTATGTCGCGCAACAAGAATTATTTGCACAGTAAGCAAACATTTTTAAAAATTATTACCTATAATTTATTGATATCGATGCTTTTAAGGAATGACCTGTCTCTTCTGTCTGAATGTTTTGGCTGAGGTTTGCGGCACAGAAATCACCACGAAACTGTTGCTGCCCACTGTTTTGTTGCTCGCCGCTGATCCAGTTGCCAATGTGCGTTTCAATGTGGCTAAAACATTGCAGAAGATTTCCCCGTTCCTGGAGGCGAGCGTTATCGATGCGCAAGTTAAGCCAACGTTGGACAAACTGAATGCTGATGCTGATGTGGATGTTAAGCATTTCGCTGCACAGGCAATTGCTGGAATAGCAGCCGGTAAGAAAGAGTAACTGATGCAGAGAAATTTACACAAACACGGCCACACAACGACTCAACAGAATTTTTGTCATATGCTGCAAGTATAATTTATATATCATACCCTTAGAAATGGAACTGAATGTCTTTAGAACCGCGGTGGCGCCTTGCATGGGTTTTAAGCTTGAGGCCGCCCTGGCGTCTAAGCTGGTCGTTGAGCCGCCGCCCAATTCTGCAGCATCCGCTGAGCCTGGCGTTCTGCTTGAGCTTAATGCTAATATCGAAAACAATGACAGCAATGTTGTCGCTGGGGGGGAACAGCAGCAGCCGAAAAGTGTTTCGGAATGTTAGAGGATGAGTAGTCAAAACCAGAATCATGTCCTGTGTGAACGCCTTGTATGTGTGTGGCTAGTATATAACAATACGCAAGTCGGAATACCATTGAGCCCCATCATACCGTGTTTCCAAGTGTCTCAAAAGTTGTTCATGTCGTATACATTGTCTGCGTTACTCAAGAGAAACGAACTACTACTAATTGAATCCAAACAAATAACGAAGTACTAATTGTTAATTGATGTACATTCTTCTCTGTTTCTTTCCCGGTACAACATTTCGAATGTTTTATGGATTGTAATTTTTCAAATACCGTAGCGTAATCAACTTTATAATTTTTTATTCTATTTTTAAAATGTATGTATTTCACACACGCTGGCAACAAAAATATAATTATTGTGTAGCAACACTTAAAAACGGAAACTTGTAGTTAAAAAACCAAACCATGGATCAATCAATTATGTAAAACCTGGAGACGCCAAACTGCAATGAAGAAAACTTAATAAGAGCCTCGAAGCCTACATATTTAACATTTTCAAAATGCAACAATCGTGCAAACGGAGGAATACGAGCCACTGAAAACGCCACACATGAATATATATATTACTTGCATACTTATTAACTACATAATACACATAAGTAAAATTTCATTATTAAAAATACAAACAAAAAGAAACCTGTGTAGGCTTTGAAAAGAAAATGTATTGGTTAATCGCATCTGAATGCAAAATAAAATTTATTGTAAAAGAAATTGTGATTTACTTTATTTGAGAAAATCTCATATGTATGTACGTATGTATATTCGATACTTTGCGCTTATAAGCTAAAACAGGAATATCGTTTCGAAATCGAATTGTGTGTCGAGTAGTTGGGTCGCATTTTCGGCACAAATCTGCCGCTATACTGGTTATTGTTTATTTAAAGGTTCTCATTTAGCTTTAAAAGTGTAATTGGGCATTACAAACTAAGCGCCGATTTCTAACAGTTATCTACAATTATTTATTTATTTGCTGTGTCTGTCTGATGTTTGCACAACTCGATAGTCCACGGCAAAGTTGTTTTTGTATGATACTCGTTTAGCCATTTGCGTGTGTGTGTGTGCTTGAGAGTGGGCGCATTTTTGCAGAGAGCAAGCGAACGAACGTGTGTGTTGAGAGGAAGAGCGAAAGAGCAAATGTGTTTACTAGCGCAGATCGGTTGCGCTTGTCATTCCGTTGCGACGCGTTGTACCTTAACGTTCACGGTGGCACCGGTTAATGAAGTTGTGCGGTCCAAAAAGAATTTTAAATTCATTGCGCGTAGGTTTCTTGGAGTGCTTGGTTAATATTTGTTACAAATTACATGTCAAATATTATTGAGTGATGGTTTTGCAAACACTACAGTAAACAGCGTATGTGTGTGCATGTTTGCTCATGTAACTAAAGAGAAAGCCAATAAATAATTTTCTAATTCGTCGCGTATTTATTATACAAACCCATCAAAGCGTCTGATACTTGTGTGTGCGTGTATGTGTGCTTGTATGCAAATGTAACTATGTATGTCCGTTATGATTTAATTCAGAAAGTGCAATTAAGGCCACAGCACTTCAATTTATGTTACGGTTATTCGCTGCAGGCGAACGTGTTTATGTGACAGATTTATTTATAACAAATATTACTAGCTTTTTTGGCCCCTGCAAGCGCCATCTATTTATTAACTACACGGATATACGGCGGCTATCGCACTTTGAGCTCAAGTGGCGCGTTTTATTGAAACGTAAGCGCCGTCTCCATCCACCTGTCCCTTCCGCCGATTAGCTAGATGTTAGTCATTGTCTCTACTCAGCTGCTGGTCGTAAATGTAAATTCAAGTGTTAGTACTTGATTCTTTTTTTGGTTCTTCTAACGGCATCAGACACATTTATGGCGCAACTAATACCGTTACATATGTATATAAATCAAGTGTTTCGTGCAGTTTGATCGGCTGCGATTTTGAAGTCAACAACTATACATACATACATATGTATAGTATAGTTTCTTATTTCCACAGTCCAACTAGAGTGAAAGGTCTATTTGCCAACATCCAAGTGAAGCCGGCCAATTACATATTGTTGTCTCTTTCATGCCTACCTTAGACGACTATTCCCTTGAACCAAAGACCTCATATTCTACAAACTCTTATATTATGAAAATGTAATATGAAACGAGCCATGCTCATCCGTCGAGGTGTGCGTCCACTGTATACTATTGCCCGTATTTACTATCTTATCACTTTAATTAGATTTATTCAATGTGATTTTTGTGATGGATTTTCGCTTAGTATTTATTAATCAGCGCAGTTGACTGGAAGTGGTCGACAGACCTAAAAGATATTCCGGAAATAAATATTATAATTAACAATCGAATTCTTATAATAAATAAAGCACACTTTAGAAATGTAAATATTTATATTATCGAGGTGTTACTGTTCTATTAATATTCTTTTCTTTGCAGCAGAAATATGCACAAAGCCATTAAAAATAAATCAAGTAAGTAAAGTGAATAGTATTTTGAGTCCGAAACTTTTAATTTGAATAAAAAAACAAACCGATTTTTTCATTGAATATGAAGAAACATTTGTAATATAATTTTAAAAAATCTCTACTTTTAATAGCAAAAATAGGCCCAACTATTAATCCATATATCGCAGTAGATAAACCCATAATCTTAAATGTTATGCCAGCATTGTGAAATTTTTATTATCTTTGACCGTTTTTACTTTTCCCACCCATCATCATTTATTTTACGTAATTAAACAGTTTTACTTCTATTTCTTTTGTGGTCTACTCTTTCAGGGTTATTATGTGGCCTCAAAAGCTCGAAGGCAGACTTAACGACAGCCAAATTTATATTGTACTATGGGTATGCCGTTGCACTTAACCTTTAGTCTAAGCAACTTAGCTAACATACTTTAAATTATGTCAGACCCAGCGTAGCTGATAGCGATATCTATGATCTGCATGACTCCAAAAGTTTGCTAGAAGATGAGCACCTGGATTTGAACAAGAATACTGTATTGTATTTACATGGATATCTAGAGGATCCGGATGTGGAAAGCATACATGTGATTGCGGAGGCTTATCTTGAACGCAACGATACAAATCTAATTGTTCTGGATTGGGGCGAACTAGCCGATGGGAATTATATCTTTGATGCGGTCGTTAATGCCAAGCAATTGGGACCGGAACTAGCGAAAGTTTTGTTGGACATGTTTGAGCATGGCCTGGACATAGAGAAATTTCATATTGTTGGACACTCGCTGGGCGGCCAGATGGCTGGAATTATAGGTCGTGAGATCACTAGACGATCCAAAGGTGTATTGAAAATTAAAAGGTTCGTTTTGGCTTTAGTTATATACTTATATAATAATTAATATTGTTTTTTAATTGAAATAGAATTACCGGCTTGGATCCTGCCTTTCCCCTCTTCTACCTCACCGCTGGTCTGGCTGCACATCTGAGCGCAAGTGATGCAGAATTCGTGGATGTTATTCACACAGATGCCTGGCTATATGGTGCGCCTAGCAGCACGGGCACCGCGGACTTTTGGCCAAACGGTGGCAAGACATTGCAGCCAGGCTGTCCGAAGCGCAATTATAAAATGCTCAGCGATAATGATTTGTCTAGTCATCGGCGTAGTTGGTGGTTCTGGGCGGAGAGCGTCTCGGATCGATTTCCAATTAAGTTCGACGCGGTTGCAGCCAAAAGCTGGGATGATTTCAAACTAAATAAAATCATTGAATCTGAGCAACCTGTTGTCATGGGTCATAATTGTCCCACAAAGTAAGTTAAGAATTTTATATTCAGATTATATACATATTTACTTTATTATTTGTTTCCTTAGCATACATGGCGATTTTTACTTACAAACGAATGGCTTGACGCCTTATGCTCGTGGCAAGGATGGTATAATCTATGTGGATCCCAAGGAGCTGTTGGGCAATAACAATACTTATGAAGCTTCAGTACCTGCAAAGGTAGAGCAATGATATGTGCTTATCGTATATATTTATGTATGTATTTGGAGATTGCATACAGTGTGTAAAATAAATGTGTTGCAGAATTTTGTTAATTAAATGTTTTTTATTTTATATTAATATTAATGTTTAAGCATTTATATATCTCACTGGTTTAGTTTAAATCATGAAAACTCAAAATAAAATTCATTGCAAATGTTATTAAATCGGTTCGAGTTTAATAAATATTTAAAATGTATTTCATTCTAGAATATCGGTATTTTGACATTTAAAAGACGCCAAAAATATCGATATAAAGTAAATATCGATTAGAAAATCAGCCCTCGTTTCTACAATTTACGCATCACTAGTGCTTGCAAGAAAATAAAGAAAATAACGCAGGTTATAAGCCGAATTACTGCGTGGTTGAAAACAAGAGTTTGATCAAAATGAAAATCAAATTAACGGATTCAGTGGTCCGCAGCTTTAAAGTAGCCAAAATCTTCCGCGAAAACACAGACAAAATCAATGCAATTGACTTTGCGCCGAATGGCGAGCATCTGATCTCTTGCAGCGAGGACGATCAAATTGTTATATACGATTGCGAGAAGGGCACACAATCAAGGACTGTGAATTCGAAGAAATATGGCGTCGATTTGATACACTTTACGCATGCCAACAATACGGCCATACACAGTTCGACTAAGGTGGACGACACCATACGATATCTCAGTTTGCATGACAACAAATATCTGCGCTACTTTCCCGGCCACACAAAAAAAGTAATTTCGCTGTGCATCTCACCAGTGGAGGATACCTTTCTATCTGGTTCATTGGATAAAACGTTGCGTCTGTGGGACTTGCGCTCGCCCAATTGCCAGGGACTGATGCATCTGTCGGGTCGGCCCATTGCTGCCTACGATCCGGAGGGCCTCATCTTTGCGGCCGGCGTCAATTCGGAGAGCATCAAACTGTATGATCTGCGCTCCTTTGACAAGGGACCATTTGTCACATTCAAGCTTAACCAGGAGAAGGAGTGCGACTGGACGGGTCTGAAATTCTCGCGCGATGGCAAAACCATCCTGATCAGCACAAATGGTTCGGTTATTCGACTAGTAGACGCATTTCATGGCACACCGCTGCAAACGTTCACTGGCTACCCGAACAACAAGGGCATTGCGATCGAGGCGAGCTTCAGTCCGGACTCGCAGTTCATCTTCTCAGGCAGCACCGATGGCCGTGTACATATCTGGAATGCCGACACCGGCAACAAGGTCTCCGTGCTCAATGGCGACCATCCAGGTCCAGTGCAATGTGTTCAATTTAATCCCAAGTACATGATGCTCGCCTCAGCCTGCACAAACATGGCCTTCTGGCTGCCCACCTCTGAAGAGGGCGTTTAGATTCATAGGTTCTCTTATTTTGTTTTTAAATTTGCTAATCTATTTAAGATAATTACAATTAAATATTATAAATTAGGGAAACAATTATGTTATTTTCGTTGTTGCTCTTTATGTCGATCGTAGGCGACGCGTATATTGCTCAGAAGCTGCGCCAGATTTTGTCCCATTTTGGCGCTGATGCCTAGTAATTCCGGGTGCTGCAGCTGCTTCTTCAATTGCTCAAAGTTACTGGCACTCGATTCCACATCCATTTTATTGGCCACAACCAGGTGTGGACGCTTCGCCAGTCGGCCACCAAATTGTTCTAGTTCATACATGAGCTGTTTGTACTGCATCCAAGGTTCAGGCGCGCTGGCATCCAGCACAAAGAGCAGCACGGTGCAGCGTTCGGCATGCTTCAAGAACTGTATTCCTAATCCTTTGTTGCGATGTGCATCCGGCACAAGGCCCGGCAAATCCGCAATGGTCAGCTGCACATGATCGTCGTATTGAACGGTGCCCAGATGGGGTCGAAGCGTTGTGAAAGCATATGGCGCCACCTTTGGCTTGGCACGCGTTAAAGCATTCAGTAGCGTGCTCTTCCCAGCGTTGGGAAAACCAATCAGACCCACTTCGGCCATGCTACGTAGCTCCAGCATATAGCTCATGTCCTCGCCGGCAGGTCCATACTCACACACCTTGGGTGATGTCTCTTTGTCGGTGGTGAAGAAGCGATTGCCCTTGCCACCCGCCCCACCGCGTGCTGCTACAAACATCAGATCCACACTTCCCAAATCAGCCACAATCAGACCCTGGGCATTCCGTACGACTGTGCCAACGGGCACTTTGATCACCGTATGCTTGGCATTCTTGCCATGGCATTCCTTAGCTGATCCAATGCCTCCTTCAGCGGCTTGCAGGACGCTGTTCACATGGTTAAAGTTACGCACATCATTGGAGGCTTGGAATATTACATGGCCGCCATTCCCACCATCGCCCCCATCGGGTCCGGCTCGTTCGTTGCACCAAAGTTGCAGGAATGACACACAACCATCGCCTCCTTTGCCGCCTATTGTTCGTACGCGTTTCGCATCCGAAAAGTATTGGGCCTGGCATGAGAAATGTTTCATTTAATAGTTATATAAACATTGATACATTTGTTGAAGTGATTTACCTCTTTCCTTGTGGATTTGCTCTTTTTGGGACGCAGTGCCGTAGCTACTTGGCAATAGTTTATGCGGTTTTTCGTTAGCAATCTGCTTATTAATTGAGCTGAAATTGGAAACAGCGACATTTTGTCATATGGTTTTATTTATGTTTCTGCGATGCCGGCAAAAATATACAGATATATCGATATATACAATTGATAATTATCGAGTGCACTAAGTGTGCGCCATGTAAAATCCATTGACACGAAAAAGGAATTCCCAATTGACTTACTTCCCTAAAGATAATCATTTAATTCATTTTACATAATGTAGATTTCGTCAAATTAACAGTTTGCCAAAGTGGTTCGATGATTCTCATTTGAGTTAGTACTCGATACTTTTGGTGAACTTATTTTATAGCGGTTGATATCGATGGTCATTTAATGCTGGGCCGTAGGAGTTTGGAGCAATTTAGAAAGATGTCCATAAGAGCTGCGCTCATAGATCTTAGTGGCACGCTCCATGTGGAGGATGAGCCAACACCTAACGCAGCCATGGCATTGCAAAGGTATGTATGTCACCAGCTGCTATAAACTCCAATGGACTTGAATACATGTATGTACATATATGTATCTTTTCTTGTAGGCTGCGCAGCAGTAATATTACCGTTAAATTTGTAACAAACACTACCAAAGACTCGAAAAAGACGCTTTACGATCTATTAATTAAAATGGGCTTCAAACTGGATATTGAAGAAATTTACAGTTCGTTGAGCGCATCTGCTGCATATGTGGCGAAGGAGAAACTGAATCCTTTCTATTTGCTAACTGACGATGCACGTAAAGATTTTCCCGAAGAGGACTTGAGTCGTCCTCATGATTCGGTTGTTGTGGGCCTGGCGCCCGCTGCCTTTGATTATGCGCACCTAAATAAGGCGTTCAGGTGAAAAGAAAGACTTGACATGTTAAAGCTCTATTCACGCTTTCCATTATAGTGTGCTAATGGAGCAGAAATCGCACAAACTTGTGGCCGTGCATCAGGGCAAATACTATAAACGCTCGGATAGCTTGGCCTTGGGACCCGGATGCTTTGTCAAAGGCTTGGAGTATGCGACGGGCAAGACGGCAACGCTTATAGGCAAACCAAATCAATTTTTTTTCAACAGTGCCATACCAGACGGGTTGAGTCCAAACGATTGCGTCATGATTGGCGATGTAGGATGAATTGATTTAAATATTTAATTTGTGACTCGACTTGCACTTATTGTTTTCAGGATGTCAACGACGACATTGCTGGCGCCATGAAGGCGGGCATGCAGGGCATCCTCGTCAAGACGGGCAAATTTTTGCCAGAAGCTCTGGCAGCCATCTCTCCGGCACCGACGGCTGTGGTTAAGAATTTCGCCGAGGCCGTCGACTGGATATTATGCAGAAAGCAATAGTTTTCCAATTCAATTCAAAAACTGGCCGACTTTCAGAAATCAATTAAGAGACGAGTGTGTGAAAAAGTTAATTTTGCAATTTTATAAGAGTTCAATTAAATTGTAATGAATTACAGAAATTTTAAGGACTCCTGTAGTAGAAGGTGAAGAATATTTGTTTTTTCGTTTTTGATAACAGGAATAATGGAACTATTCGTTGCTTAGCTATATCTTCCGACTACATTAAATATCAAATCATAGATATTCTGCTGTATAAAAACTGCAAGTGAATGAATCATTTACTGCCGGAAAACAATTTACTCCCAATTTGGCAGTAAAAAAAAAACCTTAAAGTTATTCACATTAAAGACCTCCGGAAAGCTGTTAAATAACTTCATAAAATTTCAAAAAACTCATTGTTTGCCAATAATTGGAAAAGTTTTACAAATGTTTAATTTAATTTTATTTTTTTTTATAAATAAGCACAAATCCATTTCAAATGCAGCATTTCCGACTGTTTGGAACAATCTAAAATATATTTTTGTTTTTATTTCTTTGTGGTGAAAAAGCCTTTTGAGTATGCGAATTGTATAAGAGCGATTTAGTTTAGCTTTGCCTGGGCAAATTTGCTGGCCAATTGAACGATCTCGTCGACGCGTTCGAAATTGCTGCCCGAAGCTTGAGCGGATTCGGGTTTGCCGCCGCCTTTGCCTCCGAGCACAGGTGACACATGCTGCACCCATTCGTTGGCCTTCAAACCCTTCTCGACAGCGCTCTTGGGCACCGAGCAGAGGCAAAAGATTTTCTTGGAGTCGGCATCAACCGATACGAACATGGCAGCAGCATCGGGCAATTGGGAACGCACCTGCTTCAGAGCAGCGTCCAGGGCCTTCGTGTTGTTATAAGCCTCCAGCTGCTGGACTAAGACATTTGCCTTGGGATTCGCTTCACACAAAGCCTTGGCCTGTTCCACAACCGTGACGGAGACGGCGGCGCGCAGGGCACGCTCCTTATCGTCGAGCGTTTTCTTCAGAGATTTAAGCAGATTGCGCATCTCATCCTTCTTAACATATGGTATGGTTGCATGCGAGATTTGTTCGGTGAGTTCCACAATTTGCTTTACGTACAGCTTGGAATCTTTGCCAGTTTTATCCGCCTCAATGGTGGCCTTCAACGCGCCGATCTCCTTCTCAAATCCTTCGGATTTCTTGAGAGCTTTCAATGCCTCGGGTCCAGTCAGAGCGACGATGCGTCGAATGCCCTTGGCTATGGCCTCCTCGCTGCTGATTACAAAGTCCATGATGTGGCCAGAGTTACGCAGATGTGTGCCGCCGCAGAATTCCACAGAGGTTTGTTCACCTGCCTCAGAGTTTGGCTGGGATTCGAGCTGATCGACGGGTACGCCAAAGGAGATCACACGCACCGGATCCGGATAGACTTCATCGAAGACAGAGCGTAGGCCGCGTATACGCTTGGCCAAGGCCAGCTGGGATTCCTTGGCATAGATGGGCATCTCCTTGTAAACCATATCCCGGGTTAGCTGCTCCGTCTTGGCCACTTGCTCAATGGTCATGGCTGCTTTGCTGTTAAAATCAAAGCGCAATTTCTCCGGCACCACAAGCGAACCCTTCTGCTCCGTATCCTTGCCCAGCACCTGCAGCAGACAGTGATTGAGAGCATGTGTAGCTGAATGATTCTTCATGGTTAGCCAACGACGCTCAACATCGATATGCAGCTGCACTTCATCGCCCACGGCCAGGGTGCCCTCGACGACGCCAATGTGGAGTATGTAGCCGCCACGATTGTAAACGCGATCCACAAGAAATTCATTGGCCTCATCGTTCAGCTTGACCAGAGCGCCCTGATCGAAGATCTGGCCACCGCTCTCCGCATAGAAATTCGTCTTGTCTAAGACAATGCCCGCCTTCTGACCGCTGGTAATCTCCTGCACGAATTTGTTCTCATATCTCAATGCGACGATTTTACTGGTGCAATCGCTAAATTTGTAGGCGGAGTCGCGCTCACTGGACACCGCTTCGTATATGTATTTAAAGGAATCGTTGGTGGGTGGCACGCCCTTCTCCTGCAGCTCCGATATGGCGTGCACATCCAGATTGATCTCATCGATCTTGCTGGCACCTTTGCCTTGCGAAAGTATATAGGAATTATGCTTGGCCGCATCGTACCCAGCCATATCGATCTGCAGCGACTTCTCCTCGGCCATCAACTGGGTAAGATCCACAGGAAAACCATAAGTGTCATACAAACGCCAAGCCACATCACCGGGTATGGTCTTTTGATCGGCGCCCAGCTTTTCAATGGTGCGATTTAGCAAATTGCGACCACGTGACAATGTCTTCAAGAACTGTTGCTCCTCCTCGTTAATGATGTCCATAATGTGCTGTGGATCTTTTTTGACCTCGGGAAAGGCATCGCCAAGCAGTTCGACAACGGTGTTCACCAGGCTGGCAAAGAATCCTGGCTTAGCGTTCAGCTTCTCAGTAGCATAGCTGTAAAGGAATAGATATGATATTTATATATCTATATCAATATCTATACAAATATATTCCCCATGCTTCACTTACCGCACTGCGCGACGTAGAATGCGTCTAAGTACATAGCCTCGGCCCGTATTATCGGGGTTGCCGCCATCAGCCAAAGCTATGGTTATCGTGCGTGCATGATCGGCCAGCACACGATAGGCCATATCGATGCCATCGGCATCATCGGCTCCTACACGTCCCTGATAGGCCGGAGCACCGGTGCCCGCCTGTATGGCATCAAAGAGTGGCACAAACAAATCCGTATCATAGTTCGAGCGTTTATTCTGGATGACAGACACCAAACGCTCGAAGCCCATGCCGCAATCGATGTGCTTCTTAGGCAACTGTTTCAGGGAGCCGTCGGATTCGCGATTGTATTGTATGAACACCAGATTCCATATCTCCAAAACATCGGGGTCATCCATATTCACCAGCTCGGGTACGCTGCGTCCGCCAATGCGATCGAAATGCAGCTCAGAGCATGGACCACACGGCCCAGTTTCGCCCATTTCCCAGAAATTATCCTTCATGCTGCCGGGCAAAATGTGCTCAGGCTTTAAACCCAGATCCAACCACATTTGCTTGCACTCCAGATCCGGTTCTAGGCCGCTGGCTGCATCGCCGCCAAAATAGGTGACATACAGGCGATCCTTTGGTAGATTGAGGCGGTCTGTCAGGAATTCCCATGCCCAGCTGCAGATTTCTTTCTTGAAATAGTCACCGAACGACCAATTGCCCAACATTTCGAAGAACGTATGATGATACACATCCTTGCCCACATCATCCAGATCGTTGTGCTTGCCGCCAGCACGAATGCATTTCTGCGTGTTGACAACACGCACCCATTTGGACATCTCGCTATTGGGATCAGCGATGCCCAGGAAAATGGGCTTAAACTGATTCATGCCGGCGTTGGCAAAGAGCAGAGTGGGATCATCCAACGGAATGGTGCTGGACGAGTGGACGTAGATATGTTTCTGCTCTTTGAAGAAGTTCAGGTAGGCATCGCGCACCTCCTTAGCGGTGAGGAACTTCATCTTGTTTTATTTTTTTTATTGATATTAACTGAAATTGCATCAGGCAAAAGAAAAAAGGTTAGTTTTGGCCCATTGCCACGCGACGGAAAATTGCGTTCGTATATGTAATTGTATTCAATGCAAAATGTGAAAGTGCACAAATTGACTTTAACGTGACAAAAATGATCAAAATGTATTATATTGTTATACTTTCACAAAGTTGTTTATCATGAACACAATTTGTATATGTATTAGTCGCGTATTACTCACGTTGGGATGAATTAAATGCAAATACAAAACAATTTCGTCAACCGACTGCAGCAACGTGTAAGTTGAACCGATTCCAATGCGGCAGCTGTGAACCAGTTAGAGATGCGTTAGCGTGTTCTTGAGCCTGTGACTGCAAGGAGCGAAATAAGTTCCAGTAATGTCAACCCGACACAGTTTCTTACATCCGCACAAGTTCGATAGCGTTCAGTATCGAAACTGCTAAACTTGATATCGATAACTTAACTTTACGGGCAACTGGCGCCGAAATTACAAAACAACAATTTTTCAAGTAAATACAACAATTGTAAACAGTTTCTTTTCTATATTAATTAAAAGTCAAAACGTTGTGGCATATGCTGTTCCTCCACCTCATGTTCAATTTTCTTCATGCGCAACAATACATTATAGTTCTGCGTCTCTTCCTTGCCCGTCAGGTACATGGTTAAAAATGCCTGTATCGCAATGATTGTGCTAAGAGCGGGAATAATAGGCCGTGTTAGCTTTCGATACAGCATAAACACTTCCCGTGGACTTTCCGTTATAGAGGGCAATCGATAGGTATAGCATCTAGTGGCAAACATAAAGGCAGCGAAGGGAGCCAAAATCGTGGGATAGACCACGCCCAATGCCGTTTGGATGGCCGCGCTGCGCACCTGCGTACACACGGGACACTCAGCTAAAGGTCTCAACAGCAGAGGACTCTGTATAAAGAATTTATGTGTCAGCATTGTGAAGATCGCTGGCACGACCACAATGGGTAAATAGCTGGAAAGACGACCATGCGCACCCAGACGTAAGCGCTTACGGTAATGATTATTGACGTAGGCGCCCGTTGCGGCCGCCATGACACTGAGTAAGCCGGGCGCATAGCGCAGGGACCATCTATATAAATATATTCAGGGTATCAGCGGTTAGATAAGCGGCTTGGATTTTCTACCCACACTTCTCCGATTTTGTCCCAGGATGATATGATCTTCCACTGGTATCGCAGCGCTTGGTCTTCTGAAATGATGACTGCATCAGCTGGCAGTTCATCAGTCCGAGCGCGCGATAGGGCCATACTTTAATATATAATTAATATAGAATTTGTAACATCAAAAAGAAACTAAAACATCTGTTCGCCAATGCGGTGGCAGTGCTGTGAAACGTTGACATAGTTACTCGCATTGGCACAGATGTGTTTTCAGCCTAGTGCTGTAAAACATCAAATTGAGCTCCATTTACTGTCAACGCCATTGTAGATATTTGAAAACTAAACAAAATTCATTTTGTAATAAAAGAAAAAAATAAATTAAAATACAAAATGCCGCACAAGCGCAAAACACGCTTGCAGTATAATCCAAAGCAAGTGTCTCGTCGGGTGCAGTTAACGTCATCAGCGCCAAACGTTTGCGTTAAAGCCCACAATGGCGCGACTGACGAGAACTTTATGCCGCCAGAAGAAAAGAAGGTGCAAAAGGCACCCATAGCGCCACAGGAGACTGCGCCCAATAAGTTTGCAGCACCGCAGTTTAATACTATGGTGCGCACCCAGGCTGAGGTAAACTCAGTACGGAAGATGCGCGTAGATCTTCAACCAGAGCTAACACCACGCACCAAGGCGTCTATCGCACCCAAGGTATAAACAAGTATGCAACCAGTTTATAAGTCTCTATAAATATGTCCAACAACTAGGTTGTCAAGAAGCTCAACTTTCCATCAACACAAACAGTATTCAAGGACTTGATACCCATCAACGTGAACGACTCGTTGCGTGAAGTGGAGCGACCGAGAGTGACAAGATCTCGGGATTCAAACAAATATAACATGGCCGAGCCAGTACTCACCGACTATCTAGAGAAAATTGAGTATATGCAGCTTTTAATGCCCGAGCCGGAGCTCACAATGGATTTTACATTCGATGAATTTGATTTCCTGCGTGCCTATACAAATTGCTATCGCTACACATAAAGAAAAAAACATTCTGTTTGTTATTTTTAGTTATACATTTAATTATTCCGAAAAAAGAATGGATTTTAGCAGCGTAATTTAGTTATGTATTTAACTTATCCAATGAAGTTCATGACTACCAAAAAGAGAATAACATGCGCGAATATGAAGTCGGCGAAGCCACGTTCCGGTGAGATACCCGAGAAGACGGCCTTGTTTTGTGGATTCGCCTGCAGGCGTAGGCAAACGGCAAGCACAAAGCAGCTGACGGTGCTGATGAAGCCCGAGAGGAATGAGTTGAAGGGAAATGTGCCCACCAAGACGCAGTAAACAAATTGTATGATGCCGGTTAGCAGAATGTAGCCCAAGTAGATATCCACGAGTTTTAGCTTTTTCGGTGTGTTCTGCACGTAGTCGCTGTAAAACTTGGAAATTACGCTGCTGATTTCAACCATTTTGAGGCTTTATTTTAATTTCTTTACGACAATATTCGATTTATTTTGTTATTAATTTTCTCGCAGAACGGCAGACACGTCACGTAAAACGCCTGGCAACTAGTGCTGGAAAACGCCAGCAAGGTAGGCGTGTCGCTGTGAATGGCATTGTTCGAATGTCTGCGCTAAGAAGAAGCAGACCAAGAATTTTGGATTTGTTTTGTTTGTGGTCGCGTCATCATTGGCTCTAACAAGGTATTGCTAATTTATGTGTTACCTGTGCAACATTCGTATGGCAACGCATCAAGAAACTGAGTCAAAGCCCATTCATTAAAGTGTAATTCAATACTGCAATGCTGCACACTCTGCTGCAGTCGTGTATATATATGTGTGTGTGTGCACATTGTGCAATATAAATCCGAGTAGCTAGCACACAACAACAACAATACATATGCAAAGAAATCTGCACGCTTGATTAACATACATGCATACATACATTCATGTGTTTTGATTGCGAATAATCAAATTACATTTAAAAACGAGTAATAGCATAAGTTCTTTGTTCAACAGGAATTGTGCTAAATTCTACGCCGTGACCTTCGCTGCGCCACATTCATTGCCAGTGTCAGCAGCGCATAAAAGAAGGAAAGAAGGAAAAAAAAAACAAAAACAATTCAAAGAAGAAAATCAATGGAAGACTTAACCCCATTGACCAACCTTCAACAGGTATGTGGAAAATAGTTGGTATACTATTACCATTTAATTTCAGTTAATTTGCATTTATGTTTCTCCTTACAGTTTTAGTTGAACGTTATTTATATGTTTTCTTAACTGCCAGCGCAATCAACACGCGCCAACTGCCCGCATATCCATTTACTACAGTATCTAGATAACTTATCTAGACTTTTTATTTGTAAGTGTTTTTTTTTTTTTATTTGAATGAAATGTCGTTTAAGTTGCACAAATGAGCTCTTTGTATTATGAACTACTTGGAAATGTGAGTGCCTGGAACGCGCCACAGTCTCAGTCTGTGGGTCTGGGTTGGGGTCTGGGTCTGGGGCGGTGTCTGGCTCTGGTTCTGGTTCTAGGTCAACTAGTTTTTAATTGCTTATATAGGTATTAGTTTTGGTTATCTCTTGGTTCGTATGCTATCTCTTACGCAAAAATATGCTCCCAATTATTAAAATATTTTTATTTATACAGAAGTATTTTATCATTTTTTTTTTTAATTTTCAATAGCATAATTAAAAAAGCTATAAATACCATAAACGCGTAGATATTGAGACCTAATTCATATTTTTAATAAAAAACTAAATTAATGTTTTATAATATAATTTACAAATTTATTTTGCCAAGATCTTCAATTGATGGCAATTTTATTTTACTAAAACTAACTTCATTTTAAGCCGTGAAGGTTTTCCTCTTAAATGTAAAATCTTTTGATTCTTTAGCCTTAACAAAATCATATCGGAGCATGCACATTTGTTTATTTTCTTTTGACACAGATAATTTAATAACCGTCATAAAGAGCTTAGAGTATATTATAATGATTATAAAAAGTGTTTTTAAAAGCAAAGTCTACCAAACGGGATAAGATAATCACAAAGAACTTCTTTTGTATGCCCATTAGGTAGTTTATATATACTTTGTATTTGTGGGCGTATCAATGGTCTGATATTTATTTAATTCACACGCATTTCGACATGGCGAGATTTGACATACTATATAAAATTTCTATATATGAAATAAATAAATAATGAATGCTTATCGCCTGCGGCTTGTTTTTGTGCCTGAGCCCCCAAGTTAGAACCAAAATCAAATGAGTCACTGGCTTCTTCGATTTGATATCGTTTTATGAATAATGGTGCATATATGTTTTCACTATATGTATGTGAATGTACATGTATGTATGCATATACAATCAAGTCGAGCTTGCAACTGATCAAGTCCAAGTCCAAGGCTTATATTCATATCAGTCCATTGTAGTTGCACTCTGAAAACTTTCCACTTCCACTTCTCCTTCCATATCCCTTATCATGCACGCATAATCCGACCGTTGTCCGAGTTTCTGTAGAAAAACTGAGTCAGCGGAAAATTTGCCAGACCGAAAATCGGCATTTGCAGCGTTTCTGTTTTCAGTGTGACTTCAGCTGGCGAGCCGAGCGCATCAACTGCGCACATTTTCTCCCTGCCCTCACACACGAGTTTTCTATTCTCTTGTCGGCTCTCTTTCTCTGACTCAATTGATCTTCCAGCTTGCCGAGCCCGCCAAGCGTAAGCCGAAGATGTCCGAGCGACAGCCGCTGCTGCTGCAGCAAAGCGACAATTCTGATTATGAGGGCAATCGCAGCGGAAACGGCCTAATCCGACCGCCGGTACGCAGCTCACCTCCGGATAGTACGCTGGTCAATGTGCACAGCGAGGACAGCATCGCAGGTAAGTAACTATTGTTTTTCCTATACTCCAATGACATTGGCTTAAAGTTAGCACTTGAAATTGTAGTATAAGAGTTGGGTCCTAAAAGGAAATAGAAGAGTTCATTCTAATCGGTGATGATAAATATTATGCTGGTATTTTATAACAGAAAATAATTGCAAATAATAGTAATTAATAGAAATTTTAGTTATAGTTTGTAGATCAAATTATAAAAACTTTAGCTTAAAGTTCGATTTTCATTTAAAAATTAGTTGTTGCTTAATCAGCTGTTGAAGAAATGTTAACAATGTCATTTGTTTTTTTTGAGACATTTTTGACCCTCATGGCTAAATGTTGCGTCAAGATTAATTGTTAAATTTATAATTATATCTTAGCGACTGTAATAAAAGATAGACGAGACATATCAATGAAAATTTGCTGAAGACATGTTCCATTACGTAATCTATGACTTTGTTTGTTATATATAAATACGATTTTGATAAGAATTATAATTAATGGACGTGGTTCAATTCTTTTTTGAACGTCAAACGTTTTTCCCAGAGAGAGGGAGAGATATGATAAAGCCAGCTGCAGAGTTATATAAAATATATTGATTATGTTGCTTTAATCTATATTTTACTTGATTTTTAGTTTATGTGAACGGTAGAGCAAAGCGTGAAGAGTATTTAAATATACATAAATATTTATATATTAAGTAAGAAGTCAAAGATGATATAAAAAGCCAAATCTACTGAATTTCAATACTCTATACGTTAACAACATTAAAATCTTCATAAACAACCATTCAAATGCCAATCTAAGCAAATGTCCTTATTGCGGGAGTGAAATTACAAAATAAAGAAAGCATACTTAAAATAAATATTAATTAAGCATTTATTTGTTAACACAGTGCACGCTGCAGCCGCCGGAGATGATGATGAGCAGAGCAGTCAGGCGGGCGAGGAGCAGCAGGGCAAATCGCTCTACAATCCCACACATCATCGCGCACTCGAGCATCCCACATCGAACTTCGATACGTTGGTGCATCTGCTAAAAGGGAACATTGGCACTGGCATATTAGCCATGCCGGAGGCATTTAAGAACGCCGGACTGTATGTGGGTCTCTTTGGCACTCTGATTATGGGTGCCATTTGCACGCATTGCATGCACATGCTGGTCAACTGCTCGCATGAATTGTGCCGACGGCTGCAGCAGCCCTCTTTGGACTTTTCGGAGGTGGCTTTCTGCAGTTTCGACACGGGTCCATTGGGACTGAGACGCTACTCACACTTGGCGCGCCGTGTTGTGACCACGTTTCTGTTCATAACACAGATTGGCTTCTGCTGTGTCTACTTTCTGTTCGTGGCGCTCAATATTAAGGATGTGATGGATCACTATTTTAAGTTGGATGTACGCATCTACTTGCTGTTGATGCTGTTGCCCATGGTGCTGTTGAATTTGGTGCGCAACCTTAAGTACCTGACCCCAGTCTCTCTGATTGCGGCCGTGTTGACGGTGGCCGGCTTAGCCATTAGTTTTTCGTATATGCTGCACGATTTGCCCGACACGCATACGGTTAAACCGTATGCAACCTGGGCCACATTGCCGCTATACTTTGGCACGGCGATCTATGCCTTCGAGGGCATTGGCGTGGTGCTGCCATTGGAGAATAATATGCGCACACCCGAAGACTTTGGCGGCAGAACTGGAGTCCTCAACACGGGCATGGTCATTGTGGCCTGTCTGTACACCTCCGTTGGATTCTTTGGCTATTTGAAGTATGGTGAGAGTGTGAAGGGCAGCATTACGCTCAATTTGCCGCAGGGCGATGTGTAAGTCAACATATAGAATTGGTCAAATATATGTATATATAAGTTAAATGATGTTCTTCCTCCCCACACAGTCTATCGCAGCTGGTACGCATTTCCATGGCCGTGGCTATATTTCTGTCGTATACTCTACAATTTTATGTGCCTGTCAATATGGTGGAGCCTTTCGTGCGCAGCAACTTTGATACAACGCGCTCTAAGGATCTGGCAGCAACAGTGCTACGCACAGCGTTGGTCACATTTACCTGTAAGTCAAGCTACAGCTCATTTAAATATTCTTGTTCATAACTTATGAATCTTTACATCTATCTGTCTGTCTTTATCCATCTATTTATTTGCTACTGGTTATACTAATTGTATTGCGCATGCCCTACATATATATTGCATACTCATTAGCTTTCTTATTTGTATATTCTTCATTCAAAAACTATTTTTAAAATGTCGGCGTGGCAGCTGTATAGTTTTTTTTTTATTAATTGAATTGCCTATGATGTAAATCAAATTTTGTGAGCTACACAAAATAAATTATACTATTCCTAATATATACATATTTCTATTTCCATTTTTTCACTTCATTGTTCTTTAGATATATAGTTTTTTTCTGGTTTTGTTGAATTATGTTGAATTATAAAGGACTTTTTTTATTCACTTTAGTAAAATGCTATTTTTTAAATATTTAAAATTGAAAGATTTCATATTCCTGCTTTCCATATTAAAATTCATACTTCATATATACATACAGTAATGCTCTTTGGTATGCGGATTGTATATACTTTGACTCTTTTCCTGCACTCTCTGTTCTCTTCTCCTTCAAATGATTTCTCACGCTCCAACAGTATTATTGTGTTTTTTATTGTTTCTCTTCTATTGAATATTTCTAATTTTGGAGTCATTCTCTATTTTAGTTATTTTGGCCGCCGTCATACCCAATCTGGGCTCTATTATCTCGCTCGTTGGCGCCGTCAGCAGCTCAGCGTTGGCGCTCATTGCGCCGCCTATTATTGAGATTATAACCTACTACAATGTGGGCTATGGCCGTTATAACTGGATGCTGTGGAAGGATTTTCTCATATTGATATTTGGTCTGTGCGGCTTTGTGTTTGGCACCTGGGCCAGCGTGGCTCAGATTCTAAATCCCAGCATAGACTAGATAGATACCCTCTCCAATAATTTTTATGATCGTGTGCGAATTTACGACAAAGGCTTTACTGTAGTTTCTTTTTTTTTTTGACTACAACTCTACGTTAAGTTTACCCGTATAGTTTCTAATTGGCGATTTCTGTTTAGGTTTTTGCTTTTTGTTGCCCAAAAGACGTTGACGTCGCCAGGTGCTTTGCTTTAGATTCGATTTTATTTAAGCCAATTTTATTTATTTACTTTATCACAATATATAACGTGCAGTACCAGAGAATAATTAGCATTTTCCTAAGGCCAAAAACAGTTGTGGTTGAATTTAGCAAATATTTTCCGTTTTGTTTTATGTCCTTTTATGTAATTAGTTAAGTTTAAAGTTTGTTTTCGATGATCGCACAATGCCAAAAAGAGTGATTTCGTATAGTATTTCTGAACAATGTTTGTTTGTTTAGCTTAACGGCTTAGGGATTTTAGTTGAAGGTCATTCCAAATGCCAATGGCCGTTAATAAGTTGTGTTTGAAGAAGTCGTTATAAATGTTTTGTGTGAATCGCACATCATTCCCTGTGCTACATGATATACGATACACAATATATACGTAGCGATTCTATTATACATCACACAAACCTAGCTATATATGCTGTGAAATGTGCCTAGCTTATGAGAAACAATCTCAACATATAGATATATATTCTACTCATACTTCTGATAATTGGCGTTAACAAAGAGCTAGGCACATCACACACTATTAATATATCCGTATATGTAAATCTTCTATATATATATATATATTTCCATTCATAAATGCCAGAGAATTGGCTTTTCAATCTCTGTAATTTATGGAAAGCTCATTTAATTAAATTACAATTTTGAAACAATACCTAAAGACAATAATAAATGGTGTTTAAAGTTTGTAAAAATCCATATTAAAAAGAAAAAACAATCTGATTACCTTCGTTTTATTCTCAACTGGACTGTGCCCTATTTATAAATAGGTCTTCGTTTTATCAAATCAACAGAAAGTTGCGAAACGTTCAAACTATCAAAACAAATAGATTTAACGGCATTTACGTGGAAGTAAATAAGATCTGGTAAGCGTAATTAAGCTTTGCGGACGGACCATGTCGTCATATAACTGATATAGAGTTGATATCTGCACAAATTTTGTGTAGTGTATAAAAAATGGGGAAACTAAAAAAAGTACAAGTATTAAATACAGTTAGATTGATATGGGGATTATCTTTCACAAGTGAATTTGAAAACCATCTAGAGATATATGTATATAATAATAACTGATGATTGATATTGATTTTTCATGTGATATATATAGGCTATATATAATATTTGTTATATTTTCTGCATTTGCCAATTGGCTCTATATTTAGTAATTTATGTGATTTGGTATATTGTCCATTAATATAATCAGCTTGTGTTTGACTATTAGCCAGCGCATTTTCTGTTATAATTCCCAACTGCTTATTCGCCGAGTCGCGCGTATAAAACGAGGGTTCAGCTGCACGTTCGTTTGTGTTGTTTGGAAGGAGAGCAAGTTAGCACTCCCCTAGACAAGGATGGAACACACAAACGAACGGCTAGGCACAAGACAATGCCGCTCACAAGTTTTTTTTTTCTTTTAATATAAATATGCAATATATATATATATATATATATATATATATATATATATATATATATATATATATATATATTCTTTAACCGCTGCAGCAGTTAGATCAATATATGTGTTTCGATGCATACAAGTCTCCCATTTTAAGAGTTTTGGAGTTTGCAACTTTACAAAGTCTCGTCTTATCATTATAAATAGTATATGTGGAGTTTACGATACGATCGAAGCTTCATACCGTATAGCTGTCATACGAGCTATTGATTAGAAATTTGCATTTTTGTTAAGGCAACTTTTCTGTCTGATAAAATATGCCGTCAAAAGCTAGTATATGTAAATTCAGCAGAGCTTGTTGTGTCTTCTGAAAATAAGGCTGGAATCGGAGTACTATATCATAAAGCTGTCATAGGAACGATTGGTTCCAAATTGAAAGGTTTTCTGTTTGTTAAGATATCTTAACTAGGTTTTGTATTTTGTAGTTTCAATTAAAAAGTTAAATAAATAATACCAAACATGTAGAGGTCATGGGAACGAATGGTTTAACAATAAGATCTGTTTTAGCAAAAGGATGTGAAAACTCAATTTATTGTACGGAAACTTGATCTAATTAGCTGATCTAATCCTGATCAAGAGCATACAATACTTGTATTCATTATTGAATATATAGAAAAGGCAAATAGTATATTCATCCTATAAAAGTATAGGGTAAACATAAAATTTTTTTTTTTAATTGCAATTGAAGTTTCCAAAGTTTAAAGAACTTAGGCAGGTGGGCATACAGGATACCATTGCCATTGGGCCCAGTCGATGCAGGCAGATGACACTGGATCAAAGCCGGTCCCGATAGGGCAAGGGACAACGGTTGGGGTGTTGCCCTCGCAGACCCAGTAGCGCGTGGGATCCCAGTTGTTGCGATATCTGGTGGAGCTGGTGCCGCTACAGTTGGGTATTCCATTGGCATCTGGATCGCAATCGGCGTAGATGGCCACCACGAACAGAGCCAGACAGAGTAGAATCAGAGCTAGCCAAATCGAAATTAAAATCGATATCTTGTATATAAATATGTATGTATAGATGAGCGACTTTTGGTGAACTTACCAGCTTTCATTTTTTGGTTATTGTCAGTGAAGCGAATGCTACCAAATGTGTTCGATCAGTTGAATTGGCGCAGCTTATATACCCACACGATAGCCCTGATATCTGTCCCGGCTGTATAATTATTCTAGTTCTTTACTAATATAACTTATCTATCCGATGTTATGTTCTTATTTGTTGTATGACACCGAATACCTGAATGGTCGTATTCGTGCATTGATAACTTCGCTGCGACACGAAAACCTTCGAAATTAATCTTTTCGCAATTTTAAATCTATAATTTGATGTTTAGTAAATCTGTTCTTGAGTTTGGCTAATCGCAATATGCCATATTTACGGGTAATGAACGTAGTAATAAATATTATATGAAGTGATTGAGTAATCAACTTTCAAGTATGCATTGTAAATTCTTAAAATACTGAATATTTTTGCAACATATAATATATTAAATATATTATATTATTATATTTAAATTTTTTTATTATTATTTAAAATTAAAAAAAAAATATATATATATATAAATATATATCTATATATATATAAATATATATCTATATATATTAAAAATATATATAATATAATATAAATAATATAATAATTAAAAAATATTTGCTTTAATTCTTCAGGAATTGCTTGGGTTATAAGAATATTAAAGTTGTATAAAATTTAACATATTATTTAGTAATTGTATTGCAATTATTATTATTATAATCATAGATAATAATAATATATTTATTATTGGTATTATTATATTACATGAATTACAAATATTATATATATTTAAATAACGTTTTTAGATTAATAAATAATGTGATTTATCTTTCAGTTACTTTCAAATTCGAAATATTATTTTAGCGCTATTTACCGTATTTTTCACTTTTTTGATCATGAGAGAGTCTTTTGCAATATGTTCATCAGCTTTTCTTTAATTTACCCAAATTACGTATAATAGAAAATAGAAAGCTTAAGTAGAAAATAGATAGTTCAAGTAGAAGTCTAAATTGTCAGTACAAAATATTTTAGTTTGAATAATTACAAAAAGAAAATTCAAACAAAAAAAAAAAAAAAAAATAAATAAAATAGTTAATTATCATATATCTAATGAATCGCCTCATCGCCATCGAGGAATGGAGGAATTTGAGGATTTGGAAAAGTCGTTGCGTTGGTATCGCAACATGTCAGAGGAGCAGTTCCAGGCATGCGATGCGCTGTTGAATGCACTGCGCGACGATATCGATGAGCACACAACGTATCGGGTGGAGGAGTGCCTCGAGGTGCTGGGCCTGTACCCGTCTCCCAGCTCGAAGCAGCTGAAGCTCATCATAGCCATAAGTCGAGGCAGTGACTTGGCGTTTCTCTGGTTTCTGTGGGAGGCATACTACAAGGGCCGGGACACCTCTGATTCCGAGAGGCGGACATATAAATGCAACGAGCAGCTCATATTGACGGGCATCGCCCATCTGGACATGGCGATGACTAAGCGAGGTCTGGACAAGATCTTGCCATTGCCGGAGAATGGGAAAAAGTATCAGCAGCGTCTGCACCGCCTGCAGGAGAATTTGGCCCGGAAGGAGAGAAGGCAAAGGCAGCAGCAGCTGAGTCGACTCAATGAGCCCCACGATGATTCGCCATACATGAGACCGCAGGTGCGACCCAGGCGCTTCGTACCCCTAGCTAAGGCATTCAACCCCAATGAGCGCAAGCAGTCCTCCAGGGTCAACGATATACCCAACGAGAAGAACCGTTGGTTCGCCGACTACGAAATGTCGCCGATCAAGCGCGAGGTCAAGAAATGCCTGTTGGAAGCGATTGATCATGTCTTTGGCAAGGAGCACAGATCAGATGATAAATCGCTATGCAATGTGCATCGCATGGTGCAACGCGACCTGATCCGAAAGCAACATGAGCTGACCACAAATGCACTGAATCGTTGCCTGGAGATGGTGGATGTGCAGGCCCGAGAGAAGCGCGTGCGCAGCGAACGCATCGTGCGTCAATTGGAGTGCGAGGTCATGCAGGCGGCAAAGAAATTGGAGATGCATCGCATGCAGCATGTGATGAAGGTGCAGAGGTTGATGCGCGAGGAAGCCCATCCGTGCAAGGGTCGCTGCAAGATGTGTGTGCAGATGGTCTCAATGCCGGAGATGATCAGCCCGGCGGATGCCAAGGAGGGCGACTGCATTTTGCCCTTGCTAGTGACGAATCAATCGAACGGCAATGTAACGTACGGCCATCCGATGCCCCATCCGGATGATCTGAACAGCGTACACGTCATGACGTTGGGCAAGGAGCACGCGCACAAGACCATTCATCTGCTAAGGGACGACAGCTATAGCTGTCCAGGGCCACCGGCTGAGCCAGTGGTGCGGCCAGTGGTATGCGAGAAGCCAGCGCCCAAAGTGGTTGAGGATGTTCCGTCGGAGGTGTCGTCGACGGGCTCGTCCAGTTCGCAAGAAGATGAACGTTGCTTCCGGCGCTACATGCCCAACGGCTTGCTGGCCTGGAACTTTTTTCGGATCTATGGACCTGGGGCTCAACACTCCACGGCGGATCTAAGGTACACCGATCCGCAGCCGATAATACGCAGCTATTGCGTGGCGGCGCTACAGAAGGCAATGGAGGGCACCAAGGAGAGGCAGGCGGCGAAGATCTACGGCAGGAAGTATATGGAGCGTATACTCTGGCAGCAGCGGCAAGTCTCGGGCGTGGCACTCGAAGCCGCCGCGAAGTGTGCCAAGGAGGCATTCCGCGATGGCACGTCGAATGGGCTGGCAGATCCTGTGGAGCCTCCTCCGCCTCCCCGTGAGCCATCGGAGCGTTTGCAAGTGACCAATATCGATCCGGAGAACCGGAAGAAGTTGTCGGAGCTGCTAAATAGCGCGATGGACATCCTGAGAAATGATTCACGCTATGTGCTCGTCACTCTGCCCAATGCCCACAAGATGCCGGAGCTGTTGGACTGGGTGGCGCAGCGCTACGGCAAGGTCTTGGGGCATGATGCGACGCCTACGCTGACTACAAAACAAGTGCTCGCCCTGTTGAAGATGAATCGACCTCGTGGACAGTTTCCTGAACCCAACCAGGTTAAGTTCCGCTGTACACAAGACGCCGACTGCGACGATAAGACATTCCTATGCCGCTTCAAGCAAATGCGCGAAGACTATCACAATCAATTGAACGAGCGGGATCTGCAGGATTCACGTGTCACTTGGCTCGCACTGCGCAACTATGCCCATCGGCCGATCATAAAGCCGAGCACCTACTTCTCCTACATACCGTCCAGCCAGAGGAACTTCGCACGACGCAACCTCTGGCTCTCGTTCCACTTTCGTCGCGTCGTCTCGTTGCGCAAAGGTCCCTTTCACAAATAAATTTATTTACTGCAGGCACTGTCCACGTTGCAATGCCGCATAAATTGCGGCTGGCTGGCGCATGCTGCCCCCGCCCACAATATGTGCGGCATTGCAACGGGATCGGGGTCTGTTTTAAAGTAATTTGCATCTCATTTCATTTCAATATATTGCAATACAGTTTGTTCTTTACCTCGACAATTTTTGTTTGTTTTTATAATGAGTAATCAGGCTATAAAGATTATTTTTATATTTTCTATACATGTTTCTTTATATATATATATATATATTTTTTTTTTTTTTTATATATATTTTTTATATTCAATTTAATTTTTTTTTTAATTTTGTAATGATTTTTCATTGCTAAATTGAAAGTTTTTAAAGAGAATTGGCCTAAAACTTATGAGAAGAAAAACATTCATCATCATGAGCTACTTTCTTAATGAGGGTGTTGGGTAGCTGTTCCGCAAATTGAACAGTCGAAAGATGTTTAGATGATGAGTCAACTGTTTTCAAACATTTATCAAATATGAGAGAAGTTGCTGACGAGAGGTGTTTAAGCACACATACATATTTTTTATGGCACCGAACCGGAAATATAACCGCACATTGCTTATCTGGCAGAATGTCTGTGAACTGACTGCTTGAGGTTAAAATTGAATGGTACTTATGATCTGGCTCCCTCTCTCTCTCTCGCACTCGGTCGTTCTCTGCATCTTAGACTCTTTCGCTCTGTCTATCTTACTCTCGTTTTCTACTATCTCTCTCTGTCCTTGTTCTTTTTTATATGGTACTCTTTCTATCGTTATCTTACTGTCTTTCTGAGTTACTCTCTCAGCTTTCTATTACCTCTTTCTGTTTTACTCTCTCTGTTCCTCTATTTCTTTCTCTCCCGCTCTTTCTTTCCCACTCTCTCTCTGTCTCTCTCTCTGTCTCTCTCTCTCTCTCTCTCTCTCTCTCTCTCTCTCTCTCTCTTACCATTTCCTTCTTCCTATATATATGTGTATATATTTTACTCTTTCTCCCTCGCTTTTACTCCTCTAACTTTCTCTCTCTTTCTAAGTCCCTTCTCGCTTTGCTCTCTCATTACTTTTCTCCAATTGCTTCACGCTCTCTCTTACACACATTCCGAAGTTTAATGTGATCTTCTTTCCTATTCTTAACTCTCGCTCACTCTTTCTTCTATTTATCACTTTCTCCTTCTGCCTCCCATCGCCATATCTTTCAAGTATAATACCTTGAGCAATTTGTGTTAGTTATAGATAGAGCACGCGGAACATTCTATATATTTATTTTTTGCCCACGCGTGTCATCTTTCTTAGGAATCTAACAAGAATTTCTGATAGCAGCTACTGGAATTGTTTCATTTCCCCAACACTCTCACTATGTATTCGCAATTCAGATAAGGTGATTCGATGAAATGCCACCGAAATTCTCAATAAACTGATAATGGAGAATTTCGCACGTTTCTGATAAGAATAACTGAGCAGGGCAGACAGATTTGTTCCCAGTGGGAGGCGTCATCCGAAACGTGAAGGTTAAACAAACAATCGCAAAATAAAAAAAAAAACTGATTAAAAATTGAAAAATTAAATAAAAATATAAACAAAATATTTTCGTCTTTTGCCAATGTCAAGAAACTTGCGCAACAATTTTGGGCACGCCCACAACACAATGCCGCCTACGCACTTAGTGCATGCAGCGAAGACAAACGGCGATAATTTCTTAACTATGTGCAAGAGTAGAGCCTTAGCGAGGGTTGCCCAACGAGTTGAGCAGTCATTACAGCAATACAAAACTTTAATTAATTTTGATTGTTTCTGGTGTTATAGTAGAAATATAATCTCTGTTCTATAACTATGTGTCACGTGTGTCGTTCAAATCGATGTATTCGAAAATTAAATAAAATTTTAATTAAACTCGAACAATCAATGGATGTTTGTGATCAGCCCACAATCTAAGAACATTGCGAAAATAATTGTATTTATTATCAGGCAGGAGCAGAGTTTGCAATTTCTATAATATATGAATGAACCACTTAGTATGAGTGCTTACGACACGTCGTGACGTTGGTGCTTGCCAAGCAGATTTCAGTGAACCTATGGAACAGCGCACTTTCATTACTATTATTCATCATTGATCATCATTGTGATATGTATTGTAATGAGCATCATTGTTCAGATATTGTTAATGTGTTTTTTCTGTCTTCGTAAATTGTTTTACTCATTTTATTTCTCATTATTTTTCGCCACTTTTGTTTTGCTTTCTATTATTGATTTTTTATTTCCTGTAATAATTAATTATCATAATATTAATAATTTATCTTATTGTAATTCAAACTACTATTAAGATTATTCAATATATATTTTTCAAATTTCCTGTAATATTTTCTATCTTATCATAGTTAAATTTTATCCGTAACTACACTAAGACTAGCTGGGCGGTCTAGCTAATGGGGGTATTTCCCCATCGGGTTAGTATGAGATAGGCTCTTCATTATAATTGTTTAGGTTTTCATTAAGTTGGATCTCATCTTGATTATCTCCATGAATAAGAATAAATAACCCATTATAAGCAACATTTTCATAATAATCATTAGCATCCCCATTTACTGATCATTAGCATGATATCTGTCATTAGCAATATCATTATTGCTATAATTTACTGACATGATTATAATTATCACGCTGACTTCTCTCAGTATGTGCTATATATAGAGTTCTCAGAATAATATATGATTTTTATTTATTAATATTGTGTATGATTCGAATTTAATTACCCAAACTTCTTTGGGACTCTATTTGTGAACAGTGTTTGGCAATGTCAAAGTTTTCAATGGTAATACACTTGTACAGTGCTGCAGAATAGCAAAAGCCGCAAGCGAGGGTCGCCTCATAACTTAAATGCATAAATATGTTAAATATATTAAGTTACTCCATAAGGCGTGCGCGTTTTATTTATTTTGATAAGCTTTATTTTATTAACCAGTTGCTGGCAAATTGGCAACTACACGCGTCTTGGCCAAGTTAACAAGCATATGCTTACTATCTGTGTGTATGTTGAAGAAATCAAAAGTGAAACCCCACTAACGTGAACAATTCCATAAAAAAAAAAACTACGAAAAGAAAAACCAAAACAAAAATGTGTTGGCGAAAGAACTTCGCCTCGCTTGACGGCCCTAATTGTCTAATGGTTGCGCGACAGAGTTGAGGCCCAAAGCCTGCCAAGCGACACGCTCACAATTTTTGTCTCAAATTGCCAAAGCGCAATTTGTCGCCAAATGGCAAAATGAAATATACAACAAATATATTCCAGAAAGCCGTTTGGCAATTGTCTTCTTCGAGAAATGTTTTATAAAGTCCATTGACAGCGCTGGCAGCAGACTTAGTCGCAATGTTTGTCAGCAATTGGAAACTACTCGGTCTGTGCCTCTACTTGAGCCTGGAGCTGGGCTCTGCGCAAAATGCCAGCCATGTCGTCTGGGAGCCAAGTGGAAATACGAGTAAACGTGAAGTGGTGAATCGATTGGATTACGCTGGCACCAACATCGCCAAGAGCTATGATCCGCCGCCGGAATTCTATCGGGGACCGGGCAGTACCATCACCAGTCCGGCTTCCAGTTCCATCTCCGGCTCGGCCACGTCGGGCTTGGCTGGCGCCCAGCTGAGCAGCGTGGGTGATTCGCTGAGTGAGGCGTACAACAAGTGGAAGCAGAATGCCGGACAGCACGATCGCATCAGCGTGGGTATGTAGCAGAGTTGTGAACAGAGAAACAGAAAGTGCAACCACTCGCTCACACCATACCCCTCGAATAGGTCACTTTGGCGGCGGAGCAGCGCAGACTGCGCACATACAAACGCCACACGGACATGCCAGCTATGCCTACGAGGGACATCCCTATGAGTATGCCGGCGTAGGTGCTGGCCATGGCAGCTACTATGGCGGGAGCAGTGCCGAGACCGGCATTCCCTTCGACGTCTATGGAGCACGGCCTGCGCATGGCAGTCATCATCATGTCCACTATCCGGGGCCCAGTGCAGGCGGCGAATACGCTTATTTGGAGCCACACGAACTGGCCACTCACAAAGGGCATCCGGAGCTGTCCCAGAAGGCGCTGTTAGCCAAGAGTTTTCTCATTCCATTAGCCAGCGCTGCGGTTCTGGGCATTGCCGCTGCTTTGGTCAGTAATCCTCTCCTGCTGCAGCTGGGCACAGTTTCGGGCTTAGGTGGCGGATTCGCGCCGGCTGTGGGTAAACGCAAGAGGCGTGCGCTACGGAAAGCCTATGCAGCGCATAAATAGTTGATTTTTTTTTTAAATACATAAATCACTAATATAACTCGTCGAAATGCTCACGAAAGCAACAACTAACAAAAACTATTTAATTTCCATTAACTCTTTTCGTTTAACTGCTCGAAGCAAAACAGTGGGTTACTCAATTTCAAATTTGGCGGCTAAAGTGTCTTATACTCCAATACTCTTATACTTCATAGCCGTGCGTTAACAATATAACATAAGTGTTATCGTTGCAACAGCGCGATGTTAATTAACATAGAACTGTTAAGTAGCGGCAAAAGCTGTTAGATTTGAATTTCATTTACATTTTCTTTGTGTCAATAAGTAAATATTTTCTAAGTGAAACTAAAATAAAACCTAAATATATATTATATGCGATTGAGTCTATCATATACGAGCCTTTTAAGTTAACTAAAGTAGGCAGCACGCTTCTGGGCCACAACTCATATAACGCCCAAACAGTCTTCATATGACAAAAAAAAGCGAGAAAAGAAAATGCAACAAATGTAGTCGTTCGGGTAAAACGCGAATGGAAACCATAAGTACAATAATTGAAGAAAATGTCATCTACACACGATGGCTACGTGACTTAATAATGTCCCATGGCGCCCTATAATAACGGCCGCAACGTGTTGCTCTCTCTTCCAGCTGATGGCTGGGCGCATCCGTCCCTGAGTTTTTTTCTTCTTCTACTTCTCATTGACCATTTCATATCATTATTAAGTTTATATGACTTGGCTAACACAGACTCCTACTCCAACTCCAACTAAAGCTACAGCTACAGCTACAATGTCAGCTTACTTACAAAATATTTTGTTTTAATTGGTGGATGGATTTAATTAGGTTGAAGTTCATTTCGGAACTGTCAATGTCATAGTTGCTCAAGCTGAGTTCAAGCGCTGAAGATAGCTATCTTCAAATTAACCAAATGTGGAAATGAGTCTTTTGACAAAGATTAGGCAAAATGAAAATATGATGAAATGAACTAATTTTTAATACATTTTTCCTCTGCTCTTTCTATCTCTATTCCCCTCTCTGTCTTTTATAATATTTGTTCATCGTTTCTCTTTAGCTTGCTTCGAGTGTGTTCAAAAGAACAAGTTCAATTAACATATACGCCTCTAAGTTTATATCCATCATTCCATTATATAAACTCTGTAATGAAAAAGAATGGTATAAAAATCTACTACTATTATTAAATGTATCAGAAAAAATTAATTACAATTAATTAAACAAATGATTTTAATAAATAACAAATGATGATCGAAAAATGAATATATATATATATATATATATATATATATATATACCCATTTATATAGATAAATGTTCGCATATATAAATAAAATCATTTAGTCTGGCTGGGAAAAGTGCAGAAATTTGTTCAGCTGGAAACTAATTTGCATTGCATTTCAATAATTTAAAGGCAATGGGTAACTGCCACGCCCGCATCGCCCACACGTTACCTACTGGCCCAGCTGACCGCAAAGTTAGCTCCAAATGTGATTTTAGACATTTATGTACCTAATTGAAAATGGGGGCACTACAGAAATACATTCATATGCATAAATATAAATATAGCAATAGCATGAATATATGGTAATTATTCAGCGAATTAAAATCTATAAATATTGCATTTAATTTGTATGCTAAAATAATAAACATTGGTTTCTGCGGTTCGTTTTGGCCAGTTACATTCGCTTGTTTGTCAGCTGGACCAAATGATTAAATTGCGGTTAGCTGGTCAAGTGGTCAAAAGGATTCGAAACTCTGTTGCCCAGCTCTCTCTCAGATGACACAATAATCACGCATTGTGTGAAGCTTATTCTCGATGAGGCTTTGCATTTCATATAATTATTAAACAAGAATGAACTGACATGTGTGATTTAGTACAATTGTCTAACTGATATCAATTAAATATTTTTTGCTATTTAAATAAATGTGTTCAATTATTTATTCTAGATATTAATTATTAATTAATTCATGATCGATTTATTTCCTTAACTGCTTACCCTTCCCATTGATTAATACATTAATCGATATATTGGAACTGACATTCAATTTGAAATTCCTTTTGCTTTGAAGTTCTCCATTCGAACATTTCTCCAGCTCAATTTTGTGTCAGCATATTGGCAGCCACGCCCATATCATTGGCTACAAATCACATTGACACCCACAATTTGCACCAAGCATGCCCACATAGTTGACCAAAGCGAGCATAAGAAAAAAAAAAAAAGAAGGAAAAAAAAAAACAACAGCTAAAACAAAAACAAATTACAACAGTTGTAAAGTGTCATTTTTCAAAGTGCACAGCAAGACGAAGTGGGCGTAGCTAGGGGAGGGTGGCCAAAACGCAATGTAGAAATAATCATAATGGCCCTAGCGCATATTTGAGACGAAATCTTGCGTGGCAATGTTGCAAAAACAACGGCAAGAATAGAACGTCAAAAAAAAGAAATGGCAAAAACAACAATAAGAAAAATGTGAGCAAATTTCGCTGGCAGCGCAAAAGAAATGAGACAAAGCACAAAAAAAAAAAAAATAAATAAAATAAAAACAACAAAAACAAAACAAAGCTAAGCATAAAAAAAACTAAACCAAATTCCAATTTGTTAGGAATTTGTTCAATTTCAGTTTTGCTTTGCCCGGGTGATTCGTTGGGGTTGGTGGACTGTATTTGGCCAAGCGCTCTCTCCGCTCTCCGCTCGCTGTCTGCTGCTCTTCGCTCTGCACTCTTCGCTCTCCACTCTTCAGCTTAGCATCGGCATGCTTCACACGTGCCGCCATGCAAAACCATAAGCATAACGGCTCTACCGACCTCCACTGGCCATTATGTAGCTACCACGAAAAATCGCACACATTAACTCACCCTCCTATACTCATTCTCATACATGTGTATACCTATACGAAAAAAATGCATACTTAACATACTCACAAAAAAGAGCAGCTGGCGAAACAGCTGCTCAAAATGGCTTCAACAACGTCGCAGCTTGTCGCCCATTCAATTCCATAGAGCTGAGTGTGTCGTGTCGTGAGCTTTATAATATATCAATATTCATTGCCTAGCTATTATATATTTAGATTTACTTATATCCATCTACCAACACTCAAAATGAGTACGCTCGAGAGACATATTAGCTGCGAGTAATTTAATTGTTATACATAACCCTGTATCGTCACTCTTATCTTGGAACTATTCCTTGCTCTCGTCTTCTTAATATTTTTGCAGCTTCTCTTTCTCTCTCTTTCTCTTCAGCTCAATTGAGCTACTCATTAAATCACAAAGCTGCAGTCTGCATCTAACTATTGTGGCGATCGGTCGACTGCGCTTACTGTGTGTGGAATGTAACTTGTGGAATGTAGGAGTATGCAAAAAAATTGATGTCGAAGTGGCGAAGTGTGGATCATTTGCATAGTTGATTATACGATCCACTGAAGTTCTTAGTTAAGGCAGAACAAACATATGTGCTCTTATACATTTGTATCCCTTAAAATGCATATGCAAGTTACTTTTATGTTTCGTAATTGTATTATTCGTGACTCACGCCATCGTCTCTAACTTGGACTTATAATAGGCAACGAAAATTGTTGTTGGCTGTGCTTTTGGCTGCTACCCTAATGACATTTGCATGCCACTGCAGACATGTGCTGCAGCTCGATTTCAACTTTTGGCTATTCTCGGTTCTTAACTCATAAACAGTGCAGCCCGCAGCCCGGATCTTAATGTCACAAGTTGCTAACTTGATTTTCTTTTCTTTTTCGTTTTTCTTCTCTGCATGCCTTTGGCTCAATTGGCAACATTATCGAGTGAGTCGAATATGCCAAACCGATAACATGAAGTTTATGTTCAATGCAAGAGCCAAAAAACCCATTGTGCTGCATAATTTGTAGGGCTGACCATTTAACCATTTATAAGCATCGATTTACCTCACTGACAAGCATATAAATATTTCAAAATACAGTTGAAAGCACTCAATTGTTGGTATTCCACACACACACGTGTACTCCATGGATTTGTGTGTGTGTGTGTGTGTGTGTGTGTGTGTGTGAAGGGGGCAGCTTTGTAAATCTGTCGGCGCTTGTGCGTCGAGAGTTTTAATTGAATTTTGAGTGGCGTATTTAGGGATTTGTTTATTTTTAATAGAAAGACCACACACAGTTAGAAAAAGAGAGAGAGAGGGGCAGACAGAGACAGAAAAAGCATTGAATCTAATCGAATGATACGATTCCGATTGAAAGTTTTTCGTTTTCATCGCTTTGTTTTTTCCCTTTCCCTTTCCTTTTTTTTTCGTTCGTTGAACAATTGAAAGACTTTATTTTCGCAATATTATTTTTACTTTTTATTTTGTGCAATCAAATAAAAATTGAATGCATTTAGTTGTAATATGTATATCAAAAACACGTGTAGAACAAATTGACCAAATGAACAAAACGAATGAGAGTAAGAGTAAAACAAGTAAGAGCGCTTTAGTCGGGAGTGTTAGACTTGGGAACATCCTGGATTTTAGGTTGGATGCTCAAAGTCCGAAATATACATATTCTGTGTATGCAGCACAATGCATTTTAAACCTACATGAATTATTGAAAATCGAATGGTTTATTGTCGATAATTGTAGCTAACGAGTGAACCTGCAAGCCAGTATATAAATCTTGAATTTAGATCTTTATAACATATACTCTATTCCAATGTTAACTTGCTAGGACAACAATAGTTTGCCCAAAAGTATGCAGCATAAAATAATACAAAAAATATGAACTGTTTTATAGTTTCCGATTATGCAAAACTATTTTTAAAACTTAAATTAAGTTTCGCTCTTTTCTAGCTCATGATTTTCTCAGTTTTCCTTGTTTTCCCATGCTGGTTGCAAATTTATACATATAAATCCCTATGCGAGTCGCAAACAAATAGCCAAATATTATTATCTCTTTTTGTTTTATTTTATTTATTTTTGTTTTTTTTTTCTACTCGCACGCACACATACACACACACATCAAAATTGTGTTATAAAATGCAATTTGTTAACGCCATAAAAACTCAATACCCGCATGCCTTTTATTATGCTCGATGACCAATTTGAAAAGCAATATGCGGCCACACCCACTGCAGATGGGCGTGTGGTGGTGGGGGAAGGGGCTTTCACTTCAACCAGCTACTCTGTTCAATTTACAGCTTGCTATTTATATACATATATATAAATATATATACTTTTTTTCTTCTCCGGGTAACATTTGCGGCACATGTCACCGGACTGGACAGTGCGAATCTTTCATCGAAAGCTTGTGAGTGTTTGTTGGAATGGTTTATTTTTGTTGGTGTCCGTTATACGGTTGTATGTGTGGGTATGTGGATGGGCGAGTATATGAGTGTGAGTGCATTTGATGTTCATTTCATTTAAATTACCCTGTGGCTGAACTCCTTGTCACAGCACATGGCGGGTGCAGCATATTGAAACATTTTGTGTATCCCTCACAATCGAATGCTCATTGAACAGGGACAAGACCGATTTTTTTTGTTTTTTGTTTTGTTTTTTTTTGGGTGGGGAATGGTCAACAACAATACAAAATACAATCAGAGGGTCATTTTTTGTTGGTGATAGGGGCTGGGGGTTGGTTTTTGTGGGTTTTTAATCAAGTTGTTTGGCCACCAAATTTTTCTGTTGATGTTTTGGTTTGCAGGTTGTCAATAAAACACAGCAAAGTAAAAATAAAGGAAAGCACAATTCATGAGAAACCAAACCAGAAAACAACAGTCTCTGGAGCTTTATGGGTAGCAAGATGCTGATATCTAAATGATTGAATACAATGGTTTATATAAGGGGAACATTTTAAATAGCTTTAAAAAAGCTAGTTTATAGCAGAGTAAATCTGTTTAAGAACTGTTCAAGTAGCTGAAACCAATTTAAAAATGATTTGAGTGTGATCTTTTCTATAGCATTTTATTCATGATGAAATGACGAATGTTTCATGTTAGAGTCGATGGAATTAGTTCAACTGCACATCGTTATTTAAATCATTTATTTATTATTGATAAATGATGATATTAAAGTTTAATTGTATAACATAACTGGAGAAAGTGAATTAATATTGATATAAATAAATCATTTTATCTGAACTAGTTAACTTAATTAAATAAATTGAGAGTATATTAATTAGAACTAATTAGAGCTACTTATTTATATCAAGTCTTATATAGAATTGTTCATTTTAATTGTTAATCGAGTTATTTTGCTGATTATCTTATTTAAATGAACTTTGCTTATGTGAACTAGTTCACTTCACTTAATTTTATTTGATAAAAAAAAAAATACAACTAATTTGATTTTAAAAAGAAAACATTTCGAATTTTTTAAATAAATAAATAATGATTAAAAAAAAAATTATTGTTTCTAATTTTGAACTAGTTTATTTTATATAATTTTCATTCTTAAGCAACATTCCCTTTCACTTACGAATTTTTAAATTAGTAAAATTATGAAAAGATTCAATTGGCTTAAACATTCTTCCTCTTTTAAATTTGTTGCTGCGCCACTTTACAGGGCAATAATTCAGTCAACAGCATTTCTTATGAGGCATCAAAATGATTGCCTACTTTTTGCCAAAAAAAAAAAAAAAAAAAAAACAACATTTCACGAATCAGTTATGTATGTGCCTGCCTATATATGTTTGTATATAAACAAGAATATTTTATCCGCGCATACTTTTATGCCACTCTTTTGGGCTACCTCTGCGACCGTTTCTTTTTTTTTTTTTTTGCAAGATGTACGAGGTTTTATTATATTTAAATTACACAAAGCATTAAATATAATTCACTCAGTACGCTCCATTTACTAAGGCCATATAAAGGCACACACACACACTGACGCACGCACACAGGCACACATAAGTCTAAGGGCCAAGGCAAGAAGAAGAAAAAATGCCGCTGAAAATCGCTGTAATACTTATTCATCAATTATATGATGCGCAAAAATATATATATGTATATGCATATATATATTTATATAGATGTGCTGAGATTTACAATATCAAACACACACACTCACATACACAAATAGACAGCCAGTACTTTATTCTCACACACACACGCACACACACACACACTCACACACACACACGATATGCGCAGACATGCTCTAGATGGCAAACGCGTCATACTTTACTACTTACTAAATCCATTACAAAGTATTTACGTAGAAAATTGCTTTATATCTCTCTGCATATCTCTCAGTCGACATCGTTGCCAACGTTCGTCGTGTGTGGAAATTTGTTGTTGTACAACAACATTGATGGAGAGCCACTTATAAACACGACTAGACAATGCCCTGTTGAGAGATTTTACTATAAAGTCGTCTAAAGATAAATATATATATATATAAATCTATAGGTAAATCAAAAGATATATATACATAAATACATATTCATATACATATGTCATTAATAAATGTTTTACATAAGTTAATATATTTTATTATTATTATTATGTTTTATATAATATTTATATTAATAAAAATATATTAAAAGAAATTAGTTTTATTTGTTTATATTCAACTAATGTAACAAAATAAAAATAAATTTTCAATAGCTTCTTGCTTACAAAACTTATTTGATTATAGATTATTGCATTACTTAAAGATACAATTATTTTTCTTTAGACAAAGATGTACTTGGTGCACTTTGAAGTCTTCAAGCTGAAATGTTAAGCAGCCTATTCATTCGCTAATATCCCATCACATATTACAGGGTATACAAATTTAAGTACGTGGGAATAATAGTAGAGGAAAAAAGCTTTTGTGTGGTGTAGTCGCTCTATCTACCTATCTCACTCTTCAGCTAGCTCAGTCCCGCTTGCTCTCTCTCTCTCTCGCCCACTCTCTTTCCTAGGCTGTCTCTCTTGCTCCGTATCTTATGACAGTAGTCAGTAAGGTAGTCTCTAGCAGTCATGCTGTTTCCTTAGCCAGAGCCTCAGGCTCAGCAGCTCCCGCCCCTCAGGCAGATTTGTCTGCTCAGCCGCTCTACTCCCCTCCGCCCTGTTGGTATAGCACAATGGCAAGACAAAATGGCTGTGTGCACCAATTTATGTGATTTTTCGTAAATGTCAGTGGCAAATAAGAAAATATTAAAATAGATTTGTGCACTGTGCAAAGACAATGGACACGAAGTAAACTGAAAAGATTATGACGATGTAGATTAGGGAAATGGAGCTGAAGAGGCTTTGCCTTGATTGGATGCTAAATGATTGAGTTCATAAAGCTGGTCAATAATAATAAAAGACGTCAGCATAGCAGAGCTTTCAAAGTGTTTAGCTTTGCTATAGTGTTGAGAAGAAAATACTTATTTTAAGTATGGTAGAGATTTGTGAAGATGGAAAATTATGCCAGGGAAGCGTATTAGTTAATATGGAGGAACGGAACTAAAGACACTTTCCTTTTATTTTACTTATTCCTGTCAACAGTTTCAAGCACTTTACAACACTGAACAACAACTGCCAAATGTTGACACTAAATCATAGCCACAATTTTCCTAGCTTCGTCCATAAACAAGTCGTAAAATAAATGGCAAATAAAAAGTTTTCACAGGCAAAAGCGGAAAGTGCGTACGAAATGTGTTTAAAGCGAAAATTATACTGCATAGACACTTTATTTAAGGCAACAATAATACCCGAACAGAGTCAGATTTTAAAGTAGGAACTAGTAAAATTAGGAATTGAAATGCAGCAAATGAATAGGAATTTTATAATGAACTATAATTATTATTAGGTTTTTCTATGGATAGAATATCTCCTTAATTTAAATAATCTATCTGGAATATGAGCAGTGGAACTAGTTCCAAAATGCTAAAAACGAATGGAGAGAAACTTGTAAGTTTCTATAAATTTAATTTTAATGCGCAAATTCCATTATGAAGGTGTGGAACCGGTTCACATAAGCTTATAGCGCATTAAGAGTTTGCTGAATGAACTGAACTATTAAGAAGTCGACCAATGCTATACATTATATTAAAACAATGTGGTTCTTCTACACTTCCATTCTTTCAATATATAAATTTCATTATTTCACAATAAATAAAAAGTAGTATTAACAAAAAACTGCAAAAGGAACTATGTCGGCATCTCTAGGAAAATTGTCATTTGGGTGCGGGCTGGAAGTGGCTTGAATTGCACTACGAATCACTCTAGCGTGCTATCAATTACTGTGGCAAGTGTTGCACGTGCCACAAGTGCCAGCCACGCCCCCATTGCCCCCACATCTTCAACGGATTGCTCATCTTATTGTGTTGCTGCTGTGGCTGTAGCTGCTCGGCGTTTGGCTCGGTTTGGCGTTCGCTTCCTTCTAATTTCTTGTCCGTTTGCTGCGTTCCTTACTCCCTTATTTATTTTTAATTTTTTTTTTTCTGTTGCTGCGCTTTCCTGACAATTTTCTTTTGCTGCAGTTCGCTTTTTGTGTGCTTCCAATTGTTGCACAATTTTTTAATTTGTTGCATGACGGCAAAGATAGAAAGCAAGAGTTGGTGCTGCTGCTGCTGCTCGTTCGTTCGTTCAGAATGTGAATTTTAATCTAAAATGAGGTCTGCTTCTTCTTCCACTTCTGGCTCTTATCCGCCAGCAACTTTTTATTATACTTATGACCAAGCAGGAAAATGTAGTTAATTTTCCGACAAGCTGAAGGAAAGTCTGCCAATTAAATTCCATATTACACTCGCATTTGCCGCAATTCACAATTCAGATTTATGCATTCAATTAGCCACAAATAACCACACAATTTACGCAAATTAACCCACACACATCCACGCACGCACACACACACACTCGAAAGATAAATAATGCTATAATAATAATTCAAGCAGCCGCAAAACAAAACAAACTTCAATTTCAGCTGTAGATATGCATATGTATGTATGTATGTATGTATACATATATATACATATGTATATGTATGCTAGCCTTATTCTGACCATAAGCAAATTGCAATTGAAATTTATGCTCAAGCCATACTCGAAAATCTATAGTTATAAATAAACACATATGTAAATATATATAAGCACACATATAACACTAATATCCTTAGTCCTTGTAATAAGGCTAATTCCAAATACATTTGCGTTTGCCACTGCCAAACATAAATTCAGAGATGAAGACGTGAAATCTGCTCTTGAGCCGATACAGAAACTCTCTAATTCTCAGAAACAAAAATAAAATTAATAATTAAAAAAAATTTTGAATTCAAAGTAAAGAAAAATAAATCTTTATTATTATGTATTTTCTTTAAATAAATTGTAATTAGATTATATATTTTTCAACAAATTTATATATTAAAAAATGAACTTTGTTTATATTTTTATATATTTAGTATTATTATTATTAATTTATTTTTTCTATAATTTTTATTTGTATTTATTAATATATTTTAATAAATGATTTTTACATATTTATAAAAATTAATTATTTAAAAAAAGTAAAGAAACAAATAATAAAAAAAAATATAAATAAAAAACAATAAAATATAATAAATATATTATAAAAACTCATAATACATATTTTATTTTTAATATTAAATTCAAAACTTATAAATAGCAAATAAAATAATTAATTAAAATAAAACACAAAAATATAATATTTATATAAATATAATTATAATAAAATAAAATTAACATATTCAAATGAAAATAATTTTGTTAACTCATTTAAAAGAATTCTGATTTTCACAATAAATAAATAGAAAATTGCAGTACTTTATTCTTTAACACATACATATTTTTTAAATTTACATATAAATACCTTATAAAATAAATAACAAATTCACATTTCTCTATTAATTAGCACATCATATCCAGCTAAAGGGTATAATAACTTTCGTGCTCTATTTTGGTGATTTTAATGTAATAAGCTTAAGATTTTAATTACAAGTCGAGCTGGAATGCACTTATTATGAAGATGCTTTTCGTCCACACTGGCAGACAAATACATATATTTAACAATCTCTATATATTTAATATAAATGCATTTAATTGGTAAGCTAAAACGTTTTAAATGTGTGTGGAGACCAGAGGGATTAGGCCTTAGAAGACGAGAGACTCGAGACCCGTTTAAGTAGCAGCTTATGACATTTACAATTCGAGTTGCCACTTCAACCGGCTGTCTCTAATAAAATAACGCTTCAAATGTTGCACGTAATTGCCGTGTCCTTTTGCAGTTATGACTAGTTAGGTGTGTGTTTGTGTCTGTGACTGTGTCTGACTCTGCCTAATTGCCGCAAGTATTCGTGTCCGGGCTTGTTTGATTTTAATTGGTTTAGGGCTTTAACCGGAGCATTTTCCCAGTTAAGCAAAGTGGCTAAAATTACTAGCAGCCAGCTAAGTTAGCTAAGTAATCGAAAGCGCCTTAAAGTGAGCTGGCAGTAGAGATGACAGCGTGTTTAGACAATATATTGATATGTATTATATGTAAATAAATAATCAATAATTTCAAAATCTTTTAGAATTCTGAGTTCCACCTAAAATATTTCATTTCAATATATTTTCATTCCCTACTCAATAACTAATATTATTTTAAAATGAAGCGATAAAATGATCGACAGGTTAAAAAGAAAAATTTTAGAATAATTTGATGCATTACAAAATAAAATGATAAAGCAGAATCTAATTCTGCAAATGTAAATCGATATCTTTATCAATAAATTATAAAAACATTTCAAAGACATATTTTTGATCTAACTTTGAATCGATACATTGATGCTCTGCATTTGTTAAGTTCTCGATCGTAATAGACATAGATTTAATTTATATATTATAAACTGTTTGCAGTCAAATCGATACACCTATCGAGGAATTCAAGTTTATATGCCGAGTTTCCTATTTTACATAACGGAATTGCATAATTATTGCATATTGTGTTCCGTCAAGGCCCAACACGCGTCCATCCCCAGCACAACCAGTATATTAATAAATGAAGTCCAACCTCTACCGTTCCACATGGCGTATGAGTAACGAATGCTATAGCTCGGTACGAGAGCGGCTGCTCTGCAATTATGTGCAACTAGCTGCAACGCATAAATTTTCTGCATAATAATTGAACCAGAGGCTAAATCCAGCTTGGAGCCAAAGCCACAGGCCCGAGCAACTGGACGGGCTGAAGGAATCGATGTAGAGAAGCCCGAGAAGCAATCATTAATTATATGTGGTGCACAGGTCAATTTCTAATTGGTGGCTAGCAAGTGGAGAAGCAGTTGCTCCAAATATGTTTGCATTGGGCACTTTCCGTTGACTCGGATGGCTAATAAATAGTCCAAGCAACTCGATGCGAATTCAATACGCAATTGGGTTGATTGTTTAAATGTGGATTTTATTGCTGATTCGCCCAGAAGGAGCTAACAAACAGTTGTTCAAGCGGTTGCGTACCTCTTAATATATGTATATATATATATATATATATTGATAAATGTATTTCTATTAATTTACATATAAATTTTAGCGAAAGTTTGAAGCTTGAAATAAAATTAATTTAGGTGCTGTTAAGTTGAGCGAGGGCAGTATCGACGGCTTAGCAATTTTATTATATACCCAGCAAATTCTAGACTGGTTTACAAACCATTTCAAAATTCACTATACCCTTCATCGTTTACCCTTTCCAAGTTTTCCCTATAGAAAAGTCCTTGCATGTGCGATTGACAAAGCAAAACAATGGAAGTGCAGGCACCTAACTAACCGAACCAACTTGAGTAGCTCAATATATGTCTATATATGTATGTGAATACACACACGTATATCTATAGATAGACACTCCAGCTGTAGTTACCGATTCGTGTTCATGTTGAGCAAACGAGCGACTGAACAATGCAAATAATTGTCAAACATTGCACAAAGGAGCATGAAGAGCCAAAAAAAGAAATGGGGAAAAAAGTAAGGAAAAAAGTATGCCCACAATGGAGAAGCGTATGATTTTTATAGCGCTGCCAACAGGCATTGTGCTAAGTTGCGGAAAATCGGAAAATCGCGCCAAGAAAACTGTGCGGGAAGCTAAGAGGAAAACTTTAGTTGCTGCGTGCTGATTGTCTATGCTGGTGTCCCCTCTTAGAAGGCGCTTTAATCGCGTGCAAAACCAAGTGAAAAAGGTGCACATTATGTGTCGAAAGGGAAAAGGGCGATTAGGGGAGTGAGAGCAGAGAGGGAAGAGGCTGGAGCGAGGAAATGATTTTTACGCTGTCATTGGCTTTGCACATTTGAATGAACGTTAAGCTGCGGGTTAGTTCTTTGATATCCTAGTGTCATTGTCGCATCCCCTCTATTGCCGTCCAACTAACCAACATGACAATGAAAGTCAATAAATTTGATTTGACATTTGTCTGAACTACCTCGCTAGTAGCCTCCAGCGAACCCACCCTCATTTTTGGCTGTGACAATTCCTTGCGCTGATTCAGCGTATTTGCCTTTCGCTGCGAAAGTAATTTTATTATCCCAGGCTGACAAAATGCCAGACACCCAGTTTTTTAATGAGCAGAATCCTTGTGAAAAATGGGGAAGACGAAGTGGGAACTTAGTCCCACCCTTAGGGTGGGAGAGCAGATGCAGTATCGAGAGTATCGAGTATACAGATACAGATACAGATACAGATACAGATACAGATACAGATACAGATACAGATACAGATACAGATACAGATACAGATACAGATACAGATACAGATACAGATACAGATACAGATACAGATACCTATTCGTATTTCTTACCCAAAAAACAATTAGGACTACGCCTGAAGTAACAGGACCTTAAAGAACTGTCACGTCCTGCAATTCAAAGACTAAGCCGTACACTGTTGCTGGCAGGCATCTTGCCAAAATACAACTACTTTGACAATTTAACCAACACTGCTTCTGTGTGGCACGCCTCATGCTACATGCTCCTTGCTCTCAATGCCCATGCTTTTTATGCCCCGACCTCTATCGTTCTATCGCTTGTTTCTGTCTGGTGACAGTTTTTTAAATGGCTGTTTCCTCTTCCGTTTCCGTTGCGTTTGACTTGCCTGCACGTAAATTGTGTGCCATTTTAGTCAGTTGGTTTCCGTTTTTATGTATACCCTGTGCTCATGGACTGCAGATGGAAAAGGGTATTTTTAGCAGATAGTTTATGCATGAGCCAATGTGATGATGCGACTGGATTAGCAATAGTGATAAATATAGTAGATATATATGATTTGATATACGATTATTGATTTCTTCAATCGATTAATATCGATACATATAGTTATTAGATTACTTCTAACAGAGCGCAGAGAGGATTTTTGCTTTATGGAAATAAATGGAGACGAGCATTGCTGATATTTACAATTGAACACAGGGTATTTCCTAGTCGGGCACTTCCTCATCTTATTTGTTTTACGCCTGTGTCTTTTGTCGCTGATGTTGGCGGTAAATTTTACTACAATGCATTTATAATCTTTTTCACTTATCTTTGCATAGTTTCCTCTTGCGCTGGCAAAAACTTTTTACGGTCTCAGGTTAAAAGTGGCCTCATACATTTCCAGCAAGAGCCTGCGCTACCCCTACACCCACCCCATGCACCTATCCGCGCGCTACCCGTACTCAAGCATTGAGAACTAACTCGTTGAAATGAATGAAAAGTTGCAAAAAGGTCGGGACTGCAAACGCAATTCTCTGCTCAACACTCGAGTTTTTAACCTGTCGACAATCTTTTGACAGATTTATGAGTTAATTACGCGGCGCAGCGATATTTTGCTAGAGAATTCATGAACAACGACACCTAAGCTCAGATTAATTTGAATTTGTTTTCTAGTCTGACAGATCTTTGGGTTATTTATCACATCATAACAAATAAATGTGTATATATAAATTTATATACATAAATATATAAAAATTTCTATAAAAAATATTTATATAAATTCTGAAGTAACTGTTTTATATTTTGTTTATGGTTTAAAAGTTGCAAACGGTTTTTTTTAGTGTAAGTAAGCAGCGTAAGCGAGGTGTCGATGTGGGAAAGTGTTGAGGGATTTGTGGGCATATCAAGTAGAAAGTGCTCATATAGAGGTTGAAGGGGGATATAGACTCGACGTAGTTATATATAATATTTCAATTTGCTCGACCTTAGACATGGTTTTCAAATAATAGTACCTTAAGACTAGCACTCATATCAAATTGATCTACTTTTTGTATATTTTATATATTTTTTTCAATATATATTCCATTATATCGTCGTCCTATTGCAGTTCTTTTCGAGCTTCGTTTTTTTTCTCATATGTTTTGAGCATTCGATTAACCATGGCTGATGATAAGAACCAACAGAAATCAAAGCAGCCTCGCAAATCTCCGCTGGGCCTCTCGCCCAAGGACCTGGCTAGCAGCATACCCATGCTCCTCTGGAAGCTGGGAGTCGCTCTCGGCTGCAAGCGTTCCAAGTTGGAGTATGGCAGAGCGTTCGTCAAACCGGAAACTCAAATGAAAATTAAACTGAACGATTTTCGGCAACGCTTTAAGCAATTGCAGTCAACGGCAGATTTGCAGGAGCAGTGTCTTCAAGAGCATCGTTATAAGCTCTTTTTACATCTGTATCGGCTACTTTTACGACTCGAGCCAAGTGAAACAAAACGCCAACAATATCTAGCATTTTGCTATCACCTGTTCGATGAGGAAAATCCACAGAAAATGCAGCTAGAGGGCAAATTGAGATATCAGGAAGACTTTACCGAGAATCTCATTTGCTTGGCCCAAAGTGTGCTGCACTTGAACGAGAAGGAATTGGAGATAAGTTCCGCAAAAGGGCGATCTGGAACAGTTCTTGAAATGGGTTTCGCCTACGTGATGTGCAAGCCTGTCATAGTCCGTTGCCAGTTCAAGGGTTTGCGCTGGGAGCGAGCAATCTGTGAGGTAAATTATATTGGAATGGATCCAAATGCTATCAATGAACAGAAGCTCACCAGAGATAAAGAATTAAAGCTCATTTATATGGCACTCCCGAAGAGTCCAGAGCTAACTTTTCCGCAGAGCTCCGAAGTGATGCTCTGCGAGGATGTCGAGAGCCAGATGAGAACATATGCTGGTAAGCCCAGACATCTACAGAAACTATAAAAATGTTGACTAGTTACATATAATAGATCCTATACTAAGTAATATATATCATTTACAGCTGAAAGGAATGGAAATCCCCTGAGCTTTCTCCCAGAGACCTGTGATGTGGGCACTCAGTTTAAGGCCGCAGTTTCAACTGTAGAGTTATATAAGAACAGCAAGAGCGTCTGCCAGACATCGGATGTGAGCAGCCAGATTGCGGAGCCCCTGGAAACTGTTGAGCTATATGCAAGTTCTCAGAGCATCAAGGAAACATCTGAGCTGAGCATAGATCAATCGGACAAGTTACAGCAAACGGAGACATCGAACACGCAACTGGATCAAGTACAAACGCATCGAAACGAAGCGAGTGCAGATATTACCACAACTACTGATAATTTGCTTACGGGGCAATCGAATAATACGACAAATACGGATATGGGAGCAAGCACAACTGCAAGTGAGGGCAACTGCAACGGATTGATAAAGCCCCAAGGATCGACAGAGACAAGTGACTTAAGCACTCAACTCGATCCATCATCACTGAACGAAATGCGACTGAATTTCATATTGACAACATCTGAAGAGATGCTGCCCGATATTGTTTACACCACAATACAGGAGGAACAAGCGATCAACGATAGCTCGACAGCTACGCACAAATCGTTAAGCTCAATAGCGACACTGGCCCAAGATAATTTGGCATCCACAAGCGAGAAATTCAAAGATTGGATCTACACGGCATCTGAGGAATTATTGCAACAAATAAATCAGCCAATCATACAGCAAGAGCTTGCGCCGAGTCTGATGATAATACAGAGCGGTCTTATCACTTCGAAGCCCACCTATGGTGGGGAGTCCCCGATTCGAATACTGTCTACTAAGGGAACAATAGAAGTTGCCATCGAAGATGCTAATACGCCGCCAATAGACACGTCGGACTCAAAACAAAAGCAAGAAGTAATACCCGAAGGACCGAAGCAAGAGAAAGTAAGCTCGCCGGTCGGTGTTAAGTCCAGTGAGAGCTTGCCTGAAACACCGTCTCCTCTGAATTTAAAGAGTGGTTTCTACTTGAAGCAAATAGCCAATGAGGGCAATTGGCAATACAAAGGGCTGCCAAATATTGATGAATCGATAGTTTTCACAGAGCTCGATCAGTCACTTGTGAATGGTAAATGTAGTTTTAAGGAAGCTATTCCCGGTTTATATAAGAAACACGTAAGAGCACAAGGTGGAGAACTATGCATCGATAACTTGCCAAAGTTCGATACTTCTATGACAGTTAAGCTGCTGGACGATAGTAAATCGATAAGAGGTAAAGAAATATCTTCAACAGAATACGCAAAGCAAGCGAGTGGAGAGCTTCAACAGCGAAATCATTCGATAATTGAAGAAGAATCATCTTCAATGGATTCCTCAAAGCTAGTGATTGGGGACTTTCAGTCAGAAGATCAGGCAATGATGATAACACCCAAGCAGTCTCTATCTGCGATGGAGTCCGAGGAAGTGTTCGAAGAAACGGATCCCGCAGTGGATCCTGTGTTGGGTAATGAATCAAGCTCCGAACAAAAATTGATACCTCTTACTAATACTTTAGGCATGCTAGTGCTAACCACGGAGATGCTCGCTAAAATCCATAATCAGCTGGCTCAGCTAAAAATGGTGCCGAATCGATCGATACAAAAAGACGGATCGAAAAATATCGAAGACGACCAATGGAAACATCAACAGGAAACTGAGAAATTCATTGAAACTTTAGCGGTAACACCTTCCGAGTCGATGACAGAGTTATGTGGCCTAGACCAAACGAATAACAATACAGCTAACCGTACGAAGGCAGATCCGATCATGGATCAGTCTCCACAGACTGCAGATATACCAACTGAGGCTCCATCGGTAGTTAGCGAAGACTCTACGGCTGTCCCAGCCATGTGTCAATTGCAAAATAAGGAAAGATCTGAGAGAAGTTTGCTAGAAATCAATTTGTCGATAAATCATCAAGATTGTTTACCTGATAGCCTTACCATGCCACACCTAGATGACTTTAAAGATGCTGAAGAGGAAATATTTCTACAACTTGAACTTGCATCAAAGACCTCGCGGCCGATTGATCAGCCAGCATCGGTGGCAACAAAGGCTACATCGATGTCTACCGAAATGTTTCTGTCTGCCCCAGGTGTTTGCCGATATAATCTGGAAACTAAAGAAAAGGAAAGTAAGCACGGCGTACAATCGATAGACCAGCAGCATACCTCCAATGATTTGCATGGCCTTGAAAGAGAAATCACTGAACAGGCTCGAGGAGATCAACAGAAATTGGCGTCTAATGTACCGTTAAGTGAGGCAACCTCCGTCTTTGCCGAATACTCCTTATCTAACACATCCAGGTGGCTGAGTCAAGTGGAAGCTGAAGCAGAATCCAAGGATCCTGCGCCGGAAATCAAAAAGACGATAAAGCCCGATTACCTATCGTTAGCATTAGATTGGTCGCAGGCATCGGAGCCATCGACTGATACGCACAGCGTAATAGTTACAAAAATTAGGAAATTTATAAAAATGTTACAGCCCATCGATGAGGCGCAATTGGCAACCGATAGATCGATAGAGGAAAAATCGAAGGAGGTCGAAAATTCGCTATGCGATCAGGCTCGCTTGGAAAATCAACTGGAGGCTAAAGGAGAAGCTGTGGAAATCTTGCCTGAAATCGAGCAGCTCTTAAGCCAGCAAGAATCGAAAGTCGATAACCAATCGATAATAAAAAATGAAACGAAAATGTCTAAAGTTTCTGCGAATGCGATCGATCAAGACGCTGAAAAGCTAACTGAGGGGAACATAAATGAGGTGGAGGCGCTATGCGAACAATCGATAACACCCACAGCGATAGCTTTACCAGCCAAGTGGCAGCACCAGCGTCATATCATAGCCGCATCTCGCTTCATCATCAAGCAATTCAAATGCAATCCCGCCTATCACTGCTCGCCCCTGCAGCCCGACGGGCCCGATTTCTATGAGCAGTGGAAGCAGTTCGTTGAGATCGTGGCCACACAGACGAGTTGCCCCAGCCCGACAATAGGTGTCGCTGCAATCAAGCGCCGGCTCAAGGCCTATTTGCGGTGCATGCGAAAGCAATACGTGTACCAGCCGGACGAGTGCATGGAGGCGATTGGCAAGTGCCAGCTCCAGCAGCTGCTCACCTCCGAGGAGCTGCACCAATACGAGAGCCTGCGCTGGCAGCAGCGCGATCGTGGCTTGGCCGTTGAGCTGTCGCCCAAGGAGCGACTGGGCGATGCCCTGCATGCCCTGCTCGGCTACGAGTGCCAGCAGATGCGAGCCTCGGCGCTGAGTCCGCGGCTCATGCTGCGCTCGCCGCATCATCAGAGCAGCATCAGTGAATCCTATATGCTGCTCGCCCTGGCCGAGGTGGGCTACTACTACAAGTGCCTGCAGCAGCAGCAGGAGGTTCTCCTGCAGAAGCTGGGCGAATATGGACGGGCGCTGGCACCGTGCCTGATGGCTGAGCTGCAGGAGTATTCCAGATTCTACCAACGCCACAAGGAGGAGCCGACCAGCCTCATTCAGGTGTACCATCAGTCGCGCACCTACGTCCATCGCTTCCAGTGGCTGCTGCAGCTGTGCAGCGAGCTGAGCCACCAGACGTCGCCGCTGCAGTATCTGCAGCTGCAATTGGGCCTGGGCAACGCTGGTTACGATGAGCTGCTCAAGCAGTGGATAGGCTGCGCCGCCGAGCCGCTGCTCAGAAGGATTCGCAGCTGGCTGCAGCAGGGCGAGCTGCTCGAGGGCGACTTCTTCATTGTGGAGCACGCTGCTGGCAGTCAGATCCAGAGCTATTGGCTGCAACAGTTTGAGCTCCTGCCGCATCGACTACCGCACTTTCTCAACCCACATCTGGCTCGGCAGCTGCTGGCGACGGGCCGGAATCAGCACTTTTCCCGCCACTTCTTGGCCCGGCAACTGGAGCTGGTGGTGCAGGAGTTGGAGCTGGAGCACCAGCTGGCGGCGGCCTGCCACAGCAGCTATAGGGAGCTGGACGAGCAGCCGCTGATCGAGCTAATTGGCACGCTTCAGCTGGACACATCGCGACAGCTGTTCGAGCAGCTGCAACAGCTGCGACCCGATCCCCTGGAGCTATTGAGTCGGCTACACCAATATCTATTGCTGACGGATGTGGAGTTTGTGCGCGAGATGATTGAGCTGCTGGAGCCGCTGCTGGAGCAGCCGGCCGAATGCTATTGTGCCACACAGCTCAACAACATGCTGGAGCAGCTGCTGGTCGTCCACAACAAGCCGCTCTATGTGGTCAGGGGGGAGCAGCAGGGCAGCCGCTGCTGGTGCTGCTTCCTGCTGCGCTGGCAGCAGCCAAGCCACTGGAAGACCCTGCTCGGCGATCGGCTCGCCCAGTATGAAACATGCTTTGTCCGCCTCTGGCAGCTGCACTATTCGGACTATGTGCTCAACGAGCGGATCCGACGACAGCAATCGCATTTCTCAGAGCGCGTCAATCTGGAGCGTCTTCAGGAGGCGCGACAGGTGCGGGATCGCTTCGATCAGCTCATCGATCGACTGCAGGACTTTATGCTGCAGTTGCGCAGCTATATGCTAGAGAATATACTGGACAGCGCCTTTGAGGAGCTCTACTCGGGCTGCAATAAGGTGAAGACTCTGGACGAACTGCTCCAACTGCAGGGCTCATATATGGAGAAAATTCTAAATGGATTGTGGCTGACTCGAGATTACGCCAAGTTACGTCTTCTTCCGATGCAGCTGTATGAGCCCATATTTCAGCTGGACGTTGTGCAGCAGAAATTTCTGTCGATCTGCCAGCGCTTCTCTGCGGAGGAGATGGCGCAGTGGCAGCAGGAGCTGCGCAGATGCTGTCAGATCACTTGCGATGCCATACACGATCTGGAGCAGGACTTTCAGTTGGCTCTGGCCAACCTCTTGCTGGGTCTCTACAATACCAATGAGCCGCAGGCGTGTGCGTTGGCCAAGAAATTGGACCATAGCGGGTATTACGAGCAGCGTTATAAAGAATTAAAAATCGTGCACACTTTTCGCTATCAACGAAAGTTCAAAATTCAAAAGAACTCTTAATTGGCAAATCTCTAAAAATCGAATATGCAAATGCTCAAAAAATTTTAATAATTTTCGTTTCTGAAACTCGTTTTTGGCAATATTTAAAATTGTAATTTTTTAACTCTTATTTTATTTGCAGTATATTTTTTAAATGGAAAGTAAATTGATATATTTATTTACCAAAAATATGGAGTTAGTTTAATTTATTTTATAGTTATATTTTTTAAATTTAATTTGCTTGCATTCAAATTTTAATTATAATAATTACAATAATATTAATCTAGTTTATTATCCAAAATTTTTAAATTTATATTGATTATTTATTTATTTTATTTATTATTTATTATTATTTATTATTTTTTTTAATTTTATTACGTTGAAACAATTGAAATATATATATTTTTTTATAAATATATGTAAGTTTATATATATAAAATATATTTTTAATGTGTTCCTTTTCTATGTGTATAAGCTTAGTATTTTTAAAGAATTTCATTAATATTTTACATATTAAGTATTAAGTTGATTAATATTTAATTATAATATATTACAGCGCTTATTTCTTATTTCAAAATATTATATACAATATTTTACATTTAATTTGATTATAATCTGAGCAACTTTCCTAACTCTATATAATACTTTTATCATACCTCGGAAGTAATTAGAAGAAAACAAATAGAATAATTTTGTCAGCTAACGAATTAATCCCTAATCCCTGAACATATATTTCGTTTTGATGTGCTTCACGTGTTGGGAACAAAAAAACTTTCCATTCAATCCAAGGAATTTTGTAGCTGAACCAATTCATGCACATGATGATGTCCGACTCAACGATTGACAATGGATTTAAGCCAAACATTATTTTCGTTTGGGAGCTGGCATAAAAAAAAAACGAAGAAAAAAATATGAGAAGCTGAGGCAGAAGCTAAAGAAAAAACTTTTCTCCCTGTCGCTTGGCGTTTTTGTGTGCACAAATTGGATTTTAATTGAAAATTAAGAATCGACTTAGCAATGTTTGAATTGTGCAGCTGCCTTTTGTTATGCTAATTTCTGGTGTGAATACAACTGGATGCCGGAATGAATAGCTGCAGACAGATAGATCTGCGTATGGTTGTATGTGTGTATGCCTCTCTATGTGGCTGTCTGTATGTATGTATGCATACACACAGCCACATCATGCATACATACAGAGAGGCTTGCGTAAAATAAAGTAAATAATGGATAATTACTTTTTGTATACCCTGTAAGCATTGAATGTGGGTTACTCAAATTGAAGACATGTTACTGGATTAAGAATCAGCTAATTCTTTGGACTGCTGAGAGGTCGTTGAGTAGTTGCTTGGTTTAAATACATCAACATCTTGTATGTGCATATTTCTGGTTTATTTATATATTTAAAAAAAGGTCCATTTGCAATATATACAAACATTATGCTAAATTTGGAAAGGATTGAATTCTTATAACTATTTTGTTTTCTTCATTTTTTCTCCAATTTTTTTTTCTGATACCATTTTGATTACTTTTTAATTTATTATGAAATCAATATTTTGAAAAAATCAATTTTGAACTGCTTTATTATTTACTACTTCTATAAAATATAAATTTAAATATATTTATATAAAATATATATTTTAATATATTTTTATATAAATTACTATATACTCCGCTAGCTGTTACTATCTGTTAGGATATCTGTTAGTCTATCACTCTAGTCTGTCTCGCTTGTTGGCTTAAGCGTTGGCAAATTAATTCCAAGTCCTGCTGTTGCTGCTATTGTTGTTGCTGTCGTCTGCCAAAGTTCGTGTCAAATTTAATTACTTTAACAAATTTCAATTAAACCAAATTGAATAATTCCATTTTTTTAACCTTTGCATAATTTAATTTTGGAAAAAATTAAAATGCACATGCTAAAATTATAGATATCTAATTGTGAAATCTGGCCAAAGTGAAATGCACAATGGCAGCAGCAAAGCCAACACACAAGGCGAAAAACTCTTTTTGTTATCTGGACAGGCGCAGCTGCTGGTGCTGCTGGTGCTGCTGATGCTGCTGAGGCTGCTTAGACTTAGTCTTCAGACTCACACAGCAAAGTCAGGGATAAAATTGTGCAAAGCGGCTGCTTTTCAAAAAGAAATGTCAAGAGTAAGATAATGCGGCCCAGACCCCAAACACAGCCGTCTAAATAGAGCCGGGGTCGACTTCTGACTTCGCTCGACTTGCCATGTGTGTGTGTGTGCTTTGGACGTCGCAAAGCCAAACAATAGACAAGTGAGTGACTTTTTATTCGCTGCTGATTTGAGAAAATTAATTTCATAGAAAATTGTTTTCTCCCAGCGCCTTTGTGTGTGTGCAAAATTATAATTATGTGAGCTGATTATGAACGACGTGCGCCTAATGCCCGCACAAAGCCATTCCAATTTGATGAGCTCCTAAGTCGAGCAGCTTATTAACTGACCTAATGAAGCCTATTCTAATTGAGGCTCAACACTTTTGAGGGCCTTTTAAACATTTTGCAGACACATTAAACAAGTTTTTCAATTAACTTTCTTCCATTCAATTTTTAATTGTAATTAAACATTGCGCCTTATGCTTAGAAAAAGGATGAAATATTTCTGCTATATAGTATAGAGATATAGAAAAAACAGAGTTCATCGGAGATGGGTATGGGATTCTGCTTAAAATTCAAGTATGTAAATATGTATATTAAAAGCAGACAGAATTAGGCGTGGCTGAGCTTTTTAAGTATAAATATGAGTATCGACATCAAAGAGTTCGAGTTCGAGGACCGTTTCTGTGCGTCTTTTCATTGCCTTGTCTGTCCATGTGTCTGCTGCTCCATCCACTTGTCTCTCTATGCTTCTATCTGTTCTTAGAGCTGCCTGGCGTTTCAGTTGTCTTTCTATCTATACATCTGTCTGTCTACCCGTCAATCTGATGATCCGTTTGTTCTTTCTTCTGTCTGCTCATCCGTCTGTCTGTTTATTCAAATCAAGTTTGAAATGCACCTGCAAACTGTGAGAAATGACGAGTTTTTACTTGATGGCTCGCCCTTAATTTTTAAAAATTGTTCTCAAGCTCTAAGCTCATAAAATATCCATATTATCACATTAAATACACAAATGAAAGTATTTTGGTTTTCCACTTTGGCGCTTAGTTCAATTTGTTCGAACATTAAACCCATCGAGCCAACTATCTAATATGTCCGAGACTATCTATCTAGATAAATACATAATTTAGATATAATTAAATGTTGCTTAATTGCCGTCGATGCTCGCACTATGCAGTGCCCGAGCACTCGGCAATTTCGCGCAATTTCAAATTAAATAATAAAATTTATTATTATGACCATGACATATGAGTGCTTGATCTGTTCGAGCCATAAATTTCAGCTGCAGTTGGGCGCTGGCCGGCGTTTAACATTTTGCCATTGTTATTGACAATTTGTTGTCAGTATTTTTTGTTGTCCTTTTCAGAAGGATACAATTTATGTGTGTGCATGTGTGTGTGTGTGGGGCGGTCTTTATGAAATACTTCTCATTATTGCTATGTGTGTAGCGCGCAGCCTGGGCAAACATATTTGAACTATTTTCATTTCAATTGCAAACACACGCACACACACGCACACACACGCACACACACGCACACACACACACACACACACACGCTGAAAATCAATTGAATTGCCATTTCACATATGAAATGGTCATTTGTCAATGAACACACACACACTGGCAGCCTTGCACAACAATTGATAGGGGGCGTGGCTGGCTGGGTCTGACTCTGGTTACTGCGGTCAGTCAAAATGGCCGCATAAATATGTCGTTCGAGCATTGGTCGCAACGTCCACTTGTCGCTAAATTGCTGGTCGTTATTAAATTTCCGCTGCGTTGAGTTCTCATTTCCGTTTGAATGGGCCGCGCAGCTGGCAGCAGGCAGCAGGCAGCAGGCAGCAGGCCCCAAAATGTGCGACGGATGTTGCCACAGTCATAGATACCGTTAGCTGACCATAAACAATGCCTGCCTAGGCAACAACAGCGGCAGCAACAACAAATGAATGTGAGAAAGAAAACCCGAAATATTGAAGTAAGAGTGCGCCAGACGGGTATGCCCGACTGTCGGTTGACCTGTTTACGGCGTTGAGGCAAAGTAGGCGCCTGTCAATGTCTGCACTTTTTCAATGTGATATGTAGAAGAAAAATAGATCACTATCTATCTAGATTTACAGGGGTAGTCAGAGAGATGGACATAAGGAGAGACAAAGACAAGGACAGACATTGAGAATGAGAGAAAAGAGAGAGAAAGAGAGAGAGAGAGAGCGAGAGAGAGCGAGAGAGGTAGAGAGAGGGAGAGAGAGACAGAGAGAGAGAGAGAAAGACAGATAGAAGGAGCGAGAGACAGAAAGACAGATAGAAAGAGAGAGAGAAAGACTGACAAATTTACCAGCAGAGAGAGAGACAGAGATACACAAATAAGGAATAAAAATATAGGTGGACAGATCGACAGACTAAAAGCGAAATGAACAGAGGCGGAGAAATGAGTAGATCAACACAGAGAGATCGATTCAGACGCACGGCAGGCAGAAAATTAGAGAGCTGTCATGGTTACAGAAGGATGATAAGAGACATAGACACAGAACAGAAAGTCATGCCCATATCAACTGGAGACCATCAGCTTTCTTCTCCATCATGGGTCAGTATCTACCGCTCATCAACTTGTCATATAATGCTACGCCAATCCCTCATACCAAACTTGATGGACTGGCAATAAGTACAGGGTATTTAGAAAAAAGGGTTAACAGTTTCGTACAGCTGCGCTAACTTCGTTTGGGACAACATATGCACGCCCCATGGGGCGTATGCGTAATATTCAATTGTTATTTTATCGCACGGACGTAAACGTTTATATATACATATATAAATATTTGAATTTTTTTGTCCTACCCACACACAGCAATCAAAATCAATGCTGCACTCCAATGGCATTATTTTGGCTTTTTAGCAAATTGAAACTAATTGAAATGTGCAAAGTGTTTGGCCAGCTGGCCGAGATGAGCAGACTTTTCGCCAGTGATTTCATAACTCGAGTTGGGAATGCACGGGGCAAAGTCGATGTCATAAATTTCAATAAAAGGCATTTCTGGTATTTGGTGTTTCGTTTGTTTTCTTGGCCAGCGCTGACTGTGTGTTTGGCTTTTTATTGGCATTGCGTATACGCCCCATTTAGAACGTTTCTCTCTCTCTCTTTCCCTCTCAGCTCCGTCTCTTACGTAAGCCGAGCTTTGCGCCCTTGATGTGCTTTGTTTTTGGCATTATTTTTATTTAATTTCAGATTGTTATTGCTATGGCGGCAAAAGTGCAAAAAGCTGTTGATGTGTCCAGTGTTGGCTAATGGCGTAGAACTCATCTGATGAGCAGGAATCAAAGCAAAAAAGTCAGCAAAACTTTTCTGCTTGCTATAAATCTAATACGCTCCTTTTTCTCTCGCCAAATAAATTTATGAAGTGGTATTTGAGTGGAATGGAATAGGTCCTAGTATTTATTAGCTGTAAGCTCTTATTTTGCTAAGAGAAATACAATATATTTTGTTTATTTTTAAGGGGAGTTTTTCTATATCGAAGCTATAAGTATTGTTTTCTTTGAAGACAATGTTTTTACTGCATTTCTCTTTTCGAAGCATTCAGAGAGGGTTTTGTGACAGTTATTTTTAGATATGTCTTATATGCTTTGTCTGTGATGTAAGTCCTCCAAATTTTGTATACCTAACCACAAAATAATAGTTTAACAGGAGGAGGTATACCAATTATATATACTCTTGATACTCATAATTGCCAGTAGAATGCATGTCTTCTGTCTCTCTCTCTCTCTCTCCCTCTCTCTCTGTCAGGCTCTCCTCTGCCTCTGCCACTCAAATTCTTTTTATATAAACCTAAATCGGTTTGTTTTCTACTTGACTACTTTCCGTTACATCCCTATTCTGTATTTGCATATTCATCTCTAATAACTCTCAAATATTCCTCTCATATTATACATTTGATCTACGTTATTTATTAGCATATATTTTTGCATAAGAAAAGACTCTTTTCCCCCCTTTTAAGAGATTAATTTTGGGCCTCGTACTGCACACTGGGCAAGGGTCGTAAATACCTTGGACCATCCTTTTGTTGGTAATAAACAGTTGAAAATTATTTGCACGCTCATTTAATTATATGCATATACTTTTCGGCACAGGCCACGCCCCCGTCCCCTTCCCTACCCGGCAAAAAAGTAGAACATAAAATTGCATAAAATTTAATGAAAATATATTACGAGCCAGCCCACGCTCTTGCTTTCTCAATCTAATTTTATTGTTCGCTCGGCCTTTGTGGTTGGTCAGGAAAGAAAAAAAAAAAATATAAATATATATATATATATGAATTTGTATATACAAAGTGGGCGCTCTGTTAACCCTTGCTGCGTTTAATATTTGGCCAAGTTTTTAATAAAAGGCGCTCAGCTCAGATGGCTGTTAAATCTAAGGAAATGCATAAAAAGCCGCTAAGTAAATACATATTAAAATTGTGTCAGTTCGCGGCAGCTCAGCTTAACCCATTTACGACGATGATGATGATGATGAAGACGATGATTATTGTTATTATTATTATTCTGATTATGATTATATTGTTGGCTAAACAAAGTATGTTAATGGCTGGCCAACGAAGCCTTTTGTTCGCCTCGCTGTCGGCTGTCGTTGGGGCATTTTATTTATGTTCCGCTAATGGACAGTGTTGAAAAACTGCAAAACTTGCCACGCGATATTATTTATGATTATTATTTACTATAGAGCGCCACCATTGTAATATTTATTCATTTGGTTTTCATTGATTTATGTGCGTTGAGCATTTAAATCAAAATCAACGCAACGCAACGTCTACGCATTTTATCAATTTGATGCGCCTATTTGTTTTTATTTATTATATTCATCTTTCGCTGGCCCGTTTGCACTTTTGGGCGCGCATCAAATTTATGTTTCCATTGACCACAAGCGATTCATTTTCATTTTGGCTCCGTTTAGTTGTCTTCTTCTTCTTCTTCCCGTTCTCTTCGTAAATGCCATTTGATTAGTTGATGACATTTTCTATGGACACACGTACACAGAGAGAATACGTCAGAGGCGTAGCTAAAAGGGAGATTTGTGGTCTTATATTTTACTTATAGTTATTTCTTATAATCACGCGCATATGGCGTTTTTTACTCACTTATTTGTTTCTAATTTCACTCTGCTCTCTGCATTCAAATGTCATTTTGCTCACTCCATTCTAATTTCACTTTGCTCATTTCACTCACTTCGCTTTGCATTCTTCACTCAAGCTTCATTTCCACTCATAGTGCCACTCACTGTATGAGAATCTAGCTTGAGGCGCTCTCCTGTCTACGCTCTCTCTTCTTTACTATTAGCTCTGTGTACGCAACAACACACATGCATAATTGCATACATAAGCAATATGCGACCACTACACGCACACTTTTCTGCAAGACGCTCTCTGCTGAATGCAATGTCAAAGCACAAGTGGAATGAGCGTCAGTCTGACTGCCGCTCTAGTGGCGATCACTTGTGTTAGTGGGAGGTTATGCGCGTGTAGAGGTTTGTGAAGAAAAAACAGAAAAGCAAAATATAAATTGCGGACTAATTTTGCTTTGACTTTTGATCGCGAACCACAGCAGCTGTCAACAAAAATAACTAAAAATATAAATATATAGTATATAAATTACAATATTATTTATTATATCAATATGTGCGTATAGAATAACGGGCTGAAGTTTCCTTGTCCCTTTTTGTTCACGCCTCTGCTCAAATTAACTGTAACTGTGAGCATGTCTGTTGCTCCTACTCTCTGAGGGTCTTGTGGCTAATTTGATAAATACGCGCGCGTTTATTCAAATCAATCAGCGTCAGTCGAAGTGGTTCGTTGTGGAAGGCAGGACATATACCTCTTCCTCTCACTCATGCTCTGCCGCTCATTCTTGAACTATTTGCTTATCAGATGTGCCATATGCGTCTGTGCAGCTTGTGGCATATAAATTTGTGCTGTTATCAAGCTTAAGAAGCTACACACACACACACACACACACATACACACATGCACACACATACACACGCATACACATACTATAGCATATGTCTTTAGAGATTTCATTAATGTGCGGATAACTATAATGAGAGTCCCATAAATCCTCGAGCACCAAGCGCCCCATGGGGAGTTCATATGAGAAACCAAGTTTTTAGCGGAGGCATTTAATTAGCTTTAGTTGAAATAATTTTTGTGTATTAAAAGTTTTTGTTTTTAGGATATGTCAGTTAATAGTAATAATAATATATTTGAGGTATATTATTGTATTTTTATTCATTATTATTTATTTTTAAATTTTATTTCATTTAATATAATTTGATTTTTATAGTTTGATAGTTCAATAACTGTTAAGCAGTCGAAATTTAGCTCTTTTTAACCAGCTTTTCTGTTCAAGATATCCCTCTTACATTAAACCAAATACTTTGCACCTCATCAACTGTAAAAAAACCAGCAAACTTAAGTGTCAATTGGATAAGCATATCAAATTCACACACACACACATACACGAAGCCCCACCCCCGCAACAGCAACACCTACTTAAATGGTTAAATATTAGGGAGACTTGGCTGTGGGACAGGTAGAATTGTCTTCGCATTCGCAGTTAAGGGTTTGGCAAATATCAAATGCTGTCCAAAACTAAGCACACGCATTCAGCAAATATTACAATTACACTTGGCGGACACTTTTGCCAGCTGGAAAATGTGAAAATTTATTGCGTGTACGCAGCGTGCAACGTGGCGCAAATCCTGCAGACACTTGCTTACCTGACCAATTGCATAAAGGGCGATAGAAAGAGAGAGATGGAGAAGGGAGGCTGTGGGGGGAGAGAAAGGCAGACAGACAGAGATAGTAGTCAGTGGAGGGTTAGCAAAGCAAATACAGAGTAAAACCATTTTGCTCGCTGACACCTGGTTAAATGTAAAATGGAATTTTCCTAAGCTTTAGATTGTATTGAGTGAGGGGTGTTTCATTTGTTGTTAACAAAGCTTAGCTTACATGCATATATATATATATATATATATATATATATATATATATATATTCTTTATAAATCGCCCCTGCAAGGCGTGCTGCAAATAATAAAGTTTGAGCTCATTTAGCAAATGCGCTTTTGAGTTACTTTTGCTTGAGCTTCAATTGAAATTTATTGCACAACATATGCAACATTGTGGCAAGAACTGATTACAGTTGTAAATGGGAGTCACTTTATTTAGAGCTCACTTGAAGTTTGATTACCCAGAAGGAGTTAAGTTTAACTAAATTTGTTGCTGGGAAACACCAAAAAGTTGGAAGTTTAGGGAGATATATTTAGTTAAATATATTTCGATAATGCATTTAATGGTATTTTAATTCAACAAGATTCAAAATTATATTTGAAATAGGTTTAATTTAAATTGCCTAAGTTTTGATAAAAAATTGATCGATAATTTAAAATCATGTTAATTATATTAATAAAAGAAGTTTAAGAATAATATACTGATCATAATTACTCTAGTATAATATATAATACATGTTTTAGTTAAGTTGTCTAATCATATAAGGTATTATGATTTTCTAGAAGATTTCTAAGCTATCAATAAACTGTATTTATCGATAACAGTTACTTCTTATGATTGTCTGCCCAATCATGTCATAAAAGAAAAAATTCCAAATTTTTAAAAGAAGTTTGTAACTTTTTTTTTTTTTGTTCTAGTCTTTTCTCACACTCATTCTAAAATTCATTTGCTATTCAATTTCAGAGCACCCTTTGCTTGTCTCTTTGCCACTCTCTCTCTTTTTCTTTTGGCGCTGCAGCCCTGTCAAATAAATGTCAGAGATCTATTACTCGCTTATTTTGAAATTCAATCTGAAGTGCCCCGCTCTAATGTGCGAGCGACTCGTTTGGCTGTCTCTAGGCAAATTCATTACAAATCAGGCCAAAGAAATGCTTGATTGCAATTCAGTAAATGAATACCCTTAGCATATTTGCAGCCATTCCCCTAAACTCTTCCTCTCACTCCACTGCTCCTGCGCAAAGGAGCCCTACTCATACTGCTCCGATAGAACAAAGAAAAAGTTTCACATTCATTTGACAAGGCGCAAATGTCAAATTATATTACGTTAATTTAGATTCATTTCAAATGACGCGTTATTTTTTATCATCTTCTCTTTTTTTCACATCTACTTTGCTTTTTAGCTTTTTTTTTTTAAGCTAAGCTGTCAACTCTTTTGCATGCTGACTACGTGGAATTTCTATATAGAAATTTGTATAAATTCTTGTGATAAATTTGAAAATATATTTTCTGGAGAATTAATTGGAATAGAAAAATCTATTAGATTTTTTGATAAATTAAAAAATATATACATCATTGAAAAACATATTGAGAATCTTGGATAACTTTCGTACTGATAAAAAATTGTTTAGTTATTTTTTACGTATTTTATTTATTTTTATTTTATTTTATTATCGTTTTCTCATTTATCTTTCTATTGTTCTGCCATTTGTGCTGATTATTATTATTATTGGAATCTGCTAAATATATAATCAATAACTATCGCCTAGTTTCTACTCATGCATAGACTTAGCCATGTTTACCTAGAACAAATTTGAGAGCTTTAAATAGAAAACTGATAAAACGGCTTTACAAAGCTTACGGACTGTATGTATGTATGTATGTACAGCGGCATGTACAAGTGTGTGAGTGTGTGTGTGTGTGTGTGTGTATATGAATGTGTCTAAGGCTGAATTCAAAGTCGATTGGCTCGTCAAATAAGCTTCGATTCGCCGTTGTTGTTGTTGTTGTTGTTGTCGTTGCTGTTCGCCGACTAATTTTCGCTAATGCAAAGAAGAAGCAGCAGCAGCCGAAGCGAAAAAAAAAAAAATCGAGGACGAAAACTAATAAAATTTACGTTTATCCTTGGGAAAGGCACTCGAAAATGCGCGCCTAATGCGCCAGGATGATGATGATGGCAGCTGAGCTGGGCTGAGCCGTGGACGACCTTAATATAGACAGCTATAGACAGCAGACAGACGACCTGAGGGGGCGTTAGGCTAAGTGCCATCGAATTTCAATTCAATTTACAACCGACTCGTGTCGAGGGTGCAAAATAAAAAAAAAAAAAAAATAAATAAAAAAAAAAAAAGAAAAAACGAAAAATACGAAATAAAGAAACTGAAATTCCTATGGCATATTTTTCTCCTCTTCGTTCTTTGACTTGATTTCATTGGCTCAGCGCGGCGTATGAGTAATATTTTGTTGGCTGCGCGTGCAAAGGGTTGAACGCCATAAGATGCGCTGATATTGATATCAAAAGCAGGCCGTTCTGTTGGATTTTCTATTGCCTCAAACAAAAAACCGACTTGGAGGTAGTTCTTTTTAGCCCTTTTTATTTTTTTGGTGTTTCTCTTTATTATATCACGTTTCCAACATAAATGCGTTAAGCACAACGTGAGAAGAGTTCGCTCGCGCTTTTAGGCGCTGTGTGAGTATTTCAAATGCTCTTAAATTCTATTTTAATATTTGATACTCTCTCCCAGGGATTCTTTGTATTCTGAGTAAAAAGATGTTCCAACAGATGGGAGGATATTTATATTTTATATTTTATATTTTATGTTTTATATTTTATATTTTATATTTTATATTTTATATTTTATATTTTATATTTTATATTTTATATTTTATATTTTATATTTTATATTTTATATTTTATATTTTATATTTTATATTTTATATTTTATATTTTATATTTTATATTTTATATTTTATATTTTATATTTTATATTTTATATTTTATATTTTATATTTTATATATTATATTTTTTATTTTTTATTTTATATTTTATATTTTATATTTTATATTTATATTTACTATATTAAATCTAACCAATATCTATATAATAATTCAAAGTGTATTACAAATTCTACATACGTTCATTTCAGTCTAATTTTCTCAGTCTATCCCTCTTTTTTTTTGGCTGACTTGACAAGCATTGAATTACAAGCTAAGTCCTGAGCATACACATAAGCACACATACACACACACATGCACACACTTACTACTACACGCATACGCACACATTCACACCCACACATGTGTCAGTTTTTGGCTTAAAGCCTCTCCACAGCTCAGCTCGAAGGACATTCCACGAAGAAGAAGAAGAGTTAGCAGCAAGGGTTTCTCTTTTCTCGTGCTTTGGCAGCAATTTGATGGCATTTGGTTCAAGTGGCTGGCGTCTATTTCATATGTATTATTTGCTCATAGCGCCAAGGGGTAATCCTTTAGTTTATATTATTAGCTTGTAATGTGCGCATAATTGAAGGGATTTGTGCTCGCTGCCAGGCAAGCAGCGGGTAACGGATTCCTCGTAACTCAGCAAGGTGCAAAGTCCTTTCAGCATGGCTGACACTCGAAACTGATAAGCTGACGAAGGTGTTAAAAGATGAAAGATGCCAGTCGGAGTGTGTAACTAGGGACTAGGCTATAAGTACAGTCTAATAAATTGATTATAAGAAGTGCAAGTATTGGCAGCAATATGAAATATGTAAGCAAACATTATATACTAAGAGAATATTAATATACCAAAGAATATTCGTATAAGTATGAAATTAATTCTCCAATTTAACAAAGAAATGTTGCAGAGAAGCTTAAAAGGAAAGTAAGATGGAGAAGATATTTTTATTTTAATTAAAAAAATTAAACTAATATCTTATTTATAATTAATAAAGTATAATTTATGATTTTTTTTTCTAAACTCTAGTCTTAAATGCTTCGTAGTGAAAGTCTTTTACGTTTTCCCATTGATATTTTATGACGTTTCGTAATTCTCCAAATTAGCTTAAACTTATATTTTGAGTCGTTCAGCCCCATGTGCAGCTTTCTTTAGGCCAAGGCATTTTTTCACCTTCAATTTCCTGGCCCTATGGCTTTTTTATTTTTTGCTTGTTCCTGTGGAGTTGGCCCCATTCGCAGCGCCAGCTGTTTCAGATTTATATGAAAAACTTGCGAACCCTTAGTGCGCTTTTCAATTTGCTGGCGATTTTTGCCTCTTTGGCTCTTAGGTGTGCCCATTGTTGTTGTTGTGATTTCTGTTGTTGTTGCTGGAACGAAATGTGTGTTTTAGTGGCTTGGCATTAGCATGTTGGAAATACATAATGCCCGGGCAACGTTATGAACCGCCATAAAAAAATAAATCCTTGCATTGCATTCAAGTAAAAAAAAAAATAAGTAGAGAAAATATGGTAAAAATTGTGTTTTTTAGCTTTTCCTGCTCCACGTCGAGAAATTTATGTGCGCAAAATATGTGGTTTTTTGTCGGGGCGACAAAACTAAAGGAACCAAACTGAAAAGAAATAGCAAATGTAGGCTGTGTCATAAGTTATAGCGCGCTTTGGTTAGGATTACCGGAAAATACAATTACTTTGGGTAAAGGGTTAAGAGAAACGAGATTTGCTTAAAGTAAAACAAGAATGGACTTTAAAGGATATTCTTAAATATATCGGTAGGGGTACAAAACTTAAAATATATTATTGTATAAGGGAATTAGTAAGAGCCTTATGTATAATTAAATATTTTGTATACGTTATAAATTTATTTTTATTTTATATATAATATAAGTTTTATTTAAATTTAAATTTTTGTTTTTAAATAACAGATTCCTTTAGGAAAAAATATTAAATAGATCTTTATTAAAAATGATGAAAAAAGATAAATACAATAAAAATGCGTAGATTTACATAATTTCTTCGGTCTATTTGTAAATTTGTAAGACTATTGACGTACAGCAATGACGTGCCGCATATTTTCCATTTTCTTGTGAAAAATTGTTGTAAATGAAATACAGTTCATTGGCCATCTTTAAATAGTCGACTCACAATGTACTATTTCGAGAACCCGCTTCGCGTGAAGCGTGTAATAATCATTTGCGCATTTCCGTATTTCCCTATTCTGTCATTTCATCATTTATTCATCTTTTGACATTGTCGTCATTGGGTTTCTGCGAGCTCATCAATAAACTTGGACACTACACGTGCTCGAACAAGACAAAAAGCAAAGAACGTAACAACAATAAAAGGAAATGTCTGTGAAGAGACCGAAATGCTTTGTCCCTTTCGAGCTGAAGATGAAGAAGTCGTCGACACTAAACAAAGAACTAGGAAATCTTGTTGGTTATTGAAGTCGAAGTGGAAACTGGGTCGCCTTTTCAAATGAAATACAATACGCGGGCGCTTATTATTTATAGTTGTGTTTTGTTCGAAAATGCCAACAGTTTGAAGTGACTGCTACTTATCAGTTTGGCCATTTCCTTTGTGTAGGCCGGTGATTTATGATATTTCCGTATCATTTATATCTGCTAAAAGTCAAAAGAAAATGTGCCAATGGCAATTAAAGGTGCAACAAGTACAGATCTATAGACTACATACAAGCCAAGAAACTCTGTTAAGGATATCTCCTTTTTACTTTGTCTCTCTCTTTCTCTCTCTTCTCTCTATCTTTAGCCTTATCTTTTAGCTTTAAGTATAAGTAATAATTATTCTATTATCATCTCATTTGTCTTAGTTTCGCACGCTTCACAACTCTTTTCGCGCTTTGCCACTTTCACAATTTGTTTTCCTTACTTTTGACCAGCGGAAAGCAGAGGAAGCAAATGTGAAAAACCACTCCGTAACGCAAGTTTATAGCTTTACCAAAACTTTTTCACACACTCTCTGACACTCTTACACCCACACACATATACACATATCTCTACGACTGGACATCTTCTTATTTTATGTTCACAAAAAATATATTGAAAACTTTTTGTGTTAAAAGAAAAATAAACAAAACTTTTTTGTTCCTTAAAAGATGTTTAGCTGGCAAAATATTCTAAAAAAAAAACATTTATATATATATATTTTTTATTTGATAATAATATTTTGAATGATAATAAAATGTTAATTCATTTATCTTTGAATTAAAACATAATAATAATCATAATATATTTGTAAATAATAAAACTATGAAATAATTATAATATATTATATATTATAAATTTTAAAATTACTTAATTATTAAAATTTACTTAATTATTGTTGCATCATTAATATCCCCCATACATACCTAACGGTGAGGTATACAAAATTTGCGTTTTCTCTTGTAAATTTGCTAATGTTTGGCATTATAAGACAAGTTCCGAGTTTAGATAAATTCCTAACCTAAATTTCCAGGAACTATTGTAAAATTCAGATTGCAGATAGGGCATACTTCTCTAGATGATATTTTATTATTCGTTTCATTGTTGTAGTAGAGCTTCTGAACTGTTTTTCTATATATACAAATTTTGTGAAGCTTTCGAAACAACTTTTATGGCAGCAATCTGCACGTCTTTCAGCTCACATCATAAACGCATTAAATTTTTTAATACCACGCAAAAAGAAAACAAAATAAATGGAAAAAAGTGTACAAAATTTAAGTATTACGACCGCTGTTGAGCGCAAATTCCAGCGAACCCTTCGCGCGGCTCAAGCCCTTCGCATAAAATTCATATTAGGCACAAGGCCATTCGCCTTCGTTCATTATATGAAAAGATACAAAAACGAGTCGAAAAAGTACAATTTCATATATATACATATATATATGGAAAAAATTGTAATGAAAGGGAATTATTTACATGACTCAGGTGGGCTTTGGGCGCGGTCCTGATATGAAAGTTTATATAGGGAAAGCTCGAAATAAAATGGGGGCAGCAAAAAAATATCTGCATATAATTTGGCTTAGCTTTCAACTCTTTTTAATGCGCTTGGCTTGGGCATTGCGCTTTTCTCAGGCATTTTGTGATTAAATGAAGAAGAAGTAAGACTTCAAAAGGAATATTTAATATTATATTATTGCACCGTTATAATATTAGTATATACTTAATATATCTATTGATATATATCCAAATTACTTTCCTAGCAATCTCTAGTTAAAAATGAATATACTTTTTTGGTATATACCAGTTTCTCCCATTATGAAACTTATGTGCAAAAGAGTATAAAGTCTTCGATATGCCTGTCCAATTTTTCTATAATAATGTCTGAGCTTAATTGAAAAAGTATGCAAAGTACGTGAGAGTTTTATATATATTTAGTATTTATCTCTTTTTTTGACGCATGTATTTTGAAATTCCTTAGGCATAGGTCTACCGAAATTCAAAATGTTGAGGCTAATTGAGTTTTATTCAGTTTTTAATTGAAATATAAATGGACTTAGGCAGGGAACGTAGACAACATTTTTGGGTTGGCTTATGCCAAGGAAATTAGGGTTTAATAGCGTTATAAGGTATTAATTAAATACAAAATATACAAATTGGCTAACATTTTTCTTAAGCCCAAGAAAAGAAGCTAAAGCTAAAGCTAAAAAAAAAAAAAAAAATAAACATACCAAACCCATTTACCAAGATTTTCTTTCAAATTCACACTGAAATAGCGTGAAAAAAAAAAAACAGTGAAAATTAATTAATGCCAATTCGTAAGCTCTGAAATCGAAAACTTTTGCTCGCTTTCATCACTTGCCATGGGTTCAAACAAATTTAACGAAAGAAAAAAAAAAAAACATAAAAAAGGAAATTCTTTTTGAGAAAACTCAGCGTAAAGTTTTTAATAGAAATTAACATTTTGGCCGCTGGTCGCTTGGTCAAGTGTCAATAAGTGGAGCTCGAGGGAACTCTGGGCTCGAGACCCGCGGGCAGCTGAAGCGAACCAAAGCCGATTTTTGGAGTCCGGCCGTCCTCCCTAGCCCCTCTCCCCGTCTGCCTAGGGGCGACACTTTTGATTTCAATAAATTTTCGTAATTAGCGACAGCGGCGCATTTTTCTTTAGAATTTGTTCCAGTTTTTTTTTTACACATTTTTCAGAATTTGTTGCTTTGCACTCACTCACTTTCTCTCTCCCTTTCTCTCTCTCATGCTTTCTCCCTTCCCTGTTTCATTTCGCAGCTGTCAGAAAATGCAAATTGAATTTGTTTTGGGTGAAAAATTCATTCAAGTGGCAATTCGCGCTTACAAATTGGAGCACAGCAAATGGAAAAGAGTTGACACAGGTGAGCGATGCTCCGAAATTAAAGGAAAACCTAAAAACCCTTTTCTGTTGAATGACTTCAATTGTGGCAATAGAATGAGTTTTTCGCTTTCCTTATGCTTATCCCATTGTCAAACTTGAATTAATTAAAATAATAATCGTTTTGATAGAAAGATGTAGTGTATTTTCCGCTTTTCTTGCCTGAATTGAATTAGGCACAGCTTAGCAGATTTATTTAGCGGAAAATACCGGAGATTAAAGTCATTTGAAGTGGGACAAAAAAGCTGAAGAAAAACTATGGCAAATATGAAAATCATAGAAATGGTTTAGAAATGCTGAAGTAAATTATGGAAAATATGAAAATCTAAGAATAAAGATGGAGAATAAATAAATTTCAAAATTTTAAAATAATTTATGGAAAATATGAAAATATATGGAGAATAAATAATTTTAGAAATTTTAAAACAATTTATGGAAAATATGAAAATGAATTAAAAACGTATTTTGGAGAAGAAACTAAAGTTAACTACGATAAATATGAAAATGTAGAAATGGGGTAGAAATAAATTATGTAAAATATGAAAATCTATGGATAAACATGGATAATATATACTAAAGAAAAATTATGAAATGTTGAAATGGTTTAGAAATACTTAATAGCATAGCATAACTACAATCAATGTGAAAATGTAGAAATGCTGAAATAAATTATGGAGAGTATGAAAATATATTTAAAAAATTCTTTTGTAAAATTAATTTGAAGGTAAGTTTGCTGGGCATTATAGAGAAAAATCAAATACAAATACAAATAATTTAATGAAGTATATAAATACATATTATGAAACCATTATTAAGCATATAATTTTAAAGCAATGAGATATAATTACAAAATATATAATACAATATATAGTATAACATAATATAATTTGGCTATCCTCTACAAATGTATCTTAACCAAATCCCTTCATTTAACTCTTATTGCCTTCGCATCGTTTGATAAGCACAGCATAAACAACAAAGAAAATCATAATCAAAATTTACCAGAATAATATCAACAATTTCACTTGAACAAACACTATTTAAGAATTCATATTGAAATTGAAATGCAAACTGAATTTCAATTTCAAATTTCGTCAGCTGCTTTTGCGCAACATATTGAAAGCCTCAGATATTGCCAATTCGCATTGCACATATCACTGGGGTTATTAGCTGGTGTTAGTCACAGCTGATGCTGCTTAGCCCCAAAGTTGATTTGTGCACTTGGAATTTCAAATGTCCTGCACTGAGGCTACTTTTATGCATACGACACGCAAATCTCAGTCAGGACATGGAGCCAACAATGGAAAACACAAAAAAGAAAGGAAAATAAAGAAAGGCAAATGAAAGGGGAAGCACAAAGCACAAGCAAAATGCTGTCAACTGTTCACACAGTTCCTGCTCGAGTTTTTCCCTTTCTTTCTCGTGTTTTTCTAAAAAGGGCAAAAGCGAGCAAAATTATGCCTGGCGGCAGTTTTTAACATTTGTACGATTTGCTGTTCTTAGTAACTGTTTCTTCCTGCCTCTGTTTGGTGTGTATTGTGTGTGTCCTTTAACTGTTTGCCTATCTCTCTGTCTGCCAGCCCGTCCCTCCGTCCCTCCGTCCCTCCGTCCCTCCCTCCGTCTGTCTGTTTGTCTGTTTTATCGCCCCATTATTCACATATTTGTTAGAACGAATGCCGCCATTGCCTTTTGATTTCAGGCCACACAATTCTTTGTTTATTTTTCATTTCAATGCGAGCTCCTTCGGCGAGCCCAGCTCCACCCACTTGTTATGCATATGAGCTGCATGTCTCCCCCTCTCTCTGGGTCGCCGGCTCTGCCCGCTGCTTTGCCACTAAGCGAACGGAAATGTAGTGAAATGAGAAATTTCCGTTTCTGGTTCCGCTGTCGGAAATAAAACAAACGCCGATAAAATGAGCCTCCGCCCCGCTCGCAGAGCTCAGCCGGAGTCTAAGTCGAGAGCGCTTGTCTGAGAGCTTAAATGATGCCTGATAATGAGATGTGAGCGAGCGGCGAGCAGCGGCCAGTGGGCAGGAGCCAGGGGCAGGGGCAGGGGCCAGTGGGCAGGAGCCAGGGGCAGCGGTCAGGGGCCAACGTGTCTACAGTCACAACTCTCGCATATGAAAACCAGTTGCATACTTTTCGGCGCGACTGTGCGTTATTTATGTTGCTTTTGTCTTTTGGTTTGCTGACATAAATCGGCGCGCAGCACGCCATCCTCTCTGCCCTCCCTCTCCCTCCCTCTGGGCCTGTTTGTCGGACTAAGTGCGTTTGGCTCGCGCTAATGGCAACATAAATTACAGCTACTAACTAACAGCTACTAACTAAACAGTGACAACAAACAGCGTGCGCCCAACAAATACTCTAGCTATCTCGCTCGCACATACGCCTGTTTTGACTATATATATATGTAAGTTTTGCTTGAATACGTGGAAATGTAATTTGAATATATTTTTTAGATTATAGATTTATTTAAGTATTTTTTACTTTATTTTATTTTTAATTTTTTGGAATCATATATTTAAGTTCTTTAGAGTAGAAAATACTATTTTCTACAAATCGATTAGACCGTATTTCTATGCCCACTGTGGGCGTGGCACACCCTATTGAACTATATAGAGATTTCAGTCGTATATATCTAGAGATTTGAAATTCCAAATATATACTCGGGCTGACAATCTACGTCCATTGGGGGCATGGCAAGCCGCAATCTACTATCTACAGAAGTATGTGAGTTAGAATTTTCAAAATTAGATAGTTGGGTGGCAGGAGGTCGCCGCTTCCTTTAAGGGCGTGGCATATTAAAAATGCATGCTCCATAGAATTGCACAAAATTCATATATATGCACATACATAAGGTAAAATGGATCGCCCGACCACAACAAGCTTACTTATTTGTATGTCTTTAAGCTTGATCAATTTGGATGTTCCCTAAAGCAATTTAATTGTGTTATTTCACAATTTACAGTTAACTTACTCTTCAGTTCCACATTTATATCCGCAAGGTCTATATCATTTGGAATTTATGCTCTTTGGCCTGGCCCAAATTGATAATTATTTCAGCCACTGCCTGAACTGAACTGAACTGAACTGAACTGTAGCGTATTCTGTTGTCATCTCGATTCGGCGGCATATTTCATGGCTATTTCGTGCCTGCTGTTTAGTTGGTCGCTGACTGCGCCGCACATTAAAATTACGCTCTGAGTAATGTAGTTTTATGCCCCGCAACGGCCAGCCCCAGCCCCCGCTTGCCGCGGCCACAGGCCCCACGGGTCGCGCACATAAATATACAAAAAGACAAAAAGAGAAAAAGCAAAACAAAACAACAACAATAATAGCAACAACAACGCTCGCTTTGTTTGTAAATCTGCAACTGGACATTGGGAAATTACCGTTACGCAGTTGTCACAGTTTGTGCGGCCATAATTTGCCTGGGCCTTGCGGTCATGTTTCATAACCTTTTGTGGCTGCCGCCACTACACGCTGTCTCACTCGCACTCACTCGCACTCACTCGCTTGCGTCAGCTCTCTCGCTCTCTTCTGCACTGTGTCGCATTGCTCATACGCCGCGTGTGCCGTAGCAGAGTCGTAAATCTGCTTTGCCTCTGTGTGTGTGTGTGCCTGAGTTGTTATGTTTAGGTGTGTGTGCGAGTGTGTGTGTGTAAGTGTGTGTTAATGTATGCACAATAAACAATCAATTTGTTAGAGGTCTCTCATATTTATTTCCATTTCCATTTCTATTTCTATATTTCTGTTCCATTTTTGTTGGTTTATGTTAATCAAATGATAAATAAAGCACGCGCTGCAGTTGGGGCTCATATTTATGGGCTTGATGTGATATGTCAATTAGTTCAATTAAATATTACGGAGCTAGCTGTAAATCAAGGCAGGTCAAAGCTGTGAGCTAATTGCAATTTTTAATTTACTATGAGCTAAAAAATAAATATAGGTTTATATATATATATATATATATTTGTTTTCTATTCTAATTATTACTAATTGGAAAATGTTTCTGCTCAGGTGGGGTAAATGTACAAGTTTAGAGTTGGGAATTTAGTTTGGAATAGTATAAAATTAAAATAAATCTAATTTAGGGACTGAACATAGAAACGAGTTTATCATTTGATTGTATATATAGAAGCCGAAGCAACCTTCCTAAAATAAATGAAGAAACTGGGGTCTGATTAGGGGTATAATTGAATTATTTAGATTTAAATAAATTAAAAAAATATATAAATATTCAAATCATCTTAGTTTATTTCTATATCCATCTAAATCTATCATATACCCATCTATTGATATTTAAATTTATTTACCTTTCTTTTCATCAATATATCTGCCTTTCCAAGTATCTGCATAGATGTATGGATGCAGCTATATATTTCATTCCATAATCTACTTAACATATACATTTACTTTATGCCAACTGCGCTTAATTTCACCTCTGTTGTAAGAAAACAAACGCAATTTTTGGAAATCCCTGTGCCTAGGATTCCTAGGGGTACACAGTATATAAATTTGAATAGCTTCCCAAAGGGAGCCAACTTTTTGTCGCCCCTAAACACAAAAGAAAAACTTTCCTAAGATGGAGCATCGAACTAAGTATGTGTATTTGTGTGTGTGTGCGTTTGTAAATATCTATGTATGTATATGTATGTGTATATAGATAAATATGTATCCAAATATACGTAATTTCCCCGCGCACACCCACTTTTTGGCCTCTGGTGGGAAATAACACTAAATTAAAATTTTATTAGGGTCTTTATTGGGCGACGCTTGACAAAGCCGAAATGAGAAATGCGAATGCGAGCCAAAAGAAAGAGCCAAACAACAACAGAAAAAAAGAAAATAACAAAAATTCAAATATGTTTTAAATGTTTCACACTCACAGAGAGTGGGCGGGAGAGGGAGGGCGAGGGCGAGGGAGTAAGAGACAGAGGAAAGCGCAAAAGTAAATATAAAAAAAATTCGCATTTATTTCTATGTATGGGTATTTGGCCTTAGGCAGCAAACAGCACAATAAAACAAAGGGGCCAAAGGGAGAGAGAGAGTGAGAGAAAAGACAGAGAAAGAGATAGCGAGAGAGAAATTGTACAGAGCGAATTCCCCAAATTGATTAAAACTTCATAAATTTACATTTTTATCGCTGGGGCAAACAAATGCCAAAAGGGGAAAACAAAACAGAACAGAACAAAGCGAAAAGCAGACAACAACAACAGCAAATAAACATGCGAAGCGGGCAGCCAGTAAACAAAGCGATGCAAACACACATCGCACACACGAATATACTCACCTTTACACGCACACTCAGACACTCACCTATTCACACACATTTATGAATATTTACACATGTTTTGGCGCCGCAGTTTCGCACGATTCACATTTCTTTTTTTTTTTTTTTGTTTTTGCTCTCTGTGTGTATGAAGCCTTGTTGATAATGCGTACAGATTGTTAAAAAAGAAATGAAAAGCACGAATGGCCGTGCAAAGGAAGGACATGAATAACTCAGCGGTACCCTGTATTATCTGAAGAGATAGTCGGAGATTAATTGGAAAATTAGGGCTGATTTTTGGTGCTGCTGAAGAGAATCGCCGGAATGTCTAAATAAAATATTTCCAAGACTTTTAAATACCCTACCGTAAGAGAACTATAATTATTATAGATGTGCTGAGAAGTATAGATAGAGCTGTGGATATCCCCAACTAATACTTTTAGAACTGATAGAAACTAAAGCAAGCAAAGCCCATTGGACTTTCTTATAGATATAGAAAGATTTGGCTGCTCTCTAAATGAAGCGAGAAAGTGGAACAAAGGAAGGATTGAGATAAGGAACTAAGGCAGAAGGAGCTTTAGTTGAGGCGTGCAAGCTACAGAAAGTGTGTTCTCATTCTAAGATTATTGAAATATATGAGTGTTAGGAGAGCTATTGGCAAACAGTCTTTGATCCATGCTACTAGTGAAATATGTTGAACAAGGAGTGGAACAGGTGAATAGAACACTTCTCTTACAATAATAGTGAACGAAAAACAATTGTTAGTTATCTATGAGATATGATTAGGCAAGAAGAAGAAATTTAATCAATAATATAAATGTATTTCTCATTAATATATAGTTTTTTTTGTTTTACCTATTTATTTAGCAGTTAGAGTTGATATATAATAAAAGCTAACTTAAAGTACAGCAGTGACAACTGAGGCCTTCGGCTTAAAAATTTATTTTACTAGTCCAGCTTGCTCTATATACGGAGTCCACTTCAAATTCCAGTTCTTGGCTTGAAACACAATGTGGCCAAGCTTTAATTTCTATATATAAATTATCTATATTCATTTTTGCACAGCTTTTAAGGCTATATATATATATATAAACATTCATAAACATTTACTTAAATTACTTTTTAAAGTAAAAATAATATAATAATGCAAATAAATAAACAACAATAAATTCAATGAAATATAAATACCCCATTTAACTTGCCTTTCCCAGGGTATATCTAAAAAAAAGAAGTGTCACCTGCTTTTTGGGTTCAGTGAGCAGACTTTGGCCAAAAAGCCAATGAATGAAAGCCTGCGAGTGTTGCTTGTGTGTTAAGTGTGTGCGCGTGTGTGTTCTGTTGTTGTGTGTGTGGGTGTGTGTGTTGGCGTAGGTGTTGAAGGTCTCTTTCTCCCAAATGAGAAATAAAAGTAAATTCACATCATCACAAAATATTATTAAGCAATCAACTTCTGTTTGCCTCGTCGGCACTGCTGTGGTTTCTAAGCATTTCTTTTTTCTCCTTTTTTTTGGCATTTTTATTAGCGGCTAAGGGTTGCCTTTAGGGGTAGATTGGGCTGGGCGTGGGAGTGGCAACAACCTGGCAACCTGCCTGGCAACCTGCCTGACAGCCTGGCTGGCTGATTAAGCGAAAGTGATTGAGCGACACAAAAAAAGGAGAGAGACGAGCGTGGGAGTGAGGTGAAGAGTGAATAACCCGATGCCATTTACATACTGTTGACTGCGTATGTGTGTGTGAGTGTGTGTGCGTGTGAGTACTCATTTAATTAGACCAGCAGACAGACAGATAGACAGACTGAGTTCAAGGTATGCAAAACACATGCGTGTAATTAAAATTAGCTTCCCTTTGGGAATTTTCATTTTCAGTTCACTTTTTGCTTTCGCAGGTTTTCGTTTTATGTAAAGCAAGTGTAACTCAAGTCAAAGCTACGACTTCAAATATTGTACAAGCAGACAAAAATAAAATAATAAATATAGCAAAAATTAATAATTGTGAGCATCTGAAATGTAAAAAATATATGTATAAAAAAAATATTTTCTTTAAATTTCGACCAAGTTTTGGCTCAAGAATATATTAATACATTAAAAAAAAATATATATATATATATATATATATACATATGAAGATATATACTTAATTAAAGAATAAATCCAATATGAATATCCTGTCAAAAAGCTAGAAGACTTTATTTTTTAAGTACATTAAGTTCGTAAAATTTTTGTAACGATATAAAAGTCTTATTTTTTTTAACAATAAGCAAGTATAAGTAGAGAGTGATATAAAAAAATAATTAATTTAAAAGTCCACACAACAAAATGTTTATTTATAAATATTAGTAATATTTATTTTATTTGTTATAAATGTTTATAAATATTCATTATATAAATTTATTTAATTTATTACACACTACAGTTCATATTATATTAAGCACTGGGACCCTCGCTTTAAAGACACAAACTTAAAACTCCTCTCAGCAGCCCAGATTAGTTCTACTAAATTTTGAATTAAATCTTGTTAATTGCACTGTCTCTGGGCATTAGCCACAGTTTGCATTAGCATAAACTGATTTGGCCGGCAAACAAAAACAAGAGGAGAACAGAGACGAAAAACAAATACTCTATACATCAGCTTGGACTCCTCTAAGTTTAGTCGAGTAGAGAGTGCATTTTATAATGTTTTTGGCAGCTTGACATGTTGCTTGATTTCATTTTCGTGGACTTTCGAGCTTAAGTAATGTTATTTTTAACTGCGCATCAAACTTTTGCCAAAACTTTGCTGCCTTTTAATGCAAATGCATTTTTTGCCGCATTTTTCTTTTTTAGAAGTAGCTGCCAAAATATCGGACTAGTACAAATTAGTGGGAGGAGGCAATGGCAGGATGGCATTATGGCAGGGTGGCAGGAGGGAGTGGCTAAAATGCTGGGGATTACTTTCAGGTGAGTGCCAAATTGAATTAAAACTCAAAAGTCATTAAAATGCAAGTTTGTTGTACCTGAAAAAAGTTGACATCGAGCAGCTACTAAAAAGCTTTTTAACTTGTTCATCCTCTTTAATTAGAAGCTAGAAGTGAGACATCCACTGGTCCAAAATACTGCCCAAAATACTCCAAACTGTTTAGTGATTTAAGTCAGAGCCCAACAAACTTTGCTAGACAGCGCCAACAGTTTTAAAATGCACAATCTCGCTATTTTATAAAGACCTGGTGATTGAAGAGAGATGGACTTAACTGGACTTATCAGCTTACTTGAGTGTTTGGAGCTAGATAGATCACTTAAATTAGTAAATAAAATGATATATAAATATTAAATCAAAATTTAGAATATAAAAAATGTGTTTATACATATGTAAGTACAAATTTCCAATTAATAAATATAAATGAAATGTCTATAAATTTTTTTATATGTGTAAATTAAAAAGTCCTATTTTTACTTAAAATTAACTTTTTATTTATTTAAGAAATCGTATTGTTATTTTTGTTAATATTTTAAGTTTAGCTATTAATTATTTTCATATTTTTTTTGGTATTATTTTTAATTTATTTTTTATTTTAGCCAATGCATTTATTTTGAAAGCTTAAACTAAAAAAAGTGATGAAATGGTATTTGATTTTAAGCTTTATATATTACATATAGTAGTCAGAATAATAGGCGATAGTCAATTTGACTAAGCATTTTATATACAGACAAAATTATAAATAAAGTCCACGAAGTAGCATTTAAAATATCAGCCAACTATATATACCACATGTATGCATATATTCTGATTCCATGTGAAATCCAAACCCAACGCAGCTTGGCAAAGTTTTGCGTAAAGGACGCTTTTTCAGCATTGGCTTGGGCCTGGGTGTGCTGCCTATGGAGGGGGGCGTGGCAGGTGGCAGGTGGCAGACTGGTTGTGCAAAACAAATATGCAGCCAAAGCCAGCGAAACAATAACAATGCGCAATGACCCAAAACTAAACACCGTACCATGCGAAAAAGAAAATAAAGCAAAGTACTGAGCTGAACGAGGAAAAACTTTAGAGGAAAACTCGCGGCGAAACAAAAAAAAAAAAAAAAACACGGAAAAAAATAAACAATTTTTCAATAGAGGAAAAACCGGCGCGCACTCTTCCCTATAGACATAGTCGAGGCCCAAGTGACAGTGCCTGGTGCAGTTGGCGGCGAACTGAGCCTCTCCTCTCTGTCGCTCTTGCTGCCGCCGTGGTCTTCCCTCTCGCTCTCTCTTCTCCCACTCTATGCCATCATAATCAACAATATTTTGAGTGCTTTTTGTGTAAAGTTCACAGATTTTTTTATATCTAGTCGACTTGTTAAATGATTTTTGTTGTTGTTGTACTCATCTGGGTAACATGGGCCTCCTCTTCTTCTTTTTTTTTTTTGAGCCCCTCTTTTTCAATGACTTTTCGGATCGAGTTTTGTTAATTTTTCAAGCACTTCGTGGCAAACTACGTGTTGAGAGTTGCGCCAAATTGAGATACAATTTTTGTTGGTTTTTTTTCGGATTTGTGTGGTGGAGTATTAGATAAATGGAAAAAGGGCAAACAAATAGTATAAAGGGGGTTTTCATTTTCATTTAGAGTTTGAGTCAATTGGCAAATAATGTAAATGCATTTCTTGTGCCATAGTTGTAAGACAAATGTACAGAAGGTGGAAAGATTTATCTAGAGTTAGTGCATAACATATCAGATATATAAATATATATTTTGTTGTAAATTATATTAGGAAGTATATACTTGAAAGAAAAATTTTTTTTTTTCATTTATATATTTTTCGTATATACATTAAAATGCAACTGCCAAATATATATCGGATTTTTTATTAAAAAAATATTATTTAGACATTACTATCTCCTACATTTTTTTATTAATTTTATATATTCTTTTAAATATTTATTTTAACAAAAGATTAGAAATATACAATTTATATACAATTATAATTCGCATAAAATATTTTTTATTTAAATATGTTTAAGTTTTATAGTTTAATTTATATAGAAATTTTTACTCTATTATTATTAATTAATTATTAATTATTTTTGGTTTTAAATATATAAACTATAATCTAAACATAATATTCTATATTATATTATATATTATTATTTATTATTAAATATATTTTTATTGCAAAATATTCTCATATATATAAAAAATTATACAAATTTAGGTATAGGCATTTGTTATTTTTTATACTATGTTTATTTTTTATTATTTAATTTATTATTACTTATATAATATTCATAATATTCATGAATATATTTGATCAAATCTTTGCCCCAACCAAAGCAAATTCTGAAGCTACCTTAGCTGCCATTAGCTTACGTTCTTATAAATTTTAGTTTCCATTTCGTTTTCTCACATTTTCCACTTTTTCCCCACACTCTCTCGGCTATCTCTTTCTCAACTGCTGTGCAAAAATAAAAATAAAAGAAAAGGGAGCAGAAGAAAAGTTTGCCCACAGTTTTTCATGCTGGTGCGTGTTATCTTGTTAAAGCAAAACTTCAACTTTTGCCAACTCGCCTTTGCACAGATACAGACATATAGCTGCAGCTGTGTGCGTGTGTGTGTGTGCAGCGGATGCATCAACAAATGTCTTGGCTCTGCTCGATGCTTGGCGCTTGTCTAGAACATATCAAACGCAACATTTGCGCCAATCGCCTCCAAACTCGAGCCCAAAGAGCAACCAAGCCAAAGAGAGAAGGCCAGGGGCATGAAGGGGGGGGGGGTGTGGCTAGATGAGGCTGGGCCGCAACTTGGGGCAGAGGGCAACCGACTGAGGCACAAAAACAACATAAATTTCTACTTAAGTAAGTGTTTAAAAGAAAGATGCAGCGGAACGAGCGGAACGAAACCCCCTCTGATAAACGATGCCGGTTGGCAGTCCAAGGTACAACAGAATAGCAATACACTAACACAAGGGCAGAGTACACAGTGCAGGTCGGTTTGTAACGAGCTGTTGAGAAGCAAAATTTGTCAATGAAAGGAAAAGTTTTAGTTCTGCAGTAAATAATCATTTAAGGATATATATAAAGATTTGTGAAGAGTATTCACAGGTCTGATTGATTTGATATCAATTTGCAGGCAAGACTGTAGAGGCTATATATTAAAATTATATTTTAAAATATTTGTAGATATATTTTATATTTATTTTATATTTAATTTTTAATATTTTAAAATATTTTTATATATTTACGTAATAGATAATTTATTAAATATAATAAATAAAATAACTCAACAACTTGGATACAATTTCAGCCGCAGTTAGAGCATTATCCATTATCTGGTCGACTTGAGCATTTCGTTTCCTCTGGTTTCTTTTTGCCAGTTTTCTTTCGCAGCTGCTCTGTGGTGAAATATGCAAAAGTGCAAAACGTCAGTTAGAAAACTTTGACGCTGGTTCTGGTCAAAAATTTGACTTGCGCTGCAGTTGAAGTTTTCTTGATGGCCCGAACCGAACTTGGACGCTTAGCGTGAAAAACAAATAAAGTGGGCGTGTGGTGGGCCATCGGGGCTGTACTGCGCTGTACAGTTAGCCAGCTGAAAGCTTAAATTCTTAACTGCCCAGGCGACATGGACAAATCCGCAAGTAATCCATGAAACAGTTCGAATGCGGCGATAAGCAGCAAGCGAAGCGCCCGCAGCTGCCAAAACGACTTGCAACAGACCTGCAGCAGACCAGATCCGAATCCAAAGAGCAGACAAATGTTTTCTGCACACACGCACACACACACACCCACACACACACAAACATTCAGTCAGCCAAAAATCAAATGAAAAACTTTCTTGCAGTCAGGTAAAAATGGCTGAACGGCGTCTGCTCCTACTGCTGCTGCTCCTGCTCCTGCTGCTGCTGAACTTTTCGCCTTTTCGCAAAGCGAGTTTTCTGCTGAAATTGCTGGAAATGTGAAGAAACGAAAAGTAGCACCTCCTCCCTCCCTGCCAACCCCTAGTTGCACACATGCGTTAAATGGGCTTCCACTTTTGTTGTTGTTGTTGTTGTTGCCAGCAATGTGCACTTCCGCTTTACAGGCCCAACTTCCGCAAAGGGGAAACGCTGCATACCAAACGCATTTTACCTTGAGCCATTAAAAGGCTTTTAATCAAATTAATGTAAATATTAGCGCAGCTTATACGAGTATATGTATATATAAGTATATACCAGATATATGTATAGACCCCCTGGGGATTGCTGCCAAGTCAAATACTACGACATACAAATTAAATTAAATTGGTATATATTTTTGTGGAAGTAAAGGAGGAATCAATTAAAAATATTGACTACTAAATTCAAGACTGTTTTATTTACTTATATCGTCTTATTATTCTCTTATTCGTCTTTATTTTATTTATTTAATTTTTTTTTTATTAAAAATACAATTCGAGGTTTACTTATTTATTTTATTTTGATTTTTTATTCAATAACAAATTTTTTATTTATGGTTTCCTATATATATTATTTGAGCATGTTTTTACTGTATTTATTTGTAATTTCATTCCTTAAAAAATGTATTATATTTGTTTTTTAATTCAATTAATTTGCATTGATCCGATTTCTGTTCTTTTGTTACTTTACTTTTCATTTGAAAGAAAATAAATAAACTTAGTTATTATTTTTGTATATAACATATTGGCATAAATAAAAAATATATGTTTTATAAAATTATGAAATATTAAATCTGTATAACATATTTGCAGTCTTTTCTCATAGTTTCCTGTAGCTACAATTCATTCTGTTACTTAACATTTGTTCTGTTAAAATGTCCCCATTTGAAAATTTCCCGTTTGGGACAATTTCCTTCAGCCTCAAGTAAGCCGCAACATACAGTTCGAAAAAGCTTAGCAACCGACCTGCTCTGCTCGCTCTTTTCGTCCCACATTCACTCGCCTGCTCTCGCTCTCGCTCTCTCTCTTGCCCACTCTGATTTACAGTAACGTTCTCTCTAGCATTCACAAAATCGCCCGCCTGTTAGTCTCTTGTGCTCGGCTTTTATCTACTGACCTACAACAGTTTGTAACTGTCAGGTCAGGCATGTGGAGTTACTTTGCGAATGTTGTGATAGGTTGCGGGCTGCTCTCTGTGCCACTCGTGCCATACTTTGGGGCCAGGTAGATAATAGTTCTCTAGTCGCCTGCTGCCCAAGACTTACTAAAGCCCATTGTAATCGAGTGTGTAAAAACAAGAGTGTGCGACTGTCTTTGTATGTCTGCCAGTCTGTGTAGGTGGGTGTGCGTGTGTGTGTGTGTGTTAGATTGGCTCTAGACTTAAGTGGGTTTCTTTTTCATCAGTCACTTCTTATATATCGATGCAGCTAATCGGCTTTTGTTATAGTCAGACCATATTCTACTTTTTGAGCGCTTTTGCCAGTCTGCCATGGCTCGAGCCAAGGCTAAGGTGAAAAATAATTAGCTTTTGCGCTTGCAAAGCTCTTTAAAAGTAGTTAGTGTCAGGCTGCTCGTTACCTGTGAACTTACCTTCAAAACCCATTTATATTTAATGCAGCCCAGTCACCAGTTAGCTCAGCTATAAGCTAAGCCGAGTTGCATTATAATGAATTAACACTTGTATTGCTCAAGAGGTTTAACAGGGAATGACATCAATTGTTTGGCACTCGGCTTGCGAACGGGCCGAAAGGGAGTCTATGAAATTTTTTTAAGACTTTACCTAGTTTAGCTTTAGCTAGTTTCGCTTTTTATGATTATTGGAGTTAATTTATATGGTATATTGTAGCTCTATAAAAAATAACAATTTAAAACTAAAGATAAGCTAGTAAAAGTCTTATATCACTTAAACCATCGACTGATTAGTCGTTCAATTGCTCAAAACTGTATGAAATGAAAGGAAATGAATGTAAATAGTATTATTAGCTTTTTCTATATGGGATCAGCACATAATTCAATAATTCCTTATCATTTTATGTATATTTATACCATTCCCTGAATCTAGGATTTTTTTCTTCTTTTGGTTTTTCGGCAACTGATGTTGTCTCTTTTGGTTTCTCTGTGCACTTATTCCTCTCCTTATCTATTTTTGTTCATGTATTGCTCTTTCCCTCTTTATCCACTCTTTTGCTTGTTCTTTATTTTCACCTATTTCTTTGTCTGTCTTTCGTTCTATCTGTTTATTATTATCTACGTTGAACTCTCTCTCTATCTCCCTCTCACTCAATCTCTCTCTCTCTCTCTCACTCAATCTCTCTCTCTCTCTCTTTCACTCAATCTCTCTCTCTCTCTCTCTCACACACACTCAATCTCTCCTCTTTCTCTCTCTCTCTTTTACATTTTCCCCATTTCCCACTTTCATTGTTTAACTCTCCCAATATTCTCTCTAACCACTTATGCAGAATTAGACGGCAGGTACATAGAGAGATTACCTAAGTTTCATCTATCGTTCCGCTTTACAGCTGAACTCAGTAAGCCTCGCCCTAGATCAGATAGTTTCAATCTATTACCAGAGACTCACAGCTAAGCTGCTTATTAGGTCCGAGCGACCCGGTTGAACTCTGTTTGAGTTTCATCCATATATTAATAATCCACATATATGCATTGCTCTTGTTGAACATCCTCTTTGGGCTTATCTATGTTTAATGTGCGACTCAATCCCAGGGCACATAATTCACCCAGAATGAGAAATACGAAATAAAAGGGGGAACAAAATACAACAAGTAGAAGCAACTAAGGTGAAAAGCTCATTAAACACTTGCCAAATCACACTTACGCCCCATTAGCGTACTAAATAAGCGCAAAATGGGCGATAATGGCCACGCCCACGCTAGAAGCCCCGCAGCCCAAAATCCCAAACCTGAAAAATCTGATACGCTAGGGCGAAAAAAAAAAGAAACTAAACCTAACGCAACCAAAATAGCCCGCGGCTGAAGCTCAGCGGTACAACAAGAGAGAATGCGACAGGGGATAAGAGAGGGAATGGGATAGGGAGAGGGCAAGGGCAACAAAGGGCTGTCTAAATGGTAGAGGGTATTTAATGCTGGGTCACTCACCAAAACTAACTGTGCTTTGCCCTGTCGATGATGTTGTCGTCTTGTTGTTGTTGTTGTTGCTGTTGCTTGCACTAACCCCTGCTGACCAATAAAGCCGCTTATGTGATACACAAGGACAACGACAAAGTTTTTCGCCAGCAACACATGTCCTGCGCCAGGCCCCCAAAAAGCGAAAATAAAAGCAGAGCAACTGAAATAAAATTAAGCACATTAAAAAATGCTTCACAAATTTACAAATCTCCGTAGCGACAGACATAAAAAATAAGTAAAAAAGCCAACTGAGTGAGTTTCATATAGTTGATGTGCTATGGGATGCGCTGTAACTAAATCTGAGGCTAAGGAATGCTGCGAGTTCATATAGATTTTTCTTGCATTCGCTTTACTTTGTATATAATTTAATTACTTTATTTAAATAATCTTATATCTTATATTGATTAATATTGTAGTTCGTATAACCATATTTTTCGAATACGCCAGATTAATATTAAATTTCCTTTATTTTGTCATTGCTTAGCTTAACTTTTTATGCCAAGATGCAATAAGAGTATCATTACTCAGTAGTAAGTGATCACAAATAGCTATGGAATTTTTTCATAGAGATATATCTTAAATAACATCGATATACAAATACACAAATATCAATAAACAAATAAAATAATCGTTGCTATAGTTCGATTGATTCCTTATTACACTTCGATATAAATATATAATATATACTCTCAGGAATCAACCCCTTACAGTTGTAAAATACTTGCACTACTTACACAAAATACACCCAATTTGATATGTCTTACAGGGTATACGAAGTGGGTTAGGGCTGCCACGAAAAAGGTCAACAGGATGGCCAAAAAGGGTCAGCATGTGAAAAATGAGCTACCACTTTGAATATGCCACGGCGCAATCGACTGAGCAGCAGCGGACGCGACGTGCGGCAAAAACTGGCCACACATATTAAATTAGCTGGTCCCAGAGAGGAGTGGCGGGACATGGAGGGCGCTGCCTGAGGCTTGGGTTTAAGCGTTGTCTGATTTTCGTTTTTGGGGGATTTATTTTTCGGCCCCCATCTTTGCATTCGCAAGGCAGCTGCATTAAACTACACGCCCTTCATAGTTGTGGCCACTCGAAAAGAGAGAGAGAGAGAGAGAGAGAGAGAGAGAGAAATGGAGAGAGTGGAGGGAGAGAAAGCGAGACCATAGCCATAACACTCATACACTCACACTCAAATACATTCCAGATAACAACTTAATTAAAGACTTCATTAACTTTGCTTTTGTTATGGCGCAGACCACGTACATATATATATATATATATATATATATATATATATATATGTATAGAGGTCCAACCAGGGTCCAGCATTTATATATCTATTAATATATTTATAAAGATTTTTTTTGTATTATGAATTATTTTCGTTTCATTACCTTTTAATTAAGCTTTAAAATAACAGCATTACGAAAATAAATAATAATAAAACAGCAAAGAAAAGAGCGAAATACCAAAAGCTGACAATAATGTTCCATAGATTGCGCGTGGAAAGGTAAAATTTATGTGTGTATGCGTGTATATTTATGTATGTGTGTGTGTGCAAAATCAGGCAAGGCAGAGAAAATCTGGAATAAGCGCTGTTTAAAGCGTATTACAAAAAAATTAATGCAGACTGGACTAAAAAATATGATGACTAAAAAATTCACTTGCGTGAAATTGTGTGACTACTTCAATTTTGTTTTTATTTTTAATGAAATTATTTGCATTTTGAAGAAAGAAAGTAAATATATAAATAAAGTTTTTTGTTTTTTTTTTATTTATATATAAATATATATATAATTATAAATAAATTTTTGTATTATTTATTTTATGTTATATAAAATTTATTAAAATATGTTGTAATACTTACCAATTTTAGCGCAAATTTAGCAGATAATTTATAAATAAAATTGATCAATGAAGATCTATATTTTCTATATTGAATATTTATCCAGAATAACTTTTCTCTCACTGCAACGCTTTGTTAACAAAGATAAGATATTTGTTTGAGACGCATTTCACTGGCTTTCCACAGATCCTTTGACTTGTTCAAGGTCGAGCGTCTGCTTCTTGCTCCTTTTGTAAATACGTTTTTGCTGGCCATCGACATGATTTACAATGTTCGGCAATAAAATGTGCGCTCATCATGTTAAGTCAGTCAACTTCCTGCCAATGGCTGATATAATGGCGTTTGCATAAGCCCTCAGGGCCTTAACTCACACTCAATTAAATCAACTTATTTTTGGTCAAATAATTTTACATAATACGAAAAACGAACGCTGAAGCTCATTAATTTAACTTAAGAGTTCAAGGCGCCGCCAGCAGCAGCTGTGGGGAGCAGCTGGGGAGGAAAAGTTGAGGGTAAGGCCAGGTAAGGGATACGCACAACAGCGAGAAGTACACAAAAAGTAGCACAAAAGCGGATTTTCATTCAAGGTGAAAGCAATCAATCAATATTCATGAAATCAGATTTAATTTTAAGCGCATTTAAGTTACGCCCACTTTGTGCCACCCACCAGAGGGGCGGCGCACGACGGAGTAAGCATAATGAATCTACCGAAAATTTTCCTTTGGCCTGCAATGGGCTAGGCTAGGGAGGGGAGGCGGCTGCCGGGGGCTGCCTGGCTGTTTGGCCCCAAGGAAAAACAACAATCCCGGCCTGCTGGCAAACGACGTCGATGTCGAACCAAATGAAAATGTTGAGACAGGACTCAAGTTGGAGGAACATCATTAGAAGCAGCTCAACGCAAGGCGCGGCAGCTGCGGGACGGGCTGAATGCCATGACCATGCTAATTGTATGGCAACTGGGAATTGCTAGAGATAAAGAGAGCTGGAGATGGAGTCCCGGAGGGGGAGGGCGAGGGAGCGAGCAGGTGCCCCGCCCGCCCGACGACTGACTGACTGCGTGTTTGTCTACCTCGCACACAACTCAGCTGCCAATTCAATTTTGTAATCAGAGTGGCATGAAAAATTAAATAAAACATGCAAATAAAATTATTACGCGTAATTTGTGTACCCGACGGGTGTCAAGGTGAGCGCGCTGCGTTTTAAAGAAATTCTGCGGAAATTTATGTGGGCCAAGACTTTAAATTGTGGCCAAGTTCGCTGTGTTGGTACCGATGTGCAGTCATATTTATGTTTAGTTAGAAATTTGGTCGAAAGGGCTCTGAGCAGAGAAAGTGAGAAAAATCTATAAATATTTAAATTTAATTTAACGAAGCTTCGATTTTAACTAAGACTGATTAGCATTTGAAAACAAGGAAAAACAAATATTTTATAGCGATTTGACTATATTAGAATTTAATTTAATATATATATGTATATAATATAATGTATTACATATAATATATATATTATATTTATAATATACACACGTTGGTGTATTTCATTGAAAACTACTTTAAAATAAACCTGCTTTAACTATAACCGAAATATTTTATTTTTTTATATTTATTTTTATTTTTATTTATTTATTTATTTATTTTTTCTTTGTTCTCCTATATATGTCAAAAGCAAATGATATTTGTAAAATATTATATATTTTTAAACAATAAAAATTTGAAACACATTTAGAAAATAAATTACATGTCACAGTTATATCAAAACAGCAAACCAGAAACAAAAAAAAAAAAAAAACAAAAAAAAACAAAATTAAAAAATAAAATAAAATTAGAGAAAAACTTTTCGCGTGTGACCATGAGCCATATAAATATTACAATTTAAAAACTTTAGACTCATTCGCTGTCCTGCTCTCGCTCCACACTCTTCAACTCTCTCTTTCTGTTATGGAGCCATATTTTACTGGGTTACAAAAAGTAAAAAAAGTAAAGAAAAACAAACAAACAAAAAATCATATATAGAACACAAAAAACTTTTTTGTTGACTGTGAAAAATATTGTGCAACAAAGTTGCGCACAAAAAAGTGTGAATTGCATTGCAGCATTACATTTATATATATATAGCATATATATCTATATATTTATATACATTTGTAATTTGTTCTCTTAAATTTGGCTGCATTATATTTATTTTCACAGTTTAGCGCACATTTTATTTATATTTGCTTTGCCCTCGAAATATTTTTATTGCCCAACAAAATTAACTCAAGAACTCAAACTGACCTTTAAACACGCTTATGCATTTGTGTTTTATTTTTAATATAATGATTCATGTGTAAGGCCAGTTTTAATGAAAGTATTTTATATTTAAATATTTATTTTTATTTATTTTCTGTAAACCTTAAATTACTATAACGCGAGTTCTAACTGAACACAGAAAATAGACCTGAAACAACCTATTCTACGTCTGGAATGTTTGGGCTTTTGAATTATATATTTTAATTATATTAAATTATTTTAATATATTTTAATTATATTGAAAGCTATATATATTTCGTATTATTTGAAATTTAATTTATTCTTTGTAATTTTGATTTAAAATTAAAAATATTATTTATATTATAAATTATTTAAAACCCTAGAGCTAAAATTAAAACAAAAAATTATTTAAAACACTAAAAATAAATTTATAATCTGTATTGTGACTAATTTTATTAATAAAATATATAATAATTTTTATAGTATCTAAAAAATATTGTATATATAAAATACTTTTAATCATTTTATTTAATAATTTTATAATGTGCTCAATTTTAAAAAATATTTTAATTGTATATACAAATATTTAATATAATGTACTATTCATTATCCATTTTTTTAAATTTTTATATTTTTTCTTTAATTTAATTTTAAAAAAGTTCGAATTTAAATTTAAATAAATTACCTAAATTTTCATAATATATGTTTACTATTTTATTATATTAAATATTTGTAAATTTAATTTACATTTATATATATATATATGTTTGTGTGTATATTTGACACACACAAATATAAATCCCATGAATTCGCCGAAATGAGAAGCCCTCAAAAGTATGCAACACTTTTGTGCTCGCTTGCTCTTTTTGCGTGCGTCTAGTTAGCATTGTATGGGCGTAACACGCCCCCGCTGCGCCTGCTGCTACCATCAGACACTTGAAACTTTCGCTTTCAATGCGTTTTCATAGAAAGCCATATATTTTTAGTTAGGGGCGTTCACATACGAAACTCTCTTTGTATGACGAAAAACTGGGTTAACGAAGGCGCAAACCATTTGCCTTGTGAGTTATGCAAGAAAAAAACCTTAAAAAAAAAATAGTAATAATAATAAATAAAATATAAAAAAACGTAAACAGCATTGAAGGCGTGTTCAATTGGAAAGGTCAGGCCCGAACTTTGAAGTGAAAATATGCAAAATATATTGAAGCCAAATGAAATTTAAGCAATTTCGAGGAGCGAGCGAAATCTTTAAAATAAAATTGAATGCCAAAGGAAATATATATATATATACAATGTACGTATATATATATATATATATATATATATATATATATATATATATATAATATATATACTATATATATATTTACATACACATAGATCGGCTGCAGCTGTCGCCATTGACAGGAAGTCAAAAGTTGGCAGCCAAACGGAAACTGAAGCTGACAGCGACATCCACCGCAAGGACAATCGACCAAAAGAAACAAAAACAACAACAACAATAAAGCACAGATGTAGAAAAAAAGCAACAAACAAAGCAAAAAAAGGGACACCGACGAAATTGAAGTCCAACTGAGAATTTGATTTCCACAACCAACTAAAATATTTTTTGCCTCCCACGCAACGGCAGCTGCTGCTCCACAACAAAGAAAATACGTAAAATTGTGTTAGGTGATGACCCAGACTATAAGATACCCTAACTTCCAAACGTTCTGCTGCAGAAGCAGAAAATTAAGATTAAGCTGGGATGATTGCATCAAATCAAATTTTTTATTTATGTTTTATCTCTTTCCATAATCTATAATCTCTATCTAGCTGAGTTTTAGAAAATAATATTGTGAGTGAGAAAGGAATTGATCAAATATATATATCTATACCTTTCAAGTTTCTAGCTTTCTAAGATCTAACGATCCTAACACGATTCGGATTTCTATGTTACAGGGAACTGCAACAGCACATCATACCCTCCATAGTCACTTTCAATAGATTTCAGGCATCAAAAAAAAAAAAAAAAAAAAAAAAAAGAGAAGAAAAAAGCACAAACGAAAAAACTAAAGCTCTACTCCAATTTTTAATATAAGAAACAACAAGTGAAGCACCCAAGGACCTTCTGAGTGCGTTTTCCAGCTGTTTCACTTTTTGCCCGCTTCCTTATGCTCTCCTCTCCGCTCTCCACTCCCCGCTCTCCCATTTTCCCTTTCGCCTTTGGCCGTCAGACAGTTTTCATCTTGTTTGCATGTGTTTCTGCGGTCTCTCTTTGTGTACGGTCTCTTTTTTTGTTTTTCTTATTTTTTGTTTTTATTTGGAATTTCTCTTCTCGAATTTCTTTATTTATTTTTTTTTTTCGTTTGCCGGATATATTTTGTTCCTGTATTTTTGTTGTTTTGTTACCTTTTTGTTTTGTTGTTGGCTTTCTCTTTTCTTCCATCTGCCTCTTCTTCGTCTCGGCAAACGCTGATTTAGCAAATTGTTTTGTTGTTCCCATTAACATTTCAGAAATGTTGATTTCATAGTTTTCCTTTGTGCTGCGGGTTAACGGTAATAATGAAATATATTTTAAATGCATTTTTTATTCTTAATAAAATTAGGGTTACAAGAAGGTAAAGTAGTGCACGAAGTAATTGAAAAAGAGAACCGGTTAAAAATGTCAGGGGAAAGGGGAGTGAAGGAGGCAAGAGAAAATAGTCAGAGATTAAGCTGGGCCTTAACATAATCAGGTGATATGAATGAGAGAGATAAGATTGAATTGATCGAAATATTGAAAAAGACAAAGAGAGAGTGTGATAGGAAGACAAAGGAAGTGAGTGAGATATGAAAGACATAAATTGAAAGAGTTGAACGACGCAGAGGATGATATGTAAAGAGAAGAGAGAATGATAGATTACTTATCTATCATAGAAGAGAGAGAGAGAGAGAGAGAGAGAAAGAGAGAGAGAGAGAGAGAGAGAGAGACAGAGAGAGAGAGAGAGAAGGAAAGTATGAGATGCAGTTGGAGGGAAAAATAGAAAATGACCAGACAGTGAAGTGAATGTAAGGATAAGAAAAAGATTGCGACTAAAAATGCGGAAGAAAAATAATGACAGAATATAGAATAAGTCAATAAGAAGGGAAAAGAAAAAGAGAGAGACCGGCAAAGAAGGAGCAAAAAGAAGATGGCAAACAAATTAACCAAATAACTCAAAAATGTTTAACAAAAGATGAATTAGGTCTCTCCTTCTACATACACATGTAATATACGTGCCAAATACCATCACAATTTTCCGATCTGCCAAACATAAATATTCAATGCGAAATCTATTTAAATCATTTTTTGGTTGCTTCAATTTAAAATTTATTTTATGGGAATTTCTTCTTTTGATCAACTTGGTAACTCCTCAATGATTTCTTTCGCTTCTTTCTCTCCAAATTTGAATATTTGCGCAAAGTTGTTGATGAACTTGCTCTTAATACAAATAGTTGTTGGCCCAGTTGATTGTGACTTTAACTAAAGTGCTTCAGCATTTTAATCAATATGGCTTAAGTAAAAGTCAAACAACTAAAGGGAAAATGCAGACTGGGGGAGAAAAAAATAAAAATGGCCAAGCTGGCAAGCTCTGCAAATAGTGTGCATAGTTTTTAGCAATTTGTTTACAAGTTTTTTTTTTTTGTGTGTGTGTCTACTTTTTTGTTTTATTGATATTTTTGTGTTTTACTGGAGCAAAAATACAATTTCCGTGTTAAGTTGAAAAACAAACAAACTGACTGCCAATTTTTAACGTTCTGCCAGACTTAGTCCAGCTGCAACAACAACTGCATCAGCAGCAACAACAGTGAGCCGAAGCTGAATGCAATTGAGTTGAGAAACGAGAACTGAGAATCGAGAAATCGAGAATTGAGTTGGGAGTCTGCCGAGTTGGAAGGCAAAAGTAAATTTCCACTTGCAGTCAATAATCAACTAAGCATAAAATAGTATTTGAGCTATTGAAGCAGCAAAAATTTGTTGCTGCTGCTGATGCTGATGCTGCTGATGCTGATGCACTTCTCAAAATTTATATATATGTTGGTGGATAAAAAAAAATCCGCTTACACATTGTGCTTACACTTGGTAAGTTGCCCAAAAGTATGATGCAGAAAAATAAGAGCATAGACTACAAATAGAAAACATTTGAAAATGTTGAACGTGTATGTACGACCCAAAAATGCTTCGTTAAGTTGATATGAAGGGGCTTTACTTGATATGAGTTGCAGAAATATGCAAACAATATACTCTTCCAGGCTATGCAGACAGGGTATGCAAGCTTATTTCATCGCATGAGAAGAGTTTACTTGCGACAGCAGGTGTTAGCAGCCTTGGAGTCTTAAAATAGTAAGCCCAAATAGACATTTAAAAAATATAACCAAGCAAACACAACTAATATACCCCACATGACAGTTTACAAAACAAAGTTAATATCAGTGAAGTTTTGTGGCTTTTAATTAACCTTCATGGCTCGTTAAACATTCAGTATGTAGATAAATGTATAAGTTGTATGAGTTACTAAGCACAACTAATATGCCCCACTTCACTTGCCTTGTACAGCATATAGAACGAACTCAACGAGAGTTCGAGTTGAGTAAAAATTGTTATTTAAAATTCTGCACATGCTCGCACTCAATTTAAGTTAAATTATTTTTCATCAATTTATAGATTTCTACGCGCAGCTGCAGCTAACGAAGCATGCTGAAAGAGACAGCGAGTGGGAGAGAAGGAGAGGGCAAGTGACGTAAGCTGGCCAAAGGTAAATGGTAAAGGTGCAAGCGAAAACAGCCAAAAGATTTCTAGCTAATTTGCGGCAATAACATCAAAGACGATTTTTTTTACCTTTTTTGCTACCCTTTTTAGGTTTTTTTTTTTTTGTGTTTTTTTGTTGTTTTTTTTTTTGCCTGTTTTGCTTTACTTTTGGCCGCAGCAATTGGCCTTTTTTTGTGTGTTTGGGTTAGGGCCGATGGAGTTTGGCCCATTGGGGCCGGAAATATACCTAAGCGTGTGTGCTCGTCTGCGTATCTGTGAAATGTTGCGTAGAAAATCATTTTGTAGATATGTATGGGTATATGTATGTGTATGTATGTGTGTGTGTTTCCATATGTGTATTTACATTTGTGCAGTAAAAAGCTTTCACAATATGGGCTCTTTAATTTTTTACTTTAAATTATATATATTTTGAAAATTTAAAAATTGTTTAGTTGTATTTTTCACTTGATTGAATATTTATTTATTTTAGTATATTTCTGTTTTTGTTATTTTTAATATTTTATCTCACTTTGTTGAATACTTCTTTGTTTATCATTATTTGTATTTTAATATGTTAAAAATTAAATATTTAAATTATTTTGAATTCATACAAAAATTAAATATTATATTTTCAGAGTATTTATTTAAATATTCCCAAATATATATTTATTTATGTAAAATATATCTCATAAGAAAAGTATTTATATATTCAATTTATTTATATCCTTAAGGTATTTTGCAGGTAAAACAGAAAAACGTCTTAAACACATTTTCAGCAGAATTTGGCGTGCTCACATTTAATTGCGCATACGCCACGTTTAACATTTTATTTGTGTTATTCTTTTTCTTACTGGAAATAATTTAACTTAATTTCTATATATACAAAATATTTTGCCTTAAGATGGAAAATATTGCATTTTAAATTAGAGGCTTTTCTCCTTAAGTGGAATAATATATGAAATATATACATGTACATATAATAATTTTCAGCTTTGCGAATGCTTATAAATTGATAAATTGATGGATATAAATTGATACTATGGTTTGAACTAATGCCAGCTCATAATTATTACTCTATAAAATGTGTTCTTATTTTACAACAGTGTGAGTGAAGCCATTCAGCCTTCTAGCTAGGTTCGCATCTCTCACTTACATTCAGAAAAAATAAAGTATTGTTCAATCAAATGCAAGTTAGATATCCCTCTCTTTCCCTCTCTCTATCTCTGCCTTTAGATCTCCCCCTCTAGTAAGACTTAGCGCTAAGCTGGCAGCACGGAAACCCCGTTACAATCGCCATAGAAAACACATTTTTGTTTACCTGTAGACCGAGGGGGAATCATAGAAAACCCGTAGCTGCCTCAAGTGCGCGCCCATTGACCAATGGTGGCAGCAGCGGCAGGAGGTGGGCAAGCACTGGCAAGGGGTGGAAGAGGCGGAAGGGGAGCGTCAACGATTTAGAGGATTTTCACGTTAAGCGCTGCCTGTCAGCGTTTGGCATGCGGCTTACAGGTGGCTAGCAGCTTTATGGGTTTAGGCAGCAAATGACTCCCGCTAAATGAATGGGGCTGAACTGTTTGTTTGGCCAAGCGCCACTAACAGAATATCTAACTGCATTTTATTGCATTTGCGCCAAAGCAGAAATTGGAAAAGAAAAACTGGGCATACAGAGGGGAGTAAACCCTTGATGGCTGAATTGTTGAATGGTTTTTAGCTTGAGTTTGAGTTGGATTTTCAGCTGTGCTATAAAAGGGCTATAAATCGAATTATATAAGTGATGTACGATATAGATATAGATATATTTATATAAAAATCTATATAATCCCAGATCTACTTGAATATGAGAATAGAGAATATGCTCTTCGCCTATTTTGTATATATTTCTTATGGTTTTCAATATGTTTAAAAATCAATAAATATCGATATCTATGGTACCGATATCTATGATTGATATATACAAATATTGGCTGAATTTTCTCACTTGATAGAAGAAAGTTTTGTACTTGTTGTAGTTAGTAGGTTAGACTAATGCTAGTTAATATTGTTTGTAACCTTGCTTTTATTTGGTTTAGTAGAAAGTCCTTAAAGGTATTTGACTTAAAATCAATAAGTATTGATATTAATGAGCATGTAAAAAGTAGGATTATAAGCTGCTTAAGTTTCGCAGCTCTATTGTATCGCTTAGAAGCGCAGCTACATTTTGTTTCCTGGGTACCTAAAGATGTAGTATGGCTAATAGCCGGAGGCAGAGCAGGGAAAGACAGTGACTTGCATCAATATTTCCACATCCAGCATTTACTAACTATACCCACTACTTACAGGGTATTTTTTAGTCGTAGAGCAGCTACTTACTGGCTTTGGTGAATGGTGACCCTAACACTTTATATACACAACAGATTGTTGTCTTTTTGCCAGGCTTATCGAGCTTTATGCTATTATAGCTTTGCACACGCCCACATACATTTTCACACACACACACACACACACATACATCCGCTGCTACATTCATTTTTAATTACATAGTCGCAGCTTGCGCTGGAAAAATGGAAAAATATCTCTCTATGTATAACTATCGGCAACGAAATCATCTACAAAATGCATAATTCAATTTTACGCGCCGATGAACTTTCTAATGAATTATCGCAGCGCGGAGAACTTTGAATTGGTTTTATGGAATTGCATTTCCATAACATTTTCCACAGCATTCGATTTTGCCCAGCTGCCTGTGTAAGTGTGTGTGTGTGTGTGTGTGTGTGCGTAGTCGCTTTGCTATGCCGTTTTGCCCTTCGTTTCATTTCATTTCAGTTCGTTTCGTTTCATTTCATTTCATTTGGCTTGGTTCAATTAATGAGCAATTTGATTGCTGGACTGCAAAAATATTTTTGCAATGTCTGAATATTTTTTACCAAATTGAAATTATAGAATTCTAAAAAATGTAAGCTAGATGGTGTAGGTATATATGTATGTATATGGAATATTTCATCAAAGACAACATATGTTAGACTAAAGAGAAATATAAAATAAAATAAATAAACAATGTAAAGAAAGAGCTGCCATATTGCCAGGCGACAGTTGAAAAACTTTGCTTTGGTTTCGGCAAAAGTTATAAACAAGTAAGACTCGAGTGAAAAGTTGATGAATTTGAGAGACACAGACAGACAGACAGGCGGACAGGCGGACAGACGGACAGATGGGCAGAAGGGAGAGGTGTATTCAAATGACTCAGCGAAACAGCTGGGAAATGACAACAAACTTGGCAAAGTTATGAAAAATCTTTTTAACATATGGCATATTAATTGTGTGTCGAGTGTGTGGGGGGCGGGGGCTTAGATGTATGAAATTTATATATATATATATATATATATATATATATATATATATATATATATATATATATATATATATATATATATATATATATATATATATATATATATATATATATTTTTTTTTTTTTTTTTTTTTTAAATAAATTGTTATAAAATATTTAAAAATTCTTCAATTTGAGCATTTTATTTGAATGAGTTTCAATAGAGAATAACAGTATTTATAGTAGCTAAAAATATATTCTACTCAAGTGTGAAAAGATATACATATAAGATGTAATAGATCAATATTAAATTGTGTTCCTGACATTTATGAGTGCTCATAGTACTTCTTTTCCCCAAGATCTTTATTTATGTGAACATATTATAACATATAGATATATATATATAACATATATAATAAAAATGATAATAAAAATAATAAAAATTAATAAAATAAAATAAAATGAAATCAAATGAAAATCAGCTGTCAGCAGTCAATGTCACATATAGTTAATACTGCATACGAAAAATCTGTAAGAAGATGCTTCCAGCTAACTATGGAATCAACCAAGTTTTTCCTAATTCCTCTTTAGCAAGATGATCTTCTGAAATTTTTGGTTTTATTTATTTATTTTTTCTTTTTTGCAATTTCAATTCATCAAAAACTCATTCGGTTTAATTTATAAAAGCTTCAAGCAAATGCTCTGTCAAAAGCTATCATCATATGTGCTCGGCCACGCCCCGCCGCCTCTTTACACTCTCATATAAAGTTGAAATGCTTTTGGCCTCTGGGCAAAGGGCACGCACACACTTTTCATCCACTGTTCATATTCAATTTATATGAAAATTTATTTACTTTATTTTTTACTTTTTCATTCATTTTTTATTTTTATTTTTATTTCACATTCTTTTTTTTTTATAACAATAAACTAAAAATGGCTTAAAGGCTTTTATCAGCACAAAATCAACTCGCATTGAGAATGGAGGAAAAAATAAAAAAATAAAGGCCCAACTGCCTCAAGGGTGCAAAATGTCAATCAATTTTGTCGCTTTACAAAAAATGATATACAATATACTCTATATATATGGTGGCAATATCTATGAATGTATGTATGTGTATGTGTGAGGGTGTGTGGGTGGGTGTGTCTGCCAACTGACCTTCAGCGAGAAATGTTAACCCTTAACAAATTTGCATATAAAAAGCCGCTTGGAGCGGTCACAGTAGGCGGCCTGGGCGTTGTCGGAGGAGGGGCCGAGTGGTGGGGCGGGCGGTGCGGTAAAGGTTACGAGCCGCTTGTCAAGTTGTTAAAAGGCGCTTTGTGCTGTAAACTCGCTTGATGTGTCCTACACATTGTATCACATTTATCACACATTATCTGTTTACGCTTCTCCACTTTATTTTGCTTTTCAACTCTTCACTCAGATAACAGCTGCACTTCATTTGCATGTGCGAAATGTTGTGCCACAAACAAAGCACACACACACACACATACTTTAGTGTATATAAAAAAAAGTTTGCATGCAAATCATATAAATTATGAAAGTTTTCTTATCTGAATTTCTGGTCGCATATTGTCGACATGTTTGCCCCAATAAATCTGTCAATACTTTGTCATATTGACAAGAGAAAATTGAAAATTATAGCAAAAAAGCAAGGAAAAGAAAAAAAAAAACAAAGAATGAAAGTTGAATTTGTTTTTCATTTCATTTTTGATAGCAACTTTTTTATTAATCTAAAAAAGAAAAGGTGAAGAATGGCATTTGATTATTTTTTATTAATTTCTATTTTGCTTCTATTGCATATTTAATTTTCTGATGTGAAGAAATGTTTATTAAAATAATAGTGAAATAATAATGATAATAATATTTAAAACATACTTCGAGAAATACTCACATTAAAAGATTTATTTATTTAATGACATTTATTATTAATCACATTATTGTATAATTCATATTATACGAACCTATGATATGAATTTAAAAAATAATTATTTATTTTCATAATATGTATTATGAAAAATTTATATCAAACTATCAGTTCAGAATTGGCTCAGTTTAGCTTAGTGTATTACTTTTTATTTTAAGCTTAAGTTATTTATATTTGTTTAAATAAGAGTATACTTTTTATTTTTATATAAATATACATTAAATATCTAAGATGCTTTTGCAAAAAAAAAAAAATTAAAAAAAAAATAAACAAAAACTTTAACTAGAAATATAATATAATTTTTATATATAAATATAATAAAAAAAAATTACTTGAATTTTTGTTTTTTCAAATTAATATGTTTGCATTTACATATAAAGAATTTTTAAGGAATATTATAATATAAATAGTTTAAAGATGTTTTAAATTTCCATTTATTTTCGTTTATTTTTTTATTTTGCTCTTATATTAATTGTTTTTTTCTTTTCAGAAAAAAAATTCTGCAGAGTGTAAATTTACTTTCTAATATATTTTTTTAAATATTAAAAATTCATGGATATAAAAGTTAATTAGCTATTTAAATTTATATATTTTAATTTTCATATTTAAATTTATGAATTTGAAATAAGTTTAAAATAATTCAAACTTAGTTTTTAACTTAACTATTCAAAATTTTCTCTTTCTCTTGAAACTTTTGAGCCGATTCTTAACTTGGTTTTTTTATTTTTTATTTTTTTAGTTTTTGTTTTCAATCTCAGCTTAAAGCTTGTTTCAGCAGCAGCAACTGAAAAGTGTCGTGTGGACTATTTATTTTTGCTTAAAATTTGGTAAAATTCGTAACTTTCTGTCAATCTTTTTGGTGCACATAAACGACCCTTACAATTACCTACCCTGCCGCCCGCCTCTACCGGCTACCCCTGAGCACCCCTGCCATAGATGGGACCAGAGTGTAGCAAAAAGTTTTAACTTTTTCATTGGTTTCGCATTTTGGTTGTTATTTTGCTGGATGGTCGCCGCATATGTGGGATGTAAGCAGTAGCTACCCCCAGCTGCTGCAGCCCCTAACTAACAGTACCCTCCACCCCTCCGCACAATTTAACACCCTCTGCCAGATCTTCTCGAGCAGCTCTGCGTCCTTGTGTGAGGGTTTCTTGTTGACATAAAAGTTTCCGCTTTTTGTTGGAATTGGCGAAATGGGTTTACGAGGGGGAGGGGGCATTGTAAGTTTTTCGTTTGCTGCAACAGCATTGGGTTGTTGTAGTTGCTGTTGTTGCTGTATAGTGGACTTATGTGCCACGAATTTGCTGCGGCTACAAATTACAAATTGATTATACGTTCAACAAATGTGTTAATGTGGCATTGTTTGCAAACTTTTGCAGAGAGTTGTGGCTGAGGAGAAGCTGCCCGAGCCGAGCTGCCGAGCTGCTGAGCTGCTGAGCTGACCATAATATATTACACGCCCACACACAGAGACACAGAGACAGAGAGCGAGTGATATGTCTGCACATGCATGGCAAAAGTTTTGTGCGAGTTTTTCGTTTGCGAAATTTTCAACAGCCAACGCAAAATTCTCTCTCTACATTTTGTAAACTCTCTGACAAGCGTAAACTTTACGCTGCACACTAAAAATTTATTTCGACCCGTTGTAGCGATGGGGTGGGGTGCGGCATGTATGTGTATAACTAGTGAGGCGAAGTAGTGGTCCAGCGTTGTCCAGCTGCCAGTCCGAAGGTCAAAGTAGTTGAACATTTTTGAGCTGCTGCTTCGAAATTTATTGAAGCATGGCGTTGGCGAAACTTTTATTACATTTGTTAGATTCCATCCCACTGTATTCATTAATATTTAATAAGCTTTTGTCCTGATTAAACTACATTAACATATGTTTGCCTTCTTTGTTTGCCAAAGTTCAGATGTTAAGGCAATAAAACATGCAATTTAATTCCGAATAAAATTGGGTCTTTTATTCTTGAATTAATTGTGCTATTTGTGGCCATAGCTGAAGCAAGTTTCTGATTCAAATTATTAGCAAAACTATGACATATTTATCGCAAAGATGGCAGGCAGCATGTATAGGAAGAGAAGTTGGAGCTGAAAGTAAGGAAATTAAGCTAATGAAACTTTGAGATTAAATGGGAATCAACCTTTTCCTGATATCTGTGTGATTATGACTCATGATGAGACTCAGTGGGATGGGCGAAGTAAGCTCTTCAGCTCATATGCCAAAATATATTTAATCGGCTCATCGAAGTCAAGGTAAAGCCTAAGTCAACGTATAGCTGAATCGTGTGATCATGAATTGGTTTTGTATATAAATTTATATAATTTATAAAGAGTATAAAATTATATTTTCTACAACAGCCAAAAACTATTCCACTCAGATTTACATAGAATTGAATATATTAATTGTCATTTAATTTTTTTTTAAACTTTGATTTACCCTGCAAAATTATGTAAATTTGTTCAAGCCATAAAATTGTTTACAAATGGAAACTAATGAATTCATAGTACAATACTTTTTTATTGTCATTTGTTTGTTTTGCCAACATTTTATGGTATTTAAAAAAATAAAAGTAAATAGTTAAACATTTAAAAAAAATTAAAGTTTTATATAAATTGTGTATAAAATATAATTTGAATTGATTGAAATAAGTACAATAATTAATATTACCTTAATATGTCATTATAATCTCTTAAAATATCTAAATAATTTTTGTTTTTAATTTTAGGATAAATATAGTTTTGTATATATTTTACATAACTGATAGCAAATATATTTTAAATATCATATTGCTTGAAAAAAGTATGACATATTTGGCTCTTAACATATTTTAACAAATATAAAGAGAATTGATGTAAAATTAGTCTTGTAAATATTTTATATAAATGCAGCCAAAAACTTATGAAATGAGAAACTAGAATTTTAGCCAAAACTTAGTTGGTGACTTGGCACAGATTTTATGTAGTATATTTCACCAATTATATACATATACTTTAATGTAGTTAAAGTCTCTGTCAAGTTCTGTTTGTAGTTTTAGTTTTAGCCGCAATTCTATTTGCAATTGAAGTTTTCGCCCATTCTCAGGGCTGCTGTCAGTTTTTGGCTTATCGAACAAAACTAATTTGTTAAAATGTTGCTTGGCTTATTTGTCATCAAGTACAAGCAGAGTAGAGCAGAGCAGAGCGTTTGATGATGATGATGACGATGATGTAGTAGAGGCAGCAGCAGCGGCAGCAGCAGTAGCAGTAGCAGCAAGAAATGCGCTCTCAACAAAATGTGAAGCATCCATCATACGCCCGATGGGCCCGCTGGGGCCGCTGGGCGATATCAACAGCGACTTTTGGCGATGTCCTCTCTCTGTCGACTCAATGACATTCTCTGATGGAAAATAGCTGAACAGAACTAAATTCATGTACTTTTCGTTGCTCTCTCTCTCTCTCTCTCTCTCTCTCTCTCACCCTGTCTCTCTCTCTCTTTCTCTGTGTCGATATTTTCGTTTGGTTATGCTTGACTTTAGAGTCGAGTAAACTGCAAGTAAAATGATTTGTGTTGCTTTATTCTTTTTTTCCTTTCTTTTTTTTTTATGCTCGCAAAGCTTCTTTGGCTTTGTGTGCTCGTTAAGTTTCCTTGTGCCGCGGCTTATTTGACATTCCCCTTTTCACCCTACCACCCCCTCTCTCACACTCTCTTTCTGAGAACGCTTCACATTTTAATGCCAGAGCAATCGGCCCGTTACATATTAAATTTTAAGTGGCTCGCCAGGTTTTTGGCCAGACAGTTTCCCACTTTGCATGCCAGCTACAAAAACTACAACAGCTACACTAACTACAGCAAGAACAACAACAACAACAACAACAGTGACAACAATGACAACAACGACAACGACAGCCTGATTGCCTTCATAATGTCTCATGGCACATTGCACATGCGAGCGCACACACACACACATACATATATATACATGTGTATATATAGAAATATCTATACAATATCCAGTTACATTTACCGTTAGGACACAGTGGTTAAAGCTCAATGAGGTGCCGCCATGATTTAGTTAGCTGTGAAGGTGCAGTCGTTGCATTCGAAGTGCTCTCAATAGACCTGACACAAAGCACAAATAACGAAATTTTAATTAGTGTGCGTGGGAGAGAGAGAGAGAGGGGGGGGGGGGGGAGAGAGAAAGAGAGAGAGATAGAGAGAGGGACAGAGGGAAGGGAATAGTGGCGAGCAAGTGAATGGAGAACTTCAGAATTTGTTTGTGAGTTTGCTGGAGATCTTTAAGGGAACTTTCTCAAGTATTTAGAGTTGTATTAATTAAATAAGTTAGAAATTAATTAAATAAATTAAATATATTAGAAATATATTAAATAGTGTAGAGGAGGGAGAGGGAGCACGAGAAAGGAAGAGAGCTAGACAGACAGAGACAAAATGGTAAAAGTGAAAAGAAAAGAAGTAGAGATAGAGGGGAGTAGAGGGACAGCGAGAGCGAGGAGAGAACAGAGGGAGATAGAAATGGAGAGGGGAAGAGGGACGAAATTTAAATATTATTAAGTGCTCGAAATGAGAAAATAGAGCAAAAGATGAACAGAAAAGAATGAATATTCATATTGATAATAATCATATCCAATCACAGTCGTTCTGAGAGAGAGGAAAAGACAGAGAGAGAGAGAGAGAGAGAGAGAGAGAGAGAGAGAGAGAGAGAGAGAGAGAGAGAGAGAGAGGGAGAGAAAGAAAGACTTCGCTTCTTTTCATTTCTGTCTTGTGTAAAGCACATTCAATGGCAGGCACGCACACGCTGTTGGTAAGAGGTAAGAAATCAAAGACATAATTATGTAATAATATATAAGATAGATAGATAGTTTAAGTTATCGGGATAATATATCTGTCAGATATATGTAATACAAATAATGTATTCCTATATGTCAGCTACAAATAAATCAGAGCTTCAAAAGAATATGTTAAATACAAAAGTATTTGTAAGCTGAAAATGCTCCTGGGTAACACAACGTATATGTGAAAGTATCTGTGAGGATCATATCTAATTGTGAGCTTCATAAAAATCTTTGAGATACAGAAATATATATAGATAAAAAATGTGCTTGTCAGGTAGAAAACTTTCTGGAAGAAACCAAAATGTGTCTGCGAAGGAATACATCTTAAGAGAAATACGATTGTTTCTGTCAGATATATCGGCAAGATAAAAAGTATCTGCAAGATACAAATTATCTGAAAGATACAAAAGTATCTGAAAGATACAAAAGTATCTGAAAGATAAAAAAGTATCTGAAAGATTCAAAAGTATCTGAAAGAGACAAAAGTATCTGAAAGAGACAAAAGTATCTGAAAGATACAAAAGTATCTGAAAGATAAAAAAGTATCTGAAAGATACAAAAGTATCTCAAAGATACAAAAGTATCTCAAAGATACAAAAGTATCTCAAAGATAAAAAAGTGTATGCGAGATACATAAGTATCTGAAATTTACAAAAGTATCTCAAAGATACAAAAGTATCTGAAAGATACAAAAGTATCTGAATGATACAAAAGTATCTCAAAGATACAAAAGTATCTCAAAGATACAAAAGTATCTGAAAGATACAAAAGTATCTAAAAGATACAAAAGTATCTGAAAGATACAAAAGTATCTGAAAGATACAAAAGTGTCTGCGAGATACAAAAGTATCTGATAGATACAAAAGTATCTCAAAGATACAAAAGTATCTCAAAGATACAAAAGAATCTCAAAGATACAAAAGTATCTCAAAGATACAAAAGTATATCAAAGATACAAAAGTATCTCAAAGATACAAAAGTATCTGAAAGATACAAAAGTATCTTAACGATACAAAAGTATCTGAAAGATACAAAAGTATCTCAAAGATACAAAAGTGTCTGCGAGATACATAAGTATCTTAAAGATACAAAAGTATCTGAAAGACACAAAAGTATCTGAAAGATACAAAAGTATCTCAAAGATACTAGAGTATCTCAAAGATACAAAAGTATCTGAAAGATACAAATGTATCTCAAAGATACAAAAGTATCTCAAAGATACAAAAGTATCTCAAAGATACAAAAGTATCTCAAAGATACAAAAGTATCTCAAAGATACAAAAGTATCTGAAAGATACAAAAGTATCTTAACGATACAAAAGTATCTGAAAGATACAAAAGTATCTCAAAGATACAAGAGTATCTCAAAGATACAAAAGTATCTGAAAGATACAAAAGTATCTCAAAGATACAAAAGTATCTCAAATATACAAAAGTGTCTGCGAGATACATAAGTATCTGATAGATACAAAAGTATCTCAAAGATACAAAAGTATCTCAAAGATACAAAAGAATCTCAAAGATACAAAAGTATCTGCGAGATACAAAAGTATCTGCGAGATACAAAAGTATCTGATAGATACAAAAGTATCTCAAAGATACAACAGTATCTCAAAGATACAAAAGTATCTGAAAGGCACAAAAGTATCTGAAAGATACAAAAGTATCTGAAAGACACAAAAGTATCTCAAAGATACAAAAGTATCTGAAAGAGACAAAAGTATCTGAAAGATACAAAAGTATCTGAAAGATACAAAAGTATCTGAAAGATACAAAAGTATCTGAAAGATACAAAAGTATCTCAAAGATACAAAAGTATTTCAAAGATACAAAAGTATCTCAAAGATACAAAAGTGTATGCGAGATACATAAGTACCTGAAATTTACAAAAGTATCTCAAAGATACAAAAGTATCTGAAAGATACAAAAGTATCTGAAAGATACAAAAGTATCTCAAAGATACAAAAGTATCTGAAAGATACAAAAGTATCTAAAAGATACAAAAGTATCTGAAAGATACAAAAGTATCTGAAAGATACAAAAGTGTCTGCGAGATACAAAAGTATCTGATAGATACAAAAGTATCTCAAAGATACAAGAGTATCTCAAAGATACAAAAGTATCTGAAGGATACAAAAGTATCTGAAAGATACAAAAGTATCTCAAAGATACAAAAGTATCTCAAAGATACAAAAGAATCTCAAAGATACAAAAGTATCTCAAAGATACAAGAGTATCTCAAAGATACAAAAGTATCTGAAGGATACAAAAGTATCTGAAAGATACAAAAGTATCTCAAAGATACAAAAGTATCTGAAAGATACAAAAGTGTCTGCGAGATACAAAAGTATCTGATAGATACAAAAGTATCTCAAAGATACAAGAGTATCTCAAAGATACAAAAGTATCTGAAGGATACAAAAGTATCTGAAAGATACAAAAGTATCTCAAAGATACAAAAGTATCTCAAAGATACAAAAGAATCTCAAAGATACAAAAGTATCTCAAAGATACAAGAGTATCTCAAAGATACAAAAGTATCTGAAGGATACAAAAGTATCTGAAAGATACAAAAGTATCTCAAAGATACAAAAGTATCTGAAAGATACAAAAGTATCTCAAAGATACAAAAGTATCTGAAAGATACAAAAGTCTCTCAAGGATACAAAAGTATCTGAAAGATACAAAAGTATCTCAAAGATACAAAAGTATCTGAAAGATACAAAAGTATCTCAAATATACAAAAGTATCTGAAAGATACAAAAGTATCTCAAAGATACAAAAGTATCTGAAAGATACAAAAGTATCTCAAAGATACAAAAGTATCTGAAAGATACAAAAGTCTCTCAAGGATACAAAAGTATCTCAAAGATACAAGAGTATCTCAAAGATACAAGAGTATCTCAAAGATACAAAAGTATCTTAAAGATACAAAAGTATCTGAAAGACACAAATGTATCTGAAAGATACAAAAGTATCTGAAAGATACAAAAGTATCTGAAAGATACAAAAGTATCTGAAAGATACAAAAGTATCTGAAAGATACAAAAGTATCTGAAAGAGACAAATGTATCTGAAAGATACAAAAGTATCTGAAAGATACAAAAGTATCTGAAGGATACGAAAGCATCTGAAAGATACAAAAGTATCTTCGAGACACAAAAGTATCTGCAAGATACACAGAAATATGTAAGATACAAGCCACTATCGTATCTGTGAGGTATAGAAACCATATATATGGCATTTAGGTATCTATGCGATACGAAGTATTTGTGGGAGTATCTGCAACATACGAAAGTATCTTTAAAATTCAAAAATATCTGCAATGTACAAAAGTATATGTAAGATATAATAGTATCTCTGAGATACAAAGTATTTGTTGGAGTATATGTAAGATATAAATGTAACTGTATCTCTGTATCCATAGAATTACAACTATGAAGAGCAGAATCTGAGACGTGTAGAGGCATCTCTGCTATACAAAAGTATCTGTGGTGTGCAGCACATGCGAATGGAAACTATCTTTGCTGGCAGCTTCAGCACCGGCAGCACATAGAGCCCCATGTGATGGAGTATTAGCTTACGGACGCGCGGCGTGTCGGATTATCGGATATGTCCAGAAATGTATGGTAGCTACGCCGCAGCAACAAGCTGAGATTGTTGTGCGACTGATTGAGAATCTCTAGGAATTCAACGTCGCCGAAAGCGTGGCTCTGCTGTGCACCCAACATGTTGTCGGCCAAGTTGAGGAAGCGTAGTGTGTTAGCCAAGTTGGTAAAGCTGTCCGATTTGGCCACGTGATTGTGGTTGATAGCTGCTTAGCTCATCGTCAAAGTGCGAGATGTGATTGTGGCTCTGATTGAGTCGCAGCGGCGTGGTGGCATTCGAGACGTAGTGAAAGGACTTCAAGGACAGCGAACAGAGCTGATTGTGCATCAGATCCAATGCCGTCAGATTGGGCAGGACGGTGAAGGCGGCATGGGAAATGTTGCTCAGCCGATTATACGAGAGATCAATGTAGCGCAGGAATTCCAGATTGTAAAATACAAGGCGTGCAATGCTGTGCAAGCGATTCGATTGCAGATTTAGTGTCTGCAGATCGCCCAAATTGTGAAACGTTTGTGGACTGACGGTGCGCATCCGGCAGGAAGAGGCCCTGTGGCAGTGCCTTCAGTTGATTGCAGCTCAGATTGATGTAGCTCAGTTCGCGCATTTGAGCAAACGACTCGTTCGAGATGCTCTTCAGATTGTATGGTTATGTCGTTGAAGCACAAGCTGATCTCCTGTATCTGTTCCAGACCCGCAAATGAGCTCAGATGCAAATGCGTTATCTTATTGTTTCTGAGCAGTATCGTCTGCAAATTAGCAGCATTCCAAAGACGCTCTCTAAACGAATATCGTTTCGGGAGAGATGCGACTGGGGCTCGCTCAATGACTCATAGTAAGACTCTGTAATAGCTCGACAAGTTAATGCGAACGGTCTTCACATTCACATTCCCATGCCCATACACATACACATACACATGCAAGTGATGCGCTTATACAGGCATTCCAATACATATACAAAAGACTCTCTCAGTAAAGAAACGATCTATGGCTCTCTGTGTTTTTTTCCAGAGTATTTATATGGGGACATCGAACGATCTATATTGAGAGAGAGAAACTGAGACAAACTGAGACAGCAGCAGGGTAGGCGAGGAGAAAGCAAAGGTAGGTAGGAGATCTGAGAAGGATGATTGATAAATCTGTTGAAAAGGCAAAAGGCGCGAAAAGGTTGAAGTTTCTTGTGAAACATAAAAAAAATAAAACGCTCGATGCAGAAAGCCAAAACGACAAAAGAGGCGAACTTGGTCAAAAGCTTAAACTGGTATTGAAAGATGAACTAAAAAAATGATGAAAAATTATTAACAATAATTTCCAAGTGGGCCCAGCTTAAAGCCACTTAATGCATATAAAAACTTATGTGATAAATAGCAATATTAAGTTTCAATTGGATGCATTGGCTGTGCCAGGTGAGCCCTCGGCTTAAACTATTTTGATGGCTTGGATTAAAAGGCAGCTTTTGGCATTTTTCTTCACTGGCGACTTGCAGGAGAATCGTATCTCAGATGTCTTTGCTGCCAGCTCGCTGGCTTCGCTCGCTCCACTCGAGTTTTATAGCCGGCATTCAGCTCAAAAAGTGACACTCAACTTTGCCATGTGAAGCAAATAAATCATCGTAAGTTTTTTAGCCAGTGCCAAAGGCCAGAAACCCCTTTGACCCCACGCACGCCCCCACCACCACCGGCGCGCCCCCTTCATTGGCACACAGCAGCGACGCTGTCCAGCGTGGATTCAGCTCTCAAGTTAATTCAATTTAAAGCAAGAGCCAAATGAAAGAAGCCGAAACTTTGTCGTGCAGTTTGTATTTTTCTCTTTTTCTTCTTTTTTTCGAATTTTCCTTTTGATTTTCTTTTCTGTGGCGCTTCATTTTGCGCAAAGTTTTGCGCTGGCAGAGTTGACACGTCATCAGGACAAAGCTACCGAAAATGTGCCATTGTTGAATGTAACGCAAGTCACATGATAAACAACAACAGCAACAACAACAATAAATAAATAAATAAAAAAAGGAGAACAATGCGTCTTAAACTTGAGCTTGAAAATTGTTCGCTTTCGTTGTTGCCATTTTGTTAAGCACTTCCTGCTCAACTATTTGCCATTATAAGAACCCACAATAAATCCACACTTTGTGTGAGTGAGAGTGGAAGAGCAGCCCCCACGCGTCGCACAACATTTTGATACACTCACCCACCCGGCGACCCCTTCCATATCTATTGATGTGAAAGTTATGTGAAAAGTTTTGATTTGTTTAGTACATTTATTTTACACTGCCCGGCGAAGCGTTTCGAACTCGAATTCGAGTTTCGAATTAACTCGAAATTGAAGTGCATTTCCCTTATTCTACAATTCTTTTGGTCCACCCCAATATCTAAGCAGCATAAATTATGATGTTTTGTATTGTTCGCTGCGTCTAAGCCCAATAAATCGTGCATCCCTTTCGCTCCAGCTCCTGCTTCAGCTGCAGCTATTGCTGTCTCAACTTTTTGCTTGTGTGTTGGCAAACTTGAGTTATAATTGAAAATGTTGTTGTTGTTGTTCTGGGTGGCAGTTGAGCGAGAGCAGCTGTTCGTTGCTTTTAATTAAATTTTCCTGTCCACAAAAGTTGAATAGGTAACATGCTGAGAAATGAGTGTATAAACAGAAATCATTTGTTTACGGCGCTCTCGAATAAAAAGCAAAAGCAAAAGCAAAACCAGAATATGAAGGACAAAGGCAAACAGTTCGTATGACAAGTGGAAAAAGAATTTATATATATTTATTTTTATATTTCACAGTTTTTAATTTGTTGAGGCAGAGGTTACACTAACTAAAAATCAAGTCGAGCTCTTCTGTTCTATTCTATTTTTTATAATATATTTCAAGAGTTTTTATTGTATATATAATCTATTTTCCTGTATGTGTAAATATTTATATTATTTAAAATAATTTTCATATATTTACTTTTAAATTATTTTGTGTTCGTTATTGACTTAATTATAATTTAAATATGTCAACCATATGTATCTTCGCCTAAAAACATTTTCATTAGTAAAATTTGAATGAATCAATGATGAAATCTATTTTCCTCTATATGTATATATTTCAATTATTTAAAATAATTTTCATTTATTTACTTTTAACTTATTTTCTCTTTGTTAATGTTATTATTTATTGAATTAATTGAAATTTAAATATGTCAACATCGTCTTCGCCTAAAAACATTTTCATTAGTAAAATCTAAAGATGAATCAATGAAATTCAATATAAATAACAATCCTCTCTTTTGACATATATTATACTTATTTCTATATATATATTGCATAAATTTGCTTGTCAAAATAGATTTTGTTTGCTATGTACATAAATTGTTTTTGTTTAATCGCAATCTGCCAGAGGCCTGCTCTGATTTGTGAGTCAACTTTAAGCCGCACGAATGACACATTGCCATTGATTAAAGTGAAGCTAAATAAAAAACATTTGTTCATATTTGATGTGGAATACCACATTGAGTAGCTTATTAAAACGAATGTGCTTTGCATATTTTTTCTTCTGCATTTTTTCTCCCAGTTTGATCAGTTTGACACATTGATTAATTTGTTTACAAAGCAATTGTTCATGCATAAAATTATATAAACTGCTAGTAAAAAAGTTGGACTCAGGCTAAACAGTCAACTGTCAATAAATATATATAGATTGCAATATATATATACAATACATTACTTTTATATACAGATGTTTTTTAAACCATTTGAACTTTCGTCTGCGGCTGACACATAACAGCAATTAGTTATTAATTAACAGGCCACATTTGTATTAATTAATTTGTGCTACGCATGATATCGAACTATGCTTATTTAATATTCAGCCAACGCATATTATGCAATAATCCAAAATCGTATATATTAATACTAGAAAATTACACGAGTGCCAACGGGCTCTGCTTTGCTCTGCCTGTCAGGGACACTTATTAATTAATAATGCGAATCACAATTCAATTGCTTTTACCTATTATTTTTGTTTATTATTAATATTTCTCTTTGGAATACATTTCATTAAATATTCTATTAAGTGTGCTTTCAATAAATATATTTGTTTGAAATGCATTTCTGTACTTCCATCCTGATTAACCACATTTCAGCTGTCGCCTTGTGAAGATGTTCAATTACAAATTATATTCAATTCAAAGTTCAATAATTTCTCATATATATGAATATGTATATATATATATTTATATATAATAATTTATGCTAAAATTACTATATAATAATATCATTACTATTTGTGTCAAATAGAATTATTATAAATATTATTAATCTTATTAAAATTATAATTTGATTACTATTCTATAAACAACATGAAGCAATATTTAAAAATGTATTCGTATTAAAGTTTTTTTGTTAAATTATATTTTAATTCTTACACTTATCATTATAATTTATATAATTATTAATTATATAATTATCTAATACATCTTTATATTACAATTTGTTTTATTAATTTATTAATTAATTTTTTTTTTTTTTAAATTAATTTGTTATATATTTTTGACTTAACTGATTTATAAATAAGTAATTTTTTCTTATTATTCTGTTTCGTATTTTTGTATATTATTATTAAATTATTATTCATTGACATAAATTATTTGCTTTATTTGCTGGACTAATATAAATTAACAAAAAAAGTTCTATATTTTGAACTGAATTTTTACATTTGCATATTATTTAAATATAAAAATATTCATATTTCCCATAGTTACAAATTTAAAACTCCCTTTCATTGATATATTTCAAGTTGAATTTAAATTGTTGGCCTTACAATTTGTTGTTTTTAAGGCGAGTGAGAAACATTTACCAATTAGCTGAAAAATCTGAAACGTTTGCTTTCTTTTTGCCTTGAGTAAATATCGTTTTAATAAAACTACCAAGCCGAACTTGCAACGACAACAACATCAACAGCAACAGCAGCAACAACAACAACAACAACAATAATAATAAAAATAACAACAAGAAAAGCTGGAACAGCATTTTGGGAAAATCTTGAACAAAACGTGGCTAAAACTAAAACTAAATGCAGACATAAATATTTTATGCTTAAAGTAAAAAACTTTTGCAATTTGACTGCTGTTGCACTTGCAGCAGCCAAAAAGCTGGCTAAATCTCACCCAAACACACTCGCACACACACACAGACACACGCACACTGGCAGTGGCTGTGGCTGTTGCTGGTTTTTGGCCTTTTTTGTGCGCTTGGCCAAAATCTAAACATAAGTTAGCATTTAAGTTGGTGCAGGGCGCAAAAGCATAAAACACACAGGAACAGTACACACACACACGCACACACACACACATGGAAACCGCAACGACTCTCTCTTTCTCTCCCTCTCCCTCTCTCTGGTTCACACACGCACACACTCATTCCGGTGATCCACTTCCGCTGCGTTCAAGATAAGAAATTTACTTGGCTATTTGAATTCCGGATGCCTTAGCTTGCCTCTTAGAACTAGGCAGAGAAGGGTGGCAGAGGGCGGCGTGGTCGAGTGGTTGCCGGTGTGGGCGTGGCAAGGGCTATGAGTGTGCCGCAGGTATGGCTCACACCCCCAACCTCCTCCTCCTTCTCATCGTCGTCTCGTGGCAGGCAAATTTCAGCGCATTGCAAGTCAATTAAAACTTATATTTTACTTGCTTGGGTTTTCTTTTCGTCTTCGTCTTGATTTTGTTGTACTTGAATGAAAATAATATTTATTACCGGTTTGCGGCTAAATTTGAAAAGTTAAGCTACCGAAATACTTAATCTCACTTTATATGAATATTACAAATAGAAAACATCTAAAAATCTAATAAATAACATAATTAATCTATATAAATATAATAACTAAAAAATCATTTTTATATAACTTTAGTGTAATATTTATATTCAGTATTCCATATTTTCAATAATAATTCTATTTTTATTTAATATTTTATTTATTATTATATATTTATATTGCATATTTTACCTCAATAATTCCATTTTTATTTTTATTTAATAATTCAGTTATATTCTTATTATTTATATATTTATTTGTATTTTTCGTTAATAATTCTATTTTTATTTTTATTTAATAATAATTTTTTGCAACAATTATATGTTATATTGCATATTTTTTATTAATAATTATATTTTTAGCTTTATTTAATGATAATATATATTTCTATAACAATATTTATATTTAGTATTGCATATTTTTCATTACTAATTCTATTCTATTTTAATTTAATAATTTTTAATTTAAAATCTCATGTGAAAATGTATATATTAAATATGTCTACATAACTTTAAGAGCTTTAAATTCTTGTACTCTGAACCTAAATGTGATTTCTAAGTTTAATGTTTGCCTTGACACGTTAGTAACTATCAGAATGGGGCGTGGCTCATACCATAAACCACATATGTTTTTAACAAGGGTCCATAGCTCATGGAGCTTGCCCCATCCGCACTTTAAAGTGTATATATATATATATATATATATGTATATTATAATCTCTTTGCTTATGTTTATGCCTATCTTTATTCACTTAACAAATGAAAAAACTTGTATTAATATATGCTTAAATGTATCTAAGCCATAATGCCTACAAGAATTCTCTTGTATCTAATTGTAGGGTATCTGCTAGTCGTGCACATGCACTCGCTGTCTCTGCAAAATCATTTATATTCGTCAATTCGTCCAACGCTCCGCCAACATTTTTGGTCTAATATTACATTTCGCATAGAAAAAAAAAAAATGAAAAACAATTAGATTGAAGCTGGATTTACTGGACTCGCTGCAGAGCTGTAGCCAGGACATGGCATTGAATAATTTATTGCCTGGCAACTAATTAAAATTGCATGAACACGCCTCGAATGAAATTTAATGAAAACATTTGATTTCACATTTTCCATAGATACATATATATCTATATATAAATATGTGTGTGTGTGTGTGTGTCATGTCCTGTAAGCTTTCATTTCATTAAGATGCCGGCGACATGATCTTTTAATTTCATTTATATAAATATTTACTTTCTATTTCCAATTGGCTGCCAACTGAATAGCTAACTACATTTTCCACTCTGCAGCTTTTCCCCTTCTTCTGCTGCTGTTTTATTTGAAATTAAATTCGTTACTTCGCCTGTTCGAGGACGATGAACTAACTGTAAATTGAATACTCGCTGGCAAAAGCTTTGTAGAGCTTACTTTTGATTCACCATGTCAGACTCTTAATCCCAATGAAAAGGCTTCAAGCAGCTTGAAGATGGTTTTCATATTTGACTTGATTGTGTTGAGTTGAGTTTCAGGCAAACGAAATGTAATTAAATTATTTTAATCACTATTTATTTTGGCTATAAAACTGCAGTGGCCGAAAAAAAAAAAAAAAAAAATATAAATATATATATATATATATATATATATATATATATATATATTCATATATTTATACATTTGTATCAACATTAAAGTTCCTGAGCGTCCAAAAATATGTCTAGCTTCTCGCTTATTCATTCTCTCCGCTGCTCTCTTGTTCTCTTCCCTCTCTCCCCTCTCCACTCTCTCTCTCTTCACAGTCTTCGCTCTCAGGCCAATCAATTTCAATAGCCGCAATTTGTTGAAACATTGTCATAAATTGCACTAATGCCTATATAAGCGTCAGACGGAACCAATCTGCCCTCTACATGTCCCGTCGCCTTCCCTCTCCCTTTCACGCGCAGCCCTTCCAGCCCCACCTACGCCCCCACGCCTCACGCCCACTGGTCACCTGTCAATTATTTTATCAAGACAAAACGCATCAATGGAGCTCATGGAGGCTCATGGAGCATGTCAGGCCAGCGAGGCTCCGGCTAGATTTGGCAGTAAATTTATACAATGTGTCAGCTATATACATAGGCATACATATATATTTGTATACATTGATATACATATATGTATGTATGCAGAGCTATATAGCTATGTACATATATAGAGAGCTTCTGGAACGTGCAAATCCCCTTTGCGTTGAAATGGCTTAATGTCACTTTATTTCATGCGGTCTTGTCACGTCTGTCTGCGCTTTTTGTTTCGATTCGTTTCGTTTCGTTTCGTTTGGTTTTTTTTGGCGCTCACTGTTGTTCTTTTTGACCTGAGAGCTCCGCCTTTATGACACTGTCCATCAGTCAGATGTGTGCGTGTGTGCGTGTATCGATTTGTGTTCCGTTCAGCTGGAGCTTTGGCCTTAGTTTTTGCCAATCAGCAGCGCCCCTCTCTCCCTCTCTCCCTCTCTCCCTCTCTCCCTCTTCCCTTCTGCCCTCTTCCAGCGACCTCGAAAATAGCTTGTCAATTATTTGGCAATTTCATTGGCCCCGTTGACAATGGGATTTGTTGCGTTTCATTTAATATTTGACCGGCTCGCATTTGTAACTTAAATCAACAGCTTCCAGCGATATCTACCCGTATATTCATATATATACATATATATATATATATATATATATATATATATAGCAGCTGTTATAAATAAAGATTTTCACTGCGGCTCATTTAATTTATTCAAAAAATAGTCATTTCCGTGGGCTTTGCCACCAATTTCAATTAAATTGCCGACTTATGTCCAAAACGGTTACGAATCGAGATTTTCGCAGTCAGAGTCCGTCCTCCCGTCCATCCGTCCATCGCTCTGCCATCGCATCGAGCAGAGCCCAATTTAAATGCCGTCACAGGGATCAACATCAACTGCCTATCGATGGCAGCCAGCGTGCCATGAAAATTGAAAATTAGCATCAGCAGCCGGAACTGAGGAGGCGAAGAGCGAGCAGGGGGTAGGGGCAAGGCTTCGCTAATTGGAGCAGCCCCCACTCCCAGCCTCTAACCACCCCTGTTCCCCCTCTACACTGTATATGTTTCATTGTCATGTCACAAGGCCCTTTAGAGCGCGCGAATGTTTTCAGCCCGAGCTAATTTCTAGTTTTTTAGCCAATTGATTTATTGAGATGGCGCTTGGGAAAGGGGAATGGTTGAATCACTCGCTTAAGAGAGTAACGTGATGGTATATGCAGACGACTCCAGAAAACTCTGCCCAGAGTAGATGTGCAAAGGTCTGAAGCCATCTAGAAAGACAGACACAGCCTGACAGCGTATAAGAGCAAAGAAAGTTACCCCAAGTGGTCATCACAAAAAGGCATTAAGAAACCGGAAATTTATCTATATATGTATATGTATGTGTAGTGCAGATATATATATAGATATAGACATATTATGTAAGCATTCTAGCCAATTGCACAACAAATCACAACACCTTTGTGCCTAATCGAGCTGGGCAAACAAACCAATCTCTGCCCAAATATAAATACAAATGCACACACACACACACACACACAGAACTCTGTCCGGCTATGAAGTAATTGAAAAAAGAAACTTCCAAATGCAGCTGCTGCTGTCTACTCTATAACTTCAGCCAGCCACGCCTCTACTTTGAGGGCGGCTGGATAAGAACTGACATCAAATAAATATATATATAAATATATATATATATTTATATATGTGTTACAGCTCCGCGTAAAGCTCAAAAGCACAAGTAAAAACTGTCCAATGGCAACAACAACAACAACAACAGTAGCAGCAACAAAAACAACAACAACAACAACAAGAAATCGCATCGTTGGTCACTTTTGCTCGTTGAGAAATTGACATTTAAACATGAAATTCCAGCCAAAAATTCGTGCCAACAACAATGGCCTCGTCCACTTTTTCGTGATACCATAAGCAATTCGCCCACCCCCTTACACACTCCTCCCCTACTCCACCGCACACCAACCCAGCCAGCAGCTCCCCTTAGTTAACCCATAGCCATGCCCAGGTCCAGCAACTGCAATCCCAGCACGACTGCAATCTCAGCATTGCAAGCATTTTGGCCAAAAACAGAAAAAAAGTGAGGAAGAAAAAACTTTACATGGCTGCAGTTGGGCAGCAAGAAATTGAAAATAGTCCCACTACCGCCCCTGCCGCGCCCACCGTAAGCACACATATCTATTCTAGGTATTCCCCATATGACTGTCTATCTAACTGTCTATATACGCTTGTGTGTGTGTGCCTCCATGTCTGTGTGCACTTATCGATTGCTCATACGTCGCGTTGTCCCAAAGTGTCGAAAGGCAGCAAAAGCGAGAAAAAAACAGCAGCAGGAGCAGTAGCAGCAGCAAACAGAAAAATAGAATGGAATAGCAATGGAAATGTGCACAAAAGTTGAATCAAATACCAAATACCAAAGGCAGAAATCACACATTCTTATACACAGAGAGTGCGAGATTGAGAGCGAGAGAGACAGAGAGAGAGAGAGAGGGCGAGAGAGAAAAACCCATTAACACTAATCGCTTCCCCACAGACACATAAACAATTTATCTGCCACACACACGTGTGTGTGTGCGTGTGTGTGTGTGTGTGTGTGTGTCCTTGCTGTAACTTACCCACAAGATCGAAGTCAAAAGTTGTCCGTCGGCGGCAACAGACTTGCATTTTCTTTATTTTCTTATTTTTTTCCACATGTTTTTTTTTTTTTTTTTTGGAATATTTTTGCTTACGCTGGCGGAAATTTATCACGTTAACCTTTGGGAAATGCTCATATAATTTATCTTGAGGCAAGTAAATTTTCAAAAGCGCGCCTGGAATAAGTAAAAATGAAGAAGAAGCAGCAGACGAGAAGCCGTGTTGCTTTCGGCTTCGCATTTCCAGCTATAGTGCGTGCTAAAAGTTTTCCGGCTCGCCCACAAAAATACTCTGGGGTGCTAGCAAAATGCTCGCGCGCGTCTCTGTGTGTGTGTGTGTGTGTGTACATGAGTGTGTGCTAGCTGAAAAATGGCTCAGCATTTAAAAACATTCCATGTGTGTGTGTGTGTGTCTGTGTGTGTGTGCACTTAGAGCCGCCTGCAGAGTTTAGCTGGGCTTTAAAAAAAATTAGGTTAATTTGAAGTGGATACGATTGATGAGCTACCCTCCAAAAACACTTGGCAAATAATTAATAAAATTGTTGAAACGCTTTCAGACTTTCAGATTTAAAGCTGTTAATGCCTCAGGTAGGCGGCTAGTCACGTATGCCAATTATATAATATTGCTTAAGTCGATTTAAGCTTGAAATATATTTTCACCTGGTCATTTTTTGTCTCAGCTGTTATTGTAGTAGTAGGATTCATAAGCTCCGCGATGCTATACTCTCTACTCTACTTGTGGAACTTATCATACTCACACATTGTGTATGTAATGAGATGTATATATGTTTGTCTGTTTAGCCTCTACAGCAGTGCTTAGCATTCTACTCAGAGCTTAGCATTCTACTCTACTCTACTCTACTCTAGAGGCTAAATATACACAGCCACGCACATAAACATATACAAACATATGTATGTATGCGTGCATTCTTAAGAGAGAATAGAGTCCACAGAGTGGAGCTTGCCTTGGTGTGTAACTCAAAATTGAGCGTGAGTCAACTGAGCGCAGTTTTATTGATAATCATGCATAAATATGTTTGGTCAGAGTGCTGCAATTATTGTGAGTAAAAACTTGTCATGTATATACTTATACAATATTCCACACTCAATCATACATATATTTCTTTTTAATATGAAGTCAAAAAGCCTTCAGGGACTCTCTCTGTTCTCGCAGCTTTTCATGTTCATTTTACATTGTGGCAGTCGCGAGTTTCTTTCTATGCGAGCTATGCTCTAATATTGTTGCATTTGTTTTATTTATTCTTTTTGTCTCTGGAACTTTCTGTGAAACGCCCAGCACATTGTCATCGCTTCATTAAGAAAGTTTTTCTTTATAGTTTTCGTTGCATAAATGCTGAAAACTTAATTTCTGCTAAGTGAACTTGTTAAGTTTTGCTTCGTTTTTTTCTTTTTTTTTTTTTTTTGCCTTTTTTGCCATTTTCATTTTTTGTTGTCATTTGCCGGCACTTTTATTATGACTGTAACGTGAGGAGGTGGTGGGGGAAGGGGTTACAGAGGGGGAGAGCGTGTAGTAGATGTAGATGGGGTTTGTCCTGCGGCTGCCTTTGACACTTTGGTGGCCACACTTTTGCTGTTGCTGTTGTTGTTGTTGTTGTTGTAAGTACATCTTGGCGCTGCTTTAAGCGCATTAAATGCGACTGCAACAAAAAGAAAGAAAGAAACAAAAAACAAGAAAACGAAGGCTGACAACTGAGTAAATGGAATTTAAAATGGCGACACTAAAACCGTTGCATATAATTGTGCTGCACTGTGCTACAAAGTCGCGGCACACAATTTAATGGGACACTCGACAGATAACGCAATCTCGCCCGAGCATCATAACTGCGCATATGCAAGCCATAAAGCAGAGGACAACTATTAAAACAAGCTGCTTAAATGGCTCATGAATCAGTCACGGATATAAAGAGAACTTCCAGCTAAGCCAAACTGCATTTGCATGGCAATTCACAGTTGCAGTAAAACGTTTGCGAATGCGACACACAGAAAAGAAAAACAAGCTGCAAATCAACAAAATGCTCGCAGCTAAGCAGTAAAATTCAAACAGATTTGAAATTGCATTCTAAAAGTATCCGGAATTGGGATATTTCAGTGATATTTCATCTTTCTTATGCTGTTCCTAAATGATCAACAAAACATAGGGGAAATTTATAATGGAATAACTCTTTTTTATGGATAAAGGACGGATTTGAGTAATCATTATTTATTATATATTATTAGAATCATTAAACATTCGGGATCCGCATACATATAAATGAAAATTAGTTCACAAAATCATCATACCCCGTTCCCCTTTGCAATGGGCATCAAATCATTTGCGAATGAGCCGTAAGTGAAATGCAATCGAATGGAAAAACTACGCTATGACAGTAGACAAAGTACAGAAATGTTCATAGAGCAGCACTGCAGATTCGTGAATGTGAATGAAATGTTATACCATGTTGACTAGTGCCCAAAACTGCTGACTTGGAATGGCCTCACACATGGCATGGGCATGGAAAACGGCATCAAATTTCAATTAAATCAGACACAGATCAACACTTCATAAGCAGCAGAGCAGGAGAGCCCAACAACTCAGCAGCCGTCTGGCATAAGCAGCCGGGTTAGAGGTCAGCAGCTGGGCAGGTGGGCAGGTGGGCAGGTGGGCAGGTGGGGAGGGGGACGGATTGCACCTGGCTCTGGCTGATGGCAAGGCAGCCAGCAGCCAGCAGCAAGCAAGCGCTGCACATTTAGTCAAGTTAAATGAACCGCATCTATTGACTATCTCGCCATGGCAATGGCAATGGCGATGTCGATGTCGATGGCGATGGCAAATTTTGCTTTTGAAGGCAACATAAATTTTTCAAACGATTGACTCAGCAAAATGACCATGAATGTGTGACATCACCACTGCCAGCCGACAACAGCCGACATCCACCGCCATCGGCAACATGCTCATCATCATCGTCATGATGATTATAGCAAGGCTGGACAGGCAGCTGGGCTGCAGCAAATATCCAAAGGTAAACACGTGCATTGCCTGCTTTCGTTATCAGTCTTGGCCTGTCCGGTCTAGCCCGGTCCAGTTCAATCCAGTCCAGTTCAGTTCAGCTCAGACAGACCACGCCCACATTGGCAGCCTTGTGGTGCGATTTGCCGCTTTGACGTTGCTTGAATTCGTACAATTTTGTCGCCTCAGCTGAGTTGCCACAATTTTCTCGCCCCGTCCCAGCAGTAGTCTGTCTACTCTCCGCCCTGTGCTCAAGTGTTGAAAATTAGCCTTGAAAGATTTCCGCAACATTGGTTGACATTGCCCTGTCGCTTCGTTGAGCTGCTGACAGGCAATGAGTCGGTGTTTGAATGATTTGATTAGCTAATTAAGTACAACATGCATGCGACTGTTGGCTGACATGCCTCAGCTTCTACTTAGATCACGGTGGCAATATCAAAATACAACAACATCACCGCTGACATTCGCGAATGCGAATGGCTTCTGTCTGGCAACTAATAAAACGTGCGCTAAATATTTATGAACCTTCGTTTTACGACACCTTCGAAGCCAGCTGCAAACCAATGGGAAAAAGCGAAAATGCAAAGCCAAAATAAAATGCGAGAAATTGTCGTTGCCACTGGACGCTGGTCAGCGGCTTTTGCATAATTTAAACCAACAACAACAGTAACAGCGGCAGCAGCAAACAAAACTGAGCAGTATACAGAAATTAACATAAAAAACACAAAAGAAACAAAGAATTAAAAAAAAAAAAAAAAAAACAAAACAAAAATGCTAAAAAAATCTCGTTTTGTCATTACCCAGCAGCAAGAGCGAGACATAAACTGGAGTCGTTGAGCGTGAGTGCGAGCGGGATGCCAGTATCATAACAATGAAAGCTCTTTTTGTGGAAGCTGAAGTTTTGAGTGGAATGATGCCCAGAGTTGGAGAGAGAGAGAGAGAGAGAGAGAGGGAGAAGAAAAGAGAGCCGGTTAGCTTGCCTAACATTGAGATTAAATACACACACACACACAGAGCGTATGCTTATCCATATTTTATACTTTCTATTAGATTATACATACAAAATTAAGAAGACATTTCAAAAATACTAAGCAAACTGTTCGAAACAGTTAGTTATAATAAAATCAGTATAATCTAGGCAAAGACTTAATATGGGAGAGCAGCACTGCAGAGGCCTAACTACACCCTGACATTTCTTCCTTTCATACACTTATATCTGAGCTGCAGCCAATATTTAAAGCAGAGCTTTTAGAAGAATTCGCCTACGACCCAACTAAGTTGCGCAATAGAAGTCACGTTTTTTAAGCGTTTGTAAAATAAACAAGAACTAAAGAAGAAGAAAACTGCGACGCGCTGCAGATGAGTCGAGTGTGCTGTTCTTCTTCTTATTCTTGTTCTGGTGCCATAATTGTATTGCATAATTTTAGCACGCTCCAATGTAAAGTGCACACCATAAATACGCCCGGAAATATGCGGCAATATATATTGTGCACACACACATACGCATGCACATATATAGATATCTGCCTACTGGAGTTGCAAACAGACTACTTTTCTCATTACAAATTGGATTTTGCAGTCACATTTCGCTTATTGCGTTAAAAAATCTATGTAAATTCCGTTATATGCCCATGAGATGGAGGCTCTAACACGGGCTGCCCTGGCCCTTTCTTTCTCCCTCTCACTCACTCACTGAGCTTGGCCCCATTTTCATAGCATACTTTTGTGCGCCGCTTCGTGTTGCAGCTGCACGTAGCGCAGCAGCGGCATTTTGTTTGCATCTTATTATTATTATTGCCACAGAGCTACAGATACAAATGCGCACACACGCACACCAGCACATACACACACACACACATGCAAACATATAAAAAGCAGCGTCTGCCGACTGCCAAGTTATTGCGAAAATATAATTCACTGCACTCTTTTCTTTGGCACCGTTTTCCCTCCCTCTCTCGCGCTGTCTCTCTCTCTCTCTCTCTCTCTTACGCTCGCGCTCTGTCTGTTTGTTGCAAATTAGCTGTGTGGCAATGTGATAATAAAATTTTTGTGTGCATTTTCTTTTTCTTTTTTCCTTTTTTTTTTTTTTTTTTTTTGGGAAAATAAGTTTATTGTCTGCAATTGCGCAGATTATATAATCATGCTTGATAAGCTCTCGTGCCAGTGGAGCACTTTCTGCTCGAACAGGTTAAGTTTTGGGCTTAAATGAAATGCCAAATCTTAAAAAAAGACAAACTGAAGATAGACAAGAAAATTAAGATCCAATGAAGAGCTTATGGGCTAAAGCAAATGCAACAAATATATGATATAATAAAAAATAATAATAAAATATGATATAGTATAATACAATATACTAATAGAATTAAGCTAATATTTGAGCGGAATAGTTTGTGACAAAAACATAAAATATCTGGATATTTTATAATCTAAAAATACAGTTGAACAGTCTAATAGAATAAGCCCCCTCTGAATAGCTTGCAATAATTATCATCCCGTCGGGAGCTAAAAAATAGAAAGACTCTATACTATCCCATTGTATATCTCTCTTCAACTAGAATAATTGCCCCGCTCTTACTATCCACACTACTCGCGCGATGTAATCCACTCAAACCCATTGTTTGTGTGGATCTTTTTAGCAACTATGCAGAAATCGCTAGCAGTGAGCATCGTTTCAAACTCTGAGAGAGGTATCGCGGTAAAAAAGGGTATATGTGTATGTATTTGTTTTCAGGTAATAGAACAGCTCCTGCAGTAAAGTTACTGCATAAACTATATACATGCATATGTAAATATTTATATTTATAAGCAAGAATAAATATATAGTCAATATGATTAATTTACAGTAAACATTATTTATTTACTAATCAATAATTAAGTTGCCGCAAAATTAATAATTAAATAAATGAGACCTAAAAACAGAGGCACTTCTGATAGCCTCAATCAAAATATTCTACATATATGTGTGTGTGCATTCATAAATATTATATACATATGTAGATCAAATAAAATTGCAAAGCAAAATGTGCGTGAATATTTGTGAATTGAGTGAAGTACATAGCAATTACCTAACAGAACTCTCATCCTCCCATTACGCACACAGATCATAGTCTGCTTCCCACACATTTGCGCCGTTTGTTAGAGTGTACGTGTGTAGGTAAGTATATGCTCGTGTGGATCTTTTAAGTAACTCTCTCTCTCTGCGTAAAGCGTTCACCTCAGCTTTCAAGCTACACTCCGTGATCCCTTTATGAGCTTTTGAGTGTGGACTTTGAGCTTCTCTTTGGTTAACAAGATAATTGAATTACTACTTTTACGAGCTATTTCCATATGTATATAATATGTATATGCCTGACGTTGAATCCCACAGTTATTTGCAGTAATTGTTGTATGAGCTTTGGAAATTGTTAATGCCCAACATTCACGCTCAGACATCCGCAGACAAGAGCATCTTATGTATACAACATAAAAATTAATTACCCAACACTAGTTCTTATAATTCTAGGCTGTCCATCCGAAGCGACACGAGGCTGATGACGAGGCAAGACACAGTCCGAGACAGGGGCTCTGGCTAATTGTGGACTTGTGCGAGTCGTTTCATTGATTTATGGCTGCTAATTTCTACGCACGACGTTCAAAGTATTAAATAATAAACTCTAACGCGACGTCCTGCCACGAAAAAGGCATCATGAGCCGGCAGGATCTCGCTCTATGTGAACACAGACCAAACCCGTTCGGGTTGCCTGCTGTGCTGCAATGCCGTCAACGATGTCGCCTTGGAATATGAGCTTCACGCGCCTCTACCTCTCGCTCTCTCTGTCTCCCTCTGACTCTATCTCGTCTTCCTCTCTGGCCCCTCTTCTGACTTTACAAGTGTTTTGTTCTATTTTATGGGCCACTGACGCTGCGTGTGTCCCCCATGGCCACGAGCCCCCCGCGCTTACAGCCTGCACTCCTAGCAGCCACCCAGCTCGTTGGCATCTAATGAAATTAAAGGCGTAATGTAATACAGCTGGCAAAGTTTTCGCAGCGGTTATTTTCCTCGATGGTTGCTGCACGGGTTGAGTGAAGTGCCACTGTCCTCTCCTATCTGGGTAATATGAGCTGTAATCATCAGTAATTATTTTATTTATTTATTTTAGCCTGGCTTGAGTTGACTTTAAAGAGATATTACATTACATTTACATTGCAGAAAATAACAGACACAGAAGACGTTGGGTGTTGCTCAAATGTAATGCACCGATCTCTATTAATTGAGCAAGGGCCTCCTTTGTAAGCATTCATTCAAGCATGCATACTCACACACACACACACACTCATGTGAATAAATATTCCTAAGAGAGAGAACGCGCAATGTTATTGGTTAGATTGGTTCAGTTGATAGTGAGAGTGTGGTGTGGTGTGGTTTAAGCAGTGTGGTTAAATTGTGGAAGAGTTCTAACCATTGAGCTGAGAGCACAGCCTATGAGTGAAAGTTTTGCTGAGTGTGTTCATGAGGGCAAGAGATAAACTCTCTTATGCTAATGCTCTTCACACTTCACACATTTGTGTAGCTATTTCTAAATAATCTCAGTAAGCGGGAGTTTGTACTATGTTGACATATGTGGGCGTTTATATATTTTGCGTCAAACTCCGACAGTAGGTCATCGACAAAACAAGTTAGAATATAGCAAAATTTTGTAGGTATTCTTAAAAGCATATATTTCGATTTATAAAACGTGCGTTCAATAGTTTTTTAGCCGCAGAAAACTTCGATACTCATGGCATCTATAAGCGATTCGGAAAATTTCCTGCAAGCTGTGGTCGCAGCAGCAGCAGCAACAGCTACCCAGCTAGTTCAATTGACGAATAACAAGGCGGAGAATCAATGCAGTTCGGAGCCCGGGACTTCTGAGCACCCGAAGACTAGTTTAGATGAGCCAGGGCTTGAGCAGGAACTGCAGGAGCTGCACGAACTGAAGGAGCACCTAAATTGCGGTTCCAGTTGCCCAATTAAAATACGAGGTCGCAATTACACAGACATCGTGGGCCGTCGTCCCATCCATACACCCAAGATCAAGGCCACTTCCAAGGCCATTCATAAGACGCCAAAATCGACAAGAGCACGGCGAACTGCCAAAACACCAAAATCACCGAGAAAGCTGAACAACAGTCTGAAAATGTAGGACAGTGTAATTGAGTGCACCAAATGTATACCAAATATTAAATACCCTATCCTTACCCCTGCCCATCATACAGAGGCTATCGCGGCGGCACTCCCAAGAGGGCTACACCACCGAGCTTGCGTAAGAAAAAACAAATTCTCGAAATGATACCCCGTTCCGAGGTGCAGAGGCGTCCGCTGAATACGCGCAAGAGTCCCAAGTTGACTAGAAAGAGGAAAGCGTGAGTAATAGAAGGCGCTAAGTGTGGCCGGAACCTCTCTCAAACACATATCCATTCGCCTATAGAGATGATCAGAGTCCTGATGGTGCATCACCTTCGAAGCGCAGGCGCTGCGAGAAGAAGAAGACACTGGTGAACGAAAAGAAGAAAAAATGCAAATCGTCCCTATCAGACGATAATCAGCAAGATGGACAGAAGTCGTCCAGCTCACCTGAAGTGGCCGAAATGGAGACAACCGAGTCTGAAACCATATGTCAGGATAAGTTTGAGTCCGACTCCGTCGAACAACATGTAGCTCCCCTAAATGAGGCAGAGAGTACTCCCGAAATTCTGGACTTGAGCCAAACACTCAGTGACATTCAAAATGCCGATGATTCCAACGAGGTTACGCTGACATATGAAAAGGGACAGCAGGTGGACCTGTTGGATCTGCAATCAGATGTAAGTATCGACGGAGAAGACGACGACGATGATGACGACGACAATGGCGATGGCGACAGCGATAGCGACAGCGACAGCGACAGCGACGGCGACGGCGACGGCGACGGGGACGGGGACGATGAAACCGAAGATCAGCAACCGAACAATGGATATATACCCAATAATGAGGAAGTTCTGCAGGTGAGGGAAGGCCAACGATCGAATCCGCAAAGCCAGCCGAAAAACACTCGTAAGAGCGGATGTAATATGATGTGACGATTGTCAACGTATATATATATATAAATGTATGTATTATAAAAGTAGGGTTTTTTAAAATATGTTTCGGTAAGCGAGTTCAATAAAAATTCATATTAGCGATGCTAATACCGATCAATATACATACAATACGAAAGTTATCAGCTCTCAATAATACAATTCCACATACATATTTATATAAGAATGATATGGAGTCTAAGTATCTGCGCACACACACACACATGCACACACAAATGAGCATATACTTGAGCAATGAGTTGATTCCATGCGTTAGCAGCAAGAGAATAGAATCCACACAGGAGCGCAGCGCAAATGGGATCGTGAGTGTAACGCTAAGAGTTGCTGTTGAGTGTTGTTGGTCCGATGTTCATACACACACATTTACATAGGAATAATCCGCTCAAGTGTGCGGCCCTATTGAAGTAAAAGGAATAATAAAAGAGCTCAATAATTGGAAAAATTGCCTTGAGCAAAAGAGAACAATATTTGCAAGTTGAATTGAGCGTAATTCTAATTGCAGAGCGAAAGCATTTGAAAAAGGGGAAGTTGAATGGGGCGCAACTCTAAATGCCGATTTTTGCGTACAGGTATAAATACATACATACATATATGTATATATACTTGCACTATAATTCAATTTGTGTAGACTTTTATAGATCAATATTTCATTGTTAGATTGATTGACTACTGCAACTCGCTAAGCAGCTGGCTCTACTTTTATCCCAATTCAATGTCGGATACTAGTTTGCTCTTCGCCTATTTATAGTGCCTGAAAAATTCATATTTTGACGGATTTGTTCTCACCAAGAAATGATTGAATGGAGTCCGAAAGGAAGTCGCAGCTGCGATGGCAAAAACTTTCTGCGAAACGAAAAACTTGAGTTTGCAAAAAATTCATTTTAGTGACGCCCGTAAAACTACAAAGCTGAGTGCCATGCCCACTCGCAGGCAATGACAAAGTACTATGTATGTGTCGGGCACTACAAGGTGGGTCCCACCATTCGCTTCCACGCCCCTCCGATCAACATTGTTGTTGTCGTCGCCCCAGGCCCACGTAAGTTTTTAGAGGCTTAATTAAATGCATAAACTTCTAGGCATAAATACAGTTGCCCTTACTCTCCCGCTCTCACGCTCGCTGTCTCTCTTTAGCTCTCTTCGCTTATTCCGCCTTTTGTGCTCGCCTGCTCGTGTCACCCATAGCGAAGCAGCATGGGACATCTTTTTTGAGTTTTACATTGTTTACGTACTATGTCATAGTTACATATATGTGTGTGTGTGTGCGTGGCTGTGTGTGTTCTTGCTAGCTTTTTGGTAAAGTTCTTAGCTAAAGCGTTGCAATTATATTGATTGAATTTTGCGGTGCTGCCTTTTGCCAACAACAAAATACTGTGCGACACACACACACACACACACATACGCACACGCACACTCGAGGACACGCAGACACTTTTACGCCCACATGGCGCCGCAGCATTTGTGCACAGCAGGCGGGCGTGGCACTTGCTGTGCTTTAAGCACTTAACACCTTTACCACAAACGCATTTAGCACCTGGCATTAACATTTCTTAATAGCAGCGGCAAAAATTTGCGACTTTTTGGTTAATTAGTGAATAAAATGCGAAAAGTACATATTTATATTTACATGAATTTATATTATATTTAAGTATTATGCAAGAACTCTTTATGCTTCCCAAAGAAACTTAAGGTTTAATAAAATTGAACTTGCATTTGATTAATTTGAATAACTATATTATAAAAAAAAAAAAAATTCTTTCTCTTTTTTATTTTATAATAATTTTATATAAATTCTCTTTTATTATAAATTTACTTTTATAATTCAAAATAAATTATAGAATATTAACTAAATTATTTAGCTGGGTTATAAAATTAAAAATAAATAGATTATTCCTTTGAAAATAAATTTTAAGAACATTTGAGCTTTTTCTGCTAAGTACTTTTAGGTTTTTTTGAGAGCTTTGAGTCTTTTAAGTTGTTAATTAGAGCCTTAAGATTTTTTTAGAATAAAACTAGAGGAGAGCCTATAGATATTTATTTTTTTTTGTAGAATAAAAGGAGAGGAGAGCCTATAGATATTTATATATTTAGTTATTTATTTATTTATTTATTTATTTCTGTCTTTATTTATTTATTTATTATTTATTTCTTTTGTATCTATTTATTTAGTTATTTATTTATTTCTGTCTTTTTATTTATTTATTATTTATTTATATATTTATATATTTTTATATTTATATATTTATTTATTTTTATATAGTTATATATATATATAATTTGTTCAAAATATATATTATATATATTATTTCATACTCTTGTATTGCAAATTAATATTTTTATTTATGCTCTTTCTTCGTTTGCTAGACTTTTCAACCCGCATTATTATTTTACATTTTGTTCTATTTTTACAATTACTTTATATAGAAAAATTGCTAATAGGGCATCATTAGAAGTTGGCTTCAGTCTGTCTTACAATCGACATATAATGATAAATAATGATAAACTCAAATAAATTATATACTTATATATATATTAGCTATTTTATTGTTTGACTATTTTGTTGCAGTTGTTTTTATTTTACGTTAGTTGAAATCTATTTGAAATGCAACTTTGTGCGTCAAGGCATAAATCTTCGGCACAAATGGCCAAACAGCGGCCAAACTGTGTGTGTGAGAGGACGGAACGAAAAGAAAGTGTGAGATAGCCAGAGACGGGAGAGAGGGAGAGAAGGAGGGTGTGTGCCCTGTGAGGCAGCAAAGCGTAACTGCGAAACGGCAGTAGCATATGTTGTGCTTTTCTATATATTGTCGCAACATCAGTCAGGATTAGTTGTAGAACTTTACCATTGCTAGCCTAGACCCGGTTTCTAGTCCTTGCATCCTCCGTCTCCTGCTCGTCGACCCACGCGTTCGCCTACCACCCAGTGCTTGCAAGTCATTCTCATCTTGTTTGCCATGCTGTAACCGTCTCGCTGCGTGCTCCTAACATGGCAGCAGTTGCCCCAACGTTTCATTGCCTCCTTCCCTTCTCCTCCTCCTCCTCCTGCTCCACTCCATCTCCATCCGACTTCTGCCAGCAGCTGGCTCTCTTCAGTAGCTTCTACTGCTTCATACCTCTGCTGCCTGTTGTTAGTCTTGTCCTTGTTGTCTTGTCAGTGTGAGTTTTGTTATTGTGCTGATGTTGTTGTTGTTGTTGTTGTTGCTGCTCTTACTTGGCTCTCTGTTTGTGTTTCTGGCCCGCCTTCACTGCCTGAAAAGTTGCTGGCATTTTCTTTGCCCTCATTGCTGCTGCTGTTGTCGTTGTCTGTTGTCTGTTGCTGTTGCTGTTGCTGTTGCTTTGCTATAGCACTTCACGTATAGATGCTTGGGGCCATGGAAATTAGTTGCATATAAATTCCACACAAAAAATTCCTAGACACATTTTGCAATGACAAACGTGTCGCGATTTTAGTTATACTATTTAAGGTCACAAGTGCAAAATGTAAATTAGGCGAATGCATAAGATAAAGCAAAAAGCAAATTTCAAATTACGCTGTTTGGGATTTAGTCTAGAGTATCATTAAATAGTTTCTATTGTATTTAATATATTTTTAAAATTTTTATATTTCATGAACAGATTTTTCTCTTGATTCATAAAGATTAAGTTTAAGTATTTTTCGAATGATTAATATGTGTAGTAAGGAATAAAGTATCTTTTAAATAAAAATAATGTATTCATTTCATACCTGAAAAGCAAAAAACAAAGCCGAAAGAAAAAATAGGCTCTGTTAAATTTTATATTTTTATCGTAAAATGACAAATAAAAATGTTCAAAAAAATGTACGAGGCAAAAAGCGATTGAATATGCCTAAATTTGTTTTTGATTTTACTCTCATATATTATTTAAAATTTCCATACAAATCTTTATATATACATATATATTTTTTTTTACCAAAAAATGTTTATTGAAAGTGATGTGTTTGCTATTGTTAGTTTTTGTTTCTTTTCTATTTATATTTTCAATTAATTTTATTTTAAAATAACCCTTTAGCCCTATCCCAAATGCAGAAAGTCCTTTGAAGCGTCTTGCATATTTTATTTAACAATTGTTAATTAATTTTACGCATGCAGCAAAATATTTTGCTAATCTGTCTTTTTTTGTGCATTTAACTCTTTTTGTTTATATATAAATTTCATATAAAGTTTCGCTCTGGCTTTCTACCTAGTTGAGAGAGTTTGCTGGGGAATATTTATTTATTAAACGCTGACAGCTACAAACGTTCAACTAATTATGTTTTTTAATTAGGCGTATGACGTGATTTGGCTCGTTAAGCAAATTAGTTGTATTTAAGCGAATAAATTCATGCAAATACATTGAAACTTATATATTTATATGTGTAAGAGAGAAATGATATCTGTATTAGTGACTGCATAAATTGGCTCAATCAAAAGTATTTAATTTAAATTGTACTTAACAAATAAAAACAAGCATTTATTGGCGCTTTGATTAATGGGCAATAGGCAATGCTGTTGATTAATCAATCTCAGTTGCATTTCCAGCCCAAAAAAGAAAACAAAAATCAATTAAAAATGTGCAAATCTGGACGTGTGCAGTAAAATTGGCTTAGGATGCATAGCATAGTTTTAACTTAATTTAACTTAGTTTAATTTGTAACAAATGTGTTATTTTTAAAACTAAAAAAAAATATATATATATTTTAAATAAACTAAATATATTATGAAATAAAAATATATAATAAATAAATTACCTTATAAATTTATTTTATTCATAATAGATATGTGCAATCATATTTTAAATATATAAATTAATTTGTATCAGAAATGAGAATGTAAAAGAAAGAAAAATTTAATAGTTCAATTTCATTAATTTCTGGAAGAATTTTTATATATATTAATTTTATATATATTTTTTTCATATATATATTTTTATTTATAACAGTTCATTAAGGGTTCGGCGCATCTGGAAGTCGAGTAGTCTGGAACTGTTTGTATATAGCAAGTGGAACACAGAATATTTGCTCTCCTACATTACATTTCTCTGGTCAACTAAAAATACAAAACATTTTCTGAACAGCTTTGCAAAGCATTTCAAATTTAAAAAATAAATTTGTATGGGATTCTTGATATTCTGAAAGATATTTAAGGCGCAAGTTTTACTACTATTTACTATTATATATTATAAATATTAAAAATATATAAAATACCAATACTATATACTAAATACATCTTTGGATCATTCTCTCGCAAGGAAGCAATAATTATTATTAATAATTCCAAGTCTTTCTCGCAACAATATTTAGTAAACTTTTCCGATCAGCTCAGATCCAAATATGGTTTTCTTCCTTTTTTATTTTCTAATTAAATATGGCTATAATGAAAATGATCTGTAATTTGCAATTCAAATAAAGTGAGCCAAGCGGAAAGCTCGCATCAGAAATGTAAATAAAACATATCAAATGCCGGCTGACAGCTAATTTGTCAACGCAAACGAAATATTTATGAGTGACACGACATTTTTTGTATAAAACAAACGATATTGTTTTATTTAATTTCGAATTTCAACTGTCGCCTGACATTAACAATTCAAAAAAACAAATAGCTCTCTCAAATATTTGGTGAATATACACATATTTTTTTTTATAAATTATATATATGCAGATGGCCAGAGATTGGGCTGTCAGCAGCGCGGCTGACGTGATGTGACTTGTGGCCGAAAATCAACAAACAATTTTATAATTCGGCCAACTGAATAGACACACACACACTCACACACATGTAGCACACACTCATTTTTTTGGCTTGCAAAATTTGGTCGATTTTCTAATTACAATTTTTGGGCTATAAATTTTTCGTCATGCGGCTGACAGCTTTCAGCTTCCAGGTAACCGCAACAAAGCTAAAGAAAACAAAACGAACTGCGCAAAAGAGGAGCCAAAAATGAGCAAATGTTAATAATAATATTTACAGCTAGCAATGAATCGAAACGGAAGTGGCAAATGGCAGGTGTGCGGGCAGGGGGAGGGGGAATGGCGGAACAAGAGGCAACACCGAACAGCAAACAATATGCCGGACGCCAACGCGAATGCGTTAAACAAATAAATTAACGTCATTCGCTGCAAATCTGCAACATATTTGGTTAATATCGAAAAAGCCTTTTCCCATATGCAAATTTCAGCTGGCAAATTGTAAATTGGCTCGCCTAAACCAGGCAGCATATATAAATGTGTGTGCGTGTGTGTGCATAGCAACAATTTGCACAAAAGTCGGCAACGATTTTGTTTAATAAACTGCTTAAATATTTACACAAACAATAATTGCTCTGTGCGTGGGAGATGAGCGATGAGCGAATTAGTCGCTTGGCTCGAATCTGATTCGAAATACACTTCCCATGGATGGATAGTATGACATTATATCAATAGTATTATCTTAGTGGGTATTACGAAAGAAGCACTATAAATTAAAGAGAAATGGATTAAGGGAGAGGGATATAAATAGAGGGGGTCGATGGATATGTACAGAGAGACAGAGAGAGAGGAGTACGAAATAGTAAGCGAGGAGAAAAAGCGATATTAATCGTGTGAGAGAGAGTGAGAAAGAGAGGAGAGAGAGAGAGAGAGAGGAGGAAATAGTGATACAGAAATATAGAAAGAAAAGGTAATAGAGACGTAAAGAAGGATAGAGAGTGATAGCACATGAGAGAGAGAGAGAGAGAGAGAGAGAGTAAAAGGATGACCATGTGAATGAAAGAGAGAGGTAAATAGAGTGAGCAGCAGAGGAGCAGTGCAAGAGAGCAGGAGAGAAACGCCAGGAAAGAAATAGTGCGTGATAGACGGAATGAAACAATTAGATAGATACAGCGGGATGAAGAGACTGACGGCAGGAAAGCGAGCAATGCAAGAGGAGACTAAGAAGAGAGCGTGAAATACAGATATTCCAGCTAGCAAAACTTCTTCTACTCTCTGGTCGTATTTCTACAGAGAGACACAGTTTGAAGCATAAATCTTGGTTTAGAGTAAGAAACAATAAATATTGATATAATATAATATATTATGATTTATAATTCCTACCCAAATAATAGATATTTGGCTATTCATTTCATACATTCTAAAGCTACTTAGTTCTATTGCTAGATAGATTTTATTCGGCTCTTTTCATTTATTTATATTTTTATGTTTTCCATGATACATTTTATAATTTACGAATCGTTTGTTAATTACTATTGAAGTACTGCATGCCAATTCTTAGTGCGTAGCTCTAGGGGTATATGCAATGCCTACTCTCGCTCAATTTCGTATATATGAAAGTACCGTAAATGAACTAATCTATCTATATTTTATGCACAGTGCCACATGCATCATCACTAGTTGCATATGCCCCAAAGGCGCTCAACTGCTGTCGATTGTAGCTCGGAGCTGGGAAATTGTTTGATATTTGCATAGGTCGCGTATTTTGTGATTCACGGCTTAGCAAATAGATTTTCAATATGCTCTGCAAGTATGTGTGTGTGTGTGTGTGGTTGTGTGTGTGTGTGTGCGAAACAGTTCATTGTATAGCTCAGTAATTACATTGTATTTATTTGTGCTGTTTTCGATAGTTAGTTGCACTCCCCGCGCGGGCCGTGGGGCATGTTGCAAGTGTGGCAGGTGCTCGACCCAACCGTTTCCAGCATAATTATTGCAATTTATTTTGTTGCCAGAATCGGTGCAAACTATTTACACACAACTGTGTGTGTGTGTGTGTGTGTGTGTGTGTGTGTGTGTGCGTGTGCGTGTGTGCGAGCACTGCAAATTGCATGAAGAGTTTACTTGTCGGTCGCACTTCATTATATAGTCGTATAACTATTTGATGCCCCACCCCCTCCCATCGCCCAATCGCCCAGCCAATCAATCAAGCGCTAAATGCAATATGCATGAAATGCATTTGTTGAGCTTGCAATTTGATTTGGCACAGGTTTTCCTTCCAACTCTGTTGCAATCCATGAAATAGCCCCCGGGTTTTGTGGATTTACTGTTTGTGTAATTGTTTATAATTTATATAAATTAAGAAGTTAATTCAAGTATAGTGTATGAATTCTCTGTTCATTATCTATAAAGATCTGAAATCATTGCACATAGAAATTGATATTCATGCAACTATCTGCAACAGACATCAGAAAGAGGAGAAGCAGCTGAAGACACTTCAATGTCCTTCAGCTGGACCAAGCCATGTCCCTCCATCTGTCTGTTCCCCTATGCCTCTGTCCTGCTGTTCTGGACAGGTGGGCAAATGCATGAGCGGACATTTTTTATTCCTATCCACATTTGAGAGCTCATTCCATTTCTATATTTTAGATTATTGTTGAAATATCGTCTAGGCCTCTCTGATGAATACATTATATTATTATTATTATATACAATATATATATATATATATATATACAATATATATCGCCTTTAGACAATTAATTTGTAGCCCCCACATTCCCCACTAGAATGACTAGAATTGCAGCTCTGCACAAGCAGCAGGATATCCTCTCGTCGGGCAGTTCTGCCTAGTATTGTTGCTCTATTAATATATAGCTGTTCATTCAAGACTTGGCCAAGATTTGTTTAGGCCAGGAAAAATATGTATATCACTATAGAGAGCACAGTTCTCTCCTGTAAATTGAAGTAAGAACAACTGAAGTTGTCTTCCACAAAATTCAATTGGTATCTGGAGCTCGCTACAGCCTTCGCCTTTCACTGCCGCTTGGTCATTTGTCGCTGATATTTATGCGTATTTGCAGGATATTTAATTAAAGTTCAGCTCCCGCCATAGCCAAAAATCCTTTAAATGGGCTCAGCAGGAAACTTTAGAGCGGCATCCAGCCAGGTGTTTAGTTGTGTGCCAAAAAAAAAAGCAAAAAATCATGTTCTCAAAATTTATGCGCCCCAACTTTGCACGGCAAAGTTTTAAGCTCGTCTCCTGCTCAGATGTGGGCACCTTTTAAAGTTCTTTGGCTTTCGGGGCCAGATAAGGCTCACGGCTAACTAAAGTTTGGCACTCATAGCGAAATTAATTAAATGCGCGCATACCTTGCCTCGCCTCACGACTCACGACACAGGAGTCACGACTCACGACTGCGACCATAAAGTGAGCACAAAGCCGGCGATTTAATTGTGCCCAGCCAATAATAATTGGCCAAAGCGGCTTAGCGGCAAATGTAAACCGTTTGCCAGGTGCACAGCCCGAGGCTTTTGGCTAACTGCTGCGAGCATTGTGCTGCACCATCTAACTGTAAGTGTTTTCTGAAGGGGCCGATAAGCCTGTTTGAAACATCAAGATCGTTTTATACCCTTTGAAGTAGTTAAAATATCACAGAATATTTTGTATATATGAAAAAAAAAAAGTAAATAAAATTAAATATAAATTTATTTAAAAATTATTTTATACCGCAATTATATTCAAATTTGTGTAGGGTATCTCCAAGTCGATGCTTTAATGTGTCAATTTCCTGTGCTTCTAAAGAGTCCGACAAGATTGTTTTCTAGTAAAAATTTTTCTAAGTCGTTTGAAATAATATTTAAAAAATATTTTAAATATATTTAAAGCTATATATATATTATATACAATTTGGTATAAGGTATAAGGTATAAGGTTTGGTACAATCTCCAAGTCTATGTTTCAATGTGTAAATCACCTGTGTTTCTAAAGAGCCAGATAAGATTGTTTTTTACGAAAGGTATTTTAGAACTGTATAATTGAAATAGTTAAATTATCAAAGAATTTTTGAGAACAAATTAAACAAAAAAACTTTTAGATTAATTTTATAAACAAATTTGTATAAGGCATCTTCAAGTCGATGATTCCATGTATCAATTGCTGCCCTGTTCATTGTCTTTGGGTCTGGCTTGCGGCTTTCCCCGCTGAACTTATCGAAAGTTATGCCCAGACGTACCTAAAGAGTCGCTAATGCCAGTTAGTTGTTTTTATTTATTTATTTTCCTACTCTTCTTTCGAATATCCTTTCCCGCGAGCTGCTGGCTTCTCCCTCTGTATGGCAACGCAGCCGTATTACTTTAAGCAGCTTAAATACTTTGGCTCTGCGTGTGCCAGTGTGCGTGTGTGCTCGTGTCTGATTGTCTGAGCTCCATTGTTAACTGTCTTAGCAGTCGACTAAAAAATTGATGGGATATAATCAAAATTTGATGGAATTTCAGAAATATACATATACGTACATGCTGACATTGCATATGTCGATTGTTATCGATAGCTTAAGCTAGAGTTTAGGTAATTAAGGTATTCTTTAAATAATAAAAGAAGTTTATATATTTTGAATTTATTTTTAGTGTTTCGACTGTCGTCCACAATTTAATGGAATGCCAGCAGGCAGCTGATTGAGTCTATCGACATATCGATTATTATTGATAGCAAGCATTTAGGTAATTAAGGCATTATTTAAATAATAACAGAAATCTATATATTTGGACTTTGTTTATAGTGTATCATCATTTATTTGTCTATCGATAGTCTTTGATTATTATCGATATCATTAAGCTTTGTTTAATATTCTATTATCTACAAAGCATTTGGCTTTATCCGAAATCCTTGTGAGTTGCACGTAATATGAGCAGCAGCAGCAACAACAACAACAATAGCAACAACAACAACAACAACAACAACAGCAGCTGCAGCAAGTAACTGTATAATGTTAACTCGACTGCTTCATGGACAGTTTGATTTTCATTACCCAAAAAAAAGAAGAAAAAAATGAGAACTTCGCATCGATGAGCTGCATCAGGAGCCACAGCAAACACAAACGCTAAGGACAGGACAGCAGACCCCATACAGGACAGTTCACTGATGGGTTGTTTTCTCTTCTTCTTCCCCATTTCTTTTTTTATCCAGTCCATGTCCATCAAGAGGTTGTCTGAACAGGCTGCAAGGTTTGTCTAGAGAATAGCCATAGAGCACACACTTGGGCCAAGTCAAGTCAGTCTGAGCGCTGAGTGCTGAATAGTTGAAATGCGACTCCTCATCATCATCATCATCAGCAGCAGCAGCAGCAGCAGCAGCAACAGCAAACAACATTATTATCAGCAGCAGCATCATCATCATGAGCATCAATGGGTATTCGGCGGCTGGCGAGTTGTTCAGCTGCTGTGGCCAAGAAAGCCAGCGAAGCAAATTGTTTTTAATTAAAAGTAAACAATATCAATTCATTCGACAGTTATCCAGTTATGCTGCTGACAAGGCTTGCAGCTTTAGATTCAGTTCCAGCTCCAGCTCCAGCTCCTTCGCCTACACCTACAACTGCTCCTGCTGCTCCTGTCTGGTCTGCATTGTTTGCCAGGGATTAAGAGAGCACAAAAAAAAAAGAAATTCTCATACACACACACGTGGGCGGGCGAGTCTGACATGACCTGTCTATACCTATATCAATATCTATATTTATAGCTATACTCGCCTCTACATACATATATCTATTATATATATGTGTATACATATTTATATATATATCAATTTATATAGCCGCCAGCAGTTTTTGAGCATTATTAATTGTATTGGTTGAACGCTTAAATTTGCAGCTTACTTTACTTTTATTTTGTTTATTTATTTTCTTTTAGATTCCGCTCGCTCCTCCTGCTCCCGTCATAAAGTTTTCTTTTGCAACTGCTTTCCCATTTTAATCAAGCTACTCTTCCCTTTTTTTTATTTGTTGCTAAACTTTGTTGCACTTTTAATTGGTCTGCACATTTTTCGAGTTTGTTCTATGATTTTGTATTTATATATTTGTATATTTATATTTTTATTTATATATTTATTTGATGATCAGCACAAAAAGTTGGCCAATGTCCATTAATTTTAGTGTGCTCTGGTTGAATACAAATCTATATATATACATATAAAGATTTTATGGAAGTTAATAAATAATAAATAATAAATAATTAATAATAAAAAATAATAAATAATAAATAATAAATAATAAATAATAAATAATAAATAATAAATAATAAATAATAAATATATAATAAATAATAAATAAAATGTATTCAAAGTCCAAATCAAAAATAAGAAATGAAAAATTTGTTGTTTTCTTTTAAATAATATACAAAAATTATTAAAAGCATTTTAATATAAAATATCTGTTAATACCGTGCAATGCAATATTAATTTATATATATATTTGTCCTCGTCCATTAAAGATGAATTAAACCTATTTAAAATATTCAGCTATACAAATTTTAGCAGAATTTTGTCATATTTTTAGAAATTTTTAAAAAACAGAAACAAATCTTCCGCCTTACCATAAATACACTTCATTCAATTCAAGTTGGTCCCCTCTAAATATACAGAGTAACTGCTCTTCTAGTACTCGGGACTCTATTCTACTCTAGATGCCATTCTCTATATACAAATATATGCACCTACAAGTAGTAATTCTCACAGCTAACAGGACTGCTTGACGAGTCGAGTTAAATCACCTTATAAAAAATAGAAAAAATCGCTGTACAGAGCTCTAATAATATTCCACATACGCAGCGTATGCAAAGTGCGCAGACTACAGTGGGGGGCAGCGGGAGGGCGGTCTCTGTTGTGGTCCCTCATCATCATTATGAATTTTCGACTGCTGCTGCTGCTGCTGCTGCTGTTGCTCCCTGTGGGCTGGTCTGGTGTGCTGCTCTTGTGTTTGTTGAAAGGAAATACATACGTGCGCATTCATTTCATTTCCGTTTTGTGTCAGCGACGAGGAACGTGTCGGACGGGGAGGGCGGGCCAGGGTGTTACCATGACTATGTCTCAGTAGGTTCTCTACTCTGTATGTGTGTGTGTGTCCAACTATTTATTTTTATGACATAATGTAGCTACAGTTGCGATTGCCAGGCCACCCTCGGCGCCCCTCTCCCTGCGCCCGTTCGTCTCCCTCTGCCACTGTGAATATTGCCATCTAAATATGTGAAAATTGCTCATTTGAAATGTTACCAGAGCAATATGTGTAGAGAATGGGAAGGTTGGACTGAAGACTGGGCTGCTCAGATGCGGGGGTTGGGGGAATGGCTAGGCAAATTGCCTGTCAGAAATTTTGTAGCCAATTTGTTTTGGTTTCGCTTCTGTTTTTATTTTCTTTCCTTTTTTTCGTTTTTCGTTTTTCGTTTTCCCGATGCTTATCGAAAGTGCTTTGACGCTTGAATTGTTGTGATAAATACAGCATTTGAAAATGTTTCTTACACCAAATATAAATTGTTTGTTAAATATAATATTATGGGAAATCTGCGCTTAAGCGAAACAGCAAAGCATTGAAAGGCTTTTAGGCTTTTCAGATTGAAACTATAATAGAAATGCACTGCACCGAATATCTTAAGTTGTGTAAGACTTGAGCCTATAAAAACTCAAGAATATATTTCTAAATATTTGTCAATAAATAAATATGAACTGATATACATTATGGACCAGAGCAGCAGTTCAATTGTGACTTGAATCAATTCAAATACGTTTATTCATAATATATTCAACATTTATTTGTTTACATTTGCTTATTAAATAATACATATAATAAGGACTCGTATTTAATATCACATATATCTATAGACATTTATTTGCCTATAATATATTATATGCAGAGTCCAGTCTCCCTCACAACATTTAATGAATTTCCACGCAAATGGTAAATGATGATAAATATGCTTAAGTAATGGAAATGTTAAGCAGATCCTTTAAAGTGCTTCGGGCTCTGGGCGAGTGCCGCGAAAAGGTCCCAGGACAAAAGCGCTGCTCCTGCTCCTGCTGCTGCTGCTGCTGCTGCTCCTGTTGGCGCTGCTAGTTTCGCCGGCTATCGCGCTTTGCCATTTTTCTATTCTCTACACTTCTTTTATATGCTCGACGGCGAAATAATCTCATGCCTTCTAAAATACCCTGTGAATGGGTATTTCGAGCAGGTAATGCAACTTGTTTTGTGAGAGAATTCAACTAAATTGAATCAGGATTTCAGAGAGCAAAAAGTCGACAGATTTTATGGACCCACATTATTGGAAATGAATAAAAAGTCGATAACAATCGAAAAACAGAAACATAAACAAAAATTTTAAAACATGTTTTTAATGTATTTAATTGAATACAAAGCACTGTAAATAGACTTGAATGCTAGATAATAATAAACCGATAACAATTAATGCTAGTCTGATAGGAGTAATAATTAATAATATACAATATAAATATTTGGTATAAGCTATATATACGAAATTCACAGAAAATATTCCGAATAATATTGTTATCGATAGTTATGTGGTCAATCGATAATTTATACAATCAAAGCTGAACTCTTTGGAGATTAAAGACTTGCTTAATTTGTTTTTAATTCATTAACAAATCTATCTATCCAGCAATATTTTGCAAGGGTATTCAGCAGTCAGTTTTTGACTGCAGCATTTGTTTTTTTTTTTTTTTCGTTGTTTGTTAAACTGTTTTACCTGCTTTGTATGCAACGTCTGCTATCAGTTGTTGCATTTGAAAAGACGAGTGCACTTTTGTGCCTCAACAAGCCCAAAAGTAACACTCGAGTCCTGGCTGCCTCCTCTCTCCCACACAGCTGCCATACCGCCAGCAGCTGGGCATTATCAGCAGGAGACCAACGGCTGCTTAAAAACGGTAAAATATGTAGGCATATACATATACACATATATATGTATATTTTTATGTGTGTATTGCTAATGGGAATAGTCCGAGTATATATGAAATTGTAGGCTGTAGGGTCAGCTTTAAGGCCTCTTTGGCCTTTTGGCCTTTCGGCTGCTGGCTTTGGTAATCTTCAGCTGATGGAACAACTTGTCGCTGGCTGACATTATGACAGGAGCCGGTACTGGGTGGGTTGGCCGGGTACGCCTAACTAACTTCCTGAACATGGCCAGATGACTTGTATGTGCCTGCTGCAGCTCTTCAATCTATTGTCTGGCAGGAGCCCGTACACGTTGTCATTGGCATACTTCGGCGAAAAGGCAACATCTAGCCTACAGCTGACAGCAGCGAAGAGTAGCCCAGATAGAGGGGCAGGGAGTCAGTTAGACAGAGAGAGAGAGAAAGAGAGAGAGAGAGAGAGAGAGGGAGGCAGAGCGAGAGAGATAGAGCCATATCAAGGCGCTAAAGATGTACATAGATATGTCGTGGCTTGGTCTGCTCTTCTTTTTACGCATGTGTGTGTCTGTGTGTGTGCGGATCAATGGAAGTACGTGCCACTTGTTAACGCACAATGGAGTCTTTCACAACACTGATTGATGCCCCAGCAAGGACACTGAAAGGATGTTATGCAGTTTGGAGCATGCCACAAGCCCTGTTGCTGCCGCTCTCGCCTCCCCTTTCGCTTTCCCTCTGCCCTTTCCTCGCTTTCTGTTTAGAAGACTTAAAACCTATTACTTAAGTGAGTTTGTTCAATTGAGCTGTTGATAATCATGAAGCATAAATCTCTTTTCGGTTAGGCAAATTGAATAAGCAGGAAATTTGCCATTTCTAGTTGAGAAAAATGCACAAACTAAGCTATGTTCCTAGTTGAATAATGTGTAAATGGAAATTGCATATAACTTTCACATAATTCAAAATTAAAAACAAATTAGAGATACAATAATATGTATTTAAGTTTCAGTCTATAATTGAAAGTATTTTTTCTTATAGCTGACTTTAGTTTCTTTTTGTGTTTGATAGCAAAGATCCTCTTACATATTTATTTCATATGCACTTGCCTGACTATATGGACTGGTTTTTCTACTTCTCGCTCTCTCACTCTCCCTCTCTCCCATTCTCTGCCTCTCTCTTTCTCTTTCTCTCTAGCAGCGCTCGATCCCTATAGCTAGGCGTCGGCTTACAACACTTTTTGGCAAATGTTTGCCAAATATTGACAGAGCTATTATGCAGCGTGTACAAATTAATAGCAATAGCTGGGTAAACAGCACACACAAATACAGACGCACACGCATACATATTCAGCTACTAACACACACACACATATTCGCACATTGAGCGAATGTCTTTCAGTTCTAGCAAAATCTCTTGAATGCTGTTTGCGTGTTTGTACGTGTCTTTGTTGGCAAATTAACACACACTCATACACATGCACACACTCACAAACACACATCAACGCATTTATAGACACATGCATGAGTCCTACATAAACATATACACAGGTTAGTCAAACAAAAATCGTTGCCTACCTTTGCGGGCAGCGTATTTATTTACACTTTTCAACTGGCTTACCGCACGCAGACTGGGAAAGAGAGAGAGAGAGAAAGAGAGAAAGAAGATGTGGGAGAGAGAGAGATAGTTGGCTGCCTGTTCATATATAACATTTGGCAGTTATGCAAACACAAGTGAAACAGCTGGAAGTATTTCGCTTTTTTATGAAACTTGCAAAATTTATCAAAATTGATTTTGAATATTGCATTTGAATACATGTATAAATGTATACTTATATAGATGTATATATACGTATGAATAAATGTATGTTCTGATTCGTAGTTTTGCAAATATCAATTATAGTTAATATAAGCCTGTATGCACAGAAATCGATAAGTATCGATACTCCTATTTGTGATGATAAATATGTTGACATCAGTTTGTGAATACCTTATTAGTATACCTTATATTCGATTAAAGCTCTGCTAAATTGATCAAAATCGAGTTTCAGTTGTATACTTTAAATTTTTTGAAGCAATGTCTCAAAGATTTGGCATATAGTTTCCCTTAAGTCTAGTTTATAATGGAATTAAGCTCAATAGGAGATATTTCTTCGGTATTTACAACATGTGCTTGACTTTCTACATTTACCATCTCGTTTTTACCTTCTCATTCCCTTGTTAAACTTAAATCCATATTGAACTTTTCCACTTTCAATTTCATCTACTTTATGCACTGCACCTTTTTGCCAACCTTTCACACTAATTAGCAACATTTCCGAGGGCAGTTTTAAACTTGGCTGCAATCCTTTCACTTTTTAGCATTACCTATATTAGTTTTGTTTTTTCTTTCACTTTCTAGTATTTCTTTTTTGTCCATTTTATGCCATGGCATGGATAACAAAACCTAAAAAGGAGAAATAGAAAAGAAAAGCTGGGGCCAGGCGTCAGCTAATTAGGCGCGCTGAATGAAGTCAAGCTAATGGAATGGGATCATGCCCTCGACCCACTTGGCGGTGCAGTGGGTCGACGTGATAGCTTCAAGTTATAGTTGACGCTGAAATTTTGTGCCAGCTGCCGGCTAATGAAGTTACCACAAAGTGAAAGCCGTCCAGACTACGAGCTGCTACCTACTACGTTGCAGGCGCTAATTAATTAGCGCCCCTTTTATTTCATCTGGTTTTCATCAGTTTTTATTATTTCTATATTTTGTATTTCTATTTTTGCTCTTACCTCGTTTCGAGCGCCCACTGGCTAATGAGCCGCGTGAACTGCGTCAGTGGGTCATGACTCTGGAATCTTTCGGATATTGCGAAGAGCACACGGAATACAAATCCTTGGATAAATCACGAATTGTCGTTCATTTATGGTAGAAATTGATTTTGAATATAATTGTATTAAATGAATTTTTGAATAAGATTTCTGATAAGTGACTAGATTCGATGCAAAGGTTTGTCGGTCAAGCTGATATCAATCCTCTGTCAATCAACCGACTTGTTAGACAGCCATTCAGTCAGCCAATTAGCCATCAGGCAGTCATTGAGTTAGTCCAGCTATCAAAGTATCGGGCAGTTAATCAGGCAGTCAGCCGGGCAGTCAGTGAGCTAATCCTCCAGTTGTCATTAACCAGTTAACCAGGACAGTCAATCAGTTAGTCAATACGTCAATATATTAGATATGAAGACAAGCAGTCAATTAATAAGTGAAGCAGCCTGTCAGACCAGCTCATTGAGTCTTACAAGACAGTCAATCAGTTAGTCAATCAACTCGCCTATTAACATATCAATCATTTAGTCACACAAGACAGTCAATCAGTTAATCAATCAACCAGCCTGACTTTGGCTTTAACTTAACTATATTCCGGGTGTTGTGCAAGTACAAATTGGTTGTATAGATTCTCTACTTCTTCACTATCAATCAGCTAATCAATCGGACAATAGAACAGTCAATCGAACAGTCAATGGGACAGTCAATCGGGCAGTCAATCGGAGAGTCAATCGGACTTTTAAACAGTTTTCTCTCAACCAGTTTATGGGACAGGCCATCCGTCAATCAATTGCCCAGTCAATCAGGTTAGCCAATCAATCAATAACTCGTCTGTCGATCTGCCAATCAGTTAGTGATAACAGGCAGTTCCCTATTCAATCAGTTGTTCAACTCATTCAATCACACTCAATCAGTTGGTGCTTAGCACTTCAAGGGCTCAAATAGAGTTTAATCTGTGCTCGCAAATTATTCTAATTTTTAATTCGATTTCAAATTGATATTTAGCATAAGCCTCAGCTGTGCATTTAAATTGCAAATTGTTTACCTGTTATCAAAATCAATAGCCAGGCACGCAAAAGCGTATTCAAATTTATGCACATATATTTATGGACAAGGCGAAATTATTGCGGAATAAAATAAAATATACTATCTCAAACAATAAGCAACATGAGCTAAACAATCAACTTTTGCCAGCGACTGTTTGTGCTGTTAGTCTTCCTCTTCCACTTTTTCTTCAGTTTGCCAGGCACACCTCTTACAGGTAGGGGAGCAGATATTACACCTTGACGAAAAGTTTTTGGTTTCCTCAAGCGACTGTTGGCTGATGTTTCTGTTATTGCTGTGGCTGCAGTTGGTGTTGAGTTTTGTTTGCTTGTCAATGCAAAGCAACAGCAACAACGACAACAACAACGACAACAACAACAACAACAACAACAACAACAACAACAACAACAACAACAACAACAACAACAACAACAACAACAACAACAACAACAACAACAACAACAACAACAACAACAACAACAACAACAGTGGAGCAACATCGGCTGATAATACTAGTCGCCATTGCATAATGAAATCAAATTGTAAAACAATTTGCATTTTATAACAAAAACAAACAAAAATTGCAAACAAAACTTTTTGTTTTTCCGTTAAGACAAGAGAAGAACAATTTAGTCGAGCCTTCGGCTTGACAGCGGGAGAGACAGCAGCTGCTAAGTTATGAAAATGTTGGAGTTTTGACAGCAGCCGGAGAAGAACGCATAGTTGATTGAGCACCAGAGTAACATATTCAGCTCATAAATGCAAAGAGCACAATATATGAATGTACATGAAGGGATGAACGAATCACTTGATAATTGATTTAAGAACTATACAGATTTCTAAGCACAGGGAGAGGTGAAAAGAATTGAGACGAAAGATCGATTAAGATCTCTGTGCATAGTGCAAATGATATGAATGTACATGAAGAGATGAAGGAACCAGTTGATAAATGATTTCAGATCTATTGAGATCTCTGTGCACAGAGCGAGGCGCTGGAGAGTTGATGTTGGTCCCAGCAAATGATATGGATGTATATGAAGCATAAACGATCTTTTTCAAAAATTTCAAAAGTTTAAAATAATATATATATATTTTATGTATATTATAAAAATAAGTTACAAATGGAGTGGAGAATCTTAAAAAATATCCCGCCCACAATAAAATGTATAAATGCAAGAGGTTTATTTTTCCCAAAATTAAAATAGCAATTGGAAATAAATATGTACATTAGAAGATTTTGCGTACTTGCATTTGAAAGTATTCAAGTGTGCAAGAAATTTAATTAATTTTTAATTGGTTATTCAAATATTTCTAATTCAAAATAAATAATTAAAACAAACCATTTTTCGCAATACTAAATTCTTCGCAAATCCCACAAGAAATTCTTGAGGTGCATGAAAAAGCAACTAAAAGTTAACCTTGTGGATAAGAGCACAAAGGCAACAAACACTTGGCAATAAGATGCTTACTACAAACACGCACACACACACACAGACGTAAGCGTACACTCTCCCTTTCTCACACAAACACACAGACACACACACACTTGCAATTATACGCACGCAAACACAATGCACAACAGATTGAAGTTGAGCTCTAAGCTGAAATCTTGATAACAAAGTAAATAATACAAATTCTCGCAATTTTTCTGTAATTAACACATCCCCTAACAAAACGGCACACACACATGCGAATACAAGCACACACACACACACACACGCATGTGTATGGCTGACAGCATTGCGTGCTGCAGGCTTGAAACGAGAAGCCCGTTTCACAGGTGCTCGTGTTGAGGGTTGCCAGCAGCGCTCACAATTTACAGCTCAGACAAAAGTGTTGTCAGCTCGCATTTTTATGAGCTACACATATACATATATACATGTGTGTGTGTGTGTGTGTGTTTGTGTGGAAGGACATGCAACCTGTGCTTGTTTATGAGCTCATGTCAAGTTTAAGTGCAGACTTCCTCGCACTCAAATGCCAAATTGGCACGTCACTTGCATTGTCTTTTGTTGTGCGTGCGTGGACAGGTGTGTGTGTGTGTGTGTGTGTGCAGGTGGGTGCAGGTGTGTGCGTTTAGTGTCTACAATTTGTCAGCCATACAAAAGGCGTGAGAATGAAGCAGCATTGAGGCAGCGTGTTAATCATGTAAAAAGCAATTAAAACCAAGCACAGCTCTTGCTTTGCTCTCGCTCTTTCTCTGCTCAAATAATTTTGCATGTGGGAGCCAGTCAGGCGAAAGCAGCAATAACTACAACAACACAATATATATGATAATAATTTCATTATATAAATTGAATATTGATTGATGAATGCGCTCAACATTTGTGACATTTATTCATGTTATTCATGTTTGCATTCATGCGTTAAGTTCCATAAATTAATTGCCATATAAAAATGTATGACAACGACAGAGTCTTGTCTATCGCAATAAATATGGCAGGAAAGGCAAATGCCATGCCCACAAATATGGGCTGAAAAGCCAACACAGAGCATACAGATGAGTGAAGTTTTATATGCACTGGGAGAAATTATGTGGGATTAGTTTTATTCACGCGAATGTGAGGCGATTGAGAAAATGCAATTAGAGTTTTTATATATTTTAAGATAATTTCTTTACAGGAGTCTTACATATGAGAACTTTGAGAGAGCGAGAAGGAGAGAAAAAAAGAGAAAAGGGACAGAAATTATTGTAGGTACTCAAAAAACGAGAAAAACATCAGTCTAGAATACAGTTTGAATGAAATGTTGGCTTTCTTCTCTTAGGAATCAAGTGAGGAAATAAGAAAGAAGAGTCTATAATATTTCTATTCGAATGTAGAGGGTCTTTTGTGTTATTAAAATTTTATTTTTCAATTTAAAGTGAACAAAGAAAATGTGAATAACAATAATAAAAGAAATCATTAATTATTTATTCGAGTTTACCAATGTGTTTTAAATTGGAACATTTTTTTTTCTCTGAGTGTAATGATATTATAGTATCTCAATATATTTTTCGTTGTATTTTTTCAGCGTTTTTTTTTTCCTTTTAGATTTTTTATCATTTTTTTTTATCTGCTTGAGATTTAAATACAATGTCAGAAAATGCAAATATTTCAATTTAGTTTGCGATTCTTATAAAAAAATTCGAAAAAAATGAATACAATTTGAAAAGTTTGCAGGCTACAAATTTGAAGAAAAAAATTTATATAAAAATAATATATATATAAATATATATATATATATATATATATATATATATATATATATATATATATATATATATATATATTTATATATATAAAATATTTAATATATGTTTTATATATTAAATATTCATTTATTATTAAACTCTCTCTCTCTCTCTCTCTCCTCACTATCACACACCCTCTTTCTCACACTTTCTATCTCCCTCTCTATCTCACTCTCTCTCCCTTCCCCACTTCCAGCTATGGTGCGTGTCATCAATTTAGTGCGTAGATTTATTTGCCCTTTGGCATTTGCAGCTGAATTTTCTTTCGCTTTTGCTCTCTTTTATTGTCTTTGCTTTGGCTGCCTATTCGCTTTTAATTGTCTTTGTATTGCGGAATTTTTATTGTTGTTTCTGCTCTTGTTGTAGCATTCCATTCGCTTTGCTCTGCTTTTCATTGGTTTTTCGAGACGCGTAAATAAATTTCATATCATGACATTTATTACTGACCCTTAAGCTTGGCCAGCCCACAACAAGGCCCACACACACACTCTCTCTCTCTCTCTCTCTCTCTCTCTCTGTGTGTGTGCTACCGAGCAGATTATGCCGCTTACCCCGCAGAATCTGGCAGGATCTGCATGCGGCTGTTGGTTACAATTTTCATTTAAGATTTGTTTGGCTCGTTCCTTTTTTTTATGTTTCATTTTGCATTTCTTTGGCTTCGCATTTGGATTTATTTTAGCACTGAATGGGGGCGTGGCATGCAAAAACGAAAAACAGAGAACAAGCTGCGGGAACAGGGAACAATAAGCGGGCATGCTCCTGAATGTGATTGTGAATGAATGCCAAGATGAAGATTAAATGTAAGTGGACGACACTGAAAACAATTGTTGTTAATTTACGCGCCGAGCACTGCATAAGAAATTAATGAAAATGATGAAAAGAAAATGCCAAACGAGGAAAGTAGGTGGTAAAAAAAGAACAGAAGGAAGAAGAAGAAAAGATGCAGAGAATTGCGAAAAATGTGCTCGCAGGCGCAGAGGCTCCTTTAAAGTTAACTTGACTGTGAAATAAGCTGAGCAAACAGCGAGCGCATTGTCTTTGTCCAGTTTGCATAATTTATTTATATTTTCATCTTCAGATACACTTGGCCACGCCCCGGCCTCTCTTTCAGCGGCAGTTAATAGCCAAGAAAATGCCAACAATTCCGCCCGAACAAATAATTACAGGGCTTAATAACAAATTTAATATTGCTCGGGCCAAGGATGAGACGAGGCCTCTGTCTTTCACTCCTTTATGTTTTCCCTTATTATGTATTTATTTCTGGTACTTATTTATTTTTTAACTGCTTGTTGCCTGAGCCTTTAACGCTTTGCTGTTGCTCTCAACTGTTGATTTTCTGCTCATACGTTTTATGCGTTTTAATGAGTCTGTTTGCTGCATCGCCCTGTGCTCGCTCCTCCTGTTTGCGCTTCAATAACAATGAGCATGTCCTGCCACTGTCAGCCACTCGTATCCTTATGCACTGACCCTCATACTCTCCCACACACACACACACACACACACACTTTCCTACATCCATGTGATGTGTCCTTAGAGCTGCTGGCCTTGCAATTAGCTGTTGCTCTCTACAAAATTTCCATTTCATCTTGTGCTTCCTTTGTCAGGCCCTGCAAACTCTTCAGAATTGCTAAGCAGCTGTTGAAATATGAGCAATGTTTCTTTAGCTAATTGCGTCAGGTTCTTGGGCATTCGCAAAGTGGCGAAAGCGGCCAAGAAATAAGATTTGTTGCTAAAGAATTGTGTTTTCCAAATAATTGAATTGCTTTTTAACAGGAATGGACGATATATACTAACGTGATATATAATAATATGATAGTTTCTAACTATATTCAAAAATGTTATTTATTTTAAGTTAAATTAAAATATTTTTAAATAAAATAAAATAAAGTATTTTTTATAGTAATATAATTTATATAATAAGAGCTTTAATTTAAGGGGCATATTTATTATGTATTTTTTAAATATTCAAAAAATTTCATAATGATATCAAGTACATCAATTTAAAGCAGGAAAACTTCTTCAGAAAATATTTCAGATGATTTTTAATAAAAAATTTACATCCAAAAGTGCGTACCCTTAAGGAATATATGAGCTATTATATTATATTATATATAAGTTATTAAGGAATTTATAAATTATTATAACAGAAAAACATTTTCAAAAAATTTTAATTAATAAAACAGCAGAGAACGTATTTTTACGAGGTAAACTTGCCAGGATATAAAATATAAAATTTTATTATAACAATGTAATAATAATCAAGTAAAATAAAAAGTAATAATGTAATAATAATACAATAAAATAAGAAATTAAAATGTAATAATAATAGAATAAAATAAAAAATAATAAAATACTAGAACAGTTTACCGATTCATAAGAGGCAAAGTTACCAGAAAACATTTCTCATTAGAACACAACAAATCTTAAATAGATGGGTAGAAGCTATCTGAAAATATCGGGAATAGCAAACCAAAAAAGTGTTAATTCAAACTCAGGTAAATCGTATTCAAAAATAAATTCAAATCATGTTTTGAATGCCAACAGCCTGTTCAGCTTTTTCAATCAAAGTTCGAAACAATTGTACGGATTAATTTCTAAATTTGTTACACTAAAAACTCTCTTTGATTATTTTTGAAATTATAATTTTTTTTTTTTGGAATTTGGCTAAGTCTAAACGTTTATACATATATTAAATCATGGGTAAGCTCAGCTAACGTGCGACTGTGACATTGACGACCCAACTTTTTCAGCTCAATGTACCGTTAAAGTAGATCCCCCACTTTTTGTGCCCTGCGATCTGGATGAGTTTCGCGATCCCAACAAGAAGACAGCAGCAGCATCTGCCTGCGAGGAGGTGGAGAAGCTGAGCGCCCAGGATGAGATCAGTATATCGAGTATTATCTCGGCGTTGATCCGGCCTATCGAACCATCCGACGATCAGTACAAGGTCTGCGATTGGCAAATCGATCCCAAGAAGTTTCTGCCTGTCAAAAATTCGGTGATCTTCAAGGAGACGCTGTTCGTCTCGAAGCTGCGCAACAGCAACTGCAAGCTGAGCGAGAATTTGAAGATATTTTTCGAGCGTGAATTGCTGACGATCGGAAAATTCTGTCTAAATGTGGAGGAGGCATACGACGGGTATGTAATCTATAGCAGCAGCCGGATGAAGAAGGGCAAAGGCTTCGCCGAGTGCGGACATCAGCTGAAGGGCAAATACGACGATCAGTTTCTGTTGATCTGTGAGAAACGCTCGGAGACGGATCGCATCGATCATGCGGTCGTGGAGAAGACGCTCGAGGTGCGCAATCATGCGGACCAATATCTGACGGCCATACGCGAAACAAAGATCAACGAGGAGTCGCAAAAGTTCAAGGCGACGGTCGACATCAAGGATCGGGATCATACCTTCGTCCTTGATGGCGGCATTCAGCTGCTCATGCGTCATCTCGTTTGCAATAATTTCATTGGCACCTTCGAGTACTACACGATGAATCTCTATGGACGTGTGCTACGCTGCAATCTGGTCGTCCATAAGGAACGCAAGATCGTCCGGATTTTCTATCGCACCTACAAGAACGCCATTCACATCATAACGCAGCAGTGCTTCAATGACGAGCTGCAGGATGTCGCCGAGACCTTTATGACGCCCGAAGGTCGCATCATTCTGCACTATTGGCAGGGCTACAATTACCTGCTGCACGCCGTCTGCGCTCCGCCCAAGAAGAAAGAGCTCATCCTGCCCAAATTGGAGCTAATGTGGCGACAGGATCCCGTGCTCTCGCGCAAATTCCGCGAGCTGAAGGCTTTGAACTATGAGAATACGACAAAATACTTGGAGTCCAACTCGGAGCTGGCTGATTTCATGCAGGACTATGTCTTGAATGTGCTGCGCTATAAGCCCTCCAATGTTCTCGAGTTCTCCATTATGTTCTTCCAAAATATGGCGAACAACTAATGTTGTCTATGAAGTGAATTGTAAATCTTAAGTCTGACGAATTTGTGAATACAAAGGAATTTTTGCTGATAACTTTGATTTGTTTATTTTAAAGAGAGTTTATTTGGCGGGTCTGATTCCTAGCCATTCTTATAGGTAGACATAGCTACACTACGTCATTCCCGCTGCCATGGCTCCATTAGCTCCACTAATTCCCCATGAACCTGGCAACTGTTGCCCAAGGAAATTTGTATAACCAAAGCAACCTTTCGCCTTGTTTACAGCCCTCAAATGAAACTACCGGAAAATTCTCAGTTACATACCGAGTTTTGTGTTAAGCGTTTAGCCACCCCCAAAAAAAGCTTAAGATAAAGTGTAAAAAAACATTTGAGACAGTTTTCTTTTTCATTTGATTGTTTATATTGAAAATGGCCTGTTGCAAGGAGAAGGACCTCTACGATGGCGGCGGTGATTGTGTCAGTCAGCCCATTGATCTGCATCCGACGTCCGCGTGTCCGGCGCCCTTGATCTGCCCGCCGCCGCCCGAAATGGGTCCCATACGGCGCCGCAAATGGGATCCGATGCCCGTGGGCCTTGCGCCGCCGACAGAGGACGAGCAGCGACAGATGCAGGAGTATCTGAAGAAAGTGGTGGAAGAGCCGGCCCAAGCCCATCATCAGGTGCAGCACGATCTGCAAGCGGCGGTCGATAATCAACAGCAGCAGCTGCTGGACATCAAGCAGGAGCAGGCCAAAAAGGCGCCCATCAAAACGGAGGAGATTCAATTTGCAGTGAGTCAGCAAGCGAATATACCCTGTGAAAGCAATTATAAAGTAAATTCTCTCCCTCTCTCTTTCTCTGTCTGTCTCTCCTCCTGCAGCGCTCCATTAATCCCGATGCAGATAACTTACAGAATCCGCCTTGCTATCTGCCCCAGCCGGGCGACGATTTGCCCCAAAAGGATTCGATGACTCCGATGGGTCCGATAGGCCCCTGGGCCACGGGCAAAGTCGACTGGAGCCCGATGGCGGGTCTGACGGGCACTCGGCCCGTCGTCGATAGATATTCGATAACCCGTTTCAGCTCAAATGAATGGCGTGCCAAAAATCAACAGACCGTGCAATACGTCAACTCAGTGCTGGATAAGGCCGATAAGTAAGATGAGCATCGATTCCTTTATTTCATCTCCCTTCCATTCTTGGAATATTTTCCTATCTTGCCTCTACCTTCTTCGTCATTTGCTTCTTTTTCACATTTGCTTTACCCTCTTGGATCTCTACTCCTCCTAACCCAACATCAACTCTTCCCCTCCTTCCTTCTTTGCCTTTGGATCTCTCCTCTTAATCCAACCTCATCTCTTCCCTTTCCCTTTCTCCTTTGCCCCTCATAGAAATCGGTTTAGCTCAACCACCGAGTATCAGCGTCTCACTGCCATGGTGACCAAGACACAGAACGAGACGACCGAGAAGCTGAGGCAACGCGCTCAGGTGATCTGCAAGTGGAAGAGCACGCTGGAGAATGCGATCAAGGCGATGACGGATGAGATCTTTATGGTGGACCAGGAGCGCAACAGACTGCGCAGGGCGGTGGTGGTGCTGGGCGTGCCCGAGTCGATTGTTAAGGAGTGCATCGAGAAGCGTTGCGGTCGACCGGATACGGAGCTGGTGCGCGACCAGACGGAGGAGGAGCTGGTTAATGAGCTGGCGCTGATAGCCGAGATCAGGCGAAACTTGCTAAAGACCATGGAGGACTTTGTGGCACAGCAGGTGGAGAATCGTGCGGCCAAGCAACGGCTCGAGTTTGACTGGAGCGACAAGCAGGAGTCCTACGACATAGACACCGTCAATTTGGGCTTGGATAATAACTCGCGCACCATTATGTTCCACGCGGGTGCAGTGCGTCAGCCGATCGAACAGTCCTCGGAGCAGTACTGGGAGCACTTCAGTCTGGAGACTCTGGAGGAGTGCGAGAAGTGCCGCCAGAGATCGGCCGACCTGCGCAGCACCCTGAACGCCATCCTGCTGAATGGTGCCAGGGACATACGCACCCAGGCGGATGTCGTCGAGAAGTCGCTCACCTCGCGCATCAATTGCACCCAGGAGGCGGTGAAGCGCTTCGAGAACGATCTGCACCGTGTGCTGCAGGACCTGGCGGACACCGAGACCCGCATAGAGCAGCTGCACGGACGCATTCGCAGCTTCGATGCGGCTATGAAGGTCGCCCAGACGCGCATGCACAACCGCAGCTTCCGGCCGAACGTGGAGAGCTGTCGCGACGTCGCCCAGCAGCGCCTCATCGACGAGGTGCACACCATCCAGAGCAGTGTCACGGCCATGCTGCACGAGCTCACCTCGGCCGAGGAGACGAAGGAGGCGCTCGTCGGTGTGCGCGGCACCCTGGAGCGCGAGATCATGCTGAAGCGACGCACTCTCTTCGTGGACAGGGATCGTTGCATGCTGCTGCGCTCCCATTATCCATCTGCAGATGCGCTCACCGGCAACGATGAGTTCTAAGTGTGAATACATTTATATAGATTTACAATTTTATACAGATCTCTCAAGAGATCAGACCCACTCTAAATTTATTGTCCAAAATTTAAAGTCTTAAGCCAATGAATGTAGCCAGAGCTAACAAAAAGTCAAATAAAAATCTGAGTAAAAAGTGAACTAACTGAGCTGCTGATAGGGCCTATCTGAAATAGAGCATAGAGTAGAGCCTAGAGTTAATTATGTCCCAATGCGCCCTGCCTGATCACTGTAGGATCTTATAGATCTTAAAATTACCAATAGGGTTTTGTTAAAATGAAAGAGAAAAATATGGCAGGAGATTTTTCGGAGGACTTCTTACTGTTTTATTATGGGTTTAATTATAGAACCTGCTTGATGACTTAACGATGCAAAATTAAATCTGCATTATTTGTTAGAAGTTGAACAGCTTTTCATTGATTATTTATATATCAAAATATATGTATTTATAATGTTCAATATATCTACTACAAACTACTTTCATCATAGACAAAATATAGAAAAGTATGTAAACACATGCAAGCCAGGCTGGCTCATTGACCTCATTCAAGTGAGTTGGCTGAAATTCTTTATCAATAACCCAAAAAGTTGACAGCATTTCCTTATTTCGTGCCTCGCCACACGTGCAGATCTGTAATTCCCTGACCTTGCCCACGCAATAACCCATATCAATAGATTTGCCTAAGTTTGGTGGAGCGAAAGCAACGGCTGCTGTTGCTGTTGCTGTTGCAGCTTGCAACAACACGTGGCACGATAATAAATCTTGGCCAGTAAATGTTTTGCACGTATGCGGAAGCAGCACACAGAGCAAAATAAAATAAGGAAAAAAACAGAGAGAGAAAGAGAGAGTGGGAGAGGAGAAATGGACAACAAGTTGACAGGACAAGGAGGCCACAGAGCATAGAGGACAGAGGATATGAGGACACAGGACATGGGACAGAGGATCCGAAGACATGTATGTGACGTGTGCCTGGGCTTGAGTTTATTCGTCTGTCCGACGGCCACAGCACGTGGCGTATGCGAGTGTCACATGACCTTAGCAGGCCTCGAATTCTTGTTGGACAAATAATCGAGGCAAATATTTTGAAAAGTCAACACACAAAATACGTTCAATATGTTGTCAAGAGAGACGTCGAAAAAGTTTTCTTTCCTTTTACTTTTCAAAAAAATTGTGAAATTTACTTCAAGCTCTTGTTGTTATTTGATTTGCGTTTAATTTGTTGTCTGATTCATCTTACATCTATATATATATATATGTATATCTCTCTTACTTTCTCCCTTGCTCTATATATCGTCTGAATTACTATAAGCGACAGTTGGACTGTCAGAAATTCTGTGGCCCAATCTCTTAAAGTTCCTGCAGCTGCACAAGCCGCAAACCTCTCCTTGAGCTCTGCTCTTGTCTAGCTCTAAATTGAGTACGTGTTGTTCTCTCTCTAGGACGTGTTTGGTAAATAATAAGTGCACATGTGTGTATACATCTATGTATGCATGTGTGCGTATGTGTGTGTGTGTGTGTGTGTGTGTCGCCCGTGGCTGTCCCCTGAAGTTTGGCAACATATTTCCACTTTTATGGGTTTTCAAACGTGTCTGATTGCCATCTAATGTCACTTAGTTGTTTTCATTTTATTGCACTTATTTTCCGTAGATACATTATCCATAATATTGAACTTTCAATTCAATCGTTGGATTGTAAAAGCACCCGGTTTTAGCTTCGTAAGTCATCGAAAAAGAATTTGGAGTGCTTTCGATGGTGAAATGTTATATATTTCTATTGTAGAAGTATTTTGTGATCTGAAAAATATATCGTACCTATATGGGAATGGATTTACTTTATATTAACACTGATGTGGGTGCACTTTATACTTTAAATGAAAAAAAAAGAAGAATCAATTACTATTTCTTTTCTTTACTTTATGTAAGTTTGCATGTGTATTTTACTCACACTCTGAGAATAAACTAAGAGAGCAATAGATCGTTTCATGAACGAGCTCGTATTTTCGCTCTTGCTGCTACCCGACCGTACGCTTGAGTTAAATGAAGCAAAGCGTCTCTTGTATGTAACATACCATGCTTGTGTGAATTAAGTGGGTGTGCACATGTGTGCATAACGGTGAGTACCGTATGCATGACTTTTTAAGCTCTCACTGAGCATCGTTTTACGAACGTCCGTCAGATCTCTGTCGAAACGACGTTCGTTTAAAAAGCTTCACACGTAGAGTAGACTCAAGGCGCTCAACAGAAAAAGAAACGAAAGGTCTCTTCCTCTTAGAGTTAAAGCGAGTGAGCATAACTTTTGCCTTGTCTTTTTGAGCTCTTACTGAGTAAATCGTTTTACGAACGTCCGTCGGATCTCTGCCGAAAAGACGTTCGTTTAAAAAGGCGCTCAACAGAAAACGAAACGAAAGGTCTCTTCCTCTTAGAGTTAAAGCGAGTGAGCATAACTTTTGCCTTGTCTTTTTGAGCTCTTACTGAGTAAATCGTTTTACGAACGTCCGTCGGATCTCTGCCGAAACGACGTTCGTTTTAAAAGCTTCACACGTAGAGTAAACTCAAGGCGCTCAACAGAAAATGAAACAAAAAGAAACGAAAGACCTCTTCCTGTTAGAGTAAAGGCGAGTGAGTATAACTTTTGCCTTGTCTTTTTGAGCTTTTACTGAGCATCGTTTTGCGAACGTCAGTTGGATCTCTCCCGAGCTTCACACGAATATTTAAACTCAAGGCGCTCAAGAGAAAACGAAACGAAACGTGAGAGACATTAGAGCGAGTGAGTATAATTTTTTCGGCTGATCTAGCGAACAGTGCGTAAGGAATTAAGCGCTCAACTGTTATTTCCCAGCTCTGCCTCATACTTGTGGCCATAAATCATTCTGTGTTGCATCAGTTTAATGAAAGTTAAATGAAAAGTTTGTTTTATACAATTTAAATTCCTTTATATTAACTTTGTGCAAAATTTAATTCATTTTAACTAATTCCATTTCATCTATTATCAACTCCGTCAGATGTCTGCCTTGAGTTATTATGCAAATTGTGCTTTAAGGTGCCAATTGGTTACGCAACATTTTACACAGCTCGCTCGCCCACTGGGCACGCACACATAAACACACAAGCACACACGTTTACATACTATATAAATTTCCTCTGCCCCATTGGTATTTTTAACTCCATAACCATTTCTCTTGTATGCCACATGCGGTGGTGTATTTCGCATTTGCGTTGTTAATATTTCGAAATGCCGGTGAAAATCGCAGCGTGTGACCAGTCCAAAGTGAAACAAGAAAAAAAGAAAAATGTATACCCTAGCTTTCATTGTAGCGCATGCCAAAAACTCGCTGCTTGTTTGCCTGTCGAGGCAGTTGGTTGTTGTTGTTGTTGTTGTTGTAGTTGGCACCATGCGGCGTGCATGTGCTAAGAAAAAATCTGTTGCATATTTTGCGAAGCTAACAAAATCTTTGTATTTCCATTCTTTTCTCTTTTCCGACTTCCCGCAATGCCAGAATATATATGTGCGTATATATATTTATAAAAGAATTGCGTAAAATGACGTTTAAAAATATATTTACTTTGTTTGTGGCAAACAAATGAATTGGCCAGCAGGTTCTTTACGGCGTTTAAAGGGAGAGTTCTTTAAATTAAATTGTAGATCTATCGTGGAATTATGACACGAGTAATACTTAGTGGCTTACCATTAGATTAGTTATTAATAACGAAAATATATTGGATAAAGATTGAATTGATGGATTGAAAAAAAAAACAAAGTTGAGTCCCTTTAAACATAAAAAATAGAATAAGCAGAGCTCTGCTACAAATAGTTTTTAAGTGATGCTCAAATTTGTGTTAATATATCATATTATGTAAAATATATCATATTATATAAATCTCTATTAAGTAGGAGTAATTGGAAAACACGCCTATTAAAGAGTCTTAAAGTCTGTTTATATGTAGGTAATACTAATAAAAAGCTTATGAAAGGAGAGTTTGTTATCATGTCATAGTGTTACACGGAGAATGGAAGGTGATATATACTTTATTTCTATAAATATGAATTTACTTTATTTTTATACAGGTTAGGTGCTTGTATAAGCAAACTCAGCCTATGGTATTATATTTCTATTACACAGAGAAATACATGAGATCCACTCCCCCTTCAAAAAGTCCTTCTCTAAGCCCTAATCTTAAAACTATCCGCGATTAACACGATCAACTGCATACAGTTCATGTATTAGTCGAACAAAGACATGTTTTTAACGTGCAAATGAGTATTACAAAAACTAAAAAGTTTAAAACACCTTCGACAACGCCAGACACGATGCAGATCTGGCTGACACACACACGCACAGAAAGCACAGTTGCACCTAGGGGTAGGGTGTGAGAGAGAGAGAGGGAGCATAGACAGGAAGAGCGAGGTGCGTCTACACCTCTGGAAGCTGAAGGCAATAATTTAACTTCAACGCAGCAAGACATGCAATTTAATTTTAACAAAACCTGACATTATCACACGAGCCAAACGAGCCAGCACACAGCTGGAGAGGAGCGGTCCAAGGGGGCGAAAGACAGAGAGAGAGAGAGAGAGAGAGAGTGAGTGAGTGAGAGGGGGGAGCGGCGCGCAACGTAGCTGCAACACAAAGTTAGTAACATAATAAGTAGCAATTTTCGGTTTCCGTTTTCCGGGCCAAGCGGCAATGGCAGCGGCTGCAACCTACCATAAAAATACATAAAATTGCGCCACACACACAGCAAAAAAAAAAAATAAAGAAAAGAAGTAAAAGAGTTGCCAAAGAGCAAAACGCAGACGAAGTTGAAGCCCAAAACGAAAATGAGATTGAGAATGAGCAGGAGCACGAGAACGAGAAACAGCAGCCAAAAGACAGCAGCGGCAACAGCCTGCAGCTTGCCGCGTTTTTCTAGCAACAGATAAAGGGTGAGGGTAGGGGTAGGGGCAAGGGTAAGGGTAAGGGGGCGTGGCTGAGCTGCTGGTTGTCTGGCTGCCAAGCCAAAGTCGTCGCGCGCATGCAGAGAAAATTGGAATTTTATAGTTGCAACTTCTGCCAAGCCAAGCAAAGGTGCAACTTGCAGCTAGCCAACCCCCCTTCAAAAAAAAAAAAAAAAAAAGAGAGAGAGAGGAGAAGAAGCTGAATAATACTACAATTGTGCTGCGAGCAGCTGTGCCTGCAAAGGATTTCGCTAATAAAACGTTAAATGTAAAACTCGAATTGAAGTCTGAATTTGAATAATATATAATATACATATATAATAATTTATATATAGACATATAAAAGAAAAAACTTTTTTTGCTTGTCTTTCCTCTATTTTATACTCTTTTTATTTCATTTATGAAAGTAGAAAAGACCATTTCATTTAAGAAACCAGTATGAAAACTTTCCACACTGCTTAAATATGAAAAGGTATTGCTATATAAGTATGTATTAGAGGCTGCTTGTCTTCACTCGTAACCTACGTAACATATTGAGTGAGTTTGACTTACGCTCTTCTATGCAATGGGCGAGAGCAAATGAAGCCCTGAAGAGAAATGCAAAAGATTCCAAAGCGTAAAGGCGTCGACTCACTCGAGTTTGCGCATGCATAAACTACTTCGTATTTGCTCGGCTCGGTCGCTTGAACAGTTATATCTACAGCTGTAATGCTACAGCAGTTGAGAAATTTTATTTTATTATTTTTATTTATTTTGAATAATTTGTATCTCATATTTTTCCAATATGTACTTGCAGTTGATGTTTGATTAATCAATATGATAGTGATATAGGCAAACTTTAATTTAATTATTCTTTGCAACACTTTTTAATATACATAACTTGTATGTTCACCACTATGAATGTGACTATGCATCACTTTTTTATATTTACAATATATGGAGTTTTGGGTAAATCTTAGAAGATTAAAAGACTTAAACAAAAGCAAGATTTGTTTGCTTACAAAATATAAATTGTCGATTGATATTATCGTCCCCATAGAACTGCATAAATATTTCTTGAAAGGAGATTTCATCGATTCAAGTTTAGTAATAAACTTGACTATTAGCCGTTATTCAAACTAAAAGATTTGCCAGTAATTCTGTAACATTTCCACGTAAAGGCGAAATCGTTTATGGGAACTCTTCAACTAAGCGCAGGCAAATGAAGATGCTGCCGCTGGCGAATGCAGCTAAATTAGTTGCAGGCCACAAAACAGAATAGGAGGAACAAGAAGAAGAAGAAGGGGAAGGTGAAGAAGAAGAAGCAGTAGGGTGAACTGGGCTGAAAAGTTAGTCAAAGCGCCGTGCGGACGTTGAGGACAACAAAGGTTGTCATTTCGCTTGGGCTCGTTAGCATTTTACAACACTGGCGCAGTCGTCGTCGTCGTCGTTGTCGTTGTCGTAGTCGTTGTCGTCGCATCACGTGTACAGTCCACACGCCCATTCCGCTCCCCTCCGCCCTTGCCGCCCACCGCTCTAAGATGATTTGTGACCAACTTTTTGCCGACGCCCCCGGCAGCCATTTTTGATATTATTTCAGCGCTGCTGCACTTCCGCTTCCGCTTGCGCTAGCGACTCGCAGCGTTGCATGTAAATGTAGTTTTTTGATCGCTTATCACAGTGTGCATCTGTATGTGTGTGTGTGTGTGTGTTTGTGTGTGGGTGGGTGACTAAAGTGTTGCCTCGCATTATGTGGGGCGACTGTTGATTTCATCTTTGTTGCTGACTTGTTGACTTTGCCGGGGTTAACTGTTGAAATGTTTATGACTTCATTGTGCTAATAAAAGATATCATTTTCACTGTACGCAGGGCGAGTGAGAATGAGAGAGAGAGAGAGTGTATGTGTGTGTGTGTGTGTGTGCTGGAAGTTGCGAGTCTGAGGCACGTGCATGACTGGCAGGTGAAAATGAAGAGCATTTCCTTAGTTTATGAGGTGACTTCAAGTTATGGCCAAGTGGTTACAAAAATTGTAACTCATTGCCTCAGTGTCTCTGGCATACGCTCTTATTTCATTCGCCAGCAGCTTTGCTTTCACTGATAAGCAAACGAATGTCTGCTGCACTTGGACAAACTGAAGTCTGAAGTTGAATTTGTAATTGGCTGCCATCAGCGGCACTTATGGTATTTATGTTCAAGTCTCTTTGCAGAAATTTTTATGATGCCATTGCGTCCTCAAAAGTATTTTTGATAATGAAGTAAATCATTTTTTAATGCCAGTTATAGCATACATATATATACTAGTTATAAAATGCCATTGCGTCTTCAAAAGTATTTTTGATAATAAAGTAAATCATTTTCTAATACCAGTTATAATATTAAAGTACATATTTTGCATACATGATGAAAAAAGGCATCTAAACGCCTTTCTTAAGTCTAGAACTTTGCGAGAGTTTGATATAATATCATAGCTAGTTTTCAATTAAATTTAATTATTTTATTTAAATTAATTTAATTAGGAATGCTCTTTAGAGAATAAAGAAGAAAGAAAAGATTTGTAATCCAATTAAGTTACAAATATTTATATTTTTTTTTTGCTAATATAAATATTAATATTACACCAAAAATCTATAAATTTAGCTTTGCAATGTGGGGTCTATACAGAGACTCTGATTTCTATAAAATTTAGTGAGCTAATCTGAGTGTTTGGCAAAGCTGCAAAGTTTTAAACATATTTGTATAGATACCTACATATATTCCGATTTTTATGGGCTTTTATATCTCATATATCTATGTACCTTATTTTACAAACTGAGTCACTTTTGATCTCTCAACTATTCGGCGTATGTCTGCCCATCTTAATAATTGAATACTTATTTAAGCGATCATAGATCTTCTACTCAACAATAGAGGTTCTCTTTGACACGGTTGCGGCATATTCATTTTGTATCTGCTATGAAGTACCTCCCTAGCTCCCTCCATCCCTCCCTCTGCCTCTACCACGCTCTCTCTATTGGGCCATCTAAAAAGCAAAAAAGATATAATCAGATTAGCATACGTTTAACGCGACAGCGCACAAGCCACAAAGCCGAAGCCCAAGCCGAGCGAAACAACTGCAAGGGGGATTCAGAAGGGAGAGTGGGGGAGACGGGTGGGAGAATGGGGAGCCACGCATCTGCTGACCGAAAGCTCAGCAGTTCGTGTCAAAAGCATCAACCGATGCCAGCTAACAAACAACGCGGCGTATACGCAATGCAATGCAACGCATTTTGGTTTTTGTCAGTTGCACCTACAGCACCGCCTGCCCCCCCATATTACCATTGTCGAGCAGCGACAGTCCGCCGCCCACTAAGCTGTGCCTGGTCAGCGGCTAATGCGGCGTGAATATGCAACGTGGACAACAGCCAACCTGCGGTAACAACAACAACAACAGCAACACCAACAGCAACAACAACAGCAACAACAATGGCAACGGGCCGCGTTATCATCATCAATGCACGAGGCCAGGTCGAAAATATTTGTGCTGCAGCCAGCTCTGCCTCTCCCTCGCCCCTCTCTCTCTCTCACACACCCTCTCTCCCTTTCTAGTCTAGCTAATGTGCGGTCTGTTGGTCGTCGAAAGATTAGCCAAGGCTTCAGAGGAGCGCAGCGCCCTTTCATTGCTGTGCGTGTGTGTGAGTGTGGGGCGTGTGCTTTGGGGCTGAAAATCAAAATTGCGGCACGCGCAGATTGTCTGGCATTTTATTACCTGGAATGTTGACGCTGAAGCTGTAGAAATGATTGAGATTGAATGACATGCCAACGCAGATGACAAGCTCGAGACAGAGACATGCCTTTACACACACCCACACACACACACACAAGCAGCACACACGCACCCCAAGTCCTCTAAAATATGCAGAAAGTAGCGCTGCAAAGAAAAAAGGTTTAAAAGAAAATGCCATTTAAATGCAAAGCATATTTTTGGCAACCGAAATGACTTGAGAAGGTGCAAACAGCAACTGCGTGCGGCAAATGGCACTGGTGGGCGTAGGTGGGTGTGGCAGCACAGGTGGCAAGTCCAGGACTGCGACTGGAACTCGGGAGTGCAGACTGCGGACTGCGGACTGCGGACTGGGGACTGGTACTGGCCTCTAAATAATCAAGCCAAATTTTGACAAGCGTAAGCTACCCGCTGCCACAACAGGGCAGCAGCATATGGCAATGCCTCTATTTGCATAATTGTGCAGAACTGGGAATACCCTTAATGTGAATGCGTACAACAAAATAGAAGAGAACAACAGTTTCATGCCTTACTCTTTACCTCTTTTGTGCACCTTTTCCTGTACAATTTTAGTTCTCTTAGTTAATAATAAAAACAGCTTAATTTTCACTTCTTTTAAATTTTATTATATTTTTAATTTTTAAAAATAATATATTTAATTTTTATATTTTTATTTTGTATATTTAAAGTTAATTTAATTTTATTTATATTATTATTTCTTTTATTTATTATTCTTAAGGTATTATTTTTAATTTATATATATATATATATTTTTTTTTTAATTTTTTTTTTAATTTATATATTTTGTGTAATCTTTTATATTAATATATATTTTTTTATATTTTTAAAATTTATTTTATTGAGTATATTTATTATTATTATTACTATTATTATTATTATTATTATTATTATTATTATTATTAGTTTATTTATTTTTTTTTTTTTTTTGCAGCCCAATGACTTTGGAAGCTAAAATGCTCATTTGCACTTTGGGCAAGGGTATCACAAAAGGAAAGAACAAATGAAAGAAAAACGAGAGCATATGAAATGGGGAAAGTGAGAAAAGCAAGGAAAAGTGCGCTTCAGATGTCGTCGTGACTTTTGAGCTGTCAAAAACTTTTGGTGATGTTGCAAAATGTTCCCACGCCTGGCTGTGAAAGTGTGTGTGTGTGTGTGTGTGTGTGTGTGTGTGTGAGTGAGTGCTGCTGAGTGTGAGTGAGTGTGGGTATGGCTGTATGGGTGCGTGTTGGCATTGAGCTGTTTGTTTTTTAATTGTTTGCACTTAAGCGGAATTTGGCATCTTTTTGTTTGTCTGTTTGTCTGTGTTTGACTGCGTCTGTGACTCTGTGTATGTGTGTGTGTGTGTGTGTCTGTGTGTGTTTGCTTCCAGGTTATGACTTTTGCGAAAAGTCGTTAAGAGAGCGCTCAAAGAAATTAAAGCTACAAAGTATGATATGTGCGGCACGCAAGGTATGGGATGCAAATGAGTTTTGGGCCAAAGCAGATTATGTGAATGCGTGATAAAAACAAGAATTTAAGCAATTCAATGTAAATAAAAATGAACAAAGAAAAGAGTCCCCATCGTGACTTCTTTCTTACTGTTGACAAGTAATGTAAAGGAAATTTGCAGTAGCAAATTAATAAATATTATATTATATTACTTTTATTGGCTTTAAATATTCATCCGTATATTCATCTATACATATATATATTTATATATTAAATAATAATAATTAAAAATCTATTTATTAAATCATCAAGAGATTTCAATGCGGCTTTATTGAAACACACAAAAATGATTACTTAATGAAGTTACAAACACACACAAGTGCTCTCAAATGAGTCCGTTCATGCTTCACTCGCTCTGCCTCTCACTTAGAGAAGGAACAAATCAAACTCCCACACACACTCGTACAGTCGAATACTCGCCTATCACAAACACACGCACACGCACACACTCACACATATCTGAATTGAGCCGCAATCAGATGGGATGGCAATTGACTTATCTGTGCGGTCAGGCAATAGCAAAATGTTTGCCCTGACAAACATTACAATCTGCAACGTTTCCAGTCCCAATCCCAATCCCAATCCCAATCCCAATCCCAAGTCCAAGTCCAAGCCAAATCGAATCGTACCGAATATGCAATCGGATCGTTGGCATAGTCTTCGGTAAATTGATACACACATCAACGTTGCTTGCAACGTTTCGTTGCAATAGCCGCAAATCTTTGCGTAAATCAAGCAAAATGCAAATTTTTACTAAAACCTTCCCATCGCATACCCGCCCTAAAAAAAGAGAGGAGTGCAGAAAGCAAACTCGAAGAGAAGATGACCTATAAAAAGGGAAAAGCAAGAGAAGTTTAGTGTTGTAAAGGAGCACAAAATGATTTGATTAAAAATAAAGAATAATAATTATAATTTTATATTTATTTTGTAAATATAAATTTTGGTTTTGTTGTTTTTTATATGAAGACAAAGACTAAGGGATATACTAGGAGTTTAAGGTCCTTGTGATGTCAATGAAGGCCTAGTCTACAGCATTCTAAAAGACAGATTGACAGATCTCTAGAAATAAAACACATATATACCAAATTTGATCATAGTCTTCATATATCCCTTTGCAAAATTATAACAGCCTCTGCTAGAGTATCAAGGAAAGAAATTTAACCTACGACCGCAGAGACAGAGAGACAGAGAGAGAGAGAGAGAGAGAGGGAGAGGGAGAGGGAGAGTTAAAGTGAAAAAAATGTGAGCATAACAGACAAACAGAGAAAACACAGAGAACTAAAAGAAAATCGTTGTGCAGCTCACATAGCAGCCAGGTAAAACGAGGAAACGAATGGCAAAGGAGCTGAAACGAGAAGTTGACCAAAGTGTGCCACGTTCTCTATGCTAAAGCAAAGTTCTCGACCAGCAAAACCCTATTTATCACACGTAAGGGTAGCAGCACACACACACACACGCACACACGTACACACACACTTTAGAATTGGCAACTTTTCGAACCCGAATTTTTGGTTTTTGGAAATCGCATTCGAATGCTGGCCAATTGGATTTGGTTAGCCTGCATTCAGCTGCATCTAGCTTTTCCATTTGGTTTCTGGTTACTTTCCCTACCCCCTCCACTAGGCCACCAGCCACTGGGTCCCCGGCCCATTTCCCTTGCAGTTGGGCAAGACATGTTCATAGCGTGAAAACTGGCAAAACACAATTCGCACCTTTCGCACTTTTAGACTCGACTTTCGCTTCGCTTCGCATCGCTTCGCATCGCATCGCTTCGATTTTGGTTTCACCTTGTTTGAGGTTTCTAATTGCCAGTGAAATGTGATGCGCATTCAATGTAGGATTCCGTTTGTTTGCCTTTTTCCTTGTCCTGCTCGAGTTTGTTTAGTTTTTGCCTAGTTTGTAGCTGTTTTTTCTGACAAGCTGACAAGTCCAGTTAAAGATCTTTATTGATGGAATATTATAAAAATTGCAAATGGAACTTACTCAATGACTAATCAACTCTTTCCAGCCGACTTTCCCAAGTCTTTTGTTTTTCCATTCCACAAGAATAAAGTCTGCATGAAATTTGCCTATAGTTTGAGTTTCGCTTGATTCATTTTATTCAAGTTTTGCTTTTCTTTATCAATTTTAGAATTAAAATATTGTACATAAAATTATATTTTAAATATTAAATTATGTATACATTATGTATAATTATTTATATTATATATTATTATTTATCCCCACCCTAACTTCTCCTTAATGTCATTTAATATAATTTTCTGTATAAACTGGAGGCAATAAAACACAATATTAATTAATAAAATTCTTAAATTATTAATAATAATATATTATAAGCTTATTATATAATTTATTTAATATTGTCAGGCTAATTTTGTATTTTTCAATTCTTTATAAATTTGTTAATTTTGATTACTTTACATTAAATATCCGTCCATATTAATCCATTTAACATTAGAGAAATATTATTGTATATCATATATAATATTTATAAAAATGATATGAATTAATAACATTCTTATAATTCTAATAATATTCTATAAAATTAAATATATTATATAATTATATAAATATTGTCAGACTAATTTTTTATTTTACATTTTTCTATGAATTTATCTGTTAATTTAATTTATTATTCCATTTAACCTTAGAGATCTTAATGTTCATAAAAATATTTAAAAAATCGAGGCTTATTAATTTCTTTTATAAATTTTAATATAAATATACATCAAGTTACACATTAAATATCCTCTCCTCACCTGTTCTCTTTTGACTCCCCGCCTCATCCAACTGAATTTCCCACATAAAATGAAAACATTCTGAAGTTGGCAACTTTGAAATTTACTATACTCCTCAGAAGTTTAACTTGACTCCACTTCGGTTTGGAGCGAGCCAAACTAGCTAATCAGTCAGTTTGAGGATTTCAGCTCAAACTTATTTTGAAATATACGAACTGCCGCTATTTTTCAGTGTGAAGTTCATGCAGCTGGCGCCGCTTGGGCCGTGAGGGGCTCTTCAGCTGGCTGGGCTCATTTGAAGTTTTCGACATGAAAATGAAATTTCACATGCAATTTAACGCAACGAAGTCGCTTCTGCGGGCCATTTTTACCTCATTTAATTAAGCAATGGGCCCGCCGAGGGGCGCACAAATTGAGGAGAGCCAGCGGCAAGTTATATTTCAATTAGTTAGTCGGAAAAGAAGCTGCCACTGAGTGAAGCAAAGCAGGAGCCACAAAAAAAAAAAAAAAAAAAAAAAAAATGAATGAGAAAGAAAGGGAGAGAGAGAGAGAGAGGGAGATATTGGCAATCGTTAACGCTGGGCACTGCAAGCAACCTGTGCAAAATAATTAACTGCATGCAACAATTTGCCACGCCTAGCTACCAACGGCGGCCACTGTTTCAGCTCGGCCAACTGCCAATCGAGAGTGACAGACGAGCCGCGCAGCCACGAGCCGTTCCGCATCCGGCAAGCGGGGCACGGATTGACGAAGTGTCTAGTGGAGGGCAAGGGGCGGGGCAGGGATGTGCCCCTCCTCAGTCCGGGCTGTTGCTGAGGCGTCGCGTATTGGGCTCATCGCGTGTGCCGAGCGCCAAAATGAAAATCTGCATTTAATTTATTGATGCAACAACAGCAAGAACAATCGGCGGAACATCTATGGAAGGGGGAGTATAAGACTGGCAGATACCCTGCAGGTAACTTAAAATATATATAACTTGATTCATTTGCTACGACGATTCCAATGAATATTGTCGTAGACTAACAGGAGTCGCAGGCGACTGCAGCATCGATACTTGCCTAGCAATATTATGGTGCCAACAGTTCCATACTAGAATATCAGTAAAAGAAGAGGCAGAGTAATGTGCAGAGCATTCTATATGAACTTAAATGTTAAATAAATCCATCCACAGTACATATTTAATTATTTAGATTATTTTACTGGACATCAAACACATCTACCCCATTGTCATTGCTTTCAGGGTGTTGCGGCAGCAACAACAACGTTGACAGGCAACAACGGAAGTTTTGTTCAAGCTTTTTATGGGGCGTTGCATGGCGGCGCCTAAATGTATGCAGCGTAAATTGTTAAATGCGCGCTTAATCTGCATATGGAGGGAGGGGAGCAGAGCAGCTGTGGAGAGGGGGGGGGGGTGAGCAGCCGATGCCAGCTGAAGAGGCGCATGGCATAGACCAGAGAGTTAAGGGGGGCGTGCCCAGTTGTTTGGCTCTGCTGTCTGGCTGCCGCGAAATTGTTTCATTTGCCCATTAAAATGTACAGGCGCAAATTTAAGCACTTTATTGGTTTTCCGTAACGCCCCCAAAGCCCCCGCCCCACACCTCCATAGGCCGCCTCTATAGATGTCTGCAGTCGTAGCTGCAACGTGCAACATGGCCATGGCCACAGCACTGCGGCTGTTTGCCACGTTTGCATATCTGTTTTTCATGTTCACAATCGCTAATCGTTAACGTCTGTTGACTGAGCCCAAAAACCGTCTGACTAAATGTCTGATGCAGTCCAATGTTTGGCTAAGGTCGCTTTGCCTTTGAGGCTTTGCAATCAGCAACGATGTGATTTCCAGCTGAATGCTAATTAAATTATACCTCTTTAATTTTTAATATATACGAAGCTGCACCTGTCCTGTGTTATCTGTGTGTTTTATTATGTGGTAGATTTTGATTTCCATATATTATATCTTACAACAAAAATTACAACAAAAATATATTTAGCATAGTCTGTCAATTTTAGACCCTAAATATATAGGCACTACTCTCGTCAAGTTCTCAGTTAACCTTGTCCATTAAATCCTTCATAACAATATTAATTTCATTTATATAGTTTTTATTCATTATATATATTATATATGCCTTTCTGATATTATTTAATATTCAATATATATTGAATATAAAATTTAAAAAATTATATATATATATATATATATATATATATATATATATATATATATATATATATATATATATATATATATATATATATATATATATATATATATATTTTTTTTTTTTTTTTTTTTTTTTTTTTTAAATATATAAATAATATTTATATATTTTTTTATTTAGGTAACATATTTATTTTAATTCATTTATTAATTTCCGAAAGACCTTGTCAAGTTTTTTTTAATATATAAATAAAATATTAAAAATATTTACATTTATATATATTAATTTGTTATTATTTTTGTTGTATATATATTAGTATTATTATTTGCATTTAAATATATCTATATTTATTTAAAAAAAAAGGATTATAAAGTATATCCATCTATTATTAGGCGCAGATGTAAACAATAAAAAACTAAATAAATAAAAAAACTAAATAAAAATAAAAATGATGATTTCCCATTATATATTACATTTATTTTTGTTTTGTTTTATTTTTTTATATTTATGTATATAATTATTATTATTATTATATTTATTTGTATATTATTATAATTTGTTTTTATTTTCTATTTAATTGTAGCCGAAAGAGTTTATCAATTTATTATTAGGTGTAGTAGTAAAAGGCTTTAATTTAAAATGTATACAAGCCCAACTAGTATATACATTTATATATTTATTAAAATTTCGATAAAAAATCAATTCATATCGCTTTTCTATTATATTTCTAATTATTGAAACAGAAACAGATAAGCAATATGAACTGTATTTTTTATATAAATTTTAATATGCTCAGCTCTTATAATATCTTGACGTCTTCAGAGTAGCCAAAGCTGAATTAACTGGCTCGCATTTTCTTTAATAATAATTAAAAGTAATTCATAATTATTATAAACTTCTTTAAAGTCCGATCCAACACTTGATGCATTCATTTCACAATATTTGCCTCGGCTAACGGCTTTTAATAGCATCCACTCATAAATTTGGTCGCTGACGTCAAACGTTTATTATTTTTAGTTTTGACTGAAATCAAAAAAGGCAAAAAAAAAAAAAAAAGAAATTGCTGTTGACTTTGTTTTTGTTTAGCTTTGTAACTACACAGTTTTGGCAGTTGGCCAGAGAGGTTCTTATACAACTAGTCCCTCAGCCAGTGCTCCCTCTCTGTCCCTCTTTCACTATACATATATATATATATATATATTTGTGGAGTCCTAAAAGCGAGTCGTCGACATCGCTGCCGAGAACCTTTTTGATTAGATTACGCAACGTAAAACTGGTTTGCAAATTGAATAAATGACTTTTGTGTTGCCAATATAAAACGTGTTTGCAATTTTTGATTAGTAAACAGCAAAGCGCGTGGTAGCGCCATAGACCGAGCCCTCTTTCGAAAGTCCAATGAAATGCTCAAAAAAGCAAAAAACAAGAAAGTCTTTTAGCTTAAATTTTGTGCACAGGACACACAGGACGCACAGGACTCCTTTTATGTTTTTTTTTTTTTTTTTCTGGGGTAACCAACGGAATGTCATTTGTCATTTGTCAATTTTACTTGGGTCATTTTTGGGCGGTCGCATTCTGTGGCGTACGTGAGCGTTTGTTGTTAATGTTTGCGAACCAATTAAAATTCATTAAACGTAAATTAACATTGAAGTCGGGGCGCATTATAAATTAGGAAAGCAACATGGCAGCCACCCACACCACCCAATACCCCCACACCCCCCATCAGCCATCAGCCATCAGCCCAGTGCCATTGAAGCGCAGCGAGCTGCAGGCAAACAGACAGAATTTCAAATTGCCAAATTGTTTTGACAGTCGATTTGCAATTATTTTCAGGGCAGATCTGCCCTTAAATAGAGATGAGTGCGGAATTTCCAATTTAAAGAGAAAATCAAACACAGATTAATCCAGAGCGGACGGGCTTCAATTTAAATAGAGCTACTGCTAGGAAAGTGAAGGCTGCTATTTATGAACAATTATTTGTCACTTAAGTTAAGCTTGAGGAAAGGAATATGGAATAGAAATTGTAAGACTATAGCCATCAACTGTTGAGCCCAGCAAGTAGCGCAGTGAAGAGCACCTCCTGCTCTCCTCATCAATTACCTTCTCAGAGATTTACATTCCTAAAGGGATTTCCGAGTAAGAAGCTAACAATCGCTCGATTGGCGCAGATTCTTATGTATAAAGAGCTCTGTAAGTATATCTGAATTGGGGAAATTATACGATATGGATGTTCTTCATGTCTCAATGGAAGGTGTGTGAAATGATATATGTACTCCTTAAAATACATTACAATCACACATTAGATATCACAGACACTTCTATATACCACAAATAAGAGATGAAACAGAATAAATGAATTCTGAAATAAATTCATCCTAAAAGAAATCAAGTTGCATCTACTTTGAATACCCTATACTTTGGTACATTCACGTAATGTTTGCCTTGTTAGATTCTTCTGCCTTCTCTTTCCCTGTCAGTCCCTCTCGCTTGCTTACCCTTGCCTTGCTTCCTCGCCTCTCTTTTGCCCTCCCCGCTTCACTGTTTACAATTCGTTGCCTATTTTTAGCCAACTCGTTTGCCAAACTTTGGCAAAACGTTAGAATCCAATTCGAGTTTAATGAGCTGTGTAATATTTGCATTTCGTTCACACGCTTAACACTAATTTGTGCACTTCGTACCACTCCTAAAAGAAATAAGAAAAAAAAATCTGGCCAACGATTTGATTTTTCTTGGCAATGTGCCGTCAAAATGAAAATGCAGAAGAAGATGTAGAAAAAGCTGAAGGACACCCCGCAAAGCGAAATGGTTTACAGTTACTTCTCGATGTTCGGACATGACAGTTGCTTGTCCAACTCGCTGTTGGCGTTGCAATGGTGCTCAGGGGCTACCAGCTGGGGGCGTGGCATGGCGAAAAACCCGTAATGGCAGCAAGAGAGCTTGGCATATTGGATTAGTCAGGTTGTCAATCGCTGGCGTACATAAATCTATTTTGCGGATTGTGCAAAAAGCGTAACGGAAAGCCAAGGCAACGAGGAAGAAAGAAAGAGAGAGAGAAAAGCAAATCAAAAGCCATAATTCAATATTAAATCACTCATACGCCAGGTTAAACCAATTGCAGTAGCATCTGAAATGGATTTTTTAGCCAACAATTAGTTCAGTTAGAAGTTATGCACGTGTGTGTGTGTTTGTGTGTGTGTGTGTGTGTGTGTGTGTTTGTGTGTGTGTGTGTGTGTGTGTGTAGAGCTTTTAGCTAAATGAAAACCTCAAATGCCTTGCGCTTGGCCAATGGCAAAAGTCTTCTCTTGGCCAAAATCAAACAAAATATTTCAAAATAACAAATGGGTCCTCTGCTTCACACACACACACACGCACGCACACACAGACATGATCTCGGGCAGGGCAGCAGAGCTTCTCAGATGACAAAGTGCTTGCAAACGCACAATATTTGTCTAGGTCATGGATATCAGTAACAACTTCCATTCCGCTCTTCCAGTCAGTCCTTTCCGTCATTTGAATGCAAACACAGCGTCACACACACACACACACATACACACACACATAGAAGACATATTAATCAGTCTGTGAGAGGTGCAAAATTAGTGGTAGTGGAGGGGCAGGGGGATTGTTTCAATTTTAGCTTTGGATTTTGGTTTGCAAAACAAATAAATTGCAATTTGTGTAATTCTAGCACCTTGAGGCGAAAACAAGCCCATTCTAGTGGGGCATAGCCGATTACTGAATGCCCTTCAAATCAATTGGAAATTGTGGAAATTAGAATTTTCTTTAACATTTGTGTTGAATATTTACATAAATGAATCATTAAAATGTATTTAATATATATTTATTATATATATATATATATATTTAATATACTCCTAGTCCAAAATCTACTTTGATTCACATACTTACATAGAGCATTAAATCAATGTAAGCCAAATCGTCGCCTCTCGCTCTCGGTCTCGCTCTCTATCTCGCTCTCGCTCTCTATCACTGCGTCTCTATTTGTTTGTTTGTGTGTGCACTGCGTCAGGTGTGTGTGAAAATATTTACAATTAAGCACAATAGATCCTTACAAATACTATGCATGTATATATATATATACACAATTGTGTGTATGTGTGTGTGTATATATGGCTAAATTTGCAATTGCTGCAAAGGTTTCATCCTTGAGGCAACCCGAGGCACGCTGCCCGTTACCCGCTACCCGATGCTGCGTATTTGCCTACATTTTAGCCAAGTACGCTGCTGCATTGTTCGAGCTCGTGCATTGTGCATTGTGCATGTGTGAATTGGAAATTGAGGCAAGTCACAAGATATTTGATTTTAATTACATCAAATTTATTTGCTTAGTGATTTTTGTGCAAAGCTCGTTACCATCAAAGGGCAAAATAGTTCAATTTGCCCCTGGCCAGCGGGAGAATATACTATTTGTCTATTGTGAATGGTATCAAAACTGTCTGTGTGGCCAACATGGATGGATGCACAAAGACAATACCAGACAATAACAAATACATGGTATATTTTATACTTGTAGTTGATATATTTATACACGTAGAATCTGTGATAAAAATAAATATGAATTATAAATCAATTAAATATTATATTATAAGTCCTACATCACTTTGCGCTCAGATTTAACAGATATTTCAGAGCGCTGAGCTGAGATACCCCTCTCCAAAATAGTATAAACACAAAATTGAAAAAAATCCCACGCTCTTATTATCTACGCACCTTCTTTATGCGTTCTCAGCATACTTGAGCTCAACTCAACGAACGGGATCAAAGCGAAGTCTGCATGCAAGCAATAGATATACATGTATGCATGTGTTTGTTGCTCGACTCGCTCACACCAGCTACAACTGGTTGGCCAAGCACGGCACTCACAATGTCCACTCTCTGTCTCTTGCTCTTGCATATGGAAATTGAGTACTTTTTATATGATTTGTTTCTTCTGCCATTCTTTCCTTTATACACCCACTGAGCAAAGCAATGTACATAGTAGAAGAGCACAAACAAAATTCTCGCAACAAGCTCACGCTCACTAGTAAACTAATATAATTTCCTTGTTCATCGTCTGCGCTGTTCGCTCTCATACACATACACATTGAAGCTCTCTCTCACATGAGCATGCATACTTTTTTGGTGCGCTCTTTTCTAATAAACTCTTCACTCAACTTTCAGTAGCGCCCTTCTTTGGATTTTTTTCTGCTCTCCTTCGATCATTGAGCGTAAAAATAAGAAACGTACATACATATGCGCATGTGTGTGTACCTGTGCAGCTTGCACTTAATCAAGACATCGCTGAAATTGGTGCTCTTCCCTTATTAAATGTACTCAAGTGCACTCGATGGGCAATTTATAAATGCAGGTATTTTACTAATTCTTTGCGAAGTTTTCAAGTAATTTAATTAATTTGGTCTTGCCGATGCACAACTATGTTCTTGCATTATTATTTAATATTAAAGCCTTTTGGCCAATTGAAAGTGCAGGTGAATCAATTATGTTGCTAAGATAACCTCAGGTATTGGGTCAAATGTGCCATACGTCACAGACCTCGTCACTTGACCTCGCTGCTTTTATTTTTGTTGCAGTTGAATGGAATTGAATAATATTTTAAGCTTTTGTCCTGGGGCATAATTCAAATTGGCGAAGACCTTGAGCCACACTTTATCTGCATATTTAACAATATTTACATTAAATTTTATTTAATCAATTGAAATCACTTTGAGGTTAGCTCACATAATATTATTGCCCACATAGACCGCAATTACAGACCATTCAAACTGCTTTTTTGATAGCTTAAGGCACCGTCAACAGAACTCCTGCCACATCGATGTCCTTGTGGCCAGGCCATCTGCTGTGTGAGGCCAGTAAAAGCTGGCCTAGCATTAGGCCAGAATCCCCTGGGGCTAACCTTAGTGCTTAGTTGCAAAGCACTCATGATGAATGCAACTAGCAGAGAGGTAGCGAAGACTAAAAGAGAGAGGAAGAGAGAGAGAGAGAGCGAGTAGGGGTAGTTTGACTAGCTCAGCTCAACACCATGAGCACATTTTAAAGGCTCTTAGTTTCTTCGTCTTTGGTCTGTGGCTTAAAAGCTTAAAGAGAATTTATAGATGCGGCCAAAAAATACTTCAAGAGCAGTTTTTTTTTTCTCTTATTCGCAAGTACGTTTTATTCGTTTTTGCAGAAATTATACGGCTAGGCGTTAAGTGAAAGCAACTAAAATAATAACAAGGCGAAGACACAGTTACGATGAAACAGCTTATGTTGATGAACTATGAAATGCGCTGTAAATATATTTCTTAAAATATGTTTGTATATTTATTAAATATTTTTAAGAATGTTGAAACTTTTCTAATACAAATGGATCATAATAAAATTTTTTATATTTATCTAAGATATTATATTGAACCTTTTTTCTCTATAAATATATTAAGTTTCATTTTTCCAATTATAATGATCTATTTTAATAATAATAAATAAATATAAAAAATATCTAATAATAAAACTATTATTAGACTAGATCATTCTATTTGTCAAAGCAAAATTGAATATATCATAAATATTTTAACTTATCAGTTTTGTCTATTATTTTACAGGGTATCTGCTATAACAGCAACCATGTTAAATAGCCATAAGCAACAGTCAGCGCCATTAGCAAAGGCTTCGTCTGCGGAATACATATGTATACAGATATGTACATATATATTTGAGAGTTTGTATGTATGTATGTGAGGTGCGTGGGGCTATTAAAAAAAAAAAAAAACAAGTAAAAATGTTTTAGTTGGGCATTGCCGACTGCGTAGTATTCATTCACAACTCAAACGCTGCAAGAGCCTTAATTGGTAAAAACTGTAGAGCATACAAATCTTGGTATTTCATAGTTGGAATATGTGTTGCAAATTTCCAGTCTCTGGCTTTAATAGCGGGCAGATGGATGGCCAAATGGACAGCATGATGAATATTGTACAAAACCAATATACTCATTTCACTTTCGTGAATGCGTATGTAAAGAAGGAATTTGATGGAGAAATATTCCAACTGTGGAACTATCTACGGAACTGTGGAGCTCGACAATAATAACTTAGCAGGCTGGCCAGGCAGAAAGTTCTTATTGCAATTGTTGTTACTGTTGTTGTTGCTGTTGGAGTTGTGGCCGTTAGATTCGGCCAGTTGTTAGCAAGCTTTCAATATTTTCACACTTTTGTTTTAGTTGTAAGCTGTTGCTCTAATGGTTTTCCTCGCCCGTTTTCCAAGCAAGTTTTCCTTGCCACAGTCATTCCAATGCACAAAAATGCAATACAATATGCGTCTGTGTGTGTATGTGTGTGTGTGTGTTTGTGTTTGTGTTAGTGTGTTGAAAGTAAATTGCCTTCGGGTGTGCGTATGAAAAAATAGAATAAAGGGCAATTGCAGTTACATCGAAGGCGTTGGCCAGGACAAAAACAAGGACAAAGCGCCTGCTGCTGCTGCTGCTACTTTTGCTCTGGGCGCAGAATATTTCTTGTCCTTTGGGCTGCCTGCAAAATATATGTATAAATTGTCCTGTGGTTGTTGTTTTGCCACGGAATTTATGGGACCCAGCAGCAGTAGCAGCAGGAGCAGCAGCCGAAGGGATTTTGCTTGCCCAGCATTGGGTCACATATTGTTTTAAATGCAATCGTTTTAAGTTTTCATTTTTAGCTTAGAAACAAAAGTTCTTCAGGCAGAACGAGTACGCTGGTGTGTGTGTGTGTGTGTATGTGTGGTGTTAACAGCTTAGATTTTATTTACGCAATTTATCAAAACAATTACAATCGGTTAATAATGAAAGACTTCCTATTAAAAAAAAAAAAGAATCATTTTGCATTTATATTCTATTTTTTATTTATTAGAAATTAAAATAAATATTAGGGGAACAAAAATATATAAAATATATACAAAAATATATACAAAATAAATAAATAGTTCCAACTTAATTATAAGGCACTGGCAACGGCATGCACAAAATCAAATGGAGCAGGATAGCTGCTTGTCGAGCGTTTCCACTAGAGCCTTCTTACTTGATGATCACATTTATTGTGCAATTTATAGCTCTTTGAGGTGTTGTATGATCCACACCTGTTGCATAATATAGCATCGAGATTAGGCAGATTGAGCTTTACGTACTCGGCGTATTCGACGGCAATATTCGAACTTAGGTTTTTACAAAACAAAGCAAACTGTTCCCAAGCTTAGGGTTTTTTAATGTTATGAAGGTTTTCATTTATATTCCTTAAAAAAACTCTTTGATTTTTCAGCAAAATTCAAAAATGGAAAAATATCGAATCGTGACAATTTATTTTATATGCTCATTTCTTTTCTTAAATTGCGGTAAGCCCTTTTATATCTGTTCTGAATGACTCTTAACTAAATCCTACAGCTGCCAATAGTGCTAATCAATGCGTTACCTGTCCTCATTTTGTATGCATACCAAAGGAAAAGTTCGTCTCTGCATATAACGCTAACGAAGATAAGAAAAAGGTGGTACCGACTGGACCCACTGATAAGCCAATTCCAGAGATTCAGGCATGCTCAGGGAATGAGTGGAAAATAAATGGTATATCGCATCTATTCCCCACTTTATACTAATTTTGTTGATTCCGTAAGTTTTGCTATTATAGGTACTCTGACCGATATTTTGTGCTCTGGCAGAAATGGCAAATGTTTCGTAATGGCTCCAAATTCCATAAACCAGGATAATTACTCGTTGTGCTCTAAATGTGAATTAACCTGCGATTGCAAAGTAAATGTTAGATATCGATCACGTATGGCTGGAGCAAACGGTCTTCTACACGATGGCGTACTTATAGCAGCATGTTTGGCGGCATTTTACATTATGATGTAGCTGATTTAAATCGAAAAGCCAATTGTTCGTTTAAAGAGGTAGATCGGGCCTGGTCGAATATCCCGAATATAGCCCAAATTTTCATACTCTGCGCCCAAAGGACAACAAATAAAAAAAAACTCGAGTCGAGGTATCCGATTAGCAGATGTCCTGAACTTTGTCCGATCTGTGATTTTGAAATAATAGCATAACAAAATTTCTGTACATATGAAGACCAAGTTAGAAACAAAAAAGGAAAATTAATTTTAATTACTATTAAGCGATTTGCACACTTTAATTGAAAATATTTTCACAAAGGAAATGTAACAATGTCATCTTTAGAATAATATTTTGTTATTATTTTCTTAATAATCTGCAAAATTGTTTTATTTATTTTTCGTATTTAAATTAATTTTCGCGCGCTTTGATAAAAGCGTACATGGATAATAAAGCAAATACCATTTTTTTATTTACATTTATTATTATTATTTTTTTTTTTTTCGGCTGATAAGAAAGAATGTTAAAAGTGGACAAAGCGAAATTTTTGGCGAGCGAAATAAATAAATAATCGATTGAATAAAATAGACATATAATGAATTTCGCTATAAACTATGCTTGTGGAGAGTAGTTATAAATGTTTCACTACATAAGTACTCTGATTGAATCCACATTCATGCAAAGAATTCGCCCTAATTAATGCCGTCGAGCATTTGGGCAAACAATTTAACATAACCAATTTCAATTTCAATTTCAATTTCAATTGCGATTGCAATTGCAATTGATTTATGTTAATTACTGTTAAACAAAATGCGCCTCGTTGATAACTAAATTGATTTTAAATGAAATGCAAATAGCAAAAGTCCCAAATAAAAAACAAAATAAAATAAAAGTGAAGTGTAAATCAGCAAACACGCCTTGTTAATGGCAGTCTATTTGACCCACTGATTGACGTTAAACACCAGAAGCCAAATTGATGGATAAATACTATATACAGAGGGTTAAGCGTGCTAGCAAAGTGTGCAAAAAATGGAGAGAAAAATGAAGCTGTAAGCAGTGCGCACAGTGGGCGGCATTAATAAATGCTAGTTTCATGCCACGATCAATTAGAGTCGATTTAAACAGGTATACGCTGAACTGGCTTAATAAATAAGCTTTTAATTTGTGCATTGGCAGGTGTTACTGATGCTATTACTCTTGCTAGCAGTGCACTGAGTAAGCTTAGTCGTTTGCTGTTATATTATATATAATAAATTGTTATTATTTACAACTTTTTTTATTAATTTTTTGTATTTTATGAATGATTAAATTCATTTTTATTTATTCTTTATTTTTTGTATTTTAAGAATGATTCAATTTTTATATTTAATAAGTGCTACAATATTGATTTCACTTTGCAATTAATTATCACATTCATGATCAATATTATTATGATAATAAGTTATTGCTTGTTATTAATGATATTAACAGTCGTGTTGATATTGATCATGCATGTGATAATAATAATGGAAATGCATTTATATTCATTGGCAGTTTCATTAATACAAATTCCATCATAATTTTCCATTCATTATCACATTCATAATCATTATTACTACGTCTCTTATTATCATATTCATTTCCATTATTAATATAATAGTAGCTGACAGTTCTGGCAGTCAAGGACCTCAGTAACACGAATTTCCCTCTGCTCGCATACTCTTCTATCCTACCGCTTCCTCAATAACTTTTCACAACAATTTTGTGCACAATTTCCACTGCTTGCTCGTCTAATTAGTTTCTCACATTTTGATGTTCTTCTCCATGTAATTTACACTTGCAGCAAATCAGTTTTCCCTATTTCCACTTTGATTATTTATCCTAGCTGATGGTCAAGTTTTATACACAGAAAAAAAAAACTGACTGCAATCAAAGTCGCAAATCTCCTAAGAGTCGATTCTTACACCTACTTTCAGTTGATATTTGAATGTCTGTTTCAATAAAATTCTCACGGCGCATTAAGTATAATGAGAGTCGTGCGTGCAGCGTTTAAAAATTTAAAGAGCCTTCGCTCTCTGGATGACTCCTGCGAGCAGAGAGACGGCAAACGGAGCTTTCTTGTGTGACTTATCAATTTCATGTTGTTGAGCAATTAAAAGCCTTTGAGTGCAGGCATTGCATATGGGTTCGTGGGGCTGCTGCCAGGCAGGTGGAGGAGGGCGGCGTGTCTATTGAGCTGTAGTCGCTGTCTCAACTGTCAGGAGCAAGCATGGGTCGGGCTTATGGGGGCTATGTCCAGCTGGGCGCAGAGGCCTATCGATGCCTCAAGCCCGCAACAACAACTACTTACAATTGACTTTAGCCAGCGATGAATTCATGTGTGTGTGCGTGTGTGTGGTAGTGCGGGTGTGCGGGTGTGCGGGTGTGTGTGTGTGTCCTGGGCGCATGCCAAAACACAGAACATGTCATAAATCCAAAGGCAGCATATAATTAATAAGGATTAATTGTGTACCAGAACTTGCGACGATGCTGCCATAGACCGAAATTTAATTAATTAATAGCACAACTTCAGGCAACTGTGTCTGTGTGTCTGTGTGTGTGTGTGCCTCTGTGTGCCTCTGTGTGTATGCGAAATGCTCATTTAAAAGCAGCAGACACAATCGATAAACTTGCTGCACTTCTGCTGCAAAGCTCGTTTAAGTCTTTGCATATTTTTCGTGCTTAGTTTGAGTTGAAAATGATTTTAATATTAAACAAAATATACATTCAAATTATAATTAAACATCTTATAGTCATAAATAAATTTCAATTCGCTTGACAGTTGCTTTCGCTTCGCATTTTACTTAGAACTCTGAACAAAGCAGGCAACGGGACATTTTCTATAAATAGTTATTAAAATGTAAATGTAAAATGTTAATGTGCAAAATGAGGTTTTATATAGCATTATTCGTGGAATATATTAAAGTTCGTAGAATTGCTAGAGTTAACGTTCATTAGAGTTAAATAAATGCCAGCTTAAGAATGGAAGACAGAGCACAGTGCGTATACGTAACAATAATCTTTGATATTTTTAGCTTGGTTAACTAATTGATTATCAAAATAGTAGAATTCAAACCCTTGCCCAAAATTCAGAAAGTATTCGTTAAAGCTAAAATCAAAGGAGCCATTTGGCAACTTGAAAATTCTTCTGCTCCAACTAATTCGCGTAATTCGTTCGAGGGCCTAAGAACTTTTTCATTAGCTTTACTTTGCCCTTAAGTTTCTCTCGTCTCTCGTCTCTCGTCTCTTTACTTTTTATTTTTTTATCAACTCTATTTCTCAGTTTCCCTTTGGTGCTTTACCTGCGCATTTACTCCGACATTTCTGCTGCTGCCGCTGCTCCGCTGCTGCTCCTTTAGCAGGTGCCAAAAAGGACAGCATTAAATTGGAAGATGGCAATTAATGTTAAGGTCTTGTTGGCGACTGCCACGGATATGCAGGGCGATTTCATTTAATTAGCAAATTAATTTCATTTTAGAGGTTGACTGGCTAAATTTTTAAATTGAAATATATATCAATGAAAAATACGTTAAAATCCGTCGTAATTATTATTATTATTTATAACATACCTAAATATATATAATATATTTATTATTAATTTTATGTAATTATTTTTTGAATTGTCCTACTATGGATGTAGTAAAAATAATAGATGGACTCAGTGTAAATTAATCAAAAATAATTAATTTACTAACAAGTAATCGAGCAATAAAGTGAGCATTTTAATACTTATTCACGAAAGTTTTATGAGTATTTTGGCTCGCCTGTCTGTCCGCACGACTGTCATTCATTTTGTTTATTATCTCATTTTATTTTCATTAATAAACAGTATATATTGGTCCACATCTCAAGTGAATATCGAAGAAAATATTCATTTTAATATAAAAAAATTTCAATTTTCTAAAACATATTCTAGTTAACGAGTTTTCACATTTTTTAGTCATGTAAAAAATAAATAATTATTTGTTTAACAAATGGTTAGTAAGAAAACAGTTGTGCACATTATTAATTAGTTTTATTAAGGCAAACATGCAACCTATAAAATTTATTGTGTGAAAAATGTTTTCACTTCGCTTTTCACTTCTGAATGAAGTGGAAAAGAAGAGAAATGCAGCAAATTATTGCAATTCACAGTCGATTCATTATTGTTTCACCTGTGCCCTGTATAAAAGCAAATGAACATTATTTATGATATTTATTTTGTAGGCAGAGCTGATTAATTTTCCAAATAATTTTTCATTTATATTTTCATTTACACATTTATTTCTTTTTTATATTCATTCATGAAAGTGAAATGAGTATATCGGTTTTGTGCAATGTCCGTCTGTCCATTTTTCCGTATGAAGGCAGTTTCTTTCGACGCTATTGAAGGTAGGGACTCGTAATTTGGGACATATCTCGTATAACGTATAATATATAAAGTGTTACAATATTCCCCATCCCCCAAAATTCATATATTGATATATAGAAAAATATGCAATGAATTTTTGTTTTTTTTGTTTTTTGTTTTATTTTGTTTTATTGTGAAATTAAATTTGAAGAATTGAGATTTAAAGCGGGTCAACAGTTTGCGGTATATATATAAAGAATCGCAATTATTATATATATATATATATATATATATATATATATATATATATATATTATTCACACATTGTATGTATATTTTAACAAGTTTTCATCAATAGTTTTCCCACACACATACACAGACATAGATGGATATATTTATATGGTGAGCAATAAATTTTTAGGGCGAAAGCAATTTGGTATTTATCTGTGTGTTTTCATACTTTATGCTTGAATGATTTTTCATTTCCTGTTTCTTCGAGTTTTTATTATTGCACAGTATCAACAATAAACAACAACAATAACAAACAGTTCTATTTCTATCTAAAGCTATCAACAACTACAGGACATTTTCCTTTGCCTTGCCTTCTATACGACTATATATCTATCTATTTTTTATTTTATACGCAATTTCTCTTATTTTCGACATTTTGCATGGCCGCAAAACTGTTTTATGCTTCAGCCAGCTCAGCCTCCCTGAATCGTCGCTCTCTTTCCAACTGCTTCGTTCTGTCTCTGTCTCTGTCTCTGTCTCTGTCTCTGTCTCTGTCTCTGTCTCTGTCTGGCCGTTAACTGCTGTGCGAGCGCGTAAACAAATTTCAGTCCACTGACTGATAACTCGCATTTGACGCGGGTCCCTCGTGATGATGTCATCGCCGAAATCCAAACGAAAACCATTTAAAATGTTCGCGGCACGTCGTTTCTCCCAGTGTAATTTGCATACTATTTAAATTTGTTTTTGCCATTCTTATTGGCGCTTAATTAGGCAATTTTACATGGGGTGTCAAGTGCGGCAGCGATTTGTTTTTTCGTTACCCTACACTGTCCTACATCAATTTGTTTTGTTGCCTTTTAAGTGCAAAAATGGTGTCTTTTTGTTTCTATTCAGAGTCAGATGTGAATAGGTATTGAGTGCAGCAAGGGAGTTGTAAGGCTTTGTTTAGATAAGCAAATATTCTATTGCCACATTTCATTCAGTATAAATACCTTATTTCTTTTGCATTCACATGGGGAAGATTTATTTCCTGATATTATCTATAGCTTTTTAAGGTATTCCAATTCTTAATTCACGATCCATTGCGTGAATTATACATTTAAAAAATGAAAATCAAATTAATTAAATAAATATAAAAATATAAAAAATGTTTTATTATTTTATATTTTATTATCTTATATATATTATATTATATATTTTATCATTTTTATATTTAGTTATATTTTATTTTTAATTTATTTTTATTATTTTAATTAAATCAGATTAGTAAATATAATTTATAATAATAAGATGAAAAAAATTTAACAAAAAATAATAATAAAAATAAAAAATTAATTCGGCTAAATAAATACTTAGTAAAGTTTACATTCTGAGTAATAAATGATATTTGATGCTTGATTCAATTACTTGAAATTGAAGCTCACTTTAACGTTAACCATTAAATTAACTTATTATTACTAGTATAATTTTAACATATTATTATTAGCCCACAATTATTTGTTTAGCATGCAGTTTGCTGTGCTTACTGAGAATTATCGCTGGCTATGATTTGCGTAATATTGCTTAAATAGAAGATGGGCTATATATGTTTAACTGTTTTCAATCTGAATAGAGATATCCCTTGCTTCAGTCTTTAATCAGCCATCAGTGCATCAGGTTTTCAATGAGGTTTTATCCATAGCTCCCTTATCAATAGAGTTGCTGCTCTGCTCTGCTCTGCCCTGCTAAGCGTCTGCGATGTCAGCGTTTATGTTCCATTCAGCTACACTTTTATCTCGTAGTCCGTTTTGTACCTGAACTTTGTTTCATTCGCTTTTGCTTGGTCTTTTTTACGGGACTTGTTTAACCGTAAGGGCAACAACTGTACATACGCGCATTTTTAATGGACTCTACGCGACCAGTTCGCTATCCCCTAAAACCCAATACTCGATTGAAAGACACACACACACAGACACACACACACAGCCACACTCACACATATTTGGGCACCCATTGAACGCTTTTCGCTGCTTGCCACACATTGTTTGTCTAAGATTCACGTTTGCCCCACAGCGCACCACCAGCACGATGAGGCAGCAGCTACCAGTGGATCCCACAGCCCGTACAGCATTCTCTTTTTGTAAATACCCTGTATGGAGTGTACAAGTCGAGAGTGGTGTATAATGCAGGGCAAAGATGTTATTTATCGACGATAAAATTTTGCACAAATTAAAACTCCATAAAAAGAGAAAGAACATTTTTTTAGGATCTATCATAAAAATCAAATTTCAAGTTTATAGGGTATCTGAAGCTTAAACACTCGGGTCAAGCGCACTTACGAGTTTTTTCTACGGGTAAAAGTGGGCGTCACACACACACACACACACACACACGCTCACGCTCACTTGTAGCAAACGCCAAACCGGATATTGGCTTCATACACCGCCAGCCAATTTTAAATTGCCAATATTGATTTATCTGCCACATGGGGCGTCCACTTGGAGGCCAAACCCAGATGGGGTGCGGGAGCATGAGCACGAGCATAAGCGTGGTCCTCGTCCTGCTGCTGCTCCTGGTCCTGCTGCGGGTCGCTTTCGGTCCACTCTCGAGCATTGTTAAGTTGCAATTTTGCAGGTGCGCCACACACACGCCACGCACGCACGTTGCATTTGCAGTAAGTAAATGGGCAATGGGATTTCGCAGTTAACGCCTGGGAAATTTATTGAAATACACGCGCTGCCTTCACTCCCACCCGCTGGTGGGCGGGGAAACCTGTTATCTCTATAAACATATGCACAATGTATATAAGACCAGCCCGCCGAAGAGCACAGTTGCCAGTGCTTAATTCCTTTAAGTTACTTTTAATTCTATATTAACTATAATATCTAATAAATAACCAAATATGCGACCATCCATAGTATTATTATTATATCATTATATTATATTACTAACTGAGTGCACTGGCTTCCTATGCAGACAAGCTTATACAACGCATTTGCCATGTCTTTCGCTTTTTTTCGATTTCGGCTTTTGGCCAAGTTTTGCTGTGTGTGTGTGCTCGTGATTTCCCAAATCCCATTTAAGTATTCCCTTTATGGGACCGCAAACGCACCGCCACAGTTCAACAAACTCTTTTGCATAATTCATGCAAAAACTCCTCAGCCCCATCCCGCCCTATCTCTTTGGGGCATCTGATGTTTGTGGAAATGTGCAGTGGCATCTGCGTCTGCTTCAAGTGTTGATTACATATCCGTATGAAGGACAAACAGATACATATATACATGTACAAACATATATACTGTACATACATATATACGTATATACATATATATAAATATATATTTTTTATATTAGGAGTTTCTGATATGCTTAGCTCTTTAATATCTTCTTCGTGATATCTTCAAAAGAATATGTGCTGAGATATGCAGAAATTTATACGCTTCCTGGAGTAAGAATAAACTCAAAAATAATATTTTCCTAAAATAAACAGATTAATAGATTTTGCAGAAGAATTTCATGAGAAATATGAAAATGGGAATTGCGGAGATATACAATTTAAATAAAGATTATTTACTAATTAATTCCATTTACTTTGAATAAGTTGAGTTTTTAAAGAGCTCAAGTCTTGTCTAAATGATATATTATATTATATAAGTTATTTGTTGTCCTTTTCTCTGTTTACTGCTAATTTATAGGTAAGTTTTACTTTGGGTTTATGTTTAAGGGTTAGAAGAAGAACCAACTTTGAAATTAGGTTTGAAGCATGCAATTTTGTTTCCAAGAAGCTGAAATATCATTTATTGCAGGAGGCTGGCAGAACATGAGAGTGGCGCAGGCTGAGAGAGATACCAAGGTATAAGCTAGATTGAAAGAGCCAGAGGTATAACGTGGAAAGAAAGGCAGACGCAGAAGCTAGAACGACAGAGGCATAATTGAGAGTGTGAGAGGCAGAGCAAGAGACAGATGCAGAGATTAGAGAGGGAAGGGTTGAAGTTAGAGTTACAGAGTCCTATATAGAATGGGGGAGGGGAACGTAGAAGTTAGAAAAAAACGCAGACGTAAAAGATCGAGAGAGAAAGAAGTAAATGTGAAAGGGACGTAGAAGATTGAGAGAGTTAGTGTGAAAGGAAGCCACAGAGGTAAAAGTTAGAACAAGACAGGTATACGTTCAGTGAGCCTGAAGTTAGAGTGAGTCAGGGAGTGTGGAAGAAGATAAGCAAGAAGTTTTAGAATTTAAATGATCAAATTTAAATGATCAGCAGCCACCTACCGAATAGTCGTGTGCCGCATTGTTACTTAACAGCGGATAAATAAAAAAATATTATTTTTCAACTATATTACATTTGTGCGTATATTTGTTCATTTAAGTGCGATAAAAATGAAACGAAACGCAATGAAATAATTCCCAAATCCAATATGCGTCATAACACTAATGGTTTCACTTGTTGCATAAATCTCCCTCTCTTTCTGCCTCTCGTTCTCTCTTTCACTCGTTCTGCTCTACGTATTTATATATATTCATATTAATGCATGCCATAACGGCCCAATTTGATTAAAGCGAAAAAAGAAACGTTGTGGCCCAAAGGCCAGCGCAAAATAAAAGCGAAAAAACAAATCGACGCTGGCCTGCGCCCGAAATGAGAAAAATGTGGAAAAATATATTTTCCATTAAACTTAATTTGCATGGTTTTAGGCGCTAAAGTTCAGGCGGGTAACAGTAAACGCTTTGGGTTAAATTTCATTATGCGTGAAATACAGATTTCCCTGCACATTTTACTTTCCATCAACTGGCAGTTAAGCAGGGAAAGCGAGAGAGAGAGAGAGAGAGAGAGAGAGAGAGAGAGAGAAAGAGAGAGATGAAAAGTGAGGTATTGAGAGTCTAAGAATTTAGTTGCTCAAAATTACAACCTAAGTTAAATGCAAAGTTGAGTTAGAAGTTCAACCAGAAAGGCTGCAAGCTGATAGCGAGAGGTTTGTTAGAGCATCTAAACTTCGTTATATCAAAGTTGATCTCTCTTTTTCGGCCTCTTTCTCTCTCTCTTCCTCTCGAATTCTTGTTGCTTTGTTGGCAAAATATATTTATTGTGCTAACGGCCCAAATCGAGCTTAATACGTTAATATTAAATATTTAACTGAGCAATTCTTGACTGCATTTTAAGCCAAGTCTACTGCGAGACAGAGAGAGAGAGAGAGAGAGGGGGAGAGATAGAGAGGAGCGCGCCCTGCTCACATTATTGCAATTGCATTGTCATGGTAATGTGGAAGGACACTCGAACAACATGAACTCTGGCTAGTGTTACGGCGGCAAGGACAAGGATATTGTCTTTGAATGGACTTCGACTCAGCTATAGTCTCTCCCTATTCTCTTCGCCCTCTCCCTCTCCCTCTCCCACTCGCTGCTTCTCTCTTCAGACGACTCCAATAGCCGAGCTACTATTTTCTCCACTTTTATTGTTATGGCGCTTGCATCATTATTTCAGTTGGCGCCTTGGCTCAAGCACTGAAGCACTGTTACACCGCTGCCCATTCCCCTAGATCCACTGTAGCCACTGAAGTCTTACCATTTGTGTCGCGGCGGCAGCGGTGTCCTTTTGCATTGTTTTTGAGTCCTGGCTGGCTTGGTTCGCATGCTTGAATGGAGCTGCCTTGGCGCAATGGCGCAGTGGCGCTGTGCGTTGTTATTGTAGATAAAGATAAATAGTCTCAGATAACGTTCAGTTATTTGCAAACAAATACAATTGCGGTTCATTGATGGCGGTTTCATGTTGCCCCTGCCCATGCTGCCCCACTGTCTCTACCGACCCACAGGAGACCGCAACATAAGCATCACCACGAAGACCCATTCTACATGCCCATTATTCTGTGCTTGATGATGCTTGCTGTGCTCTTCTTTTCGTTTTCCCATTCTTTTACCTTCAGTTTTTCAGTCGCATATCAAGCAGCAAGTGATAGCGAGCAATTGACTTGAATGCGTTTCCAACACTGGCAACTTAGGCAAGTTAACCTCGCTTTAATATCCAATTGATCTATGCAAATGTGCTTCAGATTTGACAATGGACGGCTTAATGTCTGGATGTATTGAGAATAAGGTCGGCCTTTTGTCAACTATGGCAGACGTCATTTCTGGAGGAGTCCAAATAATCTGTAACCAAATTAACCTAAGGTTCCAATGCTTTGTCGTCAGCTGGGTAATCGATAATTTTCAACATTTTTTATTTATTTATTAGACGGTAGAGTTAATGTGGGCTTACAGCTGGCTTAAATGTTTTCTAAATTAATAAAATTATATACAAATTTAATATTACATTTTTATTATAATATTATATAACATTTTTATTTATATAATATTTTTCAAATAAATAAAATTAATTTAATAAAAATAGTTATATTATTATTTTTTATTATTTAAAACTTAAATAAAAATTATTAATAATTAATAAAAATCCAACACCAAATGGAATAATTAAAATTAGCAATTTATGCACCTTTAAAAGTTCCTTTGAATTTTTAATTATTTTAAAAAAAGGAAAAATAAACGCAAATGAATGAATATTTTATAAAATTCGAAAACTGCAAAATATGGGTTATCCATGACTGATAAAACAGCTCTGCTCTACTGCGTAATGGAACAGAGGATTGCCTTTTTGTGGTCGTCTCTGATAGCCCGCAAATATTTAGATACGTTTCAGCTCTAGCTCAACGTTTGCACTGCCGTTCGAGTCCATAATATATAGCAAATATATAATACTTTTTCGCATTCAAATATTACAAATTATAAATCCAAACAAAAAGATCGTTAGTCACGTGCTCCGTAAACTATAACACCAATGGGTATTACGCTATCAGAGAAGCATCTAAATTAGTATAGCCGAGGCTTTGCCAAAACGCAGCAATTTAAATATACCAGAAATTGGGCGCACGTCAAGTCGGCATAATCTTTGGCTCTGAGCAAAAGGAAAAGTTGTCTTGACTTACTTTCAACTTTCACTTGCGTGCGTGTGTGTGTGTGTGTGTGTGCGTGAACGGGAAAAGTTTCACAACTTTTTGTGTGGAACGTGCATTCGCCGATTTGCCTATGAGAGAGTCGATGTCGCGGCCGCAGTCGATGTGAATGTGAATCGAGTATATATACGTACACACACATGCATACATATATTTATATATATATATGTCTACATCTATTTCAATGTACATATGTAAAAGTGTCTGAGTGTGGCTGCGAAACGCTTTTCTTTGGGCCCTGCCAAGTATGTTAAGCACTTTGCGCCCGGCTTTTCTCACAGTTTTCCGGGCACACTTTTGGCCTAGTCATATCTGCTCTGCGATTTATACGTGCATGTAATATGTGTAATTTATGACTGACAGGATGTGTGCGTTTAAATTATGTGCAAAATGCTAGCAAAAGCTTTTTCAGCTCAAGAAAAAAAAATAATAAAAACTTTTCTGATGCCTCAAGTTTACCAAACATACCAACAATATATTAGCTAGATATATACATACATACATGCATATATATGTATGTAGAATTTGAGTGTCACAAATGCTCGATAGTCACGTTTGACTGTGCATACATATAGATGAGCACATAACTGTAGAGGAACGCTCTTTAGCAGCTGCAACTGGATGTCTGAAGCCTCTTTGCAACAGGTCTCATTGAGCAGATTTTAGAGCTCGAGTTATGTTTGAGCAGGTGAGCTATTGAGAATGAGGCAGCCGCAGTTGTGAAGGGAACCTAAGGCAGATTTATAAGAGTATTCGGAAATAGCAATATGCTTGAAAAGAAAACGTAAAGTACATAAAGCCTATGTCAAGCAATGTTTTTAGAGAGATTCTTTATTGATTCATTTGAATCCTGATTTCTCTTATTTCTGTTTACTTTTTCATAGCATAAATCTCTTCATAACAGCTTTAATAAACTTTATATATTATATTATTTATTATATAATTGTTATTCTGAATATTAATTAATCTTAAATGTAAGAAAAAAATATTCACAAAGCTGATTCAGTTAGCAAAAAGTAAAGTTAAGTAAAGGCAGGAGGGGCATTCGGTTTGATTTAACTTTGTTCGCATCAGCTTTAGCTTGATCAACGCCAAATCTTCGTTTTAGCCCATTTCTCAAATAATTCACTGCAGATTCCACTCAGTTGTCCTTCATTAATTCTAAGCTGCATTCTACCTCAGCTCAGCTTGTCAACTGTCTTTGCAGCAGAGTTTGAAATGTAATCTGCTAAATTTAATCTGCCATCGAGCAGATTTCGAGTCGCTTTAAGCTTTATCTTTGGCTTTGGCTTTGTGCAAAAGTGATTTGCAGTCGTAGCTGAGCCATTGGCCACGCATTTGGCCAGTTTGCTTGCACTGCAGCCATGGCCAGCGGCACGCCCAGCGCGACGCCCCGATTTCTGGTCCATATGCATGATGATTTTTAGCAAAATGAGTTTTCATTTTCAATTACTTTACAATTTTGCTTTTGCTTTTGTGTGATGCCTCGAATGCAACGACTCGAAGCGAGCTTTGGGGCAATAGTCTTAGTGTAGGCATCTCTTTGCAATCCGCCTCGCTTCTCTTCGCTCCTCTGTCCACCCGCTCTCAGCATCTCGTTTTATGCTGATCCTGATTGGCGCTACAATTCGATTTCCTAATTTTCAATTTTACACATTCGGCAAACATTCGAGCGGAGCAGTCATCGCACAGAGCAGAGAGCCAGACACACACAGTCAAACAAAATCACAATCGGTCTCTATGCATGCCGTGCCAGAGTTTTTGAGAAATTTTAATTAAAATTGAATTTTCCTTGCATTTAATTAAAAGCTTAGCCCAAGCGCCGCTGCCTGCACATGAAAAATGAGTAAACGAAAAGGCAAGAAAATGCGAAAAATTGCTCCACAGCAGAGTTTCGGTTGAGTTTAGCCGGCTGTGGGCGTGGCATGAACGAGTGCACTCTGGGCGAAGCACTCGAGCAGAAGAGCAGCATATATACTCGTTGCGCCAGAGATATGAGAATCATCATAGTCATCAGGGCCAAAGCCTCGACGACTCCTTCCAGCAGTAGCAGCATCAGCAGCAGCAGCGCCTTGTCCTTGCGTCTCCTGCTGCTGCTGCTGCTGAAAATATTTTTGTTTGCTTACAGAGGCAGCAGCTCGGCTAAATGCAACACTGACAGCTACTGTCAAAATAAGCAACTAATCTCTGCTTGAGAATATTGTTTGCTCAACCTAAGGCACACAAGCCCACACAGCTGCATGTCAATATATATATATATATATATATATCTATGTATATATATATTTCAGTAAATTCTTGATTATGAAATGTTGCATGCATCAGTGGGCTTGCCTATTGATCTGGGCCAGTGGTAACTAATTGAGCTACTGAGAGCTCTCATTGCCTAAGCCGCAAAAGTGCTGCAAGACTGAAAATATTTTGCAGTTTATTGATTGACAGCAATTTAAGTAAGTCAAGGCATGCAGCGCTTGAGATATGAAGTCTAGAAAGCTTTTAAAGTTTAAATACATTTCATATATATTTTGTTCTTTCACAAAGCCTTTCTATGTAATTCTCAAATTTATGAAATGGATGCCGAAGTGTTGTATAATTTCAAAAGAAGTGAAACAAGCTAAGGAATAATTAAAGCAAACAAGTTTGAACCTTTCATTTTTTATCTTGTGAATAAAGCCTTTATAATTTATTCAATTAAAAAAAAAATTGTATGAGCTTGATAATTATAATCAATAATATAAATTTATATAGGAAAGCCTAGATTTTGTTATTTTTAAATATTTATTTATGAAAATTACTTATTATTATTTATATGTCAATTATTAATAATTTAAATATTAAAAATAAAAATAATATCCTTATATTTAAATTATAATTTATATTGTACTCATTTTTTATCAGCACATATGCATATAAATAGTTTAAGTAAATATATAGTTTGTGTCTACTGATATATTTATTTATTTATATTTTTTGGCTTAATTTTTCTTGAACTTCTTTTTAAAGAAACATAGAAAGCCTAGCTAGAAATTTATTTTTAATAGAAGCTATTACTTTTTACTACTACGATTATGCCCATGAGAAACAGACAGAGGAAGACACTGAGACAATGCTAGAAGCGATTGCTTATTGCAATGAGAAAATTCAACATTTTCCCCTCGGCTTCTCTTTGCGATTCTCATGACTCACAATAGTGCGCTGGATAATATTTGAATTGTATTGATTATTTGGCAGTGGGACTGCATTGGCACAGCTAAGCCACCTGGCATGCTTAGCTATCTAAGTATGCAGCCAACTATGCGTCGCTATTGTAGCGCATATCTTGATCAAAGCCATCAACACCACAGCCATTTGCTGCTGCCCACCTTTAGCTGTTCATATTTGTGGTGCACGCTGCGGTGGCAGCCACATAATTGCTTCAAATTTTTTCATAAATTGTTGCCACAAATTGTTGAACAAAAAGAGAAAACTAAAAAAAAAAAGAAAAATTAAAATAAAAGAAGAGAAATAGTAGCAGATACCAGCAGCAGCAGCAGCAGGAGCAGCAGGAGCAGCAAATAGTTTAATGTAAAATGCAGACAAAGGATCAGTCGTAGCTGCAGCGTGAGCCGCAGCCTCAGCTCGGGCCCACATAGTTTGCTGCTTGGCTGCCTCGACAGGACCAGGAAGGAGCCAGCACGTCCTTGTACCAGCATTCCGGGCTGCTGCTGGCGCTGCTGTTGCGGCTGGCAGCAGTCGAAATATTTAATGCACCCACAATATTTTACTTGCCCCGTTGTAGTGATAATGCACCCGCCTGGAGAGCAACCCTTTTGCTCCGACTATTGGCAGCCGCAAAGAGCCAAAGGCCATGCTAGTCATCAAAGCAAAACAAAGTCCGCACTATCCCTTGTTAAGCGCTGCTGCTGCCGTCTCTTCCCGTGCCGTGGCCCTCGGGCTCTGCCTCTCTCACTCTGACCTATCTATATGCATATTCAACAGTGTGGAAATAATAAAGCCAACTTGCCGACAGTTATAGTTGCTTACAGTTGTTACTGCCAGACAGTTGAGACGCCGGAAACAGGAAGCACTCATTGCCCGGACAGACAACGGCTGCAAGGTGGGGCCGGGGCCGGGTCCGGGGCTGCACTGCATTGGACGGAGGCAGTACAAGTGACGGCGCCAATGAGAGCTAAAGCATTCGACACTTGAAATTGCTTTGGCTCTCGCAATGCATACAATTTATAGCATTGAACGATAATATAACTTGATGATTTCTCTCTACATTTTAACATTCTATTTCCCCCACTTTTTAATGCACTTGCTTCGAAGAGTTTGTAAAGTGGCATTCAGTGTAGCAGTGCAGAGTTCTGCTGCTCGCTGCTTTCAATGGCAACAGCAAATGGTGTAAGAACTCTGCGGCTTAGTGTTTGAAAATTAAGCTAAAGCTGTGCAAATAGAAAGTTGATTTCGACTCGGCTGGAGGAGAGTCCCAAAGAGAGCCGGAGAGTATTTGCTGTTGACTTTGATTAGAAAAATGGTGAATGGCTTGAAAATCAAATCCATTCAATAAATGTGAATAATGCCTATATAATTCATTATTCTCTATGTGCTTATATTAATAGGGTAACTAACTGCCATCCACTGGAACTGCCTTAAGGAATCCTTCTATAATATTTGCCAGTCATAGAATATCATCGCAATTGAGGTCTCGTCCTAGAATCGATCTATAGACATCTCCTCTAGCTTAACCAAACTGTTCCGATAATGATAATGATAGTGTCGACAGTAATTATGATAATGATAATGGACAAAATGATACTGACAATAGAACTGATAATGTGATAAGAAATAATAATAATGCCGCAGAATGTTACTTCATTCGTCAATTTGAAGTCGACGTGTTTCCATTTGCATTTCATTCAACGCTGTCATCTGCTGGTTGTGGACTGGGGCATTTGGCGTAATTAAATTTGTCGTCATTCACAGAGCAGTGAAAAATGTGTCAGCAGGAGGAAGAGGGGGCGCAGTGAGCTGCGAGCGTCTAACGACATTTCGCTAATTTCCCATTCAAATCACGCCCTAATCGAAGTCAGTGCAACTGTCAAATGATTCAGAGATGACATTTATGTACACGATGACAGCGTGCATGCCCCGCTGTCAGCCGCCAAGCTCTTATCGGGCTGCTCATCAGAGCAACAGCAGCAGCAGCAGGAGCAGCAGGAGCAGCTGGAGCAGCAGCAGTCGGGACTTTATTGCCAACGGCATTCGTCTGCGCGCTGTTGTTGTCAACATTTTGATTTCAATGCTGTCAACATTTTCGCAACAGGCCGACAGCCAACAACGGTTGGAAAAGTAAAGATCATTCGAGTCGGATATATACAAAGACATTTACAGGCAGAGAGGGAGAGAGAGAGAGAGAGAGAGGCAGACAGTGTGGAGGACAGACGAATCTAAGTGTCAATTTGGCATTGCAAATCATTTGGTCAGGTAGTTTTCCGCTTGCCTCTTTTGTTTAGCTTGAGAGTTAATTTCTTCGCATTTGGACTGCCGCCATCAACCTAATGAGAAATACCATATCAGAAAGCTGGCATTCAAATGCACATTCTCAACTGCCTCCTCTCACGCTGCCCCCTCTCAAAGTCATGGGGGAGCGCGTTCGCCGCACAGCTCAACTGCAACTCCTTGTTGGCCGCGGGCTAATTTTCAGGCAGCTGACATTGTCCCCCTTTGTAGTCGCCGGCGTCTACGTTCCGTTTTAATTTAAGGCGTGCTCCGTACTCTGCCTGAGGGCGGGCATATGACGCTAGCTGGCAAATGGTCATGAATGGGAAATAGAAGATAAATTGCCAGCTGATCTTAAATATAAATTCTATATAATATATACAATCATTTATTTAAGTAAGCGCTGGTAAATAAAATAATGCTACACATTATATATCCGAAGCAGGAAAATTTAAATACGAAGCAGGAAAACATTTTAATAAAGTCTTAAAATTAATAATTAAATAAAAATAAATAAAATTAAATACGAAGCAAGAAAACATTTTAATAAAATCTTAAAATTAATAATAATTTTACTATGAGAAGAAATAATAATTTTACCATTGAAATTAAAAGCAAGTTATTTACTATTAATTTTATTATTATTATTAATATTATCATCATAATTACTAACTAATACATATTTTTCTATTCAAATACAAAATTAAATTACTATTAAAATAAATACAAACTTTATTATTAAAATATTTTCTCGACCCGCATATTTACAGTTGAGCAAGAGAATATACAAATATATTTATATATCGGCAACAAGAATAATTAATGAATAATTTGATATACAATGAAACGTATAAAATGAGGCTAGATAATATTTAAATAATTTGATTAAAAAAAAAAAAATATATACATATGTATTGATATATATATATATATATATATATATATATATATATATATTGAGCGATGGGCACGAAGACCTTTCCTGAACGGAATACTGGAAGTTCCCAGAGATGACGAAATTAATATTAAACATTTATATTGAATCCAATGCAATGAAATTAAAAAGTTTGTCAGACTTCTTTTGAAAATCCATATATTTATATACATATGTATGTACGATGTACGTGCCCATCGCTCAATAATGATCAAATAATTAATATTTATTATTAAATATATTATTATTTATACTCTTCTGCGAATTTGCTATCAGCTGCAGCAGGCTTACGTAATCTTGCTGGCAGAGTATTCAAAGTGTATTAGACTCTGATCAGCTTGTGGTTTTGTTGCTATTTGGGGAGCTGCATTATTATGATTTGCGCCATAATTATTTTTCTGTGCATTCAGTGCAGGTCCTTGGGGCGACCACCAAGGACTGCCGGCTGCAAACTGGACTAGGGATAACAGGGGCGCCAGCATTTTGCTTGTCACGCAAATGTTTCATGTCAGATTTACGCTGCTCCAGCCACTTTGTGCCGGCTAAAACATATATACATACAATATATATATATACATATATATATGTGTGTATATAGTGCTCTATATATGTAGCTCTGTATATAATTGTGTATCAGTTCGTGTAGCAGCGAGCGGCCGCCTGCCGGTCTGTCCACGCTGCCTGCAAATGCCCTACCTATGTTTCAGCAACTGACCCATGCAGCAGTAACATTTTTTTATCAGCGCGCACAGTGGTTTGTGGAAGTGCGAAAAATCCTAAAGCAAATATGGTAAAAATATTTCGAATGTATGCATAAATATTTATACCGTACCCTAATATAATTTAATATAATGTAAAGTATTCTTTAGCTATATATATTTAACAGAAGAAGCATTTTTCCATTGCTTGCGCACCACGGTGCGCTGCCCTTTTTAGCACGTTCTGGCGGTCGCCTGCTATATTTTTCAATTTGTAAACATATCCTGCGGTGCAAGCGCTGAAAGCCGGCTATGAAAAACGAAACGCGAAAAGGAAGAACAGAAAGCAGCGCAGCATTAGTAACCAGATGGCACGCCCCCATGCCCGCCAGCCCCTCAGCCCACCTCTCTGTTCACTCACAGCCAGTAGCCGCCCCCAGGCGTCAGCATGGCCAGAGCATGAAATGCATTTGCTTCATTTGTTTGGTGTGCTTCTCATGTCAACTTAATGTTTATTAGAAAACGTCTGCTCAAATTGCACTAGACAGCACACAGCACACAGCGCTCAGGCCACGCCCCCTGCCGCAGCTCAAGCATCAGACGGCAGCTGGCAGACCCGACAAACGACGCCCCAGACCAATACGAGCTGATTGCAGTCAGCAAAGCATTATTCAGTTATTTAATCGAGATTTCAGAGCCAATTTAAATTTAAATGCATTTTAAGTTTAATTTATATGGTTTTCAGTTTTAATGAATAAGAATAAGTTCACAGCATCAAAAACTCTTTTAGAGCGCTTGAGCCGTGAGTGTGTACTCTGCAGTCGGCAACGCCCTACGGTAACTAATTTTGGGATTGTCATGTAATGAAATACTTTGCGTGCAGCTGCCTGCAAAGAGGAAAATTTTCACTATTAATAAACCCAATTCTTTGAATTCTTTTATGGTATATGTCGCCATGGCTATTAGCAGTTAGCCAACTTGGAATTTTTACTATATATATATACTACGCACTGGCAGCAGGAGCCCAGCAGCAGCTGGGTACAACCTGAAAACTGCACCGTCTTTTGTACTAACGTTGCTTAGAGCTCATTGGCCAACATGTGTTACATTGCTCACAACTGTTTGCTGGCTTAATTGCCAATGGAACTCTACATTTGCGATTAATTGTTCAATTTGGTGATATCTTAGTTGGCGTAGCTCTTCAGTCTCGGTTTTGGTATCCCATTCCCCAGCCCGCACTCGTAGATCCTTAGCATTGTCATTCCTGAGGATGTGAGCTACAGTCAGCACCACATTGGGACCAAGCAGGCTGCCAAGGGCCAAGGGTGCATCAGCACACCGCACATATATATTAAATTTCTGTGTCTTCATATTTAGCTCTCTCTCTCTCTCTCTCTCTCTCTCTCTCTCTCCCTCTCTTATTTACTTTATTTCTTTACTTTCATATTTCGCTCTCTCTCTCTCTCTTCCGCTAAAAATTCTCTATTCTTCCCATTTCTTTCTGCATTCTTTTCCTTCTCATTTAATCTTTTTCGTACCTCCCTATACTTCTCTGTATATAACAGTCTCGCACCTTCTCTCTTCCTCTCTATTACTCTGATTTCTTTCTATTACTTCTATATTTAGATATCTCTTTCACTTCCTCTCTCCTTTTAGCTCCATTTCTCTCTCTCTCTCTGTATCTCTCTCTCTCTCTCTCTCTCTCTCTCTCTCTCTCTCTTGCTCCTCGAATTTCTTCTTCTCTGCACTCCATTTCCTATTGCCCTCCTATATACTATGAATCCATATATAATTGAATCAAACTCAAATTTCTTTCTATTCCTCTGAAAAGCGTAACATTTCGCTGCGCTTTAGCCGGGACTCAGCATGGCAGCGTTGCGGCGACACCAATCGACAGGGTGTTTACATGAGCATCGTGAGCAATAAGCCGGAGCACACAAACTTCGGGGAGTTTCCCTGGGTCGTGGGCATTTACAGGAATCCGAATATATTCGTTACTGCCGGCTCACTTATTGCACCACACGTGGCTCTAAGCTCGGCCAAGCAATTGTATAGACTTAAGCAGTTGAAGGTGCGGGCTGGTGACTGGGACATTGTGACAGACAATGAGATTCTACCTTATGAAGAACGTGAGGTTCAGTATATTCTCAATAATACCTTCAACATACGGACCCACGGCAATGATATCGCGCTGCTTGTGCTCAAACGCAAATTCAGCGCTGCGCCACACATTGGCACTGTCTGCTTGTCCGTTAGTGAGCCATTCGATTTGGCCAACTGCCGTGCTATTGGCTGGAATGACAACATCGGAGGTGGACGTGGCCTAATGACCAGCATGACAATGAACTTCACCCAATGCGCCGCAGGCACTGATGAGACTCTCTTCTGCGCCAAAGGCCAACGGCGCACTCTCAAATATGCGACTGGATCGCCGCTAGTGTGTCCCAAATACAATGGGCCAAGCGCCAATCGGTATTACCAAATCGGAATCTGGAGCCCTGGGGATGGGCCAGGAACTCACATCATGATCACAAATGTGACCAAATTGCTGACATGGATCCAAGAAGAACTTGGTAATATTTAATGCCCCATTCAATGAAGCCATCGAGTAATGAAAGCTCAAATAAAAATGTATATAAAGTTAATATATAATAAATATATATTCCTGTTAAAAAATATAAATATAGAGTAATACAAAAAAAAAAAAAAAAAAATAACATTAAATGGATTTTTGAAAATTAAATAATGCCATTAAATTGCAGTAATTTCAAAATTGCGATTAAAATATAATAAATATATAATTAAATATTTATATATATACATATATATTTATTTTTTAAAGTTTGCAATTTTTATAAAATTTATTGGAAAATGAATAGCAGTTTGGTTGCCCTTTGCTTTTTTTGTCTTGTTTTTTTTTTTTCCTTGAATTTATTTCATTCATTTCAAATATGTTAATCAGATTATCGTGGACTGGCTCAATAAAGCATATTAATTTCTTCGTAAAGTCTTCATGCGCATCAAATTTAATTAATTAATATGCAATACAATCGTCTTGGTTTATAGAAAATGGGAAAATAAAGTTTAAATTAAAGAGTTAAATTAAAGTATATTACATATATTATATACATATACAATATATGTCGTACTGCCTCTATAATTATCTCTTTTCAAAATGAACTTAATGCATTATCTTCGCCTGCATAATATTGTTATTAAATTAAGATCGAATTGGATTCAGTTTCTTTATTTTAATTATTAGAACACTTTCCTACTGTAGATATTTGCATGTCTCAGCGCATCAGTTCGTTTGCAGGCGCTTTAAGACTTGGCCAGAAGCTGTTGGCAGTTGTTGGTCCTTCCATTCGTTTGCCATCAGGAACCACATGTGGTGAAATTAACGCCGTAACCGTAACGCATTACGGGCTCCAACTGCCGCACTGGCTTGACTCTGCCACTCTTAGCGGATAGCGGATGCCACATAAATGTGGCATTGGCACACACACACACACACACATACACATACGCTGTGGGCCGCCCGTTGCGTCCCGTCTGAGCCGTCTCGCTAGCTGGGCCACTTCAGTTTTTATTCGCTCAAATGTTTATACATTAGCAACATTTGTCGGCTTCCTTTTCGCTCGTCGCAGGTGCTGATTATATTGAAAATTATTAGTAAAACATTGCAATGCCAATGCCGATGCCGGGCGTTGGCGGGCGGGCGGGCCACGCCCAAGCGCTGCATGTGGCCTATCAAAATTGATTGCATACTTTGCGGCGTGCCAAATGTGCCCCTCGATGACGGCAAGTGTGTGGTGCTGTGCGTGTGTGTGAATGGATATGTGTGTGTCTGTGTGTGCATGTGGTTATATCTATGTTTTGCCTAAAAAAAACTTGCGTTCTGCGCGAAAAAATCAACCATTTTGTTGAATGAAGGCACAATACATAATTAAAAGTTGATTCCGTTTATACACTTTAAAAAACTTTTTCTAAATATAAAATATGTTTTCTTTGAGTAGAAATTCTTTGAGATCCTAAAAAAAAAAATATTTATATATATATATATATATATATATATATATATATATATATATATATATATATATCATAAAATCATAGATAATTAACCGTATATACACAATAAAAAATAGTGTAATTTTGTGGAAATGAATTAATCTTAATTATGAACTTGGAGTATGGAAATGCTTGAGCTTATGTATAAAGAATATTATTTATACACTATAAAAATATAATTTTCTATTACTTTATTTATATTATATTATAGTAAAATTCCAAAAGATCGTAGTACAATATATCGTTCGAGTTAGCACGATTTGTCAAACAACATATAGTCAACGACAATTATTCCTTTTTTTTACTCATAGTTATTATTTATTTATACACTAAATTTAGACATTTTACATTTAAAAAAGGCTCTCTTAAAATTTATATTAAGGCATCGTGTCAGCTCCTTTGAGTTGCATCTGCGAGCACGCTCGAACCCACTGCAGAGTTCCAACGTGAAACAAGTCGTGTCGAGTCGTGCGTGCTCGTGATGCCACACGTATGGACGATCACTGATTCGCAATCGAATTTGGCCTTAAATAAGTGGAAGTGTATCTTCATGGCAATAGCAGGAGACCGTATACTGCCTGAGCAGTCTTGAGACATCGTCTAGGAAATTCGCCAGTTTCTCAGGATCACGGTAGATATCACGGGTGACTATTAGCTTCTTAGCATTCCAAATATGCCACTTGCGCATGCTGTTGATGACATCGCTGCAAAAATCGCCTCGCACCTTGACCATATGGTCAGATATTCTCTGCGCTTGCGCGTGGATTTTACCTGATTGAATGGGAAGAGAGCAAAGACAGCGAGCGAAGTAAGATTAAGAGGTAAGAGTAGCGTCCGAATAGTGCCCATCAACTCAAGTTTAAATATTGAATTGTAACATTTTCTCAAGAGGATTTACTAAAATATAAAAAGCAATTTGATTAACTCTTTCTAGGCAGTTTCTAGTTATTATAGTTGAGGGATTTTTTAAAGACAAGCAGACGAATCGGACACACTTGCGTAGCTGTACGTGTAGTACGTCTCGCTCGATTCGGTAAGCCACTTTTAACCCATTTAAAATACGGCTTAAATAATGAAAAAAGAAAAGAATACAGAAGAATACTTCCGTTGATTTCCATTTTCATTGGGTATTATTTCTAACTGAAAACATTACGTTACTCACGAGTGAGGATGGTCCTGCGTGCCTTGGCTAAAGTCGGGTGGGCCGAAGCTCTCCCATATTCAGTAATTATTTTGTACATGTGAAACTCCATGGGCGTGGTGCTAATTACGTCCTCGTGACAGGGCTTGCACGCGCTGTTGAAATTGGGACCCTTGTAGGGCACATTCGTATAATGGGCGTTTCGTTCAAACTGAGCGGCTCGACTCCGCGCCAAAGTTTCCCGGCGCACCTGATTATAGTTCGCGCGATCATTGAGAAATCGGTACGTCATGCTGTTCATCAGTTGCTCCACCTTCGATAGGCAGCTGTGGGCAAGCAAGACAGGCAGTTGAGCATTGAGTGAATGTGAATGTGAGTGCGTGTGAATATGAATATGTGTGTGTCTGCATCAACCACTCACTGTGAATTGCGTAGAGAGTAGATGCCAGGTATGGAATACGTGCGCAGCAGATGATGCATCTTGCAGGCAATATTATTGAGCAGATCCTCGGCTGCAGAGATTTGCATGTGTCGCAGAGTGTGCATATCGTGGACTGTCTTCCGCGTGTACCAGCCCCGAAATAATGCCTGTATCTTGGTCGCAGCCCTGTTGTAATAGGCGATCGCTTCATCCTGCACCTTCTGCTCCATGATGGAGAAGAAACGATTGCGTTGGTGAAAGCCTCGCCACCATCTTTGTATGGTGATGGCAGCATTCGTGGTATTAAGGTATGCTTCCTGCTGTTGATGGCCTCGCCACGCCGTCTGAACAGCGCGTGCGGCCACAAACTGTTTATAGTCCATGATCAGCATAGATGTACTGCATTGGATTAGTTCGATATATATATGTATATATTCGATATATTATTATTTGCACTCAAATCCTTTTAGGAAGCTACGCACCGCGAATACTTTTGCTGAAACGAATCGCACGAGCTGGAGAGATTTTCTTCACTCCCATTTTCATATCTAAGGAGTTTTTCGAATTAGAATCGAATGGCTTTCGGTATATTTCATCTATTACTTATCTGATAACACTGCAAAGCTTGTTTTGTGATTATCGAAATGTATCATTGTCTGTAATTGTGTGTTTCCCACAATTAATTTTTTAAAATTATTTTTGCATAAATATATTTATAATTATTTTTTTTATTTTTTTATTTTTAAGTTTTTTTTTTTTGTTTTTTTGTTGTTGTTTTGTGTATTATAAGTTAATGCTTTACGGAAATTTCATTATTAATTAAAATTAAAAGGCGTCGCCTTCTGTTTTCACGATCAAACTTTGTTAGTTTTTGTATTTTCAATTTACAAAAATTAAAAAAAAAAAAAATTAATAAATAATTGCATAATAATAAAAAAAAAAATAAATAAAATAAAATTAAATATTATTTGTTGAGTCAATTAAGAACTTGCGCTTGCTAAATCTACACTCCCTTTTATATTTTATATATTTGTATTATTTTTTTAAACATTTTCTAAGTCCTAAATAAAAACCTTATATATATATATATAAATAAATATCTTATGTGCAGATAATCATTAAACCTTTTTCGATCTATATCTAGGTAGTCTTTACTATATCTTATCGCGCGTATTGTTGTGCGCTCCAATCTATCCGTACATTGACAATAATTTCAAAATTGATGATGTGCACATAATAAAGTGTCAAATATCAACACACACCAGAGCATTGCGAGACGTGCAGCCATCATCATCAGCAGCGTCGTCGAAAGGTCGAGCAGCGGGGCAGAGGGAGTGGCGCAGGGAGTGGCGGCGAGGAGGCGGTAATGGCTATGAAGACAGCTTCAACTGCGACAAGCAGCAGGAATAAATAAACCAAACGTGCGCGCTGTACCTAAATAAAATAAAAATATCAAGAGAAATAAACAAAGCTAGAAGAGAACCCGACTTGAAGATATCCTATAAATCATCCATGAGGCATTCCATAAGCTATGTTGCTTGAGAGGTCTATGAGTATTCGTTTTTAAATCAAATAATATACAAATTGTCTTTAAGAGAAAACTCTTTTGAAAAGTTTTTATAATTAGGTCAGTATACTTTCAGCTAATCTATAGATGTGTGTATTTAAAAAACTAGCTCTTAACCACTCATTCACAAAGTTCCACAACAAATGCTTTCTTATCATGTGTACGTATTGAGAAAATACAGGGTATCATTGCTGAAGACAACAACAAAAAAATGGAGCGAAAAAAGAAGCAGGAAAAGAAAATTGACAAAATTGATTGAGCGCACAAAACACGGCACACGTTGGCACCCAGAGGCGTGGCCGGCGGGGGCGTGGCAGGTCGAAGGGGCCTGGCTGACAACATTGAAAAGTTAACGCTTGTCATACGGCCAAGCACCTTGAGCAACTGCCGGCTGCTGGATCTGCCTCTTTGACTCGCATTTTGATCAGACAATTTTTCACCTTTAAACATTTGGGGCCTTGCGTTGTTGTTGCTGCTGCGAATTTGTTTTTATTGTTTTCCCTCCCCCCCATTTGACATGCCATTTAATCTATTTTGCTTTTGTTTTTTCCCTCACTGAAACTGCTTTCATATTTTTTAGCCAGCGTGTGAGTAGCTGTGCGCGGACTAGTTGCAAATATGTTTTGCATAGAATATCGCAAAAATTAATTTTGTAGTCAAAATTAAATTCGAATTTGATGCTCATAAAATATTTTTTAATATATTTATTAGCCAGCTTAGAATCCTTTGATTGGACTTTTGGGTATTGGGCAATTGAATTTATTTAAAAGCGTATATATAGCGAATATAGTTTATGTGAGAGGTTTGTGCATATTAAAATCAATTCATTTTAATATATATAAATAACATATATTATAAATAAAACATAACAGAATTAATAAAAAAATTCTTTTGTATTTTAGAAAACTTTCAAAGTTTTGTTCTTTTATATATTTGTTATTTTATATTATATTTATAAATTTTATTTTTATTTAGTTTTTGGTTGAAATTTTTGAAACTTTGAAATATATTTATTTTTTAATTGTATATCAATTTAAGAGTATATTTTAAAAGCTTTGATTTAATTTGGAATATGGGGGTTACGTTTAAATGGTAAAAAAATATTAATAAAATAATAAATAATAATAATATAAATAAAAAATAAATTAGTAGAAAATTCTAAGACTTTGTCTCGTCGAGTTGAATTAATTGATAAAAGATGCAAGAGAATCATGTTTGGTTAGTTCCGTCTGTAGTCGGATATGAACATATGTTATATAAGGAAAGAAAAACTCATTCAGCTCTTCACTTTCGAAGCTTCTTGGCAAACTCATTAGAAAAGAAAGGTGTAAATGACAGTTTTCAAATTTCAAGTGTTCCTGGTATGTTTCCTGGTGGCATCAACCTTGATGTAAGGCGAAGCGGCGTTGCATGGCTAACTGCTAAAGTGTTTGTTATAAATAAGGAGTTGGCAACATGTGCATTTGACTGATTACTAATTAACGCTCATTCATTTGCCTTTGTTTGGCTTGAAGCCTCTTGTTGCTGGCTGTTCAAGCAGCAGCAGCAGCAGCAGCAGCAGCAGCAGCAGCAGCAGCAAGAAGAGGTGTAGCACCTGTCTTTCATGCTGGCAAGTCGCATTTTTCTTATGAAGAATTTCGCCTTTGTTTAGCGCTGGCATTTAATTTATTTTTGGCCCTGGCCAAGAAAGCACAGCCGACCGGGAACCCAAGCGACATCGCTCGCTCACATGAGCAATTTTTGAGCCAGAATTTTGGCCTCGACGCGCCAAATCCTGGCATTCTACCTATAAATACTTGACATGGCTACAATAGCCTATGCCATCTGTGCACGTGGCAACCAAGCAACAACAACGACAACAATAAGAGGCTCGCAGTAGGCCCACACTTAACAAAATACAACAAAGAAAACACAAACACAATTACTACAAACACTTTTTCCACGCAAATCAAGTGCAGATCGAACTTTTTTGTGATGGGAATAATGAAAGCTCCAAAGTACTTAAAGAACTTTACTAAATATAGTTGACAATTGAATAAATATCGAAGAAAACTTAAATTTTTGTATTTGGTGTAAATGAAATTCCAGCTAAATTTGGGTTTTCTTATTTTTAAAATACCGAATTGAACTGCAGCTGATTTATGTTTGTATTCATTTGGTAATATATAATGTGCAATTAACATTTGTACATCTGTTTTCGCTCAGTGTAGAGCCGTCATACGTGCAGACGCATTGGCCGCATGCCTCGAGGCTCGAGCGCTCGAGCAAATGACATTTAGCATGTGCCTGCTCTTTGGAGCGGCTCTCCCGTTCGCCAATCTACGTGACTATGGCATAGGTCGTCTTACCAAATTGGATTTGGCAGCAGCAGAAGCAGCAGCAGCAGCCGCCACCTCATGAGCCCACCTCATGGACCCGCCTCCGACCATAATTAATATGCACGATATGTGGCGTTAAGTTGTGTGAAAATTACTTGTGCGTTGACGTGACGAGCCGCAGCAGTCTTGGGAAAAACCAGCGGAGGAAAATCATTTGCCACGCCCACCCTCTTTAGCCTTCCTCGACTGCCTTCTCTGCAGCGCCTGCCATGGATAATTGTTATCCGATTACGAATTTAATGTAAGTATTCACTAATTAGTTGTTGATGATCAGGGCATGCGTTCGAGTTGGACAAATTATTCAGTTTGATATTATATGAGCATTATGAATTAAGCTAATCAATTGTTAATCATATTCATTGAATTCAATTTGTTATTGTTGAAGAAGAGGACACAAATATGGGCAAGGAAATCTGTATTGTTGTTGTGGGAAGCTCAAGAGAATAGATTGAACTATTTTGCGTTCCCCATATGCTGCAACATATTTCTTAATCTAGTTGCACAGGCTGCACAAGATCATTGACCCAATTAAGTAGCTAAAGAATTGAGTCTATACCAGATTCCCAAAGCTGGTTCCACTGAACCAACAAAGAATTAGTTTCATTCCACGCAGAATGACAAACGGCCCGCGCACTTCACATAAATATAAATATTTATGCTAGCATTTTAGTTATAGCAAATAAATAGAGAGGGAATTAAGCCAACGAAATTGCGCCAATTGCTGAGAATAAACAACTAATAAATGATCTCTTAATAGACAGCAACAAGTAGAGACTCTGCGACTAGCGAATGCTCTTTCCAAAAATATCCAGAAATCAATATAAATCTAGCTGGAGTACATAAAAAGAAATTTTGAGAAATCAAATATAAAAATACTTTTTCTTGAATATTTTTCAATAATCATATACAAATTTATTTTGATGCAGAGATTTGCTATGGCTTTACAACTGAGATACATATAATAAAAATATTTATTTCTGTTTAGCTGTTGATCCAAAACTCTATTCCTTGTTTAAGAGAAATTTAAATATGTAATTTAGTATACTATAATATATACAGAGATTAGATCAGAGATCAGTTCTGTCTCTCTGCTACTCTCTCTCCCTACTCTCCTTCATTCGCTACTTGTATACCTCATTGCATCCAGTGGCCCATTTACGAGGTATCTCTGAGAGCGCAACAGAAGAATTTTTATGTTCTCCATAAAGTTCACCTCTTATTTGTTTATGTGATTGAAAGCAGTTTTTCAATTTATAAATAGCCAATTGAATATTGAAGAAAATCGACGCTGCACGTTCATATTCAGTGCGCATTTGGGTATAGAACGGAACAGTTCGTCCGCTGATTAATTGTGATTCTTCTCGTGTGGGCGTGGCAATGTTAGTGATGAGCAACTGCCACAAGCAGCCGCTGCTGCTGCTCCTTCTGCTGCAATCTCTGGGCTGGCTGCAAGGTACTCCAGTGCACTATACCTCTCTCTCTCTCTCACTCTCACTCAATCTTTCTCTCTATAATTGTCAGCTCGTCGTGGCTTCGGTGCCGGCGAGCAGGACTGGGCCTATGTGGAGGTGCGAGAGGGCGCCCATCTCTTCTACTGGCTGCACTACACCACAGCGAATGTGAGCTCGTATACGGAACGGCCGCTGGTCATTTGGCTGCAGGGCGGACCCGGCGTCGCCTCGACAGGCTGCGGCTGCTTTGAGCAGCTGGGCCCCATTGACATCGAGGGAAAGCCGCGTGCCAGCAACTGGGTGCAGCATTTCAATGTCCTGTTCATCGATAGCCCAGTGGGCACGGGTTACAGCTACGTGGAGCCGCACGGTCACTACGCCCAGCACAATAATCAAATAGCCAAAGATCTGGTCAAGCTGATGCGTGCCTTCCTGCACAATCATCCGGAGTTTCGGCGCATGCCGTTGCACATCTTCTCCGAGAGCTATGGCGGCAAAATGGCACCAGAATTCGCGCTCGAGCTGCAGCTGGCCAAGCAGCGCAACATTCTCGAGTGCCAACTGCAGTCGGTTGTCGTTGGCAACCCGTGGACCTCGCCCCTCGACAGCACCCTCTCCTACGCGCCCTATCTGCTGCAGCTGGGCATCGTGGACCACGAGGGCTACAGCAGCATCGCCCACGTGGCGGCCAAGGTGGCCAGGCTGGTCTACGACGGCAAATGGCTGCAGGCCATGGATCAGAGCATCCAGGAGGTGATCGAGAAGTACACGGGAGGCGTGTTCCTCTACAACACCCAGCATCGCGTTCATATCAACGATGTTTATCGCTACGGCGAGGATCCCAAGCTGAGGCAATTCATGCTCGACAACGTCACGCAGGCGCTGAATCTGACCCACATGTCCGAGTGGATGTCCCAGAATGCGACGGTCTTCATCAAACTGGCCCACGACATCTTTAAGCCGGCGGTACACATAGGTAATGAGTGGGTTGAGAAAGCTGATATATGTGTGTGATCATATGAGAGATATCATTTTGGCCTGAGCCACGACATCTTTCAGACAGTGCTGCATATGAGTGGATCGTGTGATATGCTGAGATATGTGTGTGAACAGGGAAGAGATTAGAGCTAATATTTTCATGGCAATTGTAGGTTTCTGGAGACTCTCCTATATTGACACCTTGAGCATTCATCCTACGCTTGCATCATGTATCTGAGAACTACGAGTATTACCAACTAACAGATTTATTTGATTTATATATATGTTCCATCAAACCTTCCTGCTCTATCATCAGCAGACTTCGGCTGTTGCTTCGTCTGCGGATTGCTCTCACCTACTCTTACTCTTACCAAGCTGCAAGCATTAAGAGCAAGAGTGAGTGCATCCACTGCTTGTGTGTTCAATGATTAACATGATTATGCGGTTAGTGTATTAGTGTAGCTCACATTTGCCGAATGAGTGAGTGCATAATCATAAGAAGTCGTCATTTAATTTTTAAATTGGAAAAATTTGTCTCTTATTAGCTATGTATATAAAAAAATCATACTGGTTTATTTTTCTTTACAAACTGTCCATTCTCTATAAAGCATCTTTTGCATGTATTTAATGAAGAGAAAAGTTGCTTGAGCTGAAATTCAACTTCTATGCATAGAAAGGAATTAAATGTTCAACGAGGCAAACTAGCTCTTGTCAAGATTTTTTTGGTAAAAGAGAATTTTCACAGCAAACTGATATTTGAAACCATTTTATGGAGGTAAATAACTATAGCATATAATAATTAAATAAATATTTTTAAAGCAAACTTTTCTCAAATTTGTAAACAATACAATTCAGCTATAAAAAATTAGAATATATAAAAATTAAAAATAATTGCATAATTTTAAAGCATTTTCAGCCATAAAATATTCTAAAGAGAAATGTTCTATAAATTTACTTGTTAATATATTTAAGCATTAGCTTTAATTGCCTAGGCAGGGCTCTGCACAATAACGAAGTATTCATAATATTGCATTTCTACATCAGTCACCTCTCCCTTTCCAAGTGCACCTCAACTACTTGAGCTAATCCCAGCATTTCTTTCACAGTTACGCGGCTGCTGAATGAGACGCCGGTGCGCGTGGGCGTCTACTCGGGCATGTTGGATCTGCTGTGCGCGACTCCTGGCACCGTCAATTGGATCAATCGCATGAGGTGGCATCGCAAGGACTTGTATGTGAGCGCCACACGTCGCCCCATGCGCATCGATGGCATGCTTGAGGGCTATGAGAAGCAGGGCGGGGGCTTCAGCATGTTCTGGGTGTATCGCGCCGGCCATCTGGTGCAGGAGGACAATCCTGCTGCTATGTCGTATATACTACGTGAATTTACGGGCTTTGGGTGAGATTTCACTATTCTATATGCCCGACTAATAAAGTACACTAAGAGAAAAGAATATGTTTACACTGAATTAATGTTTGAAATTAGCCTAAAAAAATGGTTTGCTGCTCGGTCAGGATGAAGTCTCATGGCTTGCTTATTCTCCATTCAAACTAATTGAAGCTTGATCAGTTTGTAGTTTGTACTTCAGGTTCCCATGGCCGTATGTATATTCAAAAAGATCCCCTAGCCAAAGTCTTTAGAAGTTCTGTCTAGACCAGGCAATCTTTTAACAATTTACTCGAAATTAACACGAATTCAGGTTGAGTGGTTGAGTGGTGCCCGTTTACAATGCGGTCGACCTCAGAGCCCACAGACAGACGTTGGCCAATACCCCCTGACGACTTGCTTTCCACATGGCATGCCTATTGCTGTAACGTTTTACAGGTGCACCGCATCAATTTATTTTCCACACAAAAGCCTATTAAAACTCGCACACACACACGCACACTTGGGTCCCATCGTTGAGCTTTGGCTTGGGGGCGAGGCGGGGCTGACTAAATGTTTGCCAAATGGAAACACTTAACCTTTTTTTCAGCTTCTTCATCTCGTTTTTATGCTTTTGCTTGTCTTCTCTGAGAAAAATGAGCAAAAGTTGTGGTTGAGTTGAAAAGCTGCTGCCGCTGCTGCTGTTGCTGCTGCGTTGTGTCTCGAGCCGCAGCAAAACAAATTAATTAAAAACTTAAAAGTTTGTCTGGGTAAGATGAGTGCGAATTGCTAGGGAGAAGAGCGCCAAGGAAAGAGAGAACGCAAAGAGACTGAGGACCAAATAGCTGAATGGGAATTATTTATCAGAGTGAATCGTTTGGGTTCATCAGAAATGGAATTGATATTCTATAAATTAAGGAGTAAAAATCAGCAAAAGTTTGTCGCTATTAAGTGAAATGGAATATTACTGCATAAAATAGTTTTATATTATTTTGTTATATCATTTATATTATTTTGTGGTATTTCTGTGGGTTATCAAAGGGTTCAGGCTTGAGTTCTTTAATAATGAAAGGTTCTTTTGAAAATTAGAGTACATATTTATTTTCTAAATATATTTTATAATATATTCTTTCAAAATATAATCTATATGCTATGACAACTGCAAATATTTTTAAAATATTTTATTCCTTCTGGAATTTTATGAGGAGTTAAAGAAAAATTGTCTGGGGATACCTTGAAAACTAATATTCCTTTCCCATTCCCATTTTCAATGCACTCTGAATACATACATTTTTTTTTTTTTTTTAGCTTTCACATATTTTAACAAATATTGTGAGATTCAAAAAAGTTGTAAATAATTTATTATGTTGATTTCGATAAGCAGCTTTTAGCTTAAGAATGGTTTTATTAAGTCGTTTCTCATTTTTAATTTATTATTATACTTTTTAAGATTAATTATTCATAAAAGTCATTAGCAACTGTATCAAATAAGAGCTAGTTGGTCATCTTGCCCCCTTTGCTTTATACTTTTAGGCAAAAGAGTTAAACAAATCTCTTTGTTAACTTGTTAGTTACGTAAATATCACATACTTTTGCACTGAGGCATTTGCATAATTGTTTCCACTTTTTACTTCAATTTTAGTCAATGTAATTATTTAATTTCTGATTTTTTTCGTAAGCATTTATTTTGCTCCCATTTGTTCCAGTTGGCGCACGCACACACACACACACACACCGCCGCACAGGCAGTCTGAAAAAGCAATTAACAAATGTTTTCCATGCAAGTAAAAAACAAGAAGCCAAACTGATTTCTCTGGCTTCGCTGGTTTTCCTCTTTCCAAGTTTCGCATCTCCACGCATTTGGATGTTTTTGACAACGCGAAGGAGTTGCCAGTGCAGTTTTAATGAGGGCGCCACCTGGCGGTGGTTAGTGGCGGCAGTAGCGGTGACGCCTGTTGACAGTGCCTGCTGCCAAGCAACCGCAACAGACCCTAAAGGGGAATCAATTTGCCAACAGACATACAGAGAGACGAAGAGAGAGAGAGAGAGGGAGGGAGAAAGAGAGAGAGAGAGCTGGGAAAAACCGAAATTGTCAGTTGAATGCGTTTTCGATTGTCCATTAGCAGCATCCAAGTACAAATGCAGCTGCAGCAGCCGCTGCTCCTGCTCCTGTTACAGCTCCAGCTGCAGCCTTCAGAGTATCATGCTTTGCCACTGCCACGCACGCTCTTTGGCTGCCACTTTTTGCCACTGCCTCGTGCCAAAAGTCATTTTCGAGCAATTGGCTGGGTTCGCTGACTGCCAAAGCAGGGCGCCCAGAGATAAAGTGGAGTCAGGGAGAGAGACGTAGGAAGAGGGACTGACGCGGCTGTGCATTCATATGCACAATAAATTTAGCAACAGTGCAATGGGCAGCGACCACGCCTCCTTTGCAGATGCTTAGCAAGGCGAAACCTACACACACACACATCTCTGATTCACATTCAGATCGGCAGCAATGCAGTCGAGTGTGAAATTGCAAACAGCAACAACAAAGTCAGCTCGCTGAAAAGTATGCAACGACACAGTGACAGCGCCCACACCAGCCAGCCAGACAAGCCAAACAGCACGGGCCGCAAAAATTGGCCTGAATAAAGGAGATGTATTAAGAAATTATGCTTTGCTTTAGCTACTTGAAAAAAGAGGCTGTATACAAATCTTAACAGTCTGATAAGCCAGCTACAACTGGATAAACAGATTGCTAATAATATTCAAACTTTTTTCATAATATTAATTTATTATTACTTTTTAGTCGAAATTTATGCTGGCGTCTTAATTTTTTTATAATAATACAATAATTTTAACACGAAATTTTCAATTCGAATCGTAATATAACCATTTCAATTACTAATATATTTCTCTGCCGTACCCACACAGTTGCCCAGCACTGTATCGGCAATGCGTTGTTAAGTGGGGTGCTGCCAAATGGTTTTCATGCGCTTTTTGCAGTGCTGCCAACCCATTTGAGGCTGTTTTTTGCCTGCTCCACATTGGCGCAGGGTTTGGCCCTCGTCTTGTTGTTTTTGTCATCTAAATTACAAGTTTTTCATTTGTGGCTTTTCCAGTTGACGCCATAATATTTTACACTTTGTCAACGGAGACGACCTGGCAAACCACAAAAACGTCACAGAACAGGCAGAAAAAAACAAAAAACGCTAAACTGCTTTACAATAGTAATTTGCAAATAATGGCCAAAATGTTTTGAATTGGTTGACAAATATTTGGGAAACTAAGTTTTTCACAACTGCAATTGGAAAAGCTTTGCTTACTCTGCTCATATTTAAGTGAAATATTGTATTTCAATTAATTTATTTATATATTATTCTCCTTCTCTCTGATATTCTATTTCAATTAATTTATTTCCTCCTTCTTCTCCCTGATTAAAATCAAATAAAACGAGTGAGCGACCGTAACATGCCTCAAATTCTATTTAATTTTATTTATTATATATGAAAGGTGACTGCGTCGACATGCAGAGCTCTTGGAGTCTCATTTTTCTCTCTCTCTCTCGTTCACCTCTCTTCCATAGAATGCAGTAATTGAAATGCCTTTACAGTCTGTTTCTTTTTTCCTAGAAACATTCCCTTATGTTGGTATTAAAATTTCTGGAATCCTTCCGCAGTCTGAGTTTGTTCTTACTTGTTTTTGCTTTCAAGAACCCAAACATATTGTCATCATATTTTAGATTCTGTTTTTTTTTTTTTACTAGTTTACAAGTAGATTCACAACTCTGTGAAAATGGTTAATTCGCTCTGAAAAATATACTTACATATTTCCCATTACCCATAAATAGCAATAAGATTTTTTTTTTTTTGGCTGCCATTTATTTACGTTTTCAACTAAAAATCAACTCACATTTCATTTAACAATGGCTAAATACTTAGATAGGTTTTACAGTTTCATAAACTAACAGTATTTTTTAAATACTAGCAAACATATACATATATTAGACGCCTAGAAACCACAACGTTAAAACACGCAGAAAGGAAAAAGAAAATTAAATCAATATCAAAACAAAAAGATTTTTGTTTAGAAAAAGTTTCGCTTAAACTTGTAGATATTTCTTCTCATGTCGTATGATTTATATACACTTGACTTAGGCTTAGGTGAGACAATTGAAACATTGAATTTATACAGCATATGTTTGTTTTTTTGTTTTTTATTTTTTTTTTTAAGTTCTTGTATATGTACTATACTAGTTATATGTTTGATTTATGGGAGTTGAGGGTGCGAGCAGGCAGCTTTCTCTCTCTCTCTCTCTCTCTTTCTCTCTGTCTCATTCTCTGTCTATGACGCACAACGAACATTCGCTAAATGTTAAAATTAAGTGACTAGTTGATTAGCTATGTATTAATATATAGAAATCATATGTGAAAATTCTTAAGAGCGGACAACTATCAAATGATTCATTGGTTAATATATTAAAATAAATATATATTTAAATAGTTTTTTTTATGGAATCAAATAATTTTTCTTCTATGGCAAATATTGTTTTACATTTTCTCTTACATTTATGTTACGGTATTTTTTCAAAGTAATAAGTTTTATATAGTGTAAACATATCTAAAAGCTGAACTTAAATATATTTCATGATTGCATTCTAAAAGAACAAACAAATAATAATATATAATAATAGGACAGTTTGTATAAACTGAAAATTCCACTTAGGATTTAATAAAAATATCGAAATCTCTTCGTTTGATTCATCCACTCAATTTAGTCTTCACTTTATATCTGTTTGTTCATGATTATTTCTATAAATGCAATGCGAGCTTTATTGAACTAAAATTTGTGGCCAGTTTGCCTTGGCTGCAGAGCACTCGCCGCCCAGCTGTATTGAAGTCTCCGTTTCTCCGTGCAGCTGTAACTGATCCTGGCCAGCTCATCACCGTAGCAGCCTAATCCCTGCCCGTTCCGCCTGAGAGTTGCTGCAGCTGTTTTGATTTCTCGTTCTGCTCAGCTGAGCGGCAGTCCAGGCCAAGTGCAATAGACCCATTAACAGAAATCGAGTTAGCTGCTGCTGCCAATCGAGTTCACTGGGCCTGGAGGCAGCATCTGTTTGGGTAATCGCATGTGTATCAAGGTAGAAGAAAGAAGGAAAGCAGGGAGAGAGAGAGCGAAACATATTGAAAGCGGCTTAAGTATGGGTTACACTGATTCCATTTTGTGTGTGATGTGTGTGGCTGTGTTTGAATGGGTGTGGGTGTCCGTGTGTGTGTGTATTTGTGTGTGGTGCGGGTCGAAACTGTGGCACCCGCTGGTGAAATTAATCTTTGAATTAATTGCTTGTAGCTTAGCGCAGAGCATTAATAAATCGTGGCGCAGCACAAAGCAAACAACAACAGCAACAACAACAGGCGCAATGGCTAATAAGGTGAGCTGCTCTCACAGTGTCCTGCATCCTTCGTCCTTTTTCCACTAACTTTGATTTAATGCTCCACCGTTTATCATTCTAATGGCGTGCGTGTAATGTATCCCAATCCCCAGCGGTCTCCTTCGCATTTGTTTTAGTTGCAAAACAATCAGGCTAAGATTTGTATACCTAGTCCAGCCATTTCTCTACGTGCACGATGCGTATTTGTATCTGTGTGTGTTTGTGTGTGTGTGGGTTGACCATTGCTTATCTGTGGCCTAGGCTTTTGGGCTAATTTTTAAACAAACGTTCAGCACTTTGACTACGTTGCGCCCAACTAATGTGCGGCCCTTAATCAAATGAGTTATTGATTACGCACATTGGACGAAATGCGAAGGGGAAAAAGGTCAGCTGAAGGGTTCTTAATGCGCTTAAGTTCTGCTGAAATTGTTTAACACAATGCTAGCTGACTGCTAAGGTCTCGACTTGGATTTCCTGATCATATAATCAAAATATGTGCGGATTAGGCATAAATTGTGGTCGCTGCTAGAAAACTCGAATTAATTTCAACTTCTACAAGTGTTTGTATAGAAGGTTTTCATTTCTCTTTTTCTTTGAAAGGTTCTATCACAGTTTTCAGAGATTGTTTTTTTGTGAGTCTGATATGACATGAGATATATGCAATTTAATTGGAGGTTATAGAAATTGTGTGACTGTAGTTAAATGAACTATTTCTATTATACATTCTACTCACTTTTGTGTATCAAGTAGAGTTCATTGTGCTCATCCACATCGCCTGGTTGATCAAAGGGATACATATTCATATCTGGTGAGCGGCCAGAGGCCAATATGCGTGGCCGATCCTCTTCGATAAGCTTCTCGCTCTCCTGTGCATAAATATCGTGAATGCGAGCGGAGCACTTGAGCTGAAAGTATGAAATAATTAGACAAATTGCAGGTTTATTAATATTATTGGGTTGAACTGCAATACGCTTACCTTGAGGCGCCCCTTTATGAAATGATGCGTAGTCACAACAAAGTTGAGTTCTAAAACAGAGGATTCCAAGTGCTCAGCCAGGTGTCTTTGTATGTCATAAGTGCGCAAGTAATTGGGTGGAACCTGCAGTAAAATCAAATAATAATTGATAGAGTAAAAGAAATATTAAAGAGAAATATATTTTAATCTATATAAATTTATATATATTTACTATAAATTGTATATTAAAGTGAAATATTTTTTAATGTATAATTATTTGTATATATTTCCTATAAATTGTACCTGTATATCGTTGATCCACCAGGTCAGATTGGCCGCCGGCTTCGAGTAATCCGATGAGCAGTTGCCATTGATTATATCGCCGAGCCGATAGCGCGAATGTATACCCGTTATAATGGGCCGCTGGGCGGGTAGCTCTGCCCATGTAGAAAGTGCCTCAAGTCAATAATTTGGAAGTAATTCGTCAAGCCGGCATACTTACCCACAACTTCCATATCGGCAGCCACAATGGACGTATCGAATGTGGGCGCATCGGCGGACACTTCGCAGGCAAATTTACCAGATATAGAGGTGGGCACATTACGCAACAGCACGTGGCTGGCATTCGACTTTGTGGTCTGTGGAAGGGATAGTTGGGTCACTTTAATTATACTATTGGAATTGATAAATGCTGGTGTTGAGCTGCTATGAAATATACGTGATTGAAAATAAATTCGGCGCGCATATAACAATTTTTATTCACATGTAGAACTCGTTTGAGCAATCAATAAATTAAACGATTCGGCAAATTTAAGGTTTCAGCCAAAAACAATGTGTTCACTTCACTTAGCGAGCTTTGCTATATATGTAAGATTTTTTATTTAATTAATATAGTTATGTTATTTTCATTTTTAACTTAATATATTTTTATAAATTATATTTTCTGCTAAATAATCCATTTTTTTTATTTTTAGTGATAGAGCTCCTAATATTTAAAAATGTCATATTCAATATCTGCTGCTAAATATATTTATAGCATAATTTTAGGCATAAAAAAATTCTTTTCGAGTACTAAAATATGAATATTGATTGAAATTGTCAAAAATTAAACGTAAGCATTTAAACTCATTTCAATTTAATTGAATAATTAAAAAATAATAATAATAAAAAATAATTTATTCAAATAATGTAATTAGTTCAATAAAATTTAATTTTTGTTTAGTTTTGTTTTTAATATAATATAACATTATAAATAATAATGAGATACACAAAACTAGAAAGTAAAAAAATGAGGAATAATTACAAAATTTAAAAAAATACTAAAACTCAACTCGCTTTGACTAAAAAAATATGCAAAGTGCAGCAGATCTTTGACCTGTTTAATGAATATCATCTTAATTGTGGAGTTAACTTTTCAATAATTCCCATTTGCGTAATTCGCAATTGTTATACAACAAACTGAGCCACTGTACGCGCAAGGGATTATTATACATAAATAAGGAAAAGAATCTGTATATATATAAATATTATATATATATATATATATATATATATATATATATATATATATATAACAACAAATATATACATACATGTACATAGTATGAGTGGTGAATGCACGTGTGCTTGTAAAAGATATTTTCTGCTGTGCCACAAACATGTTGAATGCAACAGCTTGAACACAATTTTGCGGCAGTTCGCTTTTAATTTTCACAATGTCAGCAAAAGTCAACAATAAAATGCACAGGATGAAATGCCAGGACATGGAGGACATGTATGTGTGTGTGTAACAACTGCATGGACTGCAACAGCAGCAAGTGAAAAGTCAAAAATGTTAATTAAAACTTTTTAACATGCATAAAACAAACATCGATACATACATACACACACGCACATATTTATACATATATATACACACATTGAGCTTCGGAGCTGTTTACGGTGCTGTTTGCGTTCATTGCTGCTGCTGTTGTTGTCGTTAATACAACCGCATCCAGCAGCAGCAGCAACAACTGCAAGAACAACAACATATAGCGACCTCTGTCAGATAACGAATTTTAAATGCCCTACCAGAAAACATTTCCCTATTAGTAGGCATGGGTCAAAAAATATAAATATCTGGAGAATATGTTCAGCTTTTAATTTATTTTATTCCCTGTAAGCTATAAAATGATATAATGGCAAAAATGGGAAGATTCTCAATAGATGAATTCGGATTAGGAGTGAAGCCTCTTCATAAATGGTTATGTGTGCGTGCTTATTTTCTTTTAATATAATTTTGATTATTTAAAAATTTTAAAGAACAAAAACGTTGAAATTTCTGAAGTTTTTAATTTTAAAATAATTAGATTATAATCAATTACATATTTTATATACTAACCAGTTGGACGATTATAAATAGAACACACACACACACTAAAGTTACCTAACATATGTTAACCACTTCTGATTGCTCTATTATGATAAATTGACTACAATAAAATAGTTATGTATGCTATATACATTTTTAATAACAATCTGATGTTCAAGAGGTTTTTGTATTTTTAGAGCAATACGAAACATCATGAAAAGCTCTCAGCTAGTGTACACGTATAGCATTTTGCAGTTATTTACAGCAATTTACGTTGGCAGCTCTTCAGCTGCAGCTTCAGCTCAGCATCAGCTTTTCTCTTTTGTTTGTAATCAGAATCAAGGAACGGCATGATGATGACTTTGGGGCACTGCGAGGCGCAGTTGAGACTTACCACGACATCAATTTCGTTGGTTTTCGTGAATATCTTCCAGGCAGGTTTCTCCTTGGGCGTATAGCGATAGAACTCCCTGCGGCCCCTATACCACTTAACCGCATAGAGCGTGTCGTTCTCAATGTCATAATTGCAGATTAAGAGGGCATTATCGCCGCGCTTAACGGCCGACGGAATGTGAACGTTAACATTGCGCAGCCCAACAGCCAGGTCTGTAAAGAGGCAAAAAAGAAAGAGACGTGAACTGGATGGCAGTAAAACAGATAGTGACAGTCAGAGAGAGAGAGACAGAGCAAGTGTGCTCTGGAAGTCGAGCAACCCGTAAGCATTGTCACAAGGGCTTAAATATGACAAGTTATTGTAGCTTAATTATGATACCAGGCAGCTTACATTGGATTTTTGCACGGAAAAGCTTTGAGGAAAGCAGCATGGAAAATGGCCCGTAAATATGTAAATACATACATACGATAATCTAACAAAGTAACCTAATGAGAATCTAAATGCGATTAAAAGTGTGCAATAATAAGCTTTTTAAATATGTTAATTTTATAAATAATTAACTGATTTGTTCCCTACTGCGAGTGCTCTACTATTATTATGTAACTTAATGATAATAAATAAAATCAGTTTGCCTGGTAAAGCATTATGATTGAAGGAAATCAGTTAAACGTTCAGCAAATTAGCTTTCTACTGCCATTAGATTAATACAAACTCGGACCACTTCAGGAGTTAGATAATTATTTAGATAATATAAGATATAAAAAATGTAATTGTTTATGAGACAGAAAATGTTTTCAAAAATAGAAAATATATTTTTGGAAATTGTTTTTCAAGAGATCGTACTACTTTGATATGTTACATTAAATTTGGAATGGAAAACATATTTTATTTAGTTTATTTATTTATTTATTTTTTATTTAATTGTATATTTGATCATGACACACGTTTAATATATATTATTTTATTTTATACTTTAACATGAGTCAACATGTTACATATGTACATACATACATCAAATGTTATACAATGTATATATATATAATATTAATTTCCCTCAAATTTCTACACACACATGAACATAAAATCTTATCTGTAAACTCCAAAAAAAGAAATTAAAACGAGCCCAAAATTCAAAAGTAGGTCAAAGATCGTGACGTATACGAAAAAAAAGCCACATACAAAAACGAAAGGCAAAAAGAAACTACCATATATATATATATACATACACATATACATATATATGTATGTTTACATACACATACCATTCTATACATTTTTTGCACGCGTGCAAGTGAGACAGCAATCGGTAGCTGATAAAAAAAAAACAACGGCAACATTTAGTCCGCTTGTAGCTTGATTTTGGCCCGATCGTCGGCTAACGTGGCCCTTACGGCCCTGTGCGCCTGGCCGCATTTATAAAAAACTTCCGAGTAAAATTGAAAATCGAAAGTGAGTTTTTGTGTATTTTGGCGCGAGCGCAGTGAACGCGCCTCTCGCTGACTCATATAAATCAGCCAGCTAGGAAATTGTGCGGCAGCCGGTGATCAGGGCTGCAGGAAAACACGTCAAGTACTCAAGCACGCTAGATCAGTAAACAAAAGCTCTAAGGTTCGTTGAACTCGCGACAACGAAACGAAACAGAAACAGAAGCGAAACAGATTACGGCAGAGGCAGAGACAGAGGCATTGGCAAGGGCAAGAGTGGGAGCAAAGGGCAAGGGCAAGGGCAAGGGCTCTAGGCGAGAGCGAGTATTCACGGCGATCAGATACCTTTCAGTAGTATGGTATGTACGCTTGTGTAAATGTATATGTACAGTTACATATGTAAATATATAACAAAGCATGTAAAGGCCTATACATATATCAGTCATATATGTAAACTCTAGCATTTGTAGACTTTTAGCAAATAATAGCGACCATGCAGTGTATACCATCATAGGCTTACAGTGTATAGATAAAACAATTAATGACAGCATTTTTTTTAAAGTTCTATTATTTGTTTGTAAGGTCAATAATCTCTTATATAATCTAACCTAAGGTAGAGGAGATTTATAATATTATATAAACGTAATATACAAATATATTTAACATTTTTGTACAGTACAAAAATTTATTTTAAAATTTTAATTAATTATTTATTATCTTAAAATTAAATTTAAAATGTTCTGTTTCAGATTTTAATATCTTTGATATGAAAAGCCAATTTCTTTAATGTATGCATACATATATAGACCGGAAGCCAAGGACTATAAGACTAATATACATATAAATAAATAAATAAATATATATATGTACATATATATAAAGCCTTATGTATATCAACTTATGCCTTATTTAAAATCAACAAAATAAAGTCAGCATGATAGCATGATATTATATATATTTAGCATTTAGTAAGTAACTAAGTATGTAGCCATGTGTTTCTAGACTAGGCAGGAGGCCGACATAAAGCAGATGAAGCTACATAATGTCTGTTTATATGTGCTCCAGGTGGGGCAGGAACCGGTTGCTGTTTGGGCAAAGACAATTGCTTAGCTTGTTGCGTGTTGTTGGATTGTCCCCAAGTGGGGAGCTGTTGCGGACTCGTTGTTTCTTCGCATCGCGACGCGTCTGTCAGCTCATTTCTGGTTAACCTTGAATGCTAATTGTTGTTTCACGTTGATTTTTATGGCACTCGCGGGCTCTGTGCGCGGTACGTGTTGTTGTCGCTGTGGTTGCTGCTGCTGTTGTTGTATTCATATCAACATAAAAATTTCATGCTGCCCACAGACAGACAGACGGCGGGCTGCCTGCACGCATAAGCTGTGCGCCGGTTCCAAATAGTACGAAAAAACTAATCACATACGCCATGTTGTACGCCGGCGCTCGTCTAGCCGGGCCGCACTTTGCGTAAATTTGCGTAAACAAAAACTATTTACTTTGCAGGGCAACAACTAGAAGCGAGGCACGTCCATTGCGAGCAAAGTGAACAGCAGTCCGCTGAGTATTTGCCAGCCCACATTTGTGGCATGGAGTCTAGAGAGCGCACGAGTGGCTGCAACTATTTAGAAACCGTTGCTGTTCTATTTTGGCCAGGCCAACAGAAGGTTTACCAAGTGCTCTTTGTGCCAAGTCACAACTTAAATAAACAAAACGAAATAAATGGAGCCTTGAATCGCATGGCGATCAGACTGGAAAACCTTGGAAAACCAAAAAAAAAAAAAAAAAAAAAAAAACGAACAATGATCGTCGTACTACCGCATACTCATGTTATGAGCAAGACTGTGTGTGTGAGTGTGTGAGTTTATGTATGCATAACTACAGCTACATAGGTATACAAATATATAAAAATAAATAAATATACAAATAAACTAGAATATACAGAAGAAACTGGCACAACAGAATGAGAATGAAAGCAAGGGGAAGAGAAAAACAAAAGCTGTGTCTTTATGATTATGTATATCTAGAAAGCTACTATTCAGAATCTGTAGATTTCATATATAACAATACTTAAAATATAAGGAAGGGATATGCATTCTAATTTATATATTTAATAATTCACTAATCCAATTATTTTTAGAGCTAATCATATAATAAAGCAAATATCTATGATTTTTATTTCAGTATTATTATTATTTTTTTTTTTATTTTGATGAATCAAAATGTTTTAAAATATAAGAAATATATTTTATTATATAAATTATTGTTATATAAATATATATTTATAATATTTAAAATAAAAATACTATTATGAAAAATAATATATAAAAATTTCGTATATAAAATATATAATAATAATATAATACATACAAAATAAAGTTGTAATCATATGACTTCATATTTTATTTATATATTTTAACATAATTAACAAATAATTATCATTATATAAATACTTATCGTAATAATACTACAAACTTTTTGTCTTAATTGTTTAAATTTGTAAAAACAATACTATATATAAAATGAAAAAAAAATAAAATATATGAATTTTACATTTAAAAACTAAATATTATAGTAAAAAATAATATATTAATAGTTATAAAAATAAAATTAAATAAATAAAAAATATATAAAAAAAAATAATAATAATTTAACCTAATTTATTATTTCAATTTTGTCCACCTGAAACCTTTATTATTGTAATAAAGATGTTTTGCGATTCCCCTTGAAGTCAGCCAATTTGCTTAACAATATTTAAATATACTCGTCTGTTGTTTATGTTTCCCATCAATTGTTAAAGTTTTCAATATCAAACCAAAACAAGAGTCAGCAGCAGCAACAAACGAGGTCAGCGAACAGAAAGACAGAGCAAGTGTGTGCGAAAGAGATGAAGTGAGAAAAAGAAAGGGATAGAGTGAGACAGGGCGACACGCACCAAACACAAACTATATACATATATGTGTGTACATAAAGCCGAAGGTCGCTTAGCTGAACGAATATGCTCGCCTGTTACTTTGTGCCTGTATATTATCGATCATGTTTTAAAAGCGAAAGTGAAGCAGTGGGACGACCGCCTGGGCAAGGGTAAGGGTAAGGGTATGGGCAGAGCAGCAGCGGGGCATGGCAACAGTGCGCATAAATATATATATAGTTGGGGGTATGATAATTGTATGAAACACTACTGGCCCTCAATCTCGTGTCGTCGCTATTTATATAAAAGCTTCAAGTGTTTTTTTTCGCCTCTGTTTTGCTGTTGCTACTGCTGCGGTTGCTGTTGCTGTTGCTTTAGCTGCTCGCCTGTTCCATAAACAAAGCAAGCTATCGATTTCTACATAAAAAACGAAAGTAATGGCCACATACATTGGCCTGGCTGGCCCTGGCTTCCAACTAGAGGCCGGGGTCGGGGCCGCGTTCGGGGCCCTGGCATAGAGCGTATAACCCAGTTTTTGGGCAAGGGCAAGTGCGTCGCATTGACCCCGGGACACGAAGTTCAATGGACCGCAGGTAAATGCCCCACAACGGTGTCACGTTCAGGGACCGCCCCTGAACCAGCGACAGTCGCAGCACAGCGATCGACGCTGCGATTGAAAGAAAAATCAGACGCCTGTTGCGTGTAGCAGGCGCGCAGTCGCTGGCAGCAGCTGCCACTCGCATTTACAGTTGCTTTTTCGGCAGTTCACTGAACTGCACACGATCGAAATTTTCGGAGATCGTTGACCGCGAAGCGGAACGAAACAGCAGAGTGAGTGAGAGCGAGCGAGGGAGAGCGAAAGACCAACGAACTGAGCAAGCGTAGCGACAGAGGCAGCGCAGCGGCAGAGGCAGTGGCAGCGGCAGCAGCGTTAGCTGACGTCAGCGCGATCGCTTACACTTGTTGCGCACCAGAGCAAACGAGCGCGTGAGCGGTTGTGAGTGCAAGTGTGAGCGAGAGAAGGCGACGTGAGCTACAACGATTGGCGGACGCTTGAAGGCTAGAAAGCCGATGGGGTTAATATGAGCACAAAGGAAAGTTGATCCAAAGTAAATGATGGGCAATCGAAAGACAGTGCGGAATTCTCAACGAATTATTTTAATTATATTCTGTAATAAATAAATAAATACAAACATATATGCACATATATAACATGTGTTTAATTGATTTATAACTATTGATATATTAGACACTACTTTTTAAATAATGCATATTAAATTTATTTTACCATTTGTAAAGGTGATATTTATTCTTCTTGTGAGCAGCTTAAGCAATTTTCCTTTTTTTAAATAAAAAAATTATTATAAATATATTATAACCACTTAAATTTAATCCGTTGCATTCTTCTTACATGTCTAAAAATTTAATCAATAATCATATAAAATGTATGAACATATATGATAAAAATAAATCATAAATTCAAAAACATTCTCAACCTAAATTATGTAATTTATAAAACAATTTAATGTATGGCATATTGCTAAAATTCACCACAAGGTTTTTTGTTTTTGTTTGTTGTAAAATTGTTATATAAAGAGTCTCACCAAGTTCATCATCAAATATTTATTTAACTCTCATTTCAAAATCGCCGCATTTCTAGGGTTAATTTAACAATCTCCTATCTCTCGGCCTTATAAAGGCAACTGAGCAACAAACAACCGTGCAACTTAATATATTTTTTCTTTTTCGTCCGCTATAAAACATTAATTTTTTTGTTTAATACGAAATCATAAACTTTTTGTAACAAGCGCACAGCAAACGCTTGAAAGTCGTTTGTTCAAATGCACTTCACACGCGCTGCACAACAACCACATGGAAATGGAAATTGGAAATGGAAGTAGAAGTGGAAACAGAAATGTTGGCACGGAGAGATAGGGGCAGACATGAGGCGGCCAAGCGAGCGAGTAAAGCCCACACACAAGGTTGTCTGATAAGCGAGCCAACGGCACACAGCTGTGAGGCAAACAATCAAATTGATATGAAATGTGATGCGGGTGTTGTATATTAATATATGCACGTATTCATACACATATTCATGAGTTTATACTATTACCATATGGGTATATAAAAATATATTGTAGATACTGTTATATATCTATATGTTAATAATATTACATACGAGACGATCGATCATTTGAGACGATTTTACACAATCTTTAAATCATATTGAAATGTTGGAAAATATGGAAAATATTCTGTAAATCACTTTCGGTTTCAATGGGGCTCTCTGTAGCGAATTTCATGCGAACCATTTATCCAAATGCCCAGGCGTTCAGTTTTCTAGTGGACGTATCTATATCTGTCTCGACTCGACTCGACTGTCATATTAAGTTTTTTCTCTTTCATTTGGATAAAACGTGATTTTTCTGAGCACTCCACCATGCATATGTATTATATTTATCTCAACACTCGAAAAAAATGTTAGCAAATTGATATAAATTATTCTAATATAAAATATACAAAATATTCCATATATATTATACTATAAAATACATATCTATATGTATATATGAATAGAATATATATGAATAATAATAATATAACATATAAATTGCACCACAAATAGAATAATTTGTAGACTTGTAATACTTAGAATATTATTTAAATATTTATATTTAATTTTCTTATTTGCTGATGAGATTAGAAGGAAATGTTTATTAATAAATAAGCAAAAAATAAAAAGAAAAATAAAATAACAAAATAAATAAATAAATAAAAATAATTAAATAGAAATAAAATAATTTATAATATCAGAAAAAAACACAGTAACATATACAACTTTCATATATTGTTGTGTTTAATACAAATATATTTAATTTTTTTTTTTCCAATTCATCCTAACCAAAATATATTTTATTAGATTTATATATACTACAAATATAATAAAAAAATGATAGAACTTTAGTTCCCATTTTTGTTGAGTGTATTTTGAATTATTTAAACAAATGTGTCCAAAGCTAAGCAAAGAATTTCAAATCAACATATAAACGAATTAAAGCTTCACAACAAAGGCGATAAATAATTGCGCGCGTGTGCGTGCTAAGAGCATATACACACACACATACTTAGATGCAAAGCAATTATACAAGTGTCTGCTGATGTGTGTGTGTGTATACAATGATTGGGCCAACTACGGCATTATCAGTCAGTTATCGCTCTCTCTTTCTCTCTCTCTCTCTCTCTCACACTCATTCTCCCAGAGAGCGCTGCTATTAAAAGCTGTACGCCTATTCGAATTAGTACAAAATAATACCGTATTTCCTAGAGTTTTACGGAATTACCGTTACGCCGTAATAGCATAGCAAACACAATGCTATGCTTAGGGCAAAGGCAAAGCGACAAAAAGAGCGAGTGAGGGAGAGAGAGATAAAGAGAGTCAGCATATTTGTTCAACTTTTAGTACGGCCTTCATTTCTGTGTCCCGGGCCGCATTTTATGGTAAACAAGAAGACGCAGCATTTATAGACAGACAGATCGATCTTCTTCGTCTGGGCAGTGTTTGTTTTTGGTGACGGCGCTCTTTATAAATATTTTTATTTTGTTTATAAAATTTAACAGTGGAGAGCGTAAAAAAGTTTAAAACATTTTAAATAGTTTGCTAATTGAACAGGCGAACAGCAATACCGACGCAGACGTTACGCATTTTGGTTTTCGGTATTCGTTTTCGATTTATTGGATTTCTTTCTCTCTGCTCTCTTCTTCTTACTGCTTGTATTTCGGCAGCAGCAGCGACAGCGATCGAAGCGTTTTGTGATTCACAAAAGCCATTCGAAAGTGGGTCGAATGCGGGCGAAGCCAGATACGTAGAGTGAGAGAGACAGAGAGGGCGAGAGCGGCAGAGAAAGCAGCAGCAGTAAAAATATATTTAGAGATGTGAGCGTGTCACGAAGCAAGAGAAAGATCGTAAGCGTCAGAGTTTGTAATAAAGGGAATATTGGGGAGGTAATAAGAAATATATGAGTTTGTATATAAAACATAATGACTAAAAATATATAAATATTCATTCTCAAGGAACTGATCCGATGAATAGATATATATATTATAAAGTAAGTAAAATAAATAAGTAAAATAAATAAAACAAAAAGAAAATTGATTAACCCGATGTATAAGTATATAATATATAAATTAAGTAAAATAAATAAAACAAAAAGAAAATACATATTATTTATATATAATATAAAAATGAAAACCAAAGAGAAAGTATTTATTTTAAATATAATATATATTCTTACATCTGATTAGTTCCTTGAGAACCGATAACTATATATAGATATCGATTTCGGCATATATATTTAGTCACAGTTACACGAACACTCATTGGCAGCATAATAATAACTTAAGCTGATATTACGTGGACCCAGTTGCTCAAATATCCAAGGCATGAGCTGTGTCATATTAACAAAGAGTCCACTTATAGCATTGCTACAATTATTTATTTATTTAGATCGATTATGCAATCGAGTAAGATAAGTTGATTTTATTCCAATTACCTTTGGCATATAATTGCCGCTTAATGTGGTCTTATTTTCTTCGGGGAATTTTAATGGAGAGTCTTCACATTTTATTCGAATTGTAAATGCATAGATTATTTTCAAAATAATCAAGGCTTTACTAAGATCTAAACATAACATATTTTATTATTTTTGAAACCCCAAGTTGAACTGGTCAACGACTCGGCACTGCAAGAGTCTAAGAGCGTACTGCAATACAAATAAGTGAACGAACACTCGCTAAGGCTTAGTAATACAATATAAATATAGTGTATATAAAATTATGATTTATATCGATTAAGTGCAATTTGCAATATACTTAGCATATACCCTGCACTTCATTTGCACAAATATTTATGTATATACATATATTTTAATTAATTATTTATGTTTAAGGTGGCTAAAAAATATAAGAGGCATGTATTATATTATTTTAAATGTTTTCTTTAGGGATCTATTCAAAATTTGCTTTGCCATTATACATATGTGTATTAGTTCCATTTAATTTAATTACAGATTATCCACCAACTTGTCAAGCAAACCTTTATTGTACATTGAGTTGTGAACTCAAGTTTAAAAGGAATTAGTTGATTTTTAATAATATATTATGAATTCAATATAAAGGCTGTTTGAAAAGAATTTTATTTTAGTCCTTCACTACTAAATTCCACTTATTATTATATTTTTCGGTAAGAGGTATTGAAGCTTGGGCAAATAAATATGGAATATACTTCTGTTACTCCCAAAATATTTATTAGATATATCTACGTTCCTTCCAATTTCCAAATATATCACTGTTGAGTAAAATTAGATGGTCTACACAACAATAAAAATTCCATTTAGTCATTACTAGCGCAAGAGTAATTACATCTTTAAATAGGCTTTCAAGTTATTTCTCACATAAAATTACTTATTTAACATTATGACGCCCTTAATTAGCTTTATGTTCTATTCTTGTTTAATAACTGTGGACATTCTTTAGAGCTGGTCAGACTTGTGAAATATCTGTTGCCAAGGCTGTCAGGGAAACTGAACAGCAAATTCCTGCCTCAAACAGTGGCCATTCACGTGCAGCTTGTTGGCGCTGCTTGAGGGCCAGTTGACACGGCGACAGGTGTAAGCAGCGGCCGTGTTCACGGGGCGTAGGTCAGGCTGACTGGGTGACTGGCTGACTGCCATGCTGTCTGCCTGTTGCACTTTTGCACATAATCATGTCACATAAAAAGCACGACAGCGAGCAGGATATGAGCAAGAAAGAGCCGCAGTTGAAGTTGAAGCAGAGGCAGCGAGCAGCAGCACCAGCAGCACCAGCAGCACCAGCGGCAGCTAGCACCCGCATCTTTTGTACCTGGCTTTGGCCAGGTGACATGTGTCGCTTAACTTTAGATGGCTGCGGGGCCACCGGCACTCGTTTCCCTTTTTGAGCTGTTCATTGCTCTGTTCTGTCGCACAGAGAGAGTGTTTTAGTTTTTGAGTAGTTGACCCAGCCTTGTTTACCGACTTCAAGCTGTATACGAATTTTTAATGAATTTTTACTCTTCTTTAATTTGTATAATACTTGATTAAATATGCCTTAGTTAAAGCTCGCAGCTTTGCCTTTGTTTCATATATAAACATATTTAATTTAATTTGCAAAAGTTTTCCGTTAAAAACGTTTTAACAAATTGTTAACAAATATCAAGCAAAATTAAGCCAACAAAATAAAAATATATAAATGGTTTTAATTAAAGCTTAATTCAGTTTGTTTCCTTAAATGTCCTTAAATTATTTATTATTATTATTTATTTAATATTAGTGTGGTGAGAAGTTTTGAAATATTTTATCATTTCTATATAGATATATATCAGAAAATTCCATTCTTTGCTCATTTTTATTTATTTAAATCGGTCTGCACCTATATTTATTTATATTTCATAATTTTCCTGCACTAGACGAATTCAATTTTCTTCTAAATATCGTTTGTCCCCCATCAAACAGAGTATTGTGCAGTCGATTGCGCTTGAGTGCAGAATGCAGACTTGCCTCAGTTTGCTTTTTATGCTCTGTTTGTCAGCTTGTTGTGTGGTGTTTGTTGTGGGTTGACATTTTTTGCTGCTGCTGCTGCTGTTGTTGCCTTCTGTGCTCATACAAAGGATATGAGGAAGCGATTGTCGGTAGCTGGCACCTGGACACGATGGGTGTTAAAATAACAGGCAGCGAACATATTGACTTTTAAAATAAGCATTATGGCGGTAAATTTTTATGAAAACCTTCAGCCTGTCACAGCCGTTTCCCCAGCCATTTTCCGGCACAGTTTGTGCCCGTTTGGCTCGTTGGGACGTTTGCCTCGTTGTCAGACAGCTGAGTGATTTATATGTATTGTTTAATATTATTATGGCTGGCAGTTTGCAGGTAGCACGTGTCAGTTGGTAGCTGGTAGCTGGCATCTGGCAGGTGGCAACTGGCAACTGGCAACTGACGGCAGCAACAGTAGCCCATTTGCTGCTCGCAGCAATCGCTCAGCCGCTCGTTCCGCCCGTCGCCTTCTCTGTGCAGAATGCGAAAAATTGAGCACATTACAAGCAGCCGAGAATGTCCTGGCTCATGTGCCGCATCCGTGTCCGTGTCCATGTTCATGTCCATGTCCATATCCGTGTCCGTGTATTTGTCTGTGTCCATGTGCATGTCCATGTGGTTGGCAATAATTGTTAAAGTGTGCGGTCTGTGAAAGATGCGAGTGATGTACCGATCTGACCCTCAACAGGCGCTCAGCCTTTCAGAGCCCGTTGAGTGCCCATTGAGAAAGTTGATGTTGATGTTGCAACAAGCGGGACTTCAGTTAAGTCTTTAGCTTGGACAGCAGATAATGGAATTTTTAATTATGACGCTTTCAATACGATATATATATATATATATATATATATATATATATATATATATACGGAAGCAAGCAGCTCGTAAGATGTTGAAAAGTCGAACTGCAGTTCAATTTAATAGTAAAATGAATAATGACAAATGAAGTTGGCAGCAAATTGTTTATGATTTCATGTATAGACATGCATATATTTTACGTGAATATTTTATATTTAAATACTTAAGTTTGACAATATACAATATACATAAAGAAATGTATATTTTTTATTAAATTAAATTGAAAAAGTGAAAAGAAATTGGACTGAAATATTTAAATATATGTATTTCATTTTGTTTTTATGGAAAATTTATAAATATATTTGTCGTCTTTATTTGATAACAAACAAAAAAATAAATACAAATTTTACAATAATAAAATATATTAAATTATGCATTTGTTGGTCTATGTTTGAATTTATTTATATTTAAATATAATCAATAAAAATATAAGGATAATGACTTAATATAATAATACCATAAGCTCAATTTATTTTATACATTACACTTCAAGCAATTTAAAAAATATGAAATGTTTCTAGCTGTAATTGCAAACAACAATTGCCACTGTCTTGAACACGCACACACGCACACTCACATATATATTTGCACACAGTTAATTCGACAGTTCCATAGAGTACAAATTTAGTTCTCACCTTCAGCACGCGAATCCCCACCCTAATCACATATAGCTCTTGCTGTCTAGCTCGACCCAATTACAGGCCGCATAATTTGCTCATTAAATCTATACGAATGAATAAACAAGAGCAAACAAAAACAACAACAGCAAAAGTAAACACCAAAAACACAAATGAAAGTTGACATTTTAACGTGTTTAATTAAATTGCAAATCGGTAGCAAAATTTTCATTTTGCTGGCAAATGTTGTAACAATTAATTTGATTACGATTTTTATTTAATTTTTTTTTTTTTTTTACATATAAGTACATATATGTTAAAATTAAAATTACAGTACGAAGCTGGTCAAGTTCAGGCTTTACAAAGATATTTTCCTTTGTCGCTGGTCACATTTATTGTCAAAGTACGAACAAAGAAATGTATATATATATATATATATATATATATATATATATATATATATATATATATATATATATATATATATATATATATATATATATATATATATATATATATATATATATATATATATATATATATATATATATATATATATATATATATATATATTTTATATTTTTTGGCAAATTAATATTCAATAAAAAATCGTGAGCCAGCAAAGTTGATTAAAAAATGTCCAACAAATAATACAAATAAATACATGTATATATATATTTCTGTGTGTGTGTATAAACACATACTTAAATGTTGATATATGCATTAAAATTAATTTCAATTTCGCATTACAGCCGTGCCACGCCCATTGGCCTTGATTGATTGCAATTTAAATGTGTTTGTTTGCTTTTTTGTCGCTCTGCGGTAAATATTAAGCACAAGCCTAAAAGTATGCAACATTTTTGTTGTCGTGCTCAAATACGTAAAACAAATATAAACTGTAAAGAAAGAAAGAGAAATTACGGATAAAAAATGTGTGTATTTTTGTTACGTCTGTTGTTTTGCATTAAGCTGCGCTGTGCCGTGTGCACAGGTGCTCAACGTGCGGCGCTTAATTACCATTTGAAAGGGTTGCTGGCATGGGCCAACAGGAGGTAGGTTTATTTTTACAGCATAAATCGCGGCTTAACCACAGATTTTGTGCGCACAAATTAATATTTAATTTCACATCCATAAATGACTCTTGCATAAGCGCCGGATAGAACAGGTAAGCCCGTGTGAGTGCGCAGGGCTAATGTGAGCGATATATGAGGTTGAAGTGATATTGAAACTGTTGGCAATATTATTGAATGATGCATAAATACTAATTACAACAATTTGACATCTTTCAAATTATGGTAAAAACAATGAAAAACTATTAAGGTGACTATTCAATTTTAATAAATAGTAATAATATTCTTGATAAGTAAATAAATAAATGTGGACATATTCTCTACTTACTGGCGTGACATTAAAAGCTGTGCAATTTGACGAATTTCATTAACATTTTAGTTTTTTTGATTTGAATATTGTTTCTGTATTTTTACTGTAATTTCTTTCTTTCTACTTTCATTTATTATATTTTTCTTTGATTTATATTACTTATTATTTATTTGTATTTAATTATACAACTCTACATTTTAATTCAATTTATTTAATTTTGTATATTTTTTATAAATAGTATAAAAGGGTCTATATATGGGCTATAGAGCCGAATGCTGCTTAAAACAAAGAGAAGTTCAGGTGTTTAATTATATTCCCAATAAATATATAAAAAGTTCTATACATCAGTATATTAAGATTCCCAATAAATATATAAGTAGTTCTACACATCAGCTTATTAATTAATTAATTTAATATATTGCGGTCACTTTTTTAATTAAAAAGATAAAATTTCAAAAATATTAAACACAAATATTTAAAATCTATATATCTCCAATAACAAAGTTTAAGTTGCACAAATATGTAATATAAATATAATAGATAATTACAAAAATATATATAATGTAAAATTAAATAAGTTGCACAAATAATAATATAAATATTATATATAAATATAAAAATATATATAATGTAAACATAAATATACACTTTTTCGTGTACGCCCACAACATACCCATTGAATTTGACGTGGAGAGAAACGCTCGTTATTTATGCTTATTGATTGGCTGAAAGTGCTCTAGGGGCCTGGCGATAATTCGAGTTTGTTTATGGCCGTTGACGCTAGATGGCGCTCGACACGTTGCCCACAATTAAAAGCCCCAGCGAAAGGCGTTGATTGGGCCCGATAAAATTCATTAGCTAAATACACAGCGGTCTGAGTAGTCGCCTAGACAAGCACAAATTCAAGCATTTTAATAATGCAGACAACACAATTTGTGGTCTGCAGCAGAGATGAGAGCTGAATGCGCAGAAGGAGGTGCTAGCAGCAGCTAAATGAGATGTAATTGAGACGCTGTGGTTGAGATTTTTGCGTGTTTTGCGTCCTTAATTGGAAATACGAGTGCGGTTAGTAAATTGTTTTGAAGAGTGCGCCAACTTCTGCAAGTCAATATCATAAACTAACTATGCATAGGCTGTGAGTTTAGTGTTGTGGTTGAGTTTTCGTTGGCAGCTCAGTTCAAGTTGGGAATTCAGTTTTTGAAATGAAATTCAAGTATCAAAGCAAAGACACAGCTCTCAAAATAATTAAAAGTATTGCACGATATTTGGCTACAAGTGAGTTACGCGGCGCACTAGGAGTATTAAATCTCGCAAAACTAACTTCTACTTCCCTCGCAGCACTGACTAAATCATTTTTCTATCTGGGCACACCAACACTTTGTCCCGCACAGCAGTTGGCCTTGGTTAGCTGCTTCCATCCGCACTATAGCATCTCCTATTGGTCACATTGTCACCTGTGTGCGTGTCGCAATGCTGGACACATTCCTGTATGTGCTCTATGAGTTCTTCAAGTACGTTTTCCCGATACGCATCATCAATGAAATCGACGATTTGATAATGTCCGACGAGGCAGAGTTTAGGGATTGGCACGAAACCTAAGGCCGCATTTTCTTTAATCTCTGTCTTAAGTAATTCTTTTTTTCTATCTATTTGATATGGCAACTAATTGATTGATGATGATGTTGCTGTGTGGCAAGAGTTTCCAATAAAAAACATTCCTGAGCCTAAAGAGCCCCACGACGACGAGGTTTGTTACTAGGGCAACTTGAGCCGTGGCTCGATTCGCTACGCTTTTTCGCTCAATTATCACATAATTTTCGCATAAATTATCAAATAATTTCAAGCCCACCCCCCAGTCCCTATTCCTGATTCACCATTCCCCCCGGAGTGTCGAGGCAACCCGAGAATTGCTTAGGTAACCAACCAGCGCGAGCAATGAGCATCAAATCAAATTTATTGCCTTGGCTTATGCTCAAGTATCAGAGGGAGCTCAGTTGGTGGGTCGAGCGGTCGGTGTGGCGTGGTGACGTGTTGGCGTGGTGGGGTTAGGGGCTTACTATCAGGCAATTGAGTGAGTGAGCGTTGAGTTGTCTGTAATTGCGTATTAAAATTATACACCAGGGACCATTTGTTTAATGAAATGTTGCGATGTCTGTAAGCTAATTAGCTTGCCCCAGTCAAGTATATTCCTATTTATGTAAAGTAACAAAACTCCCTCAACTAGTTAATGATCATAATGATGATGATCATAATGATAACGAGAGCGGGTAGTTAAGCTTCTCATTTGCCGCATGATGGCTTCTATGCGGTAAATGTGCTTAATATGAGTCGTAACAGCCAGCCAAGGTATATCAGATACCTGGCCGCGGCTTTACTATGGGAATGAGTGAAAAAAGTGGATTTTTATTTATATTAGTAATTGCAGAATGAGAATGAATAGTGAAATTGCAAAAGCACATAATTAATCAAAATGAGAGGCTCATTGATACGCCAACAACTTTTGAATCCCTGTTACCTCTCGACAGGAGTTGCCAGCCATTTCAGGCTATATCTATTTTAAAGTAGTCTAGCCTATTGATGACCAGAAATGGAGGCAAGGTAATGAGAAGTCCTGGTCTTTAAGAGAATTATAGAGCATTATTAGCATGGAATTATTAATGTACATAAGCTTCTGTCTAGCATATCGACATGTAGCCATTTTAAGCATAAACATAAATAATTGAGTAGCTTAATAAGGAAATCCGATTTAGCCATGCGTTTTTTAGCCTATATATTTATCCGTATGTCCTTAAATCTGTCTCTCTGTCTGTTCCTCTGTCTTTCTCACAGTCTGTCTTGTGCCTAACAAACTCCAGAGACGATGAAGAACTGGAGACGATCATTTCAGTTGTCTATATGCATGCAGGGCTCATCTGATAATAAAATGAAGCTAGAATGCTTGAAGCAGCATAAAGTGTGCCCATTGGTCACTGAAGGCTCAACTGCAACGATCCCTGCCTAGCACCCGGGTCAAGAACTAAGCGCGACTGAGGCCTTGAGTGGAAATCGCCCTATATAAAGAGTAGCAGCTGCAGCCTTTCTTCAGTCGCCCAGGCCTGGTGGGGGGAAGTCCGTGTAGATCTTTAATGATCGGCATTGATGCATTAAAGACGTGGAGGAAATACTTAGAGGAAACACTGAGAGGAAATATGGGAAATGCCTAGAGGAAACACTGAGAGCAAATACTTGGAAGAAATGCTTAGACAAAATACTAAGAGGATGCACTTAGAGGAAATCCTTAGAGGAAACACTGAGATGAAATAGAAGAAATACTCAGAAGAAATGCTTAGATAAAATACTAAAATACTTATAGAAAATTCGTAGAAGAAAAACTATAAAGAAATACTTAGAGGAAATACTTAGAAGAATTACTTGGAAGAAATATTTAAAAGAAAGACAAGTCCTTGAATTTATGGAAATGGAAATGGAATTAAAATACATTAAGCCAAAGATTTCTGTTGCCAATACATAATTTGTAAGCTAACTTGAATTATAATAAATAAATAAATGTGCACATTTATTGCTTAGATGAGAACAGATTAAACAAAAACGAATCAGCAAAGAAAATCAGAGGCAAACCAGCTGGGCAGCTGTAATTATTTTACTGTTAAGCTTTATACTTTAATGAAATATGCTGTACAGATATTGTACTATATGTTAATACTGTGTAAATATGCTGTACAGAAATAATCCTATATAGCAACAGTATCCATTTCAATCATAGTTCAAGGCGGCTTTGCCTCAACCAACTGCTGCCAGCTCAGCAAGCAATCGTCAATTGTCAATGGCAAAGCATTTCGCTCAAAGGCAATTTGTTTAGCTTGTCGTATGCTGATTCTCTCGTGACACCTACTCACACACACACACACACACTTGTACACACACACATAGTTATTTGCTCTCCTTTCTGCTTGTCTGTTTCACTTTTGGCAGCGAGTATTGAGCGAACATTGAACTAATCTATTTGTGTTTGTTTAACTTTGCAGCGCTTAAGTTGACTCGTTCTCTTCTTCTTTTACTTATTCTTCTTCCTCTGTTGTTGTTTGGCTGCGTATTACGTGACGTGTTGTCATTTGTGCCACAGCAAATTGTTTTATTTTCTCTCCTCCTTCCTCCTCTTCTTTCCCTTGTTTACTTAGCCTTCTGAGCTTTGACATAGGTGTTGCGCTCACCTGTGACTGACAGGCCAATCGCCAGCATCGGCTAACTGCTCGCGCGCTAATCGTATAAGGCACATGAATCTCTGCATAGCTATACATCTACTTATATATAGATATACATATATATATGTTGCCTTAAGTAGCCCGCTCAATTATGAGACAATTTCATGCTACTTCTGGGCATCCATTAATGCCGTAAATTGGACTGAACAGCATTATCTATACGCGCTCCACTAATAGCTTCTAGTTGCGTGGACAGCGACCTAATTCGACATTGTGAGCTTTAATTAATACGCCTGACCGAGCAATGGCCCAGCCCCAACTATCTTTAGCTGCTCTTCTATGCTTTGATTAAACGCTTGCTTATCTAGATTACTATGCGTGCGTGTGTGTGTGTGTGTGTGTCTGTGTGCGCTTCCTTTCGTTGGCATTGAGTTGAGATTTGTTAATTATACACGTTATAATTAATGTGAGCTCAGTCGCTCTATAGACTATGGCCAATTCATATCGCTCTCTTTCCATGTCTCTCTATATCTTTCTCTTTCGAGCTAATTGTCAATAAATTTGCGTTCTCAAAATATCATTTTCAAGCAGCGAACATCTCCAGCTTCAATGCTGCATCATACCCCAATTAAGCTGTCATGCTGGCTGTCAGTTGTGCTTAATGCTTAAATGAAATCTAATCACGTTCTAATTTCAGTTAAGTTTGACAGCAATTTGTGTGCGACGACTGAAAGACAGCGGAGAGAGAGAGAGAAAGAGAGAGAGAGAGAGAGAGACAAAGACAGATAAGAGGTCACTCAGTTGGCCCTTGCAATCCATTTGCCGCCCTGTTTGTCGCTTTGCTTGTATTTCATTTCCGGACATTTAAGTGTGAAGCTGTTTAGTTCTTTTCAACTTGGCCAAAAGCCAGCTCTAAATTTGCATTCATTTCAAGACATTGCTATGCTAGAAATGGGTCCTACTTCAGTTCAAGTGAGCAGGAAATGTTAAGCAGCTAATGAAACGAGGCACGACTGAAGTTTTGAAGGCAATTTTTGACTTGAATTGGCCAAGAAAAATGTTTCTATGCGGCATATATGATGAAGCAGAGATAACTTTAAGTGATTTAACAGGGCCAAAGTGACTTGAAATCAACTGATTTTGCAATTTGCATGGCTTAATTTTGAATAAAATTTAATTATACAAAAGTCTTTACATTTTTGGTCATCTAGGAGTACAAGATGCCCTAGTCCTTTTCTACTTAATCATAATTTTCTATACATAGAAAATTAATATGTATGAAAGTAATATAGGTTCGAAGAATAAAAACTTGTATAAAAAATACCCCTATATATATAGAGATATATTGCTTAAGGCCTGACTTAAACTTTTATATATATCGCTTCAATTTATAATTCAAAATAAATAATTGTATATAATATATATATATAATTATATAATTATATATATATTTGACAGTTAACAGCAAATAAACACTGTGCGATTATAATCAGGAATCCAGTTCTTAGTCATAAATGAAAATTAAAAAATATATATAAATTCAGTTTATAAAATTCGAGCTAACAGCAAATAAACACTGGCCAACAAATGGCTGATAACTTTTTGTGAGTTAAGCGAAAAACTTTGTTTAATTTTCAATTAAACAAACAGTTTTCCCGAAAACGCAGCTAATTAGTGCGCCAATTGAATGGATCAACGAGAGTTGAATGCAAAAACTTTGTTGTTCTGCTGCTGCAAAATAGTTGCAAACTGCATCAATGCAAAGCGGCAAGGACCTGCCCAGCCCCTCCCCCTATCTCGCTCCTCCTCGGCGCCTTGGGGGAAAGCTACCTCCAAAGTGCTACGCTCAAATACTGAAATGTGCACAAATTAAGCAATTAGAGCCAGTTAGTGGAGTCCTGCAGGCCAAAGAAATGAGATTAACGGAAATGCGTCTGGTGTTTGGCTCAGCCCGGAGGACATTCGAACGATCTAATTGCCACGTACACAAGCACTCACACACACACACACACACTTATAATCTCACAAATATCACATCGCACTTAGTGGCAGCAATTGCGGCATATAAATTGAATTTATGCGCCCATTTCAATTTTTTCCGACTGCTTTTTGGCACATTGCTTATTGATTATTTTTACTAATTTATGTTGCTAATAAAATTGTCAATTTGTATGCGTGCAGTGTGGCTCGCCCTCTCTCTCTCTCTCTCTCCTCTCTCTCTCTCTCTCTCTCTCTCTCTCTCTCTCTCTGTGGGCCTCTCCCCTTTTGCTGAGGCGTGGCTGACAAAACCATTAGACTTAAGTGTCTGACTGCGGGTCCCGGTCCTGCGTGGATACACTCAGCTTTGCTCGATTCCTGCCCAGAGGGCACAATGCCAACGGCTTTCGCAAATTGACGCTGCAGGACATTTCTAGTAATGATGATATTTTTTTTCTCTCTCTCAGCCTCTGTCTCTCCGCCTGCTTCTCTATCTCTCTGCTACTCTGGCTGTCTCTCTATAGCTTCCTCTACTTCTTCAAGTGAAAAGCAGTGAAGCGTTGGCCATTCCCCTCGATTTTTCTGTGCGTGCAGCTTATTAGGCCGCATTGAATTTTAGTTCAGTGCCTTAAGGATTCCGACTCTGGATTTTCTGGCAATTGGTTAAAGGCGTTACGCAGTCATTGGCACAGATTCGGCTTGCCAAAAAGCTCAAAAAGTGAGCTTACGACAGCAACTGAATTGTATTATTCTTAAGCTACCAACTCTATTTTTATGGGAAACTGTGTTTTCAGACTTCAAGTTTTCTTTCATGTATTTTTGTTATGTATTTACTTAGCTTTAATTGGGCTTGCAGTGAAAGTTTTTGCTGTTGTATAGTGAAAATTCTTTTGTCAGTTGATAAGGAAGAAGCGTAAGTTAAATTGTGTTTCAAAATTGATTTGTAAATTTCATTAATTTAAGGTTTTAATACTTTATTACTTGATTGTAATTTATGTGAAATTTAAATAAGATTTTATGTAGTAATTAGTAATTAATACTCATTATTTTTAATACAATTATATATGTATATTATATTAAAAATTACTAATTAATATCGGCACTAATATAAATCTAATATATATAAATATAAAATAATAATATAATCTCATATAATATAATTTTATATTTATATATATAGAGTTTATATTAATGCCGATATTAATATGTAATTTTGTATATAATTATATATAGCGAAATAACATAATATTATATCTGTATATTTTGATTTGAAATTAGTCCTGATATTAATATGAATATTATTAATTCAAATAAAAATAGTTTTACTAACATAATATTGCATAAAACTAACTAATTATATAGTCAGTACTCTACATTCATCCTGATTCCCTCACAAAAATCTTGCATTTTTTTCATTCTATTATACATTCATCTCTCCATTCATTCTAACTGTCTCACAAATCTATTTCTATATATTCTATATAGAATATATATTCTGTATATTCTCTGTAATTTCTTGCCTTCTTTTTAACTCAATTCCGTAAATTGTGATTAGCTCAACTGCAGCAGGCAGAACGCTGGTAAGCAAACTATTTTCAGTGCTCCGACAACCTTCGCATGACTTAAGTATTTACAAAACGCTTTTCTCTCATTCCCCTGCCCCTCTCGTCAAGATCTGTGCAGTAAGCACCCATTGGCATTTAGAGCAAACCTTTTGGCCATTACAACAACATGGCTTTCAAGCTTGTACACCATTTTGGCTTGGCGTAGCCACCGCTTGATGATGAAGACATATTTCTTGCTCAAAAATTGTATTTACAACATCATTTGAGCTTAAATATATGGATGGGCGAGTTGGCAGTTGGGTTTGCCTATTGAAGGCACCTTAAAAAAACCCATTCAAAGTGCGCCACTCAAGTGGCACTTCGGCTCTTTTTTCTTCGCATTTTTCTTTTATAGTGCCGTCGCAGCGCATGGAACACAAATTTTATGCCCCCTTATGGCAACTTTAGTGGTCAATGCAGCAGTAGCAGCAACAACAACAACAACAACAACAGCAGCAGGATAGCTCAAGTATCGTCCATAAAAAAAGGCTGGCTGACAGAGAGACAGTAAGACAAGGAGACAGACAGGCACGCAGGCTGACGAGCTCAAGTCCCTGGCTTTCCTTTTGCCAGCCCAACTCCTCGTTCATTCGCCACTCGGCTTGTTAAATTATGTAAAAATGTAATTTTCATAAAAAAGTAGGCAACAAGGAGTTAAGCGGGCGTGAGTACGGCGGCAGCGTGGGGGCGTGGCTGTAAATGATATTACACGCGCTCCAAGTGTTTGCCCGCCTTTTGAAGTCGCTTGCAAATTGAATCAAAATACAAATTTCTGTCTTAGCTACCTTCGCCCACTTTTCTTGACCCTTTTCGCTACGCCAACACTTGGATGGACATTCGAAGGATTAGAGACTGTAGCAGCAGTTGAACGAAATGCAAAATGATGTTTCAGTTTTCATGTATTAATGTGCCGAAAAAAATTTAAATTTTCAAAATATTTTATGGAATTGATGAAACCGAATGAATAAATACGATTTATTAGAATATTATAATAGCTTTGCACATGTGAATAAAAAGGATTTGATTAACTAACGAATGTAATTTATAATATATTATATTATAATGTAAAAATTAAAAAAACAAAAAAATAAATTAATAAAATAAAAATAAAAAATTATACATATTTAAAAATTAATGAAAATAATATTAAAATAATAATAATAAAAATAATATAAATAAGAATGCCTTACGGGTAGTATGCTAAATATTTCGAAATATTATTATTTAGTAAATTTCAAATGTACGTATATATTGTATTTCTTTTATATATGTATATATAGATGTATATTATATTATTATATATTATAGTTCAGTTCATATTCTCACGAAAGAGCTTCGACCTATTAGAACTAAATTATTATATTATTATTTAATTAAGTCCGCATCTATTTAACTCTGCGAGAATACGACGGCGACTAGTGTTCTAGCTTATATACTTGTATATACTTGTTTTACAGCTGATATAGACATATATCTGCCATATGACATAGCATATTCTATGTAAATGTCGTATTAAATATATATAATATCACAAGAGACTGTGTTCTTGTTGTAGTATTACTCAAGAGAGTGGGATAAACAAAAGTGGGACAAACATAGCTTTTGTCGAACATCGTCCAGTTGCTGCTGAGCAAGAGAATGAGTGAGATGGCATATAGGCCTCCTGTCGAAAAGTTTATCTTAACCTATATTCCAAGAGGAATTTCTACGAGAAACGAGCAAATAGTAAAGTTTACATTTCAATTTAGCGCAGACCACTTTGATTTCTTTACCGAAACCCAAACCTGATTGTCATTAATTTCTAGCTAATTGTAAGAAGTGCCGTTCCCCATGTGCCATGCCGCATTCCTGAAACCTCAATACCATTTGGGTGGGCCAGAGAGTGGCTGGCTGGCTGGCTGATTGGAAGAGTGCCATTAGCTTTTATTGGAGCACATGTTCGCCGTATAGCAGTTGTACACACACACGCGTGCAGAGAGACTCAGACACACTCACACACTCATACACACACACACTCTGAAGTAGCTTTGTCACCAGAATTGCCCATGTTAAGGGTGTGCGTGTGTCTGTGGGGTTTGACCTTATTGCTCTTAGCTGAAGCCTCCTGTTCATTGTTTGTTTGTTTGACTGATTTGCTGTTGTTTATTTTGATTTCCGGTTCAAATACGTTTGTAACGTCAGAGCCTTCACGGCCCTTACAAAGTAGTTGGCGCTGCTTTCGATTTCTACATTGATTGTGTTGTCGTTGCTACGCCCACACACCAGACGCCTCTCGAGTTGCCGCAACTACATTTTTTTTCTGCTGGCGCTGCTCCTCCTCTTCTTGCTGCTGTTGTAGTTTCTGCGAGAGCAGCAGATTAGTATTGACAAACAGCAGGCAGCAGGAGGCCAAACAGGAACAACCTGGCGACAGTTGGGTAATCCAATAAACACCTACCTACACACACACACACGTGCGCGCACACATAGTTAACCTGTGACTGTGATCATTTGTTTGGTCAGGCAGTTCGTAATGCGAGACAAGTTTGTCTTTTATTTTCGTTTGTTTTTTTTTTTTTTTTGTTCAACTTCGTAGTACATTAAAGTTTATTGCTCGTGCTTTTTGTTTTTGGTTTTTTTCTGTTTCTTTTTTGAACATTTCTCACTGCGACAATTGGCCCCAATAAACACTTCTTTAATGACCGCGTGTCCCATTTGAATTCAATTGAATCCCATTCAAATTTCACAGCATTATTATTTTGCGTAAAAAATATTAATATAATCACGAATTTATGTATTTATTTTTTTGCTTTTTTGCTTTTTGCCTTGTGTTTTCGCTGTCATTAATGTTGTGTAAAGTCATAATTCGCGATTTATGCAGCAAGCATTAAGTAGCTGCAATATAATATGTATATATATCCTTTTTTGCTGTTGCCATTAAGGGACATGAGATGAGCCTTTCGAAGCGGACATGAAACAACTTTTAGCGCTTTTTATGATGCTGTATTTCCTTTAATGCTTTTATTATTTCATGTTAAGATTAAGCTTTAAAGTATGTAATTTATGAATAGTGGAAAGGTAAGCAATTTAGCTTATTTAACTAGATTTTTATTTTTAAGAACTCAAATATATTGCAAATGAAATATTAATATAATCACGAATAAAACTTAACAATATTAATCTGCTTTTAATTATCTTTCATTTTCCCCATTTTTTTATATTATCTACTATAACTCTAATATATATCGATTTGTGCTTCAGGTCTATTATTCAAACTTTAGCTTATGCAGCAACTGCAAACTAATGACATTTTATGCTTAAAGCTGAGTCAAGAGTCGCATATATAACTTCATCAACTTGCAATAGTTTTAAAACATGGCATACTCTCATTTGCAGCATCTGCCTCCATTTTATCCTCCTCCTCTCGCTCTGTCTCTCACTCTTTCTCACTGATTCTCATTTTCTTTGTAAGACGCGCATAAAGCGCATCAAATTAAGAAATTTAAATATTTTGCTGTCGCGACATTTAAATTTGCAACTGCTGCAGAAATCTTCAGTTTTATATAGAATATATTATATAATATATGGTGGACAGCAAAAATGCTTTTATTAAGGCCACAATTGAAAACGTAATTTTACGCAATTATAAAAACGTCTATTTCACACATGCCAAAAACAGTAGTAGAAAGCCAAAAGGAAGTTCTATAAAATATATGTATAAATATATATATAGTATATATTTATATATGAAATAAAAGACGAAATAAAGTATTGAAGCACAAACTTTTTGGCAGCAAACTTCTGCAAGCAATTAAATATATTTGTCACTTTGCAATGCCTGACAAGCTGGAGCTGAACTTATCAAAATAAGAATAAAGAAAACCTCTAGAAAAATGAAACCACAATGGGTGCAACAAGAGGCGGGCCCAGCTGCAGTTGGCAGTGGGTGGGGCTGGGCCAAGGCGTTGCATGTTTTGCTTGTCAAACATTAAACTGTGCGGCATGTCGCAAATGTTTGGCTTGGCTTCTTTGCCAGAATCTTTCCCGGTGGTGGGGGCAGGGAGGGAGGTGCTTAAATGTAGGGGGCGTGACCAAGTGGCTGGCGGGATAAAGCAGCGCAACCTCAACATCAAGTTGGCCAAAATCGCCTGGCGCCTGTGACAAGTTTGAGTAAAAGTTTTGCCGGCGCTGCCAAACTATAAAAAGCAAAGCGTTTGCCACTGTTTTTGAGGACTTGTTAACTGCTCTGGCGCCACGAAGAACGTCTGCCAAATCCTTGCAGCGCCCCCCAACTGGCCCTCGCCCTACTTTGTAAAGTTTTAATCATGTAAGGCATACTAATAGTTAAATATATACAATTTCATTGCATAAAATATATGTAAATATATACAAATATAATATATATAGACATCAAATTGCTACCTCTTGGGCAGGCTGGACAAAAGGTAAACCATGGGCAGGCTTAACTTTTGTACAGCTAATTTCGCATATGCAATTGCTGTGCAATAATTTTCTTTCAACTCAATTTCAACTGTCAACAGAACTTAAATATAAATATCGCCTACCCTTTACTTTGGCAATATATGATATGAACGACTTGTATATATATTTATAAATAAAATTCCAATTTATTAAAAAACCAATCGCATAAACAATTTGTAGATGCTTTGAAATGTTGTAAAATATAAAGAAATATGATATTATTATAATATTTTTACAGATTTATGAGGCTTATTTCCATTAGATTTTATAGGAAATATTTTATTTCAATGTTTCAAAAACTAAGTTAGCCACTCAAATCTTAAAGGCCTAACTGCTCTATCCTATCTATTTGTAGGCAGACATCATTGAAAAATCTGATTTAATTTCATAGCTTAATATTATCTCTTATGAATTTGTAGTTATCAAAGTAATTAAAGCATTTTTTATATATTTTTTTTAAACTTAATTTAAACAAAGCAGCAAAAGCATAACTCACAGTCGCGCCTCTAGTTTCATTTTTCTGCCCTGCCTCAAAAGCGAAATGCATTTGCAATAATGCAAATAATTATGATAAGTGACATAATTATGATAAATGGCATTATTTAAAAAACCAAACGAATGATTAACTGCACCTATAATTGCATAATCAACTTTGCTTACGTTGCGCTTTAATTTGCTTTATATTTTGCGTGTGAGTGGAGGGAAAAGGATGAAAGGAAGAGACGACCCAGGCGAATAATAAATATGATGATGAAAAAGTTGATTAAAGTCATAATCTTTGAATAACATTTGAAGCATTTGAGAATCAAGTATCAGCAAAACATTGAGTAAGCAATTCGGCAACATTTTCTACCTCAAAGCGCCGCATGCCAAGTGGAGAGAGAACTGGGCGCTCCTTTGGCGTCCGATCAGCTTCTCCACAGGGACACTCTGTATGCAGCCAAGTGGAATCAATTAATCTCTTTCCGTAAACATTTGCCAGCAGCCCGAGCAGCAGCAATAACAAACATGAGCAGCAGCCTTTTTTTATTTTTGTTTTTGTTTTTTGGGTCGTCTAAGCAGCCTCGAAAATATGAGACTCCAGCTGGGCAGAACTGGAGTGAGAGAAAGAGAGAGAGAGAGAGGGGGCTGGTAGCAGTGGTAGGCGAGATATGGCAATGCCGCACCCAACCGAGTTGCCACTTGGCGCTGAGTGAAATGTTTCAGAAAGTGCAGCTTGCAGCTATGAAAAATGATAAATTTCATTTTGTAGCGACAGTAACCCGAACCCAAGCAGCTACACTCGGCCCCGCGCTCCTCTTTCGCTGTGCGCTCGCCTTTGTAAAGCCACCTTCTGCGCTGCGTTTGCCTTTACCAGTGCTCTTTTATTATTTATCAAGCTTATTACGCAAGCAGCCAGGCAGAGGGAGAGAGGGAGAGAGCAAACTAACAACCTTCAACTGCAACTGTGCAGCAACAACAATTTTTGGACTACGCTCGTCCTCGGCTCTCGTTCGCCTTAGCCAGCTCTTTTGCCGCCTGGTTTGATATTGAAAAATTATTGCTTTTTATGAAATAGTGTCATAAATTATTCGTAATACATTAACAATTATTTACTAGTTGTTTTTCCTCGGACTCGTTCGCATCGTTACAACTACTCAAATGCGTGATATATTGCCAGCTACTTACTCAGGCGACTTTCCAAGAGACAAAATACGACCAGAGAGAGATGACACGCAGACACATAAATTAATTTCAGTTCGTAATCAATTACCTAGAATGACAAAAGCAAAAAAGAAAAGTGTTTCTATATATAGCGAGAGTGTAAATAAAAAGGGAATTAGTTGTAGGTTCAAGAGTTTAAGAGATCAGGAGACGATATCGACGTCTTTTTAAGGGACTATTGAGTAAATGTTCTTGAAAATACTTGCAGCTTACTATATTTTCACTGGATTATATAAGACGTTTTTATCTATAATTAAAATGCTAAAATATTAGCATTGCTCCTGGAACAAGTGCTGAATTTTATTCATCCGTTTCATCTATTTTAATATTTTCAACAATTTTGTGGCATTTATTAACTTCTTAAATAAGTTTCTTAATAAGTTTACAAATTAAGGTGTATTAAATAAATAAAAATGGTATACGAAATGAATATAAAGTAAATAATCTATGTAAATCATATATTTCCCATTTGCCATCCGGTGTTGCGAATTTGAGCAAAACAATATCTAAACATAATTCATATTGGCTGCAAATAATTGATTAAGATTATATTGTTTAGTTATTTCTGCTAAATCTCAACCCATTCATCATCTCAAGAGCGTATTGAAAATTATATCCAATTGACGACAAATTGGTGAAAAGAGTAAATACCGCAAGACGCCAAGGATTGCATAGAAATAACTTGTCTCGGCTCTGCAGCGGACGCTTTATTGATTTATCACATTTTGGCGATTGGGCTATAATTGGATTTTAGGTGGTAGCTCCCATTTGCGCAGGAGTCAAGTGCAGAGACGTCGACATCTTGACGAGATTTATGACTGCCTTCTGCAATAGCCACCGAGTACACGGCGACTCCTAAACTCAGACAATAAACTGAAAATCGCTGCGCAAATTATGTGTTTAGCTGTGAATGTTTAATTAGAAATTGCGTCAAGCTGATGGATTTTATATTTGGGCCGGCGGTTGAGTATGATTAATGCCTTGAGCCTTGGCGATTGTCCGCCGGCTTGAGTAGTGCTTAAATTTATTAATTATTGGTAATTAATTTGCGTGTAATGTGGATTATGGGAAATAGAAAGGGGCGCTTGACAATTTAGGCTTGAGTGGCTACAACGGTGGGGCAAGAGTAAGTAATTAGGAAAATAAGATATTAATATATAGATATATAGATTAATATATAGATATTTAATGAAACTATTAAAATTAAATTACCTGTAAAAAGGGAAATCATTTTATATATATTTGTTATTTTTATTTTTATTTTTTTATTTTAAATTTAAGAATATATGTAGTATTTTTAGAAGTATTTTCTGTTTTTTAGACACATTCATTTCAGAGACTCCTGTAAATGAAGGTGTGAAGATATAAAAATAAATACAAATTAATAATTACTAACAAAGTCCACTAGGACATACCCACTTTTAGAAGCCACTAAATAAACAAACCAGAAACACTAAATATGTTCTATTGAAAAATTGTACGCAAAATGTGCGAAAAGGTGCAATAAAAATATTTAATTTTATATAAAAAAAAAAAAAAACCAAAGCTGTACATGTAAATATATATAAAACAATTCTTCCGTCTGTTTAACTGATTTTGCATTGCCAACATAAAACGTGCCCAACTTTAAATTATTTTGTTGTAAATAGTTTTTTTTTTTTTTTTGGCATAATAATAGCTTACATTTTCCCACTGTGCACCCACCCTAACGTCGTTGGCCGCTGGGGTGTCAAATTTGCGACAGGTTTCAATTAAAATGCCAAACAACAGCAACATGCCAAGCCATAAAAGATAGCTATATCCCCATCCACTATGTATATATATATATATATATAAATATATATATATATATATATACTGTGTGTATGTAATGTAGGCATCCAGCATATATATTTACATACTAAAAACTGTCGAAACAGGCTGGCAAAATAACCGGCGGCAATTGCGTGCAGCCGAATGGAACATTTTAAGCAAATTATTTGTAATCATCCCGTTGGCACCTAAATAAACAAACAAACAAACAACGACGAGCGACCATTTTTTGGGCGCCTTGGTTTTTGGTCAACCAAACAAAATGCGCTGGATTTTCAGGGCTCGTTTGCCATTAAGTCTGCCATTCTCTGCACCTGTGTGTGTGTGTTTGTGTGCTGGTTGTGCGCGTGGCGACTATTTTACTTTAGCCAAACAGACGAGCGTTCCAAAATGTTAACAAAACATCAACAAAATTGTCTAATAACAAACGAAGAGCGAAATGCTTAGATAAGGAAAGGGACGGACGCACTATGCGAATATCCGCATATGAGTTGCCCCGAAAACGGCTGTCAGACACTTTAAAACGCAAACATTTTCCGTTAGTTTGCCTAATAATTTATTAACTTGTTGTGCGAAACACCTGTTTAAAATTAAGCTGAGGTTAGCCTAGATTACATACAAGTTGGGCGCAGACAAAGACTTTTGCGCGGGAGACCGCAAAGCCACAATTGGTTTTCAATGCTGACAGGGGCTGATTGCTACGAAACTTGCGTTGATTAAGGGGCAAAGGGCTGTGCAGGCTGTGAAGGAGGAGGTTTTAAATTTGATTATAGTTTATTAATTTAACTCTCAGCTTTGATTTGACTACCCGAAAAGTCAATTAGTTGAATTCTACTTAATATTTGCGGAACATAATTAATAAACTGAAATAATCTATAAAATAATATTTAATACGAATTTAATTTTAATTTCTGACTATTTTCTAGAGTTCGCGAGAAATTCCAGCTTTGATTGATATCCATAGGAAATTAAAATATATTTAATTCCTTAGGTTCACAAATATATGATCATGTGTACATACGTGAATTTTCTTATATAAATTGTTCCATACATAGAATTTTTATTGCTCAACAATTATCCAAACTTCATTGACTTCAATACTTATATGATTCACAAGTTTCAGGCAATTTTCCTTTAGACAAACGAAACTCCTACTTTGACTAATACAGAAAGAGAACTTGAACACAATTTATTCCTTCGACCTATAAATATATATTCTCATATACAAATATATATATATATATATATATATATATATATATATATATATATATATATATATATATATATATATATGCGTGTGAGCATATCTATTTATATGCATATACATTTTTCTATAAATAAGTCTATAGATCTCTTGTAGTACGGCAATTACGCGCTTATCAGCAGACATTTTCAGGCAAGCACGCACACACACACACACACACACTATAGCATAGACACCGGCACATTTGCTTAGCTAAGCAAACAGAAAGGCAACATCTACGCTACACACACACACACATAAACAGCCACCCACCCACACATACAGTTGCTCCCCAATGCGGAAGCACTTGAACTGCTGCTGGGGAAAGGGTGAAGAGTGTTAAGGGGTGTTAGCAGAGGCTCTTCGACATCCGTTTGCACATATGTTTATAATGGCCTTTTATAACTGCCACCAACTATGCCCGGAGCGGAGCAAGAGAGAGAGAGCTGGAGAGTGAGAGGAGACTGGAGGCCATTGTCATCCAAGTGGTACTTTGTTTGCTGATACTACTTAAAAAAAAAAACAGGAGAAAATAATGTAGGGTATGAGAAGTGGCAATACTTGCAAATTCGTATGTGCTGTCTCCTTCAAAAACCAAAACAAATGCCTAAAAATATTTAAGGAATTCTTTAGAGAACAATTTATGTCAGCTTTAGGCAGAATATAATAAATAATATATGATAAAATATTTTTTTTTTTTTTTTAGTTTTTTAATTTGCATTCCAGAAATTCTCCTACTTTATTATCTGTTTTTCTTTTTTTTTTTTTTTTTTTTTTTTTGTAGAGCATTTTCTAGTCATCTTGTGGCTTTTACTCTCCCCCTTCTTTTTTCGCTTTCTGCCTGATTGTGCTGTTGTTCATTTTTATTGTCCTGTCCCGTGTCTCCGAGTACTTTAATTGCGCCTCTACTGCAGTGTTGTTAGCACACACATGGTTTGCCTGATTTCAGGCAGCCGCACCAGCCAGCCTTATTCTATTATGGCCGCCTGCTCTAACGGCATTCCGCGATAGGGAACAGGGACAGGAAGTCAATGACTTTGTCGCTTTGCTGAGCCGCTGCTCCTGCTGCTACTGCCGCTCCTGCTGAGCCGTTTATATAAATAGAGCTGTTAGCACTAGTTTTTACTGGGCACAACATGAGGGGCATTGTTGTTGTTGTTGTTGTTTTAATTATGCGACTTTTGCCACTTGGTCGAAAACACGCAAGCCCTAACGGAACCTGAACCGGCGCATTAAGTCATTAACTTTTATTGGCTACATAGCGCAGCCGGCTCTATGTGCATATGTGTGTATGTGCGCTGTCCTTGTTAGGGTTAATCATTAGGGCTAATTGTTTAAATTAAAGCGCACTGTTGTAAGGCATTTAAGGTTCTGCACTTACGTGCGAAGCAATTGGAGAAGAGAGAATGAGCGAAACGTAACATAAATCATTGTTGGCATTTTTAAATTGGCTTTTGCGCCGACACATTCCGCTGGCCGGGATTAAGAACAGGACAGTTCGTGCAGTTCAGGCGGCGACATGCAGTGCAGCGTGTGCCTTGAGAGCGAAAGAGGTTGGGAGAGAGTGTGCGAGAGAGAGAGACATGGAGTGTGCCAGGCTCGCCTCTTTCAGCACGTAAAAATTGCTGCCAGCAGACCTCTCTCCTTTCTCTCTCCCTCTCTCCCTCCTTCTCACTCTCTCTCTCTCTCTCTTTCTCTTTCTCTCTCATCTCTCTAGGGGAGCAAAGACTCATTCCGGCGCATAAATATATGGAACGTACTGCAGACCAACGGAAATTTAACAAAAATTGAGTCAATTTGAATAAGCCCTGGGCGTGCGTAGGATAAAGAACACGCGCAGCAGCAACAAGCGCAGCAACATGTAATAGCAACGAACGCAAAAGGGAAATGCAAAATGTGAAGTGAAATAAGGGAAAACAAATTAAAATGAACTCTGTATATAACACAACAACAGCAACAGCAACAACACCTGTAGCATCATAAAACGAGTTTATAACTACATTTTTCAAGTGGAAATTCCAGAAATGTGAAGCTATTGAATGCGCTCTATTGCAAATAATATGAGTATTGACAATTGATTAAAATCAAGTAAGTATCTAGGCATTTCATTTAATACTTTCTATGTAAGAGAAATGAACGAGAGTAGTGAACATATCAAATAGTAGTAGAAATGTAGTGAAAATATTAAATTGCAGTAGAAATGTGAACGCACTCTCCAATGAATATTAAATAGTAGTAGAAATGTTAATGCACTCTCTAGTGAACGAGCGTAGTGAACATATCAAATAATAGTAGAAATGTAGTGAAAACATTAAATAATAATAGCAATATTAACGCACTCTCATCTTGATCGCTTTGTGTATTGCAATAAAATTACTTTGAATTTAGCAGTAGAGTGTCGAGCGCTGCATCCCCAGGAGAAGCCAGCGGGTTGCAGCTCAATCCAAGTCTAGGTGCTTGAAGAGCGTCTATGATATGAGAAAACGTCGCAACTTTTTCAAGATTGTTTTATTTTTAGTTACAATTTCCTCAAAATATTTTTACAAAAATTCGATTTCCCCAATTCGTTCATATTACAAACTAATTAAAATTTAACTTACTTAAATTTTCATAGATTGCTCTTGCTTGACCGAAAAGCCAAACGTATTAAAATAAAACTCAATCAACTATTTCGCCCGTCTCCTTGCTCATCCTTTCCTTCCCACACACACTCACACACACACACATACAGCGAAAACTTTTGAAATGTTTTGCCAATACATGTCGATAACTTTTGGCAAATACACGGCGCAGTTGTCGAAAGGACGCAAAACGCAATTGCTGTCAATTGTAGCGTGGAAATTCGCATGCAATAGAAAATTATGAGAAATGCGCCGCGAGGCAGCCAAAGGCGAGAAAAACTTTCCTTGTAGGACAACAACAGCCACGTCGACTTTTTTTTTGGTGGAGTTGGCTGGGGTGGAAGGGAGGTGGGGCTTTGAGGCAAACTTTGCGTCACGTCGAATGCGCCCCACCAGAGCCAGTGTTGAGCTGTCTAATGCATTGATTGATGAGCATGTCATGAACTTATGACATTGATAGTTATAAATTATTATTATTTCGACATTGTGCTTTTTCCACAAACGAATGCTGAAAACTTTTTCATCTGCTACAGATTCTTCAATTTCTTCTGCTGCTTCGCTTTTGTCCTTTTTTTTCCTCTCTCTCTCTCTCTCCCTCTCTCTCTGTCTCTCGCTCTGTTTTCTTTGCGGCTGGTATTTCATCGTTTTTATTTGTGTCCAGCTGCATAAAACATTTGACAACTAATTGACATTTAAAGTGTGCCCGGGGTGCAAAGCGTTGTTGCTCGAACGAATGCCCAGTGGATCAAGGCAAAAGTGGCGTTTGCTAGACTGGTAAATACCCTGGACAAGGATCTTAAGGTTGTGTAGTAGGCGGTGCTAGTTGATTTTTAGTTTTGTCATATGGAAATCCTAACTATAAGACATCTGAACTGAATTAGTCCCAATCAATAACTAATCTTCATCTATCATTGTCAGTCCTTACTTGATGTTGAAATACCCCTTTCGACAACTACATCTTTCATCTGATAAGAACAATCTACCCTCCTAAACATCTTCAGCAAGTATTAACCATTAAAATAGCTTCTCTTGGTCTCGTCCACGATTCATCTCTTTACATCGCTTTGACTTGTCGTCAGGCCACACAATGCCAAAGAATAGATATATAGATCCACAATTCACAATGCAAAGCTGGAACCATTTGAATGGGATGCTTTCCTCTCGTTATTGTTGTTGTTGTTGTTTTTGTTGTTTTTTATTGTTATCAATAAGCCATGGAATGTTGGCAAAGGGAAGGCTGCAGACTGTGAATGGGGCATACAAAACAAATGTCAACTCATTAAACAGAAGACAACGCCATGATGATGATGTTGAAGATGATGATGATGTTGTTGCGAACTGGGATGCAAACAACAAATATCGCCATAATGGCTGAGCATTTCTAATATTAGAAAGAGCATAAAACTATACCAATTTGAGCAGCTGAGTAATTTATTGATTTGCCGAAATGAGCAAATGAGAAGGGCTGAAGACATGACGAGAGTTGTTATGCATGTTCGACATAGCTCACAATAATTAGTTGAGCATCAATCTCAATTAGCATAGATTCATTAGCAGGAGTTGAGCAAATCAGAGCTCAGCAGAGCTTGCACCATTTAGTGTGATAAGGAAAAGAAAAAGTGATATCTCTCTTTCTGTCTCTCTGTCTCTCTCTCTCTCTCTCTCTATTTATATATATATATATATATATATATATATATATATATATATATACCTCCCACTTATTTCAATCCCGATTTACAAGTTGTTTACCCGTTGACTTTATCTATCCCAGTCACGCAATCTGTATTTTAGATTCGATTAATATAAAATTTTGCTCTTCAGAATTTCCATATCGCGCTTTAGCCCTGTTTGCCAAGCATAAGCATTAAGATTTTATAATCCTGGCTAACGGCCATGTTCGGCCACCCACTATTAAATGAACAAACACATTTTTCCTGTTTTCGACATTTGTTTGTTTTTCCGGCTTTTCTCTCGTTTTGCTTTGTTTGTGTGTGGCCAATTTCTTTTTATTTTTAATTTTTTGTTGGGTTGTCCAAGTCCAAAATTTTTTGGCTACGGCCACTTTTGGGCCGCTGTTTTGCTGTTTATCATTTTGGCATCTTCATTGCTGTCATTAAGCGCGCATTACCCCAGACCTTGCCTTGCCTCAACTGCTGCCAGCAGCAGCCATCAGCCACCAGCCACCTGGCACTGGCCACAGTACCTGACGTTTTTATAAATGTTTGAAAAATACACAAGAGAGAGAATGAGGTATATATATATATATATAGTCCTAGTCTCTGCTGGCTCCACAATATTTATAAAGAGAAATTTGATAAATGCTTCTTGGGGGTTTATTTAATGTGCGCCAAGTGCGTTCATTGTGCAAAATAATAATAAAAAGAAACCAAAGAATCCAGCCACAAACAAACAGCTGAATATACATACATACATATATATGTATGTAAGGCATATGAACAGAAAAACTGTTAGGGGTATGCCATATTTTATAAAGGAATCCTTGCGCAGACTGTCCGTAAAAGTTGGCCAATTTTTAAAGTGATTTTAATGTGCTGTAGATTTTCATGCTGCGTTTTGGTTTTGAGTTATTGACAAAGTTTTCAGTACAGTGGCTGCTCGCTAAGAGTAAGCAATAAAAAGTTTAGTTTCTTATGAACAAAATAAAAGAGGAGAATATGTTGTTATTTTTATAAAAACATATTAAGAAAAGGTGAGGCAAACATTTTATGTGCAAAAATAAAATCAATTAAAAAATATATATACAAAATTATTAAATAATAAAGTTTGATCTTATGAAAATCATTAACTAAAATAAAAATAAATATGTAAAAATAGAACTAACAAAAAAATAAATAAATAAAGCAATAAATATAACAAATTAATTAAAAATCGTATACTAAAAAAATTAATAGGAAAATATAAAAGAAATAATTTAAAAAAAAATTGAAACAAATAAAACTATTTTGTGTTTTCATAAAATGTAAAAAAAAAAAATAATAATAAAAAGGTAAAAAGATGAAAAGAAAAAATAATGGACCGATATAAAATATTTAATAAAAAAAACGGTCTAAATAAATGAAATAAATGCAATAAATAATAAAATAAATGTAGTGAAATAATCATATTAATAATATGAATCAGTAGCAGAAGTACAGGAAGCTTATCAGCTGACTAAATTTTTTTCTTTAGCTTATGAATTTTTTCATGGCGATAAAAAAAAAAAAGCTAATTTTAGCCCCATAATCTAAAATCTTTTACTAATTAATAAAAAAACATGTATATTTCCGCAATATATGCCTCGAATTTCCCGTCTGAATAATCGCTTCAAATATATTCAACTAAATAACATGAAATTAGCATTATTCAAAAGCTTTGCAGATGAGTGCGAATATGAATACGCAATGCCCGGCACACTTTTGTTAATATATACATACATACCTACATATATTTATATCAAAACAATCATCAGCTGGTTACCAAAAACACGAGCCCACACAAAAACAGAAAACATCCACAGGCACATCCATCATACATAGAAGTTTATGTATATGTATATGCATACATGTCTACATATCTACATATGTATATATGTATGTGAAATGTATATTAATTTGGGTGCCGTCACGTCTGCTGCCTGTTGATGACGATTATGATGAGTTTCTGATGATGATGAAGATGATGACGTAAATCTGTTGCAGACGCGACCGCACAACTGACGCCAACTCCGTAGGGTGCGTTTAATTCAACAGTCGAAAAGTTTTCCTCCCTCACTTCCCACTCACTCGGTCCGGAATATATTTTCAGCAAATTTTCTGCATATTCATCAACAATTTTTTGATTCCTTTTAGTTTTTTGTTTGCGTCCCGAGCTGATATCAATTTCGACTTGTTCTTTGTTTATACATAAATACATTCCTTCATTATTATTTCATATAGTTAATAATTTTTAGTGTTTTGTTTTGTGGCTGGATGACGCATATAACTGAAGATATTATGGCTAGGTATTCATTGAGCTGCTTTTTTTTTACTTTATTATAATTTCTGATACGGCCAACTACTTAAAAGTTTCTTTCAGATTATGTGTTTGGCTTTTTATGACTCGAAATGATTTTTAATTCTATGTGATAAAATTGAAATGCAATTCAGCAAAAAATATAAACTTTATGGCAACTTGTTTTGGCCATTTTATATTATTGTTTTCTGCATAAATGCCAACACCAATGAATCTTTATTCAACAGTAAATAAGTCACGAAATTCAATCGAAACCCAATAAAAGTTAGAGACAAACAAGATACGATTCTCTAAATTCAATAAATATTTATTAATTTATTTCTTCTCATATCTATCCACTTTAACTTTTTGGTAAACTTTTTGAATTTTAATAAATTTTAGAATTGTATATTTTGGGCTATATGCAATTCCTTTTTGTAAAATATCAATTTTATTTTGTAAGCTTTACTAAATACCCAACTTTGTGCTCTAAGGAAACTCCACAGAGTCCTTTAAGCTTAGCTCCATAAAGGGATATAAATAATTTTTAGGGCTTTTATGTTTTCTTCTTCATTTTGTGTGTGTTGTTGTTTTTTTAAGTTGAGCTGGTCGGATTATTTTCTTTAAGCTTTTAGCTGCTTAGACCAAAAATCTAAAAAAAGAAAATCAACACAACAAAACAAAACAGGAGGCGAAAGCCAAACAATAGCCATACCTTATACATAGGTGAGGTGAGCAGCACTGTAATAGGAGGAAGCTTGGACTGAGTACATATATATATGTGTGTGTGTGTGTGTTTGTTCATGTGTGTGTATAAATTGAAAAGCAAACCACAAAATGCAGACTTACAAAGCTTCATAACTATCACGCGTAGTCAAAAGCAACAACTACAACAGCAGCAGCAGCAGCAGCAGGAGCAATGTTGGTTTGCTCGCCGTAAAGGGCTAAAGCATACAGTGCACATAATGGCCAACAACTAACACAACTATAACACGAGCAACAACAACGCAAGCCCAAACACCGCTAGGTTGTTGGCCATGCAAATACAATAATTATTTTAAATTGCAAGCAAAAATTGGCGGCAGGCAGCGTTTGCTGAGTGCATAAAAAATATAGCAGCAACAACAATAACAACAGCAACAACAACAAGAGAAATGTACTACTTTCCCATATTTTCATGAAATTATTTTTTCTGCTGTGCGCTGCAAAGTGTGCTAGGAAAATGCAGGCCACTCCCCAACGCCCGCAAACAGGCGGCGCCATTGTCTGGCCGCATTAGCACTTGGACCAACGCACCGACAACAACAACAACAACAACAGCTGCAGCCCAAAACACAACAAAACATTTCACTTCCTACGCCGGTGAGAACTTAATGAAAAATAAAAAAGGGAGAGGCAGCAAAAAAAGAAGAAGAAACAACAAAACTTGAACAAAAGCCAAGCGACAAAGAAACACTGTGCGGCGAGGTGGCAACGTAGGCAGGTGACTGCGGCTCAAGCTGCACGGGGTATATTTTACTTGAGAACGATGACGCACTCAACAGCTTGGAAGTAATATAGACCCCGAACAAAAACACAGCCCCACACAATCAACAATTGACCAAAAACGAGAGAAATAAACTCAGCTGAAGTGAAGGGGCGACGAAAATATGAGTAAAAATAGTAGGAAAAAAATCAACTTGAAAGTGAAGTGTAGAGAAAATACCCTAGTTTAAGACAAATAGGCTGGCATGTAATTTAAATATAATTATATATATATATATATATATATATATATATATATATATATATATATATATATATATATATATATATATATATTTTAAGTAATAATGATATATTTTTAAGTATTACAAAATTAAATTAAAAAACAAAAATTTAATTTTGATGAAAAAGTTGGATTAATTCTGATGAAAACTTAACTTTTCAGAATCAACTTTATTTTTTATTGAATTCCTTCGTTTTTTAAGTGCAATCTTTCCAGAACTTTGATCTACAATCAACTATACCTATAAATAAATTTAAATATAATTTACTATAAATAAATTGATCAAATACTCATTCTCAGTTAATTATTTATTCACAAAATTATTCTACCCCTACCAGCAACACACTCATAGGGTATAGACAGTTCATCGTTTCTTCGGCTGCGGCTAAAAACCTTTTGAGCAATATGAGCGCTTGACTCGCACTAATGCAGCTCCTTGAAGCAATTATCACAGTCAAAGGACACTTAATTGGTATTCTGCGAGCTTTATCCTCTCTATTTATGTTCTTTAAATCAATTGGCGCAAGTGCCAAAGTTTGTAGCTCTTAGAGTTTCAATCAATCAGTAAGATGGGACCAGCTACTTTTTGTTCTTTCTATGCCCCGTAATATTGAATACCATCAATAACAATAATTTTCATAAATATGATAAGGCATAAATCACAAAGTAGCAGAAGCAGGACCTCGCTGCACCGCACTGGCTCTATGATGGTGGTCTGTCACTTGGTCATGCGAGGCACGCACGCCTCAGCGAATAATGCGGCTGGCGTGGATTGTGAGCAGAGCGCCAGAGCCAGAGCCAGAGCTAGGGCCAGCTAAGCAGCGCGCACCCTGCAGACCAGACCAAACCAGACCGGCACAGACAGGACGCAGGAGACGCAGACGCAGCGCATAGAACACGCAGGACGTCTGGTGACGCCGTCACGCGGCGCTGTCATAGCGTAATAAAAATAAAAATCTAATTAGTATGCCGTTGACAGTTTAATCGTGATTACGCTGGCAAAAATTCCAAAAACCCAAGCAGACAAAAAAAAAATAAATACCAGCAAGAAACACACGACAAAGTGTAGGGAAAAGTTGATGAGGAGACGGCGTTCTGGGGGCAAAGAGAATCGTCAACATGCCAACAGTTGATTTTTGTTGTTCGGGCTTTCGAAACGTTGTGCTTGGCATTTCCGGCAGTCGTCGCCAACGCTGCGTGCCTGCCACAACAACAAGATGCGTGTGAGTGTGTGTGTGCGTGGGTGTTTGAGTGTGAGTGTGAGGGTGTTCGTGTTACTGTGTGTCAAAAGTTTAGTGCTGGGCAACAAGCGCAAAGGCGCTCAAATGAGCCACCACAGCCAGTAAAAGGCTGAGCGAAATAGCCCAAACAAAAATAATAAGCCAAGCCAGACGAGGGGCGAACCGCCAGTATTTGGTTAGATGAACAAAGTAACTAGTTGGAAGAATTAAATGAAATTTTTTAAATAATTAAATCAATTTTGTAATTAACTTTGAAGCAAGACAATAGAATAAAAAAGTTAAATTAACTAAAAAATTTAAATATATTAAAATAATAAATAATAATAAGTAGTTTTAAAGCCTTCACAAAGGATTGCGAATTTTTCAAAAAATGTTTTAAAATAAAATAAATTATTCTACGTAAATAAATAAATTTTATCACTAATTTGAAAGTAACAGTAAAACAATACATAATTATTATTATGAAACAAAAATAGAATTAAAAAAAAGCATCACAATTTAAAGATCTTCAAAAAATATTTAAAATATAAAATAAAATTAATTTAAAATAAAATAGAGTATAGTCAATAAATAAATATCACATAAAAGAGTAAATAAAAAACACCAGTATAAAGTTTTTGTAAATAAGTATTTGTAGCTTTAAATTAAGTTTGTTAAAAATTTAAATATTAAAAAAAAAAAAAATAACGTAAAGTTACATAAATAAGAAATATTAAAAAGCAAAAAATAAATGCAATTATTTAGCAGGGTAAAATAAAGAAGTCTTTATATTATATATTTCAGAATACATTTTTTTAAATATGTGCCTCAGGCTAATATGCTTAAGTTAAAAGAAAAAATTAGAGCTTATCATTTTTAGTATATATTATTTATTTTCAGTATTACTAAAAAAATCTTTAAATGATAAACAGAATTGTCGCAAAACTAAGAATGACAAATAATCTGAGTGCATATTGCCTTGTAAAAAATAGCTTAAAATTGCTAGTGCTGTTTAAAAATTCGTAAAATGTATTCAATCCACGACACGTTCAAAATATTATATTCCTCTTTTACTTATTTTTTTTTTTTTTATAAATTTGCACAAGTTGTAAATGTAACCTCGCGTATAATTTTTGTGTGTGCCACATACGCGTGATGTAGCACTTGCACCCACACCCATACACACCCACACACACAAATACACTCATGCCACAACACCCTCTAACCAGAGGCCCGATCTTAGTTGGCCATTGAAATGCGTGTCTAGTGAAGGATACGCGCGACGTGATTGAAATTTTTAAACAAGCTACATTGCTAGGCATTGATGTGTGTGTGTGTGAGTATGTATGTGTGTGTGTGTGTGTGTGTATTACGGCTGTCTAAAAAATATGACCAACTTGCTGGCACGTCGCATGGCCGCATGTCAGTCAAAGGCGCAACAGAGTCAAAATCAAGCTGTTGTATGGCATTGGCCCAGACCGGAAACGGAAGTCGCTTTGATGAATTGCCTACCAGTCGAAAAAAAAGAGAAGCAGAACGCTCAACCCACAGTAAGCAACGCCCTCGATGCACTTGCAGAGGCATTAACAGAACGACATTCAAGTTCAGCGCTTTAAGAAATACTTGCATATATATTAATATCTATATATATATTTAATTTTCCGAAAAAGAGGAAAGTTAGTCGTTAGGCAGCGTAGCGGAATTGTAAAACGTTATTAAAGTCAACCGGAAATGCAGACAAAGCGACAACGCGCTGCAACAAGCAGTTTGCCTGAAGTGGCAAACGGCGTCGAGCAGCAAAATCTGAAAAACTAAACTGAAATGAACTCAAGCGAACTGCGCCAGCCGAGCAGTGTGGGGGCGTGGCAGCAACTGGAATATCCCTTTACATTAAATTACAATTTTCTGAGCAAAAAAAAAACTATGCAGCGAAATAATAATGAAAAGTTTTTTATGAATAGCAAACACTGACAAAAAGGGGCAAAAATTCGCTTGTTCGGCTGAACAATGGCGCTTGCAGTGTTGAAAAAAGTGCTGGAAAATCGAGCAAAATATGAAAAAGCAAATGGCGAGTGTGCGAATTACCTGAGCATTACAATAAGCTAACAATTGAATTGAGTTTGAATAACTAAAATGGGAACAATATAATGAATGAATTCAACTGAAATGTGCTGTAACGGCATGTGTTATTAGCAGATAATTATTCATCTGACGGTTTTTGCAACTTTTTGTTGTTGCTTATAAAAAGTTGAATGTTAATTAGAGAATTAGTAATTCTCATTTTCATTTGGCAACACTGATTAATTTGCGGCTTTTAATATTTACCAGCATTTGTTTTGTGGAGTGTTGCATACACCAAAACTTTGAGGTTGTTTATGAAATTTACTGTGGTCTTTCCAGTTGCCAGTAGCGGATGTGGCAAATCGTGCAGCACTACCACCACCACCAACGGCAGCAATCTAGATAGACCACAACATTACGAAACCACAAATATGTGACCCAGAGAACCAATTAGTGCATATGAGTTTGCACAGTTAATTGCTGAGAGCAGAGAGCGAGAGAGAGAGAGAGAGAGATGGAGAGAGAGTGAATGATGGTGAGACGGGGAGGGGCTCGTTAACTTACCTGGCAGCGTTGTTAGACAGGCCATGCAGATGATGAAAACCTGGCAGAGTTTTATTCCCTCCGGCTGCATTCCGTTTGCCCTCCAATGCGATTAACGGATTAAACGTTTATTATTTATTTATGTATAAATTGTTAAACTAGCTTTTACTTTTGCTCTTGCTGTTACTCTTTATATATGTTATCCCGTTATTAGCCGCAACGATTTGCAGCCATATATGAGCACAATATCCGTTTGGTAAAACCGCAGAAATCAATTTTTACATTTGCAATCTCTTGTTTTTGCTTTCCACCTTCTCGTTTTTTTTTTTTTTTTTTTTATTTTTGTTTTTATCGGGAGCAAAAGCCCGCTTTCTCTCTGCCCGCAATCGCAATTTCCTTTTTTGCTTTGATTATTTTCTCTCTTTTTTTCCGGTTGGTTTTCTATTTTGCGGTCGCATTTAATGCATATTTTCATATGAGTTTTGACAATGCTTTTGCTGGATTCCGCTTTGCGCTTTACTTCAATTTTTGCAATTTTTTATATATTTTCCTTTATTTTCTTTATTTTTGTTTTTTGTTTTTTGCATTGTGCCACCACAATTAGCCATCTACAGCACAGTGGCTCGTATACGTGCTCGTACGGGGCTTGGCTGGTGTAAATACGTTTGAGGTTAGCTGAAATGTGAATTCTGCATTGAACTCGATTTGGTCATTTGCATTTTTCATATCCCTTTTTACCGGCTTTGCATATTCATTTCCGGTCTGCACTAACTTCCACTTTATGCCGTTAGACTGAAAGATATTCCTTCGTCTCCTTTTGTATGCTTTTCCTCATATGATTTCACTTTTCTCAGCTGCAAGTCACATCAATTCAAGTGAGCATAGCCAGGGGGTAAGCAGAGTTTTCATCAGCTGAAAGCAGACGAGAAAAGAAGATAAATAAATAATAATCTAAATATAATATTTAGATATTTTAAATAGAGGAGAAAACAATAAATTTGTATATTTTGTATGATAAGTATAAATGTAAATACATTTGAATAATCATAAAAATAATGTAAATTCGATCTACTATTAATTAATATTATGAATTATATGTATTATTAATTTTAAAAATAATTAAATATTTATTATATATTGAGTTTTATTAAATATGATCAAATTAAAAGTAAATTTTAATTAATCTGGAATTTTAAAAATACATTTTTATTAAATACAACAACATTTCAGAGCATAAAAAATCGTTTAATTTTTCTTTAAAATTCACAATTTATGCAATCAATTTGCTACGAATTTTTTTCACTTTCTAAATATTCTCTAAATATTTAAAGACTATTTGCACAAATAATTCAATTGAAATTCATTTGGAGCCATAAAAATTCATGACATCCATTCCACATTCAGTACGTCTAATAAATCCCATCATCTCAACCAGTCAAACTCATAAATCCTCATAAATCATTGGTATAGTCTTTAAGCTGCCCGGTCTTAGCATAACCCGGACGAAAGTAAGAGCAGATCAAAAGGAGCAAAGGAAAAACAACACAGTGCACACATTTTCCGACCGATTTCCAAAAACCAAATGTGGCCCATTAGCAAACCAAAATACGCAATGCACAGGCAAAGCTCCTGCCGAATTGTTAAACTTCAACTCCATCATTCGCAGTCACGGAGTCGAGCCTTAAAGTCACGCCCCTTGGGCTGGATGCGGGGGTAGTGAGCAACTGCCTCTTGGCTGACTTTACATTTCAAATTGGGAAAATCGAAGCCATGAAATTGTACAACACGATTCTCGCATATCGTACATGACACCATTTGCCCAATGATATGGCAACGGCTTTTCGCTCCCAGTTCAGTTCAGCTCTGTTCCTCCCCCGACCATACCTAGGGGGGATTGGGGCCAGGCCTGACTGGCTTCTTAACACATGCCGTCATGCCCAAAAATTCACTTATGGAAATCGAAGAATCTCGTTCGCCAGCTTTTGTTTCCAGGCAGCGACAGCTCGCGACCCGATTGCAATCTAAACTCATATGAAGTATCAGCATTCGGTATTCAATGTAAATCCTTTAAGCTCTAAATGCGCTTGAGAATACACCGTGAACACACACCCACATACACACAGACACACCCCAAGTATTTGTGCTTCTGATTGAAAAGTGAAAAGTGACTGCGCTGTGCAGCTGCTACGCTATGTGTTAGACTTCTTTTTTCTTTAGATATATATATTTATTTTTTTTCTGTGTGTTTTATAGCTCCTTGAGTTATTATCTATATAAGTACTAGTATTATTTACAAGGATTGATTTATTCTTATTTATATTTGTACCTTATTTGCTTGAGCAGAGTTTTGAAAGTCAAGCTCGCTTTTTATGGCTTTCATTTTTCATTTGTCTCTTTCACTGACAAGTCGTAACCTCCAAGAAACAAGATTTTAGATCAGTTATAGCTTTTACGAGTAATAGGAATCTACGGAATTTTTCAGGCATTGTTTACTATTTCTAGAATCCTCCTTAATAGCTATATAATTTAAATGTAGAAATAAAAAGATTATTTTCTCTATTTATTTTATTTTAACGTATTATATATCTTAATGTAATACGCAAATATTATTATAATATTTACATAAAGATTTTCTAATTAAATTTCTGATATAATATATTTATATTATTTTTATTATTTATATTTTATATAGCTAAAGTAAATCTATATATAAATACATATATAGAAATAAATAGAAAAAGATATAAAATATATATAAATCTCCTTTATATAAAAAATCCCTACACACATCAAAACTTGCTCGTAAATTCGTAAAGCATCGTTAGGAGTTGAAATAAGTTTACTTCTTTCCTCTCACTCGAATATTATCTGGGCAATATATTTACCTCTCTCTCTCTTTTTCTATCTCGCTCGCTGCTTGCCTCACTCTCTCTTTCACATTCATCAGTCACAAAATTTACAAATTTCACAACATAAAGCATATTTTCTTATACATAGAGTCCAGACCAGTGCGAAGCAAAGTGCTTAAACTTTTTCTCTTCCATTCGCTGTTTTTTTTTTTTTTTTATTGTAATGCCAAAAAGAGAAGTAACAAAAATAAAACAACAGCAAAATAAGAGCTCAAAATTTATTTGCAAACATTTATTATAGTTACTTTGTTTTATTCTCGTAGAGTACTTTTGCTTGTTAGCAGGAGGAGCGGGACGGGAGGGGTTGTTACGTTTTCTGCTGAATTGTTTTTATAGTCATTCAATGTTTTTGTTGCTTTTGTTGCTGCTGTCGTCTGGGTAATGAAACGCACCGCAAAGTTGATAAAAAGACGACCACAACAAAATACAAAAAACAGAAGCAAACGAATGGCCATAGAGTAAAGGGAGGCCCTTATTCCTGATCGTTTTGGTTGGGGTGGGGAGGGGCGAGCGAAACAAATTAGTTTAGAGATAAGCAGGTTACAAAATATGCCAAAGCATACTTTCTGGCGGGCCATCAAACAAAGTGCCGCTCTTGATTAGCCCGAAGAGGCTTCACTTTTATGTGCAGCAGGGAGAAGGGTTGGGAGGGGGGCCTTGGGAGAGAGATGAGAGGAGGTGCCAGCTTGTGGGCAAACACAATCAAGCGGCAGAGGCGCTCCCTGAAAATGTTGAGCAGCTGTCGATGGAAAATGCAGCGCAAATAGCACAAAACAAACACAACAAGCGACTTGCTAGGGACTGTGTGTGCGCTAGAGAGAGAGAGAGAGGGGGGGGGGAGGGAAGGGGAAGAGGGAGCGGGAGAGCGAGCTAGCGGCGTGTCTGTAATGCGCCTTTGCCCGAGTGCACTGTAAATACCAAAGCAATTTCCACTGTAAAATTAACAAGCGCCAAACCGCAACAGACGTGCCTGCTGAACGGGGCAGCTAGTGGGCGAGGGGGGTAGTCGGGTTTGGTCTGTGTGGTTAAGGTATTGGCATCTTCAGACAGCCAGTGAGTGTACGTGTGTGTGTGTGCGTATATGTGTGTGTGAGTTAGTTACATGGCAGCATTTGGCAGCAAATGCTCTGCTCTGATCCAAGGCGCAAAATACATAATGAATTTTCTCATCCTTTTCTTAACCAAGTCGAGCCACGCCTCTTCCTGGCACGTTCGGCTTGTTTATTTGCCATTTTTTTTAGCCGCTTTTGTGTGGCCACTCACATACACACATACACACACACACACACACACTCACACACACACAAGAGTCTGCAATTAAGCTGCCTTAGCTATTATGCAATTGAACGAGCCGACTGTATAAACACTTTTTGCCGCCCAGCACACACACACATAGACACTCACACGTATATGCACTCACGCACACACACACTCTCAAGCCATTATGCATGCTTTGCGCTTTTGTGTGTTATTTTTGATGTGCCGGCAATACGGGATCTGCCTGACTGCAGCTGGCTGAATTGACGCTGCTGGTGCTCTTTATCAGCGCTTAGGGAGCTCGTCTTGAGGATTCCTGCTTTGTGACTCTGAAGCGGTATTTATTTGACTTTGAGCACTGTGAACGAGCTAAACGTATATAGTGATATATTAATGGTTCAAAATAATATATAAGCATAAACTAAATAACTGAACTAAGCCTAAACTGAATATATACTTTTATTTTGCTTTTAAAACTTATTTCAGCTTTAAAATACAAAACTTATAAAATAAAAATAAATAATACAACCTTAGTTAATAAACAAAACGTTTTTTTTTTCATGTTTAATTGTTTAAATATGAACTCAGTTTTTCTACTTAAAAATGAAATTATTAATATTATTAATTGATAAAAATATGTATAAACATATTTTCAAGTTTAGTTCTTTAAATAAATAAAAATAAATAATAAAATCTTAGTTAATAATACAAAAACAAATGTTTTTTTGCATATTCAATTGCTTAAACATTAACTCAGTTTTTCTACATGAAAATAAAATTATGAATATATTTGATTAGTAAAAATATTTATATATTTTCAAGTTTAGTTCTATAAATAATAGAAATAAAGAATACAATCTTAGTTAATAAATAAAGAATATATATTTTTTTTATATTTAATTGCTTAAACATGAGCATGAAAATGAAATTATGATTATATTTAAATAATAAAAATATTTCTACATATATGTTCAAGTATAGTGGTAAGTAAAGTAAAATTAAAAAATTAAATCAAATGGCTCTGCCTGTTAAAAATAAATGAAAAAATGTATATTTTGCAAGTAATAATATATTTATATAAAAATCCTAATAGCATAAAGTGAATTTTAAAAATTTCAAAAATGTTTCTGTTAAAAGTAGGCCAAGTTTTTGGCAATTTTTGAGAATATAAAGGCTTGTTATTATTTAAAAACAACAAAAATATATACACATTTTTGGTTTAAGACATTTAATTAAAACTTTTATACCAATAAGAATCAACTATAATGTTAGCTATACTATGTCAACTATAATTTTTATTTTATGAGGAAATTAGTGCTAGCTTAAACACCGAAGTAATTTTCATATTATGTCTGGGTCTAAAATAAGAATCGGTAAAGTCATCTGTAGGTAGGCGCAGTCTGTAGGTATCCTCTTGTCGATCTATTTTCAATGCTTCCATTTATTTAATCCCCATTTAGACCTTTATTTCAAATATCTAGACAAATTTCCAAGCAATTTAGCAATTGTGATCAGCTCTTAAGCTGATCCAAGAGCTTTATAGCCCGAGCTCACCTGCCTGATATACGGCCGCTAGATCTTTGAGCATATGTAGGCCCTGAACTAAATAATAAAATAGCTAGAAAATGTCAACAACTGTCGCCAGCTGTTGAAAAATCCATTTGAAATTAACAGGGCTCGAGTTGCAAGAAAATGCAAAATGTTCGACTTGTTGATGGTTATGTGTGTGTGTGTGTGTGTGTGTGTGTGTGTGTGTGTGGCACATAAACCAAGCTTTTAACTGGCCATCAGGCACACACACATACAGCGACATCAGTTGGAAAACCAATTTCCACTGCGAAGGACCTAAAATGAAACGCGTTTCAATAAATTCGTAAAATAAAATGTGCCAATAAATTGAGTAGAAGCAGCGCGCTGAAAACTAAACTAAAATCAAATTGAATTAAAATTCAAAGCGCTTAATATAGCAGGAGCGAGGGAGAGAGAGAGAGTGCGTGGGTGACAGAGCTAGCGAGGGGCGTGTGGCTGATGGCAGCCTTCAAGTTGTCGCATTTTTCAATAAACTAAACAATTTACGAAAATTGAAGTTTATCTCAATTGTGCAGCTGTTGTTGACAACATTCTGTCCAGCAGCTAACAAAGCACACACAGAGCCCCTCTCGCACTCGCACTTGCCCCCTCTCGCTCCCTCTCTCGCTCTCACTCTTGCTCTTTTGCCAGCTCGCACACAGAACTCAATTTGGCAATAAACTGAGCTACTGCACACTGCCCCCCAAACATATTCGCCCTCTGTCCACAATTCCACAGTTCAACTCGAGGGTTTTGGATAAAGCAAAGGGGAGTAAAGCGATATCTAGGGAATGGAATGGAATATGCTAAGAGGGATGGTGAGAGGGTGAGAGAGGGTTCTGGAAGTTGGCACAAATGCGCTTAGTTGCTTTATTGGTCAAGCTGTTGTGCGTGGATAAAAACCCTTTTAGTGCACAATTGCTATAAATTTGCTGTGGCCATTATATGAGGGGCAGGGCTATCGAGGGAAGGGAAGGGGAGGGGGAGGGCAGCATAGGAGGCGGAGATGTAGCGGGGCTTAGTTTTCAGTAGGGGTAAGTGGTTCAACGAAATGCTTCCATTGTCATGTGTGCAACTTTCCTTCACTCGCCCCCTCAGCATAGTCGATTGACGAACGAAGCTTATTTTAATCTCGTTTGACAGTTCTGGCAAAAAGGCTACGGAACAGCTGTTGTTGCCTTCTGCCGCTACTTCATTTTCTTCTTCTTCCTCTTCTTATTTTGCTGCTGCTGCTGCTGCTCTGAGTTTGACAAATGAACAATGCGAAAGGGTTTTTTCCATTGGCAAACTAACCGCCCCCCATTTGGTTGCCCACCCATATCATATAATTTCACCATGATTAACTTTGAAATTTGCATTTGGTTTAGCTCTTGAGTTTTCTACGACCATTTTGTTGACCCACCGCATACGGAAATCCTTTGTCCTGCTGTTACTTATTCCCACTCCTCTTCTGCCCCTTCTTCTCTGTCTTCTTCTTCTTCTTCATCGTCTTTTTGGTCAATTCTCTTGGGTTAATTTTGTAATTTTCGCACATGGCCTTTTATATGGTTCAACATAAAGATTATGGTCCTTGGGCTTTTGGGGCTTATTTGGTTTTTGGTTTTTGCCTAAACTTTATGCGCTCTCTCGTGTTTAATTGGAATGGATTGTGTGCTGGGTCAATGGGCGAGCGGGAGTGGGCAGCGTGGCAACATTTAAGTTTTCCACACAGTTTTCCAAATGATGTCAAATTGGTTTAAATTAACTACCAAGAGTGTGCACGAACTGAAAGAGTTTTTCCGTATATCTCGTATTGGCCTTTGCATCAACTTTTGCCCAAAGGCAGAAAATGAAATTTTTGGCCACTTTTCACATTGAATGATTATAATCAATTTAATGTTTATGAAAATGAATTAGATAATTGAATGAGCCGACAGCTCGTTTAACTACTTCATAATCTATTTACAAAATTGTTAACATTATGCTTGCGGCACAAAGGCAATTGTGTGTTGAAGCAAATTGCAAATTTGAGGATAATAAAAGATGAATTTGATATGATATCGATGTAAGTTAGATATGGTAAAGGGGATGATTGATTGAGAACACAATTCCAAATTTAAAATTAAATAAAAATACACCATAAATAATATGTGTGAATTGTGTATATTTATCTATATATTTTAATATTAATATATTATAAATAATCTGTTCAAATTTTATATATTTGTGTTGCAATTATAATATATAATGTCAATGATTGGCAGGAAATTTCACATTAAATAAAAATGAGAAGATTAGTTCAATAAAAATGGTATTAATACTAAATAGATAAAACATATATGCGATAGAGACCATATAAATACAATAAAAGGAATGCTTGAGCAAAAAAAAAAAAGGGGAAAAATTACTGAATGACCCAATTTTCAAGCTTAATTTTATATAGTCAAGTTATACAGATATTTAAAAAATAATATATAAATAAAATATGCAAATGATATAAATTTAACAGTACAGTAAATTTATTTCTACATATTTCTATAATTATATATCTATACATATAGCAATTGCTTTCTCTTCATCTCTTAATTTCTCGCTATTCTCTAACTCTCTCTTTCTTACTTCACTTTTAAGGCTTTAGCATGTACCTGCGATAGTTAGTGCTGTGCTAGTATATACACACATACAAACATACCCACACCAACACACACACACGTCAACACACGCACACAGCCGAGCAGCATCTCATAGCCAGCTACCCACATTCGCTTCCAATTTCCCAGCTGAATCGAAGCCGTTGATATTTTTGCAAATAATTCGCACGATTTTCTATTCGAAATGCGCCCTGGTAACCCATAAACCCCATTTTTGGGGAGTGAATGAACAGCTTAGGCGGGGAGTTGAATATTGGGGCTCGGCTTGTCGAAACTTTTCGCATAAAATAACACAAGATAAATTGTTAATGTGTCTGTGGGGAAGCGATTAGCGGTAAACGTAGCGAGTTTATTTCGACTTTTCAGACGGCGCCTGAGAGTTTTGCTACGGCAGCGGTCAATGCGGCTTATGCGTAATTTGAATAATATTTTTCTAGCATGAGTGAAATTCTAGGTAAATGCAATTCAGTTACCCACTTTGGTTAGTTCTTTTTGCTTAAGCGAGCAACATCTTGCTGCGATTTTTTATCTGCTAAGTGGAGTAATTTATTCACATAGAATTATGATTATGCAGGCTTTATATTTAGATTATTTTCCTATAGAGTATTTCATTTATTAAAAAGAAAAATAAAATTAAAATAATAATAATAAAATACAATCTGTATTTTTTATTGAATTTGAAACTTTGAAATTTTTAATTTTAGAATAAAATATTAAAAATATTTCCCTGCTTAGCATTTTTATATACATACTAAGATTTATTTGTTATTATATTTCGGTATCTATTGCTGCACTTAATAATATATAAAAAAAAATATATATATACATATGTATAAATTCACTTATTTATTTATAGTGCATATTGATATAATTATACATATTTTTATATACGACCTGTATATAAAAATTATCTCAGTCAGTCAGTCAGTCATTCAGTCAGTCATTCAGTCAGTCAGTCATTCCGTCAGTCAGTCAATTCCTTCAACTCAACTGCCACAGGCAATTTATTTGGCTTTATATTGCCAGCCATTTTTATTGCACCCCTCTCTTTCACTCTTGCCTTCTCTCTCATCTCGTTCCTCTTCAAGCATTCAAGTGCCCTCAGGCACAGCTTCACTTCAGCTCTTGCAATTGGCTAGGTGAAGCACACGCGCACACATACACATACACACACACACACATGCACACGCACACTCCGGTTGCCTAGAGTCTGGTTTATTCAGGTGTGCAATTGGCAAATGCTGCTGCTGGGGTAAATTGCAGCTGCAGCTCATGATAAATCGTTATTTATAATTTGTATTGTTATCGTACGATTTTCCCTTAACCCATTTTCCATGCCAATGGAAATTGTTAGTAAAGTGGCAATCAATGAAAATGCCGAATGGCGAACTCAACTGATGCTGCTGCTGCTGCTGCAGTTACCTCCTTGATCGCTTCATAAGTGAGTCCAGAGTGAGTCCAGCAGCCGCTTCAATAGTTCGACTCAAGTGGCTTCAACTTCGTTTTATATCAAGAAATTTATTCTGCTTTCAGATTGTTGTCTAGGCTTTAAGATCCACCTTCAAAAAAACCGTTTTGATTTGTTTCCATATCCTTTATTCTTGTTTGTACACAAACTGTAAATAATTTTCAACCACTTAAACAAATTTAAATGTTCCTAAAAATAAAATACAGCCACAACAATTTGGTGCAAAGCTCTTTGGAAATTAACCGAATTTGTATGGCCAATTGTTTGTGTAAGCAATACTCAGCTGGATCCGCAGCCCCTGCACCACTTCAGCTGGTACTCAAATTATGGTAAATATCAAAACCGAAATATAATTATTAGCTACGTAAATTTGAAAAAAACCAAAAATGTACAAATTTGTTAACCTGCCCCGACGATAGCCTGAGGGGAGGGCAGAGGGGCGGCCCGTGCGGCTAGCTAACCTAATTTGAAGAGCAAACATAATATATGTATAATTGCACACACATACACATATACACACACACACACTATTCCATGGGGCTAAAAGTTTTATAGAGTTTTCACATGAGAATTTTTGATAGTCAAAAATTGGTGCATGGCTATTAATGAAAAATGTTTTGTGGCTGCCAAAAACCGAAAAAGCTCAGCCAACCAAAGCTTCGACTTTATCTGGCAGCAACTTAAAGCGGAGCTGCAGCTGGAGGTCAGGCTCGTTTAGCTGCGGCATAAATAAATGCAACTGTCAGAGCCAGTCGAAGGCAACAGCAACTACAACAACAACAACAACAATAGGCAACAAGCTGAATGCTAAAAGTCTGAAAGCTGCTGGCCAACTGTCAGCGTCGAGTGCAAGTGACAAGTCGCAACTCTAAAAAAAGAGGGTGAAAGCCGGATGCGTCTTCAAGGCAATGGAGGTCAAACTCAATTGTATGTGTGTGCGTGAGTGTGTGCATTAGAGTGTGCGTGAAGTTAGGTGTGTGCCGACGTTTAATGATACCCTCTAATATCAGAAAGTGGGTGAACAAGAGGGCTAAAAACTATATATATGTATATATATATATATATATATATATATATATATATATATATATATATATATACATATATATAGTTTTATATATATATATATATATATATATATATATCTAATAATATATCTATATATACATACTTAATTTAGAAAAATTTTTCTTAAATGAAAAAACAATTAAATAATAAGAAATAATGTTCAGAAAAAAAAAAATTTTAAAACTTATGAACTGTCATGATTATCAATATTTATATAATTTTAATATAATATTTAATATAAAAGAGAACAAAATTTAATCAAATAAAAACTTTTTTATATTTAATTTATGCTTTGTAAACATATTTAAGCATTTTAAAGTAATTATAGAAAAATCATTTAAATTATTAAATACAAATAATTTATATTATTTATATATTATTGATATTATATTAAATACATATTTTTGTTAATAAAAAATATTGTAGGTAAATAATTTATGACAATAAAAAAAATAAAATAAATAAATAAAAATGTCAAATAATATTTAATATTACATATTATTTATTTCATATAAACTTAAAAAATCTTTTATTTATTTATGCCTTCCCATAGTATATTTTAATTTAATTATTATTTATTATTATTTATTTATTCTGCCCATCACAATTATCATTGCAAAAGTCTTTTAATCTCACAGCAAAGCCAACTCCCGAATGCGGGGCATCTTATGGTCCATCACACCTCAATTAGCACACTCCTTTGTGCTTAGCTCTTTAGTGGCTGTGCTGGCTGGCTTTTTATGCCAGCGATTCGCCTTTTTGGGCTCGTTCGTTCGTTGCGTTGAACATATTGTGCATGCCGCTGCCACAGACTGTTGCATACTTCTGTGCACTCGACTGCGCCTGAGTGACTGCGCCTCAAGACCTCGCTTTTGAAAATCCACTTTCTTTGGCTCACCAGCAGCGCCGCCTCCACCCGCCATTGCTCGAAGAAATTACCTAGCCAAAGTTGCGTAGCGAATCAGGCGTAAAGCAGACAAAGAAAAGTAGCTTCAAGTTGCCTGACAGATATTATTATTTATGTTGCTCTCTGGGTCGCCATTCGCTCTCTCTTTCTCCCCCTAGGTCAACCTACTTGGAGCACACTTTCCCTCTCTCTCTCTCTCTCTCTGTCTCACTCTTTTGCTTTGCATGGTTGAGTGCGCTTTTAAGTAGAAAAACGCGAAATGGAAACGCTCATTACTCATGCGACTGCAACGCGAGCCATGGGCAAAAGTTTTTGAAGTAAACTAGCTGCCAGTGTTGGAAAAGTCGCAAAAGTATGCACAAAACTGCATAATAAGTTAACTGTTGTAATAGCAGTTAATAATATATATATATATATATATATATATATATATATATATATATATATATATATATATATGTATATATATATATAAGTTTATATATGCAGAGCTATCGCAAATTGACGTGGCCAGTATTGTAAAGCAGCAAATAAATCATTCTTGTAAATATTTTGGAAATATTAAAAGAGATTATTTTTGAAATAGTCAGGAAAAGACCTTTATCGCTTAGTAGAGTTTATCTTTCAGCAAATTTTGTCTTTAGTTTCAAAGCAAATTAAATTCCGTCTTCATCTTGACGAGCTCAACTGAAAATTTTAATATTACTCACATGGGCCTTGAGGTTTGAGAGTCGACGAAAACTATTTAAGTCTGCCTGTGACAGGCTCTGGGGCAAATCAAATAAATCACTTGCTCGCGTCTAATTAAACTTAAGCTGCGACCCTTAACACTTGAGCTTTTGCCATTGTTTTCTGTCCTTTCGGGCTGTTGTCCTGTCGTCCTTTCGTCCTTCTGGCCTATTGCCCTCGCTGGGCCGTGCCGTGTTGTATGCCGCGTGCTCTCGCACACACATCAAGTGATTTGCATAAGGCGTTTGCTTGGATACACCAACGCCTACAAATGCCAAAGATCAACCGGGGAGCCATTCCAGGCTACATGTCGTACCCAACACCCGGGGCGCCGACGACATGCGAATGTGTCTGTGCATATGAGCGCTACTCTCCGCCCCCCGCCCCTAGACACACACACATACATACAATTTCTTCTACGCTTTCTGCTCCTCCTACTTCTGCCTCTCCTTCGCTTCCTTTCCAGACTACCGGCAACTGTGTCACGCGCACTTTTGCGTCATGTGTGCCAATTAAAGGCATGCCACACCCCCATTCACCATCATGCATCCGAAAAAGGGCAATAGCAAGGAAGGCTTTGAACTCGACTAGAAGTATATAGTCTATGCCTTCACTTGGTTTTGCCTTATACCTAACTTGTGCTTAATGCTGATATATTAATCAAGCAACCGGATTGAAAATTTTAATTCTTCAGCTGAATCGGTTTTAGATACTTAGGAATGTACTTTGAAAGCTCTAAGGAATTTTAATTACTTTTTTGTAAGCTTTAAAGCATACCATGCCAAATGCCAAAGTGCATTTACAGTTATTTATTTATGATAATCTTGCGCAAAGATATGACGGCTTTTAAGCAGTTCTAGTTTGAGCTTTTCATCAATGTAGTTTCTTTGGATAAGCAGCTTTAATATGCTTAAAGCTAATATAATATCATATAATAATATTTGATAAAGAAATATTATATAGTACTATATAACAATAATTGATAAAGAAAGCCTTGTCTGCCATCTTAAGTTTATTATTTGTATTCGTTGATTTACTTCAATATTATATGACTTGATGTACAGATTCTCCACTTTATAATAATTAAAAAAATAAATAAAATAAATAAATACATTAAAAAAATTTTTTTTTTAAATAAAATAAATTAGAAAAATAAAGGAATTAAAGAAATCAAATAAAATTATTTTATAATTGACAGAAACATTAGATTCTATGAACTCTTCAACCTCACAGCAATCAACCCAAACTAGGACAACCCTCTACATCTCATAGCGCATAGGGTATTTAAATATAAGTAGCTTTGCTTGCTGCTGCCGCTGCTGCTGCTCCTGCTTTTTGCTGCGTCTAACTGTAGTCAACTTTTGCGCCCTGCTGCCTTGTTGTGCGCATTATTAGCTGTCGTTTATTTTACACAAGTCGCGCTAGGCGGGGCGTGGCAGCTGGAAGGGGTGGAGAGGGGTGGCAGGCAATAGGGATTTAGCCGGAGTTTGAAGTAAGTCCCGCTGCTTCAAAGTTCTTGTGCTGAGCAAATTTCTCTTGTCGTCGTTTGCAATGCGCGCCAGCAACAGCAGTCAGCTAACTGCTAGCTCCACATCCCGAGCACCTTTTGCTCTCTTATTGGCTGCATATGCCTGGCAGTCACTGTGTTGCCCCTCGTAATACTCTTGCTGGGCTGCAGACATTTCGTTCCTTGTACACTTAAAGTCATTAGTTGCTGCAGATCTTTAAGCAGCTGAGCTCGTTTGCCCTGCCTGAGTTCAGGAAGTGCTGCAATTTTAAGTATAAGCAACCTCGACCAAAAAAAAAAAAACACACACACACACACACACTCACACACATACAAACTCACCAAAAATAAAGAAAGAAAAGCCAATGTCAGACTGACTAAATTTCATGGGGCAAGTCCAACAAGATTGCCGTAAAGCGAAAATTGCTAAAGAAAAACAAACAAACAAATTGCAAATATTTTTCTAATGTCTGATGGCAGCTGGCGAGGCGCGAAGACAGAAGGAGAGAGAGAGACAGGGAGAAGTGCAACAGACCGAGAGAGCTTGTGAGAAAAAGCGACGCTAATGAACTATGAAAATAGCATATGCCAAAGCAAAACAGAATACAGCAAGCAAAGTAAAGTCTGTTGCGTGACACCAGCTTCAAAACTATGGATAGAAAGTTCAATATTGAAGTTAAATATTGTAAGCGCGAGAGCTTTGAAATAAGGTCTAAGAGTTCTGAATAATTCAAGAAATTAGGACTGAATTAATTCTTGAGATTTGCGTATTGTAGTTCAGCCCCAAATTGACTTGAGCTGAATTTTGGAATCATGAACTAATTAAATCGCTTGGTTAATTCAGCATTTTAGTCTCAGTTCATGTCATTTATTTATTTATAATTTATTAGGCAAAACATTATTGAACAGAACACAAAAAAACACTCAATAAAATTTAACACCATGAATACTCTTTAATTCGCTCAAATATAAATTGATTTTGTTTGTAATGGTAAAACTTTATGGCCAATCACGAGCTCTACTTTTCTTTTAAAAATTTCAAAATTCCAAATAGTTATTGAATATATAGGCAATGTAATAAGAGGCATCCAATGTAAATAGATGATAGAAAGAACTGAACAGTTAAACCCATCAATAGATCTTAAAATCAAGACCATAAGAATAGCTCAAAGGATTCGGGATGATCCTTAAGCTGATTAACAATTCAAAACGACATTGTTCAGGAAATAAAAAAACGCTTTTGAATATATAGTTATTTACAATTAGTATAAGGAATATAAAATCAAATTAATGGATAATTCTAAAATTTTATTTAAACGTTTATGAACAGATCAACAACTTCTTTGAATGAATCGTAGCGGAAGAAAAACACAATGAAACTTTTCAATTATGAACAACTAAACAACCGATTGGAATAGATAGTTCTTCAACTGATTTCATAAAAATTCAAATCGAATTAATTCTACGTTAATATATTTATAAGGAACTCTATTTAATATCATTGTAAAATTTAATCTGTAAGAGTTTTAAACTTTGTCGCAATGAAACCCAAAATTGTACAGGCGAATCAAAATAAACCTACATTAACATTCAACTCAATGGAATAAATGATGCAATAGCTGATGAAATGATCAACTGATCAACCAGTTTCTTCTCAGTTTTTAAAATAAAATAGTCAATGATCTATTTTATTCAGTATTTCATGAAATGCAGACCAATGCAGTTTATTTTGAAATCTATATTGTATACTGATTCCACAGTGCAGCTTTATTAATTGTGAAAACAAAAGCAAGGAGCAGCAGGGATGCGAAGGAAAAGTGAGTTATTCGTGGGCTTCCGTTTGGAGCAGCTGCTGCTATTGCAGCTCTTTCGTATATGAAATGAGACAAGTGACAGCAGCTGCCACAAGGGGCAAGGAGCAAATGCTAATGCAACGAGTTACGCAGCTGTATATCTGCCTGTGTATGTGTGTGTGTGTTTGTGGGCATGGCAAGTGGCAGTGCAATCGCAATCGTTTGGCTGAGTCGTTTGGTCAAGTAACTCGATTCTGTGGCTCGTTGGCCCTTGGACTGTTTTGTAATTTATATGCGCGTGTCGATGTTGTCCCTGTCGTCTCTGACGCCCCTGTCGTCCTTGTCGTCCTTGCTGTCGTCGTCGCACTTGCTGCAGCTTCCTTGTAGCGGAGCAACCGCAACGAACGAAATCTGACAGGAAGCATTTTTGTGACAAGCGCACAAGTTTCACGCTTCAATGTGCAGCAAAATGACAGCCCACGGGAAGGGTGTTCACGACTTGCCAAGAGAGCGCGAGCGAGAGGGGTAGAGGGCGAGAGCGAGGGAGAGAGAAGCATCTCAGTGCCTGTGTCAAGGGGCAAGCGTCAACAGCAAATGAAAATGGTTGAGTGACCTGTGGCACCAGGGGTTTGGCAAGGGGAGCTGCTAGAAAATGAAAAGTACAATATGTTTGGGATTTGTTTTCTCTAGTTTTTCTCTATTTATTTATACATTTTCTTCTTTTTTTTTACTGGCAGCAGATTGCGAGTGGTGAAAGCTTGACACTGATAGACGCAGTGGTCACCTGATGAAGTGAGAGATGGATAGAGAGAGGGAGAGGGAATCTGATAAAAGAGGTCGACTAAATTGAAGCAGTTGACCTAAGTGGCTTATGATGAAACGAGAGAGCAACAAAGTCAAATTTAACCTCAGGATAAACTCTGTGTAATACTAAGCCAAATATGAAAATGGACAAAAGCAGAGACAGAGAGAGAGAGAGTAAGAAGAAGCTTATCTAAATAAGGTTGACTTAAATTGTTGCGTTTTACAATGAAATAGCAAGAATTTATGAAGTGGAGTCAAAAACTCTAATTGTTGGAGTTTTGATATAATTTATACAGTAGAATTCATGTAGAGAGTGAATTAAAATATTAAAAAAAAAAAAGTTAATTTAGATATTGCAGTGTCAAAAATTCTTCTATTCTCTATTCGAATGAATTCAAATTATTATCGGTTTTTATTATAAGTCGAAGGCTGTTGGAATCAATTTTAATTAATATTTATTTACATATTATATATTATTTAAAATATGATAAACGAAATGAGCTAATTAAACAGTTTATTTAAAAAATATAAATTGTTAATCAATGTCAATGCCTTTTATAAGACATAATATTAAGATAAGAATTAGGCTAGTATTTAATTAAAATAAGAGCTTGGTCTCATGAATATGAATGCTCCTTCTAAATATACACAAGGCAAGGGAGCAATTTTTAATTTCCATTCACAGCTAAGCAACTTTTACTAGAATGTTCTCTATATTGAAAATTTAACCAAACCTGAAAAAACACAATCAAAACACACAAATAGATAACAATTTGTGTAAATATATGAAATCTTCAAGCAGTAACTCCGGCTATTGCCTATTAGGCTGTGACTATACCTGCGCCCCTTTTTGGAAAGCCAACAAAAAACAGCTGCTTGGTCTGCCTGCCAAGGGAAAGTATCAAAAAATATATAAAACACATGTTTGCCTTCATCAGACATTAAACAACTTTTTCGACACAAGAATTCCTTTTGCTCGACTACAACATACATATTAAGAGCACACGCGGCGCTCATTGTAAAAGTTTAAAGAGAGAATGCCACAAATGGGCTTCTGGCTTTTTTTTTACCTTAACTGAGGTACAACAAAACTTTTAACCATTTTAAGCTGGCGACAATTCTTGGTTACTTGCTTTTCTTTTCTTTTTTTTTTCTACCCTGCTTTCCGCTCCAGTTTACAGGCAACAGTAGCAGCGGCTCCTGCTGCACGACGGCGGCGGCTGCTGCTGCCGCGGCTGTTGCTGTGGCTGTTATTATTATTCAGTTACGCGCTGTTTATACAGGCGAGATATTCATACATTCATGAATGTATATATATATATATATATATATATATATATATATATATATATATATATATATATATATATAAAGCACGTACTCGTATCTTCTTTTGGCTCCAGCCCAACACACACGACGTTCGGCGAGAATTTGCATAAACACCAACTACAACAACAGCAACAACAACAACAACACCAACTACAACAACAGCAAAAACAACAACATCAACTACAACAAGACAAACAACAACATATATCTGTTGGGAAGCATCCGTAGATAGCGCAGCGCGACTTGGTTTACTTTTAAATTTGTATTATATGCATTTGTACTCCCCAACATATATATATATATATATATATATTTAAATAAAAGGAAACCCCATATGTATTTTTTTTTTTTTTATGCTCCTGCATTCTTGTACATGTTTATAAAATTGTCTAAATTCCCACAAGTTGATTTAAACTTTCTTCCTTCTTTGCTGTGTAAGCGCCACCAAAAGTTGTGCCTTCATGTTGTGCGCCTTAGTTGCCCATATACCCTATAATTCGTTCGCTTCAAAGAGAGTTGAAAGAGCAGCAGAGAAAATTTGATGTAAGTCAAATGGAATTTTATATGAAATTCTTACATATTTGATATATATTTAAATTAATTCGCTTTTTCTAATTTTCTAATGTTAATCTCATTTACAGAGTATGCAGCAGTCGTTGCAATTTGCATTCACACTTCAGCAATTTTGGTTGTTTCTATGGGGAGTCGCTGCGAGTCGTAGTCGGTTCGCCTTTGGTTGGTGCCACGTCGCGTATACGTTATGCTTTTTACACAATTGTTATTATTGTTGCTCGGCGGATTTCTTTTCGAAGCTGAATTTGTATTTTGCTTTTTTGCACACGTGCATATAAATATATACATATACATATATATATATATTTTTTTTTAGTCTAGGGCTTTGCAATACCGCCAGGAAATGCTAAAAATGCACTCAGGTATTGAGCGCGTGTGTGCGGGATGTGTTGTGTGGCTTGTTTATTTATGCAACTGTGCCAAAGGATTGCGTTTGGGTTTTGGTTAAGGCAAAACACGATAAGAGCATGTTTTATGTAATACTCCCACATCACCGTATCGAATATCTGAAATGGAAAGCGAAGTGATGATAGCGAGAGCTGAGTAGAGGCAACAATCGACAAATTGCCAGAGACAATTGAGCTGAGCTGAGAGAGCAGGAGACTGTAAGTAAGTGAGCTAAGTGAGGCAAGCAGCGAGTGGAAATTTAGAAAGTTGAAGATGCGAAGTAGAAAGAAAGAAATCTAAGGCCACTGCTTTGAGGGCAAAGAAGAAAATATTTCTCTTATTTTGTGCAGCAATAACTTTGCTTAGTTAAGAGTCTTTAATATTTAAAGAAAGAGAGCTAGGAGCTATATAGAAAGCAAAGGTTTTGCGGCGTAATATATCAGAAGGGGGAACAGATATTAATATAAGTAAAGAATAGAGACTTAAATATATACGAAATAAGTGAACTGTTTACTTGACTGAATTAGCAATATGAACAAGATTTTAAGGCGTCAAATAAACAAAGACTAACATCAGTGAAAATAGAGATTGAAAACCAAATATTATTTGTATATACTTGTAATGAAAGAAATTCCTTTTTTATCGATTCGACTTTTTCAAATCTAGTTTGAATTTCATTTCAATAAATACGTTTAAAACCTTTTTAGATTCATGCTGGAAAAACATTGCAACGCTAAGTCCGACAAAGTGACTCGACTGGCAGCAAGAGCGAAAGAAATAGCATGACGAAAAATTACTTTCGTATTGCTCACATTTGTTGGCTCTTTCATTTTTGTTTTCTCAGTCCATGCAGTGCACGTATAATCCACTTATATCTAATTTATTTATCTACTTAACATCCATTGTTTAGTGCCTCACACACACACACACACACACACACACACACACACACACACACACACACACACACACACACACACACACACTTTTACTATCTTTGCCACATTCAAAATTAACATTCACTTGTACACACCCACACTCATTCACACTCGCACTCACACTCTCACTCGCATTCGTTGCTTTAACCAGCCAAGCACTTGGCTCAAGTGTTTGCTCACTTTGCGGGCCGCAACCTCTTAACCTGCCCGCAGCCTCGCCCATCGCACCTCCCGCTGCGGCCTTATCACTTGGCCTCTGCTTTTGCATTTCGCCCTGTGCTTAGTTAACGTTATAGCCTGCGCCTCTTTTTCGTGTTTTCCTCAGTTTTTTTACTCGCCTCTCTTTATTTTTCTCTCTTTTTTTTTTTTGGTATTTTTTGTGTTTTTTTGTTTTTGTTTTTGTTTTGGTGTCGAGCTAAGTCTGCTCCGGCATATGTTTCCCACGCCCTTTGCCAGTGTGTTGCGCTTGCTGTCTTTTCTCCTCGCTCTCGCTGTTATTTTTCTGCACTCCCTTCCCCCTCCCCCTCCCCCACCCCTTTGCAGCCATCACCCTTTGTCTGTGCGGCGCCTTTCACTCACTCACTTTATCTGCGCTCATGCATCATAAGGGTTTAATGGATTTGTTGCTGGCCTCAAGAGATGCTCTCTAGTGTGCTATCGTCTCTTAGCTAACGTCGCGTCCACAATTCACACGCCCACATAAGCACACACACATACACTCAATGATTATCATATTACGCACAGCCGTGGCCCCTGCTTCTGGTGTTTATGACTTTATTTTGGCTACCTAGTCGAGCAGTTAATACATTTTTATAGACTTGCCAAACTACTGCCACGCCCGTTTTGTCTCTGACTCACACCCACACACACTCACACAGCCGCAGCACTTTACAGGTCTGTTAATCTATTAGCTTTTCGCGTGCTTTGTCATTGCCGTTAATAGACTTACTTTTCCTCTTACACTTTTATGGAATGTTTCGTTACTTTTTTGCGCCTTGGTCTTAGAGCTTTCAGTTTTGTGGCTGTTGTTGCCGGCGCCATTAAGTCGTTGACACTCTCTTGTTATTGTTGTTGTTGTAATTGCTCAGCTGCGCATGAGACTCAGGTGCGAGTCTTGGCTATAAAAACCCACGAAAAATGTGAGCAACGCTGCGTATACGCAATACATAAATCAAACAGCGACGACGACCATTCAAAATGTCTTTAAGATGCGCTAAATTGTTAAGAATTCAGGTAGCTCGGTTTATATTTAAGGTAATCTAAAGAGTTTGAAACTGTCAAACCATTCCTCATATATTCACAACAATTTCAATTGCAGTCCCCCAAAAAGGCAGTTTAGATGGTGCTTGCTTAATAAAATATGCAAACGTTTAATAATAAAACAAAATATAATAAAAAATAATACAAAAATTATATTCAGTGCTTTAAAACAAATTTGTACAGAGAATACCAAACTGTGCCATGGCTGCAAAATGTTTTTCAAAATGTTGATTTTCCACTCCATTTTCTGCGCAATTTTGCTTGTGTCAAAAATTGCAGCATTTCATTTGCGTTTGCTGCAGCAGAGATTTTCTGGGCTCGGGGCTAGGCTTTGGCTGGGTTGAACAACATTCGAGTGCAAGCTGAATCCAGCCATGCCGTAACATTGTTAGGAGCTAGATCTAGTGCAATGTATATGCTATAGTTTGTAGCTGTCTTTAGCACACATCAAAAGCATTATTAACAGGACTACAAGCACAGAAACAACATACACACACGCGCGCAGACACATACACACAGAGTCAGGCGGACGGGGCATAGGATAACGGAAAAGATGCCTGCGAGCCGGCTCAGTAAATCCAAAACATGTGTCCTTACTCGATGGCTTGGCTTCTGTATGTATGTGTGCGTGTGTGTTTATGTGTATTTATGAGCCATGAGCGCACACACACACACACATTGGCAGCCACATCAACTGCTTTTGGCGTGCATTAAGTGGCCTTAGCCAGCCGCACAAGGACATGCTTTTTGTGGTCTTTCAAATATTTGGGTTTACTCTCCTCACTCTTGTATATAAAGAATATGGTATACATATATATACACACACATATATATGTACTTGCAGCCCATATTCTATTTTACATTTAAGGTGTCTGCATGGTGCATAAAATTTATATTAGTCTGGCTGCTTCGCTCAGCAAATAAAATAATATTAAAAGCAATTGCTGCCAGTCTGATGAAGAAAATTCTTAAATTTAGTTTCGCGTTTTTATCTTGCTGTTTTATATACATATATATATATATATATATATGTTCTTCCTCTCGTTTCTCTATGAGTGGCTAAGCAGCTTATAAATGCGAGGAGCTGCAGGGCAGCCCTCAGTTAATTGAGTATATTAGCTGAGCGAAAGCAGCTTTAACATAAATGAAAATTACTCAAGAATAAGCTATTAGACATTGTTCAATGTATACGCATATGCACGAGAGGCGATGAGAGTGCTTTAAGTGAAAAATGGGAAAGGAAGAACTTATTTCAATGAAATATTATATAGAACGTCAACCAAAATTTTATACAAATATTTATGTTTATGAGAATGAAGAAATTGCAAATAATAATCTATAATTATTATAATTATTATTAATATTAACATCAGATTATAACCAAACCTAATATGTCTTAATGATAGATAGTTAGTAAATAATTTATGAAAAAATATTTAGTTTTTAAATTTATTATTATTTTTAGAACTATAATTAATTCAGTTATTATTCAAATTATTCTCTTTTTCTATAGCATGTTTTATTGGCGCCATGAATAACATTTAATATTGAATTTTATTTGATATTAAGAAAATAAAATAAATTAAAGTCTTACTCAATAATATTATATTTAATAAAATGTGTATGCGTTTTCTATATTTTTTGCATATTTTATATTTATTATTAACTATTAATTATAAATTTATTAATTATAATTATTTTAGTGATTATTATAATTAATAATATATTTTTGTCATAACATGGTGCTGAGAACAACATTTTAATTTTTAATTTTATTTTAAATACGGAAAATAAAATAAATCAAAACTCGTACTCAATAATATTTTATGTAAAAAATGTGTACTTTTTATAATTATTATTAATGACTAAGAATTAAATTAAAATTTTTCTTTTATTTAATTATTTATTTATTGTTTTTATTTATTTTTTTCTTTTTATTTATACAGTTTTTATATGCTCAGCTGATCTCTGAAGAGATTCCGAATTGACCAAGGCAATTATACTCAGTCTAAAATAAGTGGCTCTTTGTATAGATTTCCTTTGAGGCGTATGTATGTATTGATGAAGTTAATTATGTTTCACAGGGGAGAAGTACACGTCCTGCAGCTCCTCTTATTTTTCCAGTGAAACAGAAATTGGGTTAACGAAGTAGCGTCTAGCTACTGGGGCAGACATGCTTAGAATTGAGAACAGACGTCACGGAATGTGGGTTAAATAAAGCACAAAGAGAAACGCATACTAGGGCCTGTGCATACGCATATTTGCACAGCTAAAAGGTGGGCCACGACTTGTGCGAATCAATTCAAATTCAATGTGATTTCTCACAATTAGTGCAAGGTCTGAGAAATGCCGCGTGCAATTTGCCCCTGCGCAGACAACACTTTGACGACTCGATAACCAAGTCAACTAGTTGCAACTTGAGCCGTTGCTCGTTAGTTGTGCTTCGGCACTTTTGGCCTGATCCGCCGCCTCCTGCTTGTCGAGTGTCGCCTGACACATTCTCAACGCTCGCTTTGTCGGCGACTTTACAAAGTTTGCAACGTCGCCAAGTTTTACGGCAGGTGGCAGAGGGCAGGAGGCAATTGAAGGGGCGGCAGGAGCTGTGGCTCTAGCTGCAGCTGTGGCTGTGGCTGTTGTAGGTGCATTCAAATTAAATAGCATTTTGATGAATATTGATTGATTGCTTGCTTGCTGGCAGGCTGACAGGCTGACAGGCTGGCTGCATGGCTGGCTCCCTGGTTGGCTGACTTGCGCCGCCTTGTGGCAAATTAAAAGCAATTGGCGCTATGGCAAATCGAAAAACTTTTACCCCCAAAAACTTTGGCCTTGTAACTGAGATAGTCGAACTGCAGTTGCAATTTAATTTCCCAATGCTCATACACACATACATACACATGTATGTGTAGACAAGAGAGTTATCCAAAAAATTTGTTAATCAACAGTTGTTTGTTTGAAGCGCGGCAGGAACTTTGAATTTGGCAAAGCGAATATTCAATGCGGTTGCGAAATGAACTTGCATTGCGACTGATTCAAGTTTCGAAATTTTTGGATGGACTTAAAGCACTAACTGATATGGCGCAGAAGTTAGATATAAGTTATTAATATATTATAATATTTATGACCTTTTAATGTATATATAATGATTAAAGGTATCAAAACAATTGCTGCATAAAATATAAAAATTTTGAATTCAAATATTTATATATATATTTGTTTATATGGCTAATTATATACATAAATGTGCATAGTTAAAAACTGTTCAAAAATAAAAATTCATAAACATTTCTTATGCTTGATTATGATAAAAAAAATTTTGCAAATATATTTTCTATAATTTAGTTATATGAAGTATGTCTAAAATAGGAATATTAAGTATATCTTTAAATAGTTTAAGAACTGTTTAAAAATCTATGCTGATAAGCAATTACAAAAGGCAACTAATAATATAATAATAAATAGAAGACGTTATGTATATCAAAAACTCTCCATGGATCTGTTCTCTTATACAATCATCTAAGTAATAGAAATATAGATAAAGTTATACATTCTTATAAAGCGAACCGCTGTAATTTATACAATAATTCAGCATTAAGTGGCGAGGAAGTTCGCTCAAGGACGTTACGCAACGGAGTGCTGTGGATTGTGCTGCTGGCTGGTGGCAGGGCGTTGGTGTTTGTTGCGCTGTGAGTTGCTGCAACCGGAAATGAGTAAACAAGCGTCAAATAGTAAAAACACAACAACGACAACGTGGAGGACTGCAACGACAACTGCAACTGCAACTGCAACTACAACAGGGCGCCAGCCCGAGCAGAGCGACAGTGTCCTTACGAAAATATAAATAAATGAAACATTAAACAAAACTACGACAACTATGGACAAAGGCCCTTGTAGACTGCTGCAGCAGTGAAGTATCGTGGAGTGTGGCGCGTGCATAAGGACTTGAATGCGGACGCCAGCGCAAAGATGGCGAAAAATGAGCGAAGACAACAACCGGATATCCGGCAACTTTATAAGCAGCCAGCAGGCAGCGCCACAAAGGACAATCAGACACCAGCACAAGTAATGCGAACAGCGAACTGCAACCACCACCACCGGCACCGCCACCACCACCGCCGACAACGTAGTTTATTTTAACTTTTGATTTCCGCCTTTTTTGGGTACGCCGAGTACTTGCTGCAGCCAGCAGCCAGCCAACCTGGTCAGCTGCAAGCTGCAAACTCCTTCAGCACATCGTTCAAGACGCCAGCAGACGAGCGCCAGCATTAAAAATGAATTAAGCTTGCGTTACTTCTCAACCTGCCATCTCTCAGCTCCTCCGCTTATGCACCGGACTATATAATATTCAGCATGGGGTGCTGTAAGCGAACAGCACGCAATTCAATTTTCACAATGTCTCCGAATGTCAAATGCAAAATGTATTATAGTATGCAAGTCTTTCCCATTAAGTAAAGTTAAATATTGGTACTAAGTAAAGTAAATACCCGATTATATATTATTATTAACGAAATTAAATGTCACATAAATAAAATAAATTAAACATGATTATTATTATTATTAAATAGTTTATAGTTAAATAAAATTAAATATTACTAAAAACAACTTTTATTCTAAGTAAATATAATTAAAAGTCTCAAAGTCAAATGAAAAATGTATTGGAGTAAATTATTAAATGAAATCACATTTAATTAAATTAATACCTCATTAAATATTATAATGCTGAAATTAAATAAACTAAATGGCCTTAATATACAACTGTTTCTTGTTTCCTATTATCTAAAAAATCATGAAATCAAAGCAGGCTATTATCTCATCTACACTCAAAGTAGGCGTCGATCTCATCTTCACTAGATTCCATTTCATAAGCCCAGGCACTACCTCAGATTTTATTCAGTACACATTTTGGACTCACACAAACAACAGCACGAAACCAAAAAAAAAAAAAAAAATTAAAAATAAACAAAGCCCAAAAACTATAACACTTGACAAATCAAAAAAAAAAAAAAAAAAAAAAAAAAAAGTGAAATAAATAAAATAAAAAAAAAATAGAAAAATATAAAATAAAAAAAAAATTAAAAAATATAAAATAAAAAAAAAATTAAAAAATAAAGCCCAAAAACTAAAACATTTAATAAATAAACAATTATAAATGCACCCCCAATATATTTTCGCTCTCTTCTTCTCGACTTTAAGCGCAAAGTGTAACTTTTTGTAATTTTATAAAAAATAATTGAAAAATCGAAAAAAAAAAATTAAAAAAATCACGTTGCTAAAAAAAAAAAAAAATGTAAAATAAAAAGAAGAAAAGTTAAATAAAAAAAAAAGAAAAAAAAATATATATAATCAAATAGAATGCTTCCATAAGTACCACGATATTTTGATGAACGATATCTCCCATTTTGGATTTTCGTGTGCTGATGCATTTATGTCGGCATTGATACACCCGGCTTTACCTACACACAACTGGATATTACTCGGACTGTAAGTGTAAGATCCATCATACAGATATATACTTATATATGTGAAGTAACTAATGTGGTCTCTCTCTCTTTCTCTCTCTCTCTCCTTCTGCAGTGACTATTATATACACGTACAAGTTTAGAAACGCAAACGTGGATTTTAATTAGGACGATGGCGAGTTCGTTGCTTATAATCTTAATCTATCATCTCATCTATAATCTATCATCTCGTATTTATGCAAGAGTTCTTGGCTATTATACGATCGCCTGGGAATCATCTCAATCTCAATCTTCTTTATTTCAAGGCTTCAATGATTCATATGCTACACTGTCATCTGATTCACTTGTTTACGCTCAGTGGCTTCTTTCGAAAACTAAAGCTAGAATAGCTTTCTGGTATAAATTTATTGTTTGTGTGTTCGGATGGTGGAGTTTTAAATTCTGGTATAAATTATATAATGATCTTTGGCACCCAAAAAAAAAAAATGTTTGATTTGATTGGATTGGTTTTGATTTGAGGGCTCTTGGAATTTCCAAGGAAAATTCGAATTCGGGTTTTGTGGTTGAGATTATATATATTGCATACCAAGCCATTTTTCGATAACTAAGAATTTTTTTTAGAATCGATATATATCGATTGCTTTTAGGGAATGCGAACTTTCTGTGTAGGTCTATGAAGTGTGAATACACGCCTCCTTCCCTCCGAATCAGCATACAAATGTATTCTACTTTAATAAATACACACAAATGAATTTTCATTGATTTATGTAACATTAAAAATGTATCTTCAAGAAAATCCATTTTTCATAGGAAAGTAAATCCAGCAGTCCAACTATATAGACAAGAAAGTGCGCAAAATAATTATAGCATCCACCCTTCACTTAGTTCAAGGTATATCCCAGTCGAGCAGTCCCAAATAAACCACTCTTGGCTTATAAATCACTATAAAATAACCATGCTACAATTTATTGTAATTCTCTTCACCATTTTGATTGAGCAGCATGACAACCCTATACTCTATAAATTGATATGACTATAAATTGAAACAACATATCAATTTACCCAAGATTTTTGAGAAATGTGTATGCAGCAATACTTACTGAGGCCGACTTCATTCACAATCCGTACACGGACGTAAACAGTACTCAATATAACATAAAAAATGCTTAGTTCATATAATTCGCTTGATAGTAGCCAATCGGTTGACAGCAGTAAGGAGTGTCTAGATAAACATGGCAGTGAATCCGCTAATTCACTGTATTCAGGGGAGCAGTATATGCTACGGTAAATAAGTAAATCAAATCACATAATCTAACATTGTCATATCTAAATGAATTATTCTTCACTAAATACTTAGCACCCAGCTGCTATTACTGGACTACAAACAGTTCAAGGCCGCGCGCACTATACAAAGACATGTTCGTGGCTTCATCGTTCGTCAGAGAATGAAGAGAGAGCACAAAGCAGCTATAGTCATTCAGAAGGTATGGCGTCGATGTGTGGGCAAGCGACATCTGATTCTCTTTGCACAGGAGCGCACTCAGGAGTCAATACAGATTATGTACCACGATTCCTCTGTGAGGATACAGACCCTCTTCCGCGGTTGGTGGTCGCGCAAGTATGTTAACAATATGCTCTTCCTCAAGAATATGCAACTGCAATGTGTGGAGGAGCTGATATATGCGTATGCCTTGAAGATGCACACAATGCTGAGAACTGGGCATCTGCCAGGCTATGTTAGCTTGTGTGAGGAGCCGTAAGTAGTCGATCTATATACATATATATGTATAAAGTTATCAATATTAATGCATTTTTCCACTTAATCGAATTGTTTCCCTTCCTCTTCTAGGTACAGCTCAAAAGTAAATGACCTCCTCACGATATTAACCTATCGGTTCTATAATCGATATGTCTGCCATAAATATATGGTAAGGTGCGCAGATAAGGAGAAGCGCTGTCGCGATTTCATGGATGCCACTTTTAGTACTCATCTGCCTTATATGGGCTTCAATCACAATAGTGCGTGCCATCGTTGGTCAATTGATTATGATACTGTGCCCAAGGAGTATGAAAATCGCCAATACGATATTCTACAGATCTTTTTGACCCAGACTCGATTGACCCCTTTTCAGAAACGGCTTCTGGAAAAAGAAAAGGGCAAGTGGAATTAACCAAACCTTATTTAATTTCTTTTCATTGCTCTTATTTCTCATCTAGCAATGAGGCAAAGTGTTCGATATAAGGAAAAAGAAGGACTGTTCTGCCGAGATATCGCGAATAGCATGAGATTCTGGCACGCCTGCGATGTGTGTAAGGATAGGGTCACGGATAGCCTAATGGGTGAACAATTTAGGGGATATCTGTCCAATATCAAATTGTTTTTGGAGAACATGCACTTCGTGGCCAACTGCAACTGCTCTCTGGACAAAAAACAGCAAGAGCTTTTGAAATGCCAGCCGAAAACAAATAGCAAACCCGTCGTACCTACAAGCCCAAAGCAAGTACTTTAAAGGAACCTATCGAATCATTAATATTTAATTTTATTTACTTCATTTAAGAAAGAGGAAAAGCTCGCACGTGTAATGGCGCTATGAGGCAAAAATATCGTAAAATTGAGCGAAACTAATGAATGTGAAGCATGTTGGGTGCGCATTCACGCTAAGCACAAGAATTATATAAAGTTTATTGATTTATGTTTACGCTTTGACAAATAAATTGTGCCAGCATATGAATGCTAAATTCACGGGTTTTATCTTTATTTTTCATATTTTGATTTCAATTGGGCGAGCGTAGTTTGTAATAAAAGTAATTTAGCTACAGATGAGCTGAACATTAAAGCGCGCTATAGAGCTGAAATATCTGGATACACGAAAAAAAAAATCACATATGTAAAAAAAAAAAATCCCATAAATGTAAATTCCTGAATACAACTCAATAATATTGATCAATAAATATAAATTTTAAAGCGATGTTTTATTATTATATTAATATATTATATTATTATCGAGATAAAAATGAATAAGAAGATTTTGTATTTTCGAAATTTTAATTCCTCACTAATGTATAAAAAATAAATCTACATTTTATTATCAGGCTCTGAGAGCCAATCCTGGGCTGTAGTACAAGCATAGTAGATCACTCATATTTGTTATTATACCATAATTATTAAAGAATAATCTAAAATTATAGTTAATATGAGCAGCTGCTCAATTGAGAACCAGACAGCCCCAGACCACTCACATTACGTCAACTCTCATACACTCCCTTTATACTCTACTATACATTTCACCCAAAAATCAGTTTACCCCAGACCTCTCTGAAATATATACACAATATTAACACACACAATATTCACACAGGCACATTCCACTCACAATTCTCACGCGATAATAAACAATAAACTGCAATACTCAGTACAACAATATACAAATAGAAACATAGTTCCAATGTCAGATTTAGGTCTACTATCATATCACTCGGTTAACGGTCGCAGGTTAGGTAACGAGCAGAACCAGGATGACTGTAGCACTAATGCCGACTCTTCAGGCTCCCTTTTTTCTATGCAGGAGTCTCTGCTACGGTAAATAAGTAAATCAAATCACATAATCTAACATTGTCATATCTAAATGATTTCTTCACTCTATCCTTAGCACCCAGCTGCTATTACTGGACTACAAACAGTTCAAGGCCGCGCGCACTATACAAAGACATGTTCGTGGCTTCATCGTTCGTCAGAGAATGCAGACAGAGCTGAAGGCAGCTATAGCTATTCAGAGGGCGTGGCGTCGATATGTAGGCAAGCGACATCTGATTCTTTTCGCACAGGAGCGCACTCAGGAGTCAATACAGATTATGTTCTACAATGCATCCCTGAAGATACAGGCCTTCTTCCGCGGCTGGTGGTCGCGCAAGCATATCAATAACATGCTCTTCCTCAAGAACATGCAACTGCAGTACGTCGAGGAACTGCTGAATTCGTTTGCCCTCAAGTTGCACACAATGCTGAGAACTGGGCATCTACCAGGATATGTTAGCTTGTGTGTGGAGCCGTAAGTAGTAGTTGATTTATATATATATATATATATATATATATATATATATATATATATATATATATATATATGCATCAATATTCGATATTTTTATGGATATTAATATAGTTATTCATAATTTTTCTTGCTCTCACTTCTGTTTCACTTAATCGAATTTTTTCCCTCCTTTTAGGAATAGCTCAAAAGTGAAGGACATCTTAATAACATTGACCTATCGATTCTATAATCGATATGTGTGCAATAAATATATGACTTCCAAAAAAACTAAAGATAAATATTGCCGAGATTTTATGGATTCCGCTTATAGAACTTGGGTACCATATATGGGCTTCAATCACAACGGCGTATGCAATAGGTGGGTGAATAATTACGATATTGTGCCCAAAGTCTATGCACTGCGAGAGTACGACGTGGCCCAGGTATTTATGTCACAGGGTCTATTAACCAATTTGCATAAGAAGAAGCTTCTGGCCAAAGAGAGGGGCAAGTATAATTATTAATTGTAAATCGTCTTTAATATTTTATATTCATTATTATTATTTATTGCCCAGAACTGAGGAAATCTATTCGATATTCTGCAATAGACTATCGATTCTGCCGAGATGTTGCCAATAGCATGAAATATTGGCGCGTCTGCGAAGTGTGCAAGGATAAAGTCACGGACAGCCTAATGGGGGATCAATTCCAGGAATATCTGAACGACGTCAAACTCCACTTGGAGTCTATGCAATTGGGGGCCGACTGTGACTGCAGTCGTGATAAAAATCAGCAAGGCCATTTAAAATGTATGTCGCCATCAGCCCAAACGCAGAAAACAAAGTCCTGCAACAATAGTAAATACACAAGTATGGGCGACTACAGCCACAATAAATTTTCAAATTTAACCGGTTCAAATTATGATCTACAAAATTTGTAAAGAAAATGCGTTTAGTAAGTAAAGATCGTATGATTAATATAAATTCTTGGCGTGTTTGTTGTTGTATGGTGGCTGGATGCAAGGGGGAAGGATATCACAGTGGTGTCCTGGTAGACAATTATTTAAATTGAACTCGACGGACCTATCTGGCAACCCTACTACAAGGGTCTAAAGATAAATTGTATATTATATAGAAAGAAACTGAAGAAGCAGTTCCTCCACACGTTGCGACTGGGGTCAGCATGGGGTCAAAATGTAAGATATAATTTTTATCTAGCATGATAGATTATATAAGAGTTCTAATTTTATCGAAGTCTACGTTTTATCATATCTATTATTTCAAACAGCAAAACTTGCTGATCAGAGTAGGCTGAGATTTCGTCTCCCAAGCATTTCTATTGATATACCCCTGGACAGTTTCTATATTCATTCAGTACACTTTTTACACAGAAACAAACAACATCAAAATTAAAAAAAAAAAAAAAAAAAAAAAATAGTAATTCTAAGAAAAAAGTGAAATAAATATTTTATCGTTATTTTTAAGCGCAAAGTGTTATTTTTTATATTTACAAAAAAAAAAAAAAAAAAATAATAATAATAATAATAATAAAAAAATAAAAAAAAAATTTAAAAATAAAAAAGCAAAAATTATAAGTCGCATATGGACAATTAATCGACGTGCGCCAGACAAAATCTTACAAATACATCATATATACATATACATACACATACATACTCAATACATACTCATACACATCTACATCATCAGAAACGAGAACAAAAACACCCAGATTCTTGCATACATACTCATACACATCTACATCATCAGAAACGAGAACAAAAACACCCAGATTCTTGCATACACATACACTTGTACACTGAACGATATACATTGCTGGGTATTCTAGTGCTGTAAGTGAAATGTGGAATATATAAATGGATCTATAAATAATCAGTCTAATTGCGCAGAAGGACACAACTTATATATGCCAGATAAACTCATAAAACATAAGCTGGAATGAAACACCCTGTTGTACACTCGGTTTACACTCGGTAAGGATATTCTTCAAATGAAACCTTACCAGACTCTGCCGGCACAGTAAGTAAAATTTACAATACAAATAAAAACAATATTTTATAATTATTTTTTATAGTTTTACATGCGAAAAAACACGGGAATATACACGCTCAGAATTCTTTTCACTTGGTATGGATATAATGACACAAAGATCTTAGGGAATTTCCATGGCTGTAAGTGGAATATAAAATATAATATACACATATATCCATATATATATTAGTATTTAATTGCGTTTCCAGCTATAGAAACAATGGCACAACACACACGGAGCAAAATCTTCGATTAAAATGTGAACGATTCCAAGAAAACACGAAAGGCATTGGATAGGTAACTGACTGAAGCTTAAATAAATATATATAAAAGAAACGTAATAAAATTAAATTTAATATGTACACTTAAATCATTTGTTTACTTTCTGATACTTAATTCTAAAGAAAATGTTTTAAGCTGATCAAATTGATTTTAATATGAGAAATAATTGCAAATATATATTTTAAGCTGAGTCTGAGACCTCTGGTAGCTCAACATCAAGTTCTCTCGTCTCTCAGTCTTTACTCACATAAGCAACACACACATACATAAGTTCAATCAATATTGGCAACAAATTAAATTTAATGATTTGTTGCTTACAGCCAAAGTCAAGTAGAAAAGAGCTACGAAATTGGCAACTCGGGTAAATATTTGCCGACTGACGCTAATGAACTTGAGCATACAAATAGGAAACACACACAGAGAGAGGAAGAGAGGGGGCAGGGGACTCTTCAAAGTACTTATGCTGCCAGCAGCAGCTGCTGCTCGAAAGAAAGCTCGAATCGCTGCTTTGATTAAAGAGTTTTGTACAAAAATTTGCTCACTTACAGACTTTGCGCTCAAGTCGTAGTTTTCTTCCTTTTTCTTTTATTATATTGCCTTTTATTTTCCCACAGCGAAATGGACGAGCAAAACGTGTTTACACAAAGAATTTTTCGCTATTGATTGTGTGATTGCAATATATGTGTGTCTGTGTGTGTGTGTGTGTGTGTGTGGGTATTTACACATATGCAAGGACATTGCCGAAGAAGCACGTTTGGTTTGCCATTGTGGGCACCCAAGAGTCAATATCACTTCTTTGATTTGATACTTTGCAGATACTCTACTCGAAAAGGGTATGAAAAGTCCATCATTTGTTAAGAGGCAAACTTTGTAGCAAGAGAATTTCTTATTTATATTAACAAACAATAAATCCATTTCTAGACATTCTCATTATTTGAGCCCTGTTAGAGTAATTCGATTTCATCGAACTTGAGTTTAACTTTTATTTTCCATTATTTATTTCACATCGTTCTTTGCAGCGATTCGGTTGAGTTTGAGCTCTGAGTGGGCTACTTGTCGAAAATCTGAGAAAGAGTAAGCAACAGAGAGGGAGAGAGAGAGAGATGGAGGCAGTGAAGTTATCTCTGCGAGCTGTCTGTGCTCTTTTATAGTCCTTTGTATTTGAAGTATCAAGTGTGGCTATAGAAAATAATCTAGCAGGCTTTGCTCTCTAAACGTACGATATTTAGCAGCTTGACAATGGATTTATTTGGTTTGCTTTTGCGCAGTGCTCAAACAACAGCCAATATATGGGAGTTTGTGCAAAATGAACAAGAATTACTAATATATAAGAGTTATCAATATATATAATGAGATTTATATAAAAAGTAAAAGCAGAAAGCAATGCAATTTTGTTAAGCCATGAATAATGAATGTATTAATTATAATTTGAAAATTATTTTATATAAAAAGAGTGTGAAGAATGGAATATATTTTTTTATAGATAAAATAAAAAAGTAAAAATAGAATGAATTTAGAATGTATTTCAGAAGCATTTTTATAAAAAGTGAATGCATAATGCATTTTAAATTGTTTTCATATAAATGTAAATTATTAAAATATAATTAAAAGTAATTTTATAAATGCAAACTAATTTATTCATGATATAAACACAAATTATTAAAATATAGTTCAAAGCAATATTATTTCAAAGCAAAATATATAATAGTTCATATATATATATATAATGAGGTATATATGTATATATATATTTTTTTTCCTATATCTAGACGTTTTTGATAGCTATGGAGCATTGAAATGGCAGTCATAGAGCAATGTGTGTGTGAGCGCGTGTGTGAGTATGTGTGTGTGGCATTAAATAGAAACAGAATTAACCCAAATATGCAAATAAATTTGACAGCAAAGAGAACAACAACAACAACGACAACAATAGAGCTACACATTAACTTCCGCAGCTCATTAAGTCGCTGTCAGTTGAAGATAGTGTGAGGCCGCAAGAGCGAAAGAGAGAGAGAGAGAGAGAGAGAGAGAGATGGAGCTACAACAAACTAAGACTGCTCGAGAGGGAAAGTAGGAGAGGGCAAACACTGCTATATAAAAAATTTATGCGACGCCAACTGGACGACAGCACACACACACAAGCACGCACACAGACACACACACACACACTCGCACAGCTGCAAATCAGGGGCTCGCCAGACAGGCGAAAAGTTCGCTGGCTCTCACAGCAAATAAAACATTTGGCCCCATGTAAATTATGAGCGCCACAAAGCGAAAACCCCAAGCCTCGCGCTTGGAATACGTAAATTAGCAACAACGCAAAATATACAAAATAAGGAGAGAGGAAAAAAAATACAAAAAAAAAAAAATAATAATAAAAATATCAGCGCGCCAGAGGTCAACTGTGGGTGAGCAGCATCAGGAATGCCTGGGTGCGTCTCTGTTCCTGCCCTGTCCTGCCACGCCTACTGCTCGCGCTCAATATAAAGGCTACACGAAAATGTCGACACATTAAACGAAAATGATGGAATTTTTACTTCCACTGAATTGTTGGCTTACAGAATGTCAATGTGGTTTATTTTGATCGACTAGCAGATGCTGTAATAAGCTCTATATTAGTTTGCCTTTTCATTTAAAAATTCGGGATCTTGAATGTGCTGAAAGAGTATAAAATAAATTGAAATAAAATTTAATCGCATTTTCTTATTTATAGGGATCTGGAATAAATCATTTTATATTTAAATGAAATAAACAGAGGCTATATCTGATTTTTAACTGCTATTCGATTCAAATTCAAATTTCAACTCTAAATTCTATGCTAATTAATCGTAATCAATTGCAATCTATTTTTTGTTTTCACTCAATTCCAATATACTCCATTTCCCAGTGTCGACAGAGCATAAGAAAAACTGAAAGGAAGAAAAAAAAAACCCTGTACGCATCCTTGGCCTCCAGTTTAATTAGGCCGTCTGCCTCTGTTTTGGCCTATATATAGGGAAAATGCCTTAAAAAATGTGCGTTTAATGCCAATGCCCTCGCTCCCCCAGGTTAAAGGTTGGCTTCTTTTTTTTTGTGGGTCGAATTTACGTTTTGGTTTGGGTGTGGCCAAACTAATTAGTGGCCATTTTGTGGGCGTTGCTGTTTAATGAAATTTTAATAGGACTTTAATTGAAATTCAGCATGAGACTCAAATTCTGAGTTTCAGCAATGAGGAAGTGACAAGAATTACGCTGGATTTATGCTGTTTAGAGAGCTATAGTTGATAAAAATAGATAGATAGATAGATGGATAGATAGATCTACAGATAAATTGATATAGTTATGTAGATAGATAGATAGATAGATAGATAGTTAGATGGATAGACAGCAGATTGGAATAGTAGTAGATAGAACTAACTAGATAGTAGATAATAATTTTAACCAAGGTTTGTTAATAAAGTAAAGTCAAACATTTAGACTTAAAGTAAAACTCCAAAGACTTTAAGAATCAGTTTCTAAACTGATTATTTAACATTTGCCTTTTCCACTGACATTGAATAAATATTCAGTTTTCTTCAATCCATTGTGAAATCAAATATTTTTTGTCGTTGCTTTAGGCCAACTCCAGCAAATGGGAATTTAATTAATATTTTAAACGAACTCTTTATTATCAAATATTATTTGATGGTTCGTCTGAGAGGTAAAAACAAAAATGCTTCAGGCGCAAAATTCTTAGAAGATATTTTTGGAAATTTAATTTAATAAAAAAGAAAAAAAAAAAAAAACAAATTTAATAAATATACAACTTGACAGGGAAATCTTTTGGATTCAAATTGAAAATGAGCAAATTTATTTGAAAAAGAATGTGCAAAGAATGGCGTTTAGTGTTATATGAGAAATATAGGGGAGTAAAAGGTAAGATGGAATAGATATATATATATACAAATAAATATATATCCTATTAATATATAAATATACATTTCAAATATATTTGAGATAGCATTTATGTTATATGCGAAACGTTCTTATAACAAATATGAATGAAAAAAAAAACTTTAGAATTTGTATTTTGGTTGAGAAAAAAAATTATATTAAATAGAGAGAGTTATTAATTAAAGTATAAATAATAACAAAAATTATATAAAAAATATTAAATGAAAATGGGAAACACTTATTTCACTTAAAATAAATATAATAAATTATCTTTTAAAAAATATATAAGCAACAAATTGACTAAAAGATGTAGTAAAATAAATACTAATAATTTTTTAAATATCAGAGAAAAGTATTTTGTTTGGGGTATGCAGTTGTGTCTAAGTGAAGAAAGCTGCATGTTTCTTTTTTAAGACTTAATTATTTAATGAAAAAAACTTTACTTTAATTTAAGTCTTAATTTGTATTAGCATTTCAGATCCAATCTTAAACAGTTTTAAAACACGATGACTTGCTGTAAATGAGAGCACCTCTTTTTACTACATCAATTTGTACATAGATAAAGTCCTCCATTTGAAATATAGAATTTCTTTAAAAGTTCTTACAAATTTAATGCATAATTAGTAGCGCCTATATACTATAGTATATAACTTACTTAATCACTTACTTGACTGCATCTAAGGTGCTCGGTGCGAAGAATCTTTTGAGTAATTAAAATCGAATTCTTGTTGCTGTGTTGGCATTCGCTTAATTTACCGTTCTTGTTGCACATTCCTTGTGGCTGCACACAAGGACACTCGCGGCACACATACACACCCGTCCCCACACAGACAATCACACAGTCTCTCTCACACACACACACACACATACGCAGAACCGACAGTAATTAAACACACGCGTCGCGTAATGACAAAACAGAGCGCTTAACGAAATGTCGAACGCAGCTGCCGAAATTTATGGAAAAAAAACTGCAGTTACAGCAGCAGCGGAAGAAGAGGAAGAACAGAAATCAGTAGAAGATGAAGCCGTAGCCAGTGCCTTGGATTCAGTTTCGTTAGTTTCAGTTTTGCACAGTAATTGTTGTTGTTGGTTTTGCGTATATTTTGTTGTTGGCTTCGACGGCTTCGTGTGCGCTGCTATTGCTGTTGCCCGCTTGGGGCAGAGATCCAGTTCGTAGCACGTTATCAATGGAACTGCTCAACTGCTGATTTTTCTCGTCATCGTCGCTAGCATCGCCCCAGAAATACGTTTATGTTTTTTGCACTCGCGATTCGTCGTTGCGATGCTCTCTCGGCCATTCGGCTCGCCGTCGGGTGGTCGTCGTGGCTTTTGGGCGGGTGAGTGGAACTTAACGAAAGGAGTGCCGTTGTCGTTTGGGAATTACACTTTTCGCACTGTAAACGAGAGCTAAAGCGAGAGAGAGAGAGAGAGTAGAGAGTGCATTAGATAAGGGAAATTTTAACAGCAAAAATGTTTGACTGTTAACAGTGGCAGTTATGTTGACTAATTATTTGAAAATATATTAAACAAAACATAATTTGTATTATATAGTGTTTGTAATTTTAAATTAATTATTTTTGACTTTATATTTAACAAGAAAATGAATAATCAGAATTATAATAATAATAAAACATATAAAACAAAATATATTTAATCTAGCTTTAAATTTGATTTATTTTATATAAAAAAAAAAAAATTTTTTTTCTTAATAGGATTTTTATCAATCGATATTCGTATTAATAATGAAAAAAATATATAATTTTTTTATATTTATAAAAGAACATAATTTTGCTAAAATAAATATAGGTTAAATAATGTTACTTTTCCAATAATAATAATATTATACTAAACATCAATGGGAAAAATAATTCTAAAAATAATGTTCATTAAAAATAATAATAATATTCAATAATAATAATAGCTTATGAAAGTAAATTTATAATGTTAACATTACAGACAAGTTGCTGCCTACAACTGTCCCAAAATGAAATAATGGTAAATTATTTGGTCTTTTAGCAGAGTTCCTAAAAGGACTTTTTACATGCCCAACGTTTGTTTCATGTTAACAGAAATGTTGTCAACGACTTAACAGAATGTAACAAAATATTAAATGCATTAAAACATTTGTTTTGTTTTTGAAATACTGCATAGAAAGTCAGCTAATATGATAATAGAATTAATTTTATATCCAATGAAACATATTTTGCCTATAATATTTAACTATAATATTAATTGTGTTGTTACTTTTAAGTCATATAAATGTTTAGCATCAATTATAAATGTTTTTGTATATTATTAAACACAATACCGTTATAGGTACTTTAAGCTGTCATACAAGTTCATTTAAAAACACATTCCTGTACTTTACGACTTCATATAAAGCACAAAAATCAGCTTTAATATGCTTAATACAATTATGAGAAGCACTGAGAGGGGAGCAATACATATATATATTTGGCAATTTCCCACCTTCACAGCTTGCATACAAATTAAAGCATAATTTATAAGTGAATGTGTTTATGAGGCTGTGTGGGTGTGTGTGTGTATGTGTGTGTGTGTATGTTTGCGTGTCTTGTGCAAGTGAGTCCGGATGAGATATTCCCGTATTTTAACCTGACAACTGTCATAAAAATTGTGTTTTTATTGTCGAAGCGACACCAAAGCCTCCAAATGAAAAATGCATTTTGAACTGCCTGCTTTGATGCCTGTTGAATGAGTGGCTTAGGGGGAGCAAGTGTTAGGTGGGGGACGCGCAGGGGATCACCTGCAGGTGTTTGCTTAAATTAGTTGAGCGCACGTGTGTGGGCATTTTTAAGTTGTTTTGCTCACTTAAGCGGGGTAGGGGAAAATTGTCATGTGGCAAATGGAAAACTTCTCCCGCTCGCCTCGTTTTCTATAAGTCAATTGAAATTTATTACACACACACGCACGCACACATCGACTTCTGCCACGCCCCTTTAGCTACAATATCTACTTAGCTGCCCCACCTGCTTTTGCGTGCATGTTGTTTCCCTGCAATAATTTACAAAGCATTTACGCTTCGCTTCGCCTGCCATCTGCATTAGCCGCAAAGTCAGTTTGCCAAAGCACATTGGGGCAGTGTGGCACGTCGGCGGGAGGGGGAGGGGGAGGGGAGGGGGGCGTGAGGTAAATGTCTGCATTATGTAAATACATAAAAAGTCAACGCGCCCTTGATCTATGGCCCATTCACTCGGGCTGCTCCTCTAAGCGACTTCTAAGCCAGCTTGACTAATGGCCCAATATGATGGACAGCAACATTTTTGTATTTTAAGGTTTTTATTCTTTTTGAACTGCGGAATAATAGATCTGAGATAAAGATTTGAGAATGATTTTCTGATATGAGTAAGAATTAAGCAAAACCGCAAAATAAATGTTCCTTTTTAATGTTTATACATTTAGTGCTTATACTCTAGTTTATTATAGCTAATTATATATATTATATTCAAATCAGAATATATAAAATATAATATAAATTTATATTAGAATATATTTAATAGGCATATTTATTTAATGATAGTTTGCCAGCTTTCTGTAAGGCTTGAATCTAATTGGAACAAGTCAATGATATTAATCCATACACACATACACATACATACATATATAAACATATGTATTTAGTTGTGACATTTATCTTAAAGCAAAAAATAAGCCATTGAGCTAGAACTTATTTATGTGCTCGTCTCTGAGGCGACACAAAAACAATTTCCAACTCATAAGAAAAGCAATGCATCATTTTTATGCCGAAAAGTTTACAACAGCCGCGACGCAGCCACAGCCGATTAATGCGAACAGAGCGAGCTCGAGTGAGACAGAGATAGAGAGAGAGGCGCACTCAGTTAGAGCTCGCACTCACACACACACATACGCACGCACGCACACACCGATAGAGCTTACAACAGAGAGCACCCCAAAGGATATTAACAATAATCTAACCAAATTAACCCAAAGCACTAAAGTGTAAGTGACATTAAGTTAATTTTCGAGCTGAAGGCGAGAGACCAGAGCAGAAACGGCGTGAGAAATAAGAGCGAGAGAGCACAACAGCGAACAGAGCAAAGGAATACAAAAAAGTTGGGGTTTTATTTCACTCGCTGTTGTTGTTGGCTGTTGGCTGCAACTGTGCAAAATTTCCCACGAGATCAATCAGCCACAGGCACAGCAGCAGTAGCAGCAGCTTGACTCTGTCCGCCATCTTTGTTGTTGTTGTTGTCGTTGTTGTTATTGCTGTTGCCGTTATTACTACTTTTTGCAACTTTTCTCCTTTCTTTTGTATAACTTGGCCGAACGTCTGCTTTTGTTTCTTTTTCTCTCTTTTTTTATTTCTTTTTTTTCGTGTTTGTGTGTGCTTTGTCTATGAGCAGCGGCAGCTTTTTTTTTTTTTTTTTTGCTGCTGCTCAGCTCTACGCTTTGGTGCTTTTCGTTGGCTCTTTTTGTTTTACACCTTTTGGCATTGGCCTTTCGAAGCGAGCGAGCGCAGCTAATGAAGCGTCGTTGATGATGCCATGGCGGCGAGTTCTGCCAGTGGTGGAAGGGGGCAGAGGGCAAATAGGTTTTATTCAGTGGCGTGTGGCTTTAGACGGTCTCAAAAAAAAAGGGGGTGGACAGCGTGGGTTAGTATCTACCTGCACCTACACAGCTCTTGGGGTTGCGCAAAGTGAGTTGAGATATTCTGTGGCAAGCAAAAATATGAAACAAGAGAGTCATGCAAGCCAAAGTAAGTAACCACGCAAAAAAAAAAAAAAGAGCTCGATAGCTTAAAAGCCTTTTAGAATGCAAAGCTTATTGAATAAAGTTTTTACTTAGCATATTTTGCTGTTATATTGAAAAATTCAAACCGACTGATAATTAAAGTTCCCTTGAAATAATTTCCAAATGCCGCTCATGCTTGTTGTAAGAAAAGCTTCTCTTCTACTTACAACTGTCTCGCTCAACACTCTTACGCGTAGACAGTAAATGTGGATCAAGTTCAACTGAGCGCCCTTCACTTATACATATGTATGTAAAAATTATGTGTATGCGTATAAAAAAAACTTTTAAACCATAAATAAAGGGTACAATATTTTACCTTATACTTTATGCAACTCGATAGGATTAGTTCGTTAACAAAATTATATCACATTGTTATCAGAACAGAAATCAAACAAAATTGAACGTTTGCGTAAATCGCAACACAGATTTAAATATTCACACACACTTAGCTAATGCAGCACTTGCATAAGGAACACAAAAAAAAAATATATATATCTCGCCCGCTCACACACATATGCGCAATGCTGACCGAAAAACGCAGTGCAAAAGCGAGCTAGGATGAAAAGCATAAAGGCAAAAGTATAAAATGGAAGAATTATTGAAAATGCCCGCGCTGTGGCTGTTGCTGCAGCTGCTGTAGTAGACTAATATAGAAACACAAATATTTATTAATCTATGCAATTAGTCAGAACTACACAAGCACAACTCTACGCAATAACAAACACGCGATATTTAATTCACATAAATATATATGTATATCTATCCCGCGCGCGAATCACTGTGCAATCAAGAGAGCGAACGACCGCAAACTAAATCGTCGCTCAATTTTTGAAGTCTGCAGTGAACGAATAGCTCTCACGATACACACATGCATTGCTCTCACTATGCGAGCTGCTAGGTAAGGATAACGGGATCAAAAGCAATCATATGAAGTCATGTATACACACAGAGATTGAATTACGATCCACAAGGCTCTCACTGTAGCAGTTTTACTCCACGCTCATTCCATGCTCTCCATATTGAATGTGTCGGTCTCTCTTGCTCTGCAGCAGATCGCTGTGTCAGTAATTACTGCATACTTATTCTATGTTGGCATGTAACGTATGAGAGAGGGAGATCGATATAAATTCATTCTTTGAGTGACATTGTAATATAGTAAAGAGTTAACTAAATAAAGTTTTAAATTAAATAAAATAAATTAATATATTTAAATATTTGTTTACGGCTGCTCAGCGAAATTTATAATATTTAATATATAATTTGAAGACACTTTTGCAATTAATTACATCCCTTTTTCTTATATTTAGCAGACGCTTCTGCAAGCATTAACCGAAACTAAACAGCAGCTCCACTAAAAATAATTATATATAAAAACTGTCATCAGAAAACTTCTGGCGTTCATCTCATTAGAAGCGAAACACTTCAGGGCCAACAACAACAACAACAAGAATTAGAGAGTGAGAGAGAGAGAGAAAATAAACGTAACACCAACTTGTCGCTAATTGTTGTGTGCGTGTGTGCGTAAGAGAGTGTGTGTGTCTGTTTGTGTGTGTTTTACTAAATACCTCCCCTGTGCAACACTGGCCACTCGACAATGCCACTTGATTGATTAATGGCTGTCAATGTCAGCGGAGGTGACAAGTGGCCAACAAGTCAGAGCGAGATAGGGAAGAGAGAGGGGAGTACATAGGGGAGCATAGCTCGAGTCGGACTAAATGATGTGCCAAATTGGACAGCCCGGCTACAGACAGGCGCTGGGCCGTTACAATGTGCCAAAAAGTATGCAATAAAATGTCAAAATGCCACACGGCAAATGACATGAAAATTGTTGCCAGTTTTTCCTTATTTTTTTGCAGCTACTATCATTTTTTCTCTACGTTCTGCGGAAACATTTAATTTTCAGCCTCAGCTGGAGGGCAGCGGTGAGGAGAAGAGCAGTCTCTGTCGACAGTAGGCGTGGCATTTGATGGGCTATTTAGCTCTTTGGGCTAGTTGGGTAGCTACAGGTAAGAGTTGAATTTCTTGCACAACTTGCACTTCCGTCTACTTTTGCATATCCGTTGAAAAAAGAAAGGCGCAGCAGCAGTGCCAGCAAATGGAACCGAAGGCAAACGTTGTAAAGAGCCGAAAATGGACTCCATTGCGGATATCCGCAAAGCAATTTTAATGCAATTTTTATGCGCTCGTTTTGGCTTCCTATTTGCTCTTGCTACAATATTTTTTATTAGTTTCTTTTTATTTCTATACGATGGTTATTTTATTTTATTTCATTTTCTTTTCTTTTTATCCCGCAGTTTGTTGCAGGAAATGTGCCCGAGTGTGTCCTGTCCGGGCGGATGTAAGAGGTAACAGCTAAGTACAGTGAACGCTCGAGCAGCTGAACATGCTGATAGCGGACAAAGAACTAGAGAAAATTATATATTATGTTCAATATACAGTGGACAATGTAAAGAAGAAACACATAAAACTATAAAAACCAAATAAAATTAGTACTAAAATATTTATTTTAAAGCAATTGACTATTTAAGGAATAAAATAAAAATATGACGAAATATAAAAGTAAAAAAAAAAAAATTAAAATAAAAATAATTTAAGAACTGAATTATTATAAAATATTCATAAAATATGCTAAACAATTTAAAATATAGACTAATAAAAATGTTAAAATTAGGAAAGTTCTTGATTACAAATGAATTATGAGTTAATTCATTTATTATTTAAAAAATGAATAATTATAAATTTAAGCCGAAGAATTTTATTAATTTTGAAAATGTAAATGTAAATTAATATAAAACTAAATATATTAAAACAAATATTTATTAAAAAAATTATAATAATATTAAAAAAAAAACCAATAAAATAATTTGAAAAAAAGAAATTTAATTTATAAATAAATCTTATAAAATATGATCAAAATATGAAAAGTGTGAGTAAAAATTAAATATTAATATTAATTAAAAATACTTAAAAAATATTCAGTTCCAACATAATTGCAAGTTATAAAAGGAGCTCAATTCTTTAAAATTGAATTTCGTATTTTCATATGCCAACGAATTTATTTCGGCTGGAATAGTTTTAGCCATCTGAAGCTTCTGCTGGTCAGCATTTAATCGATGCTCAAAAAATAAATAAGTTACTTAATTTAACTGGGCTTTTGTCTTGCAGCTGGCAAAAGTTTTGCAGCAGCCGAAAAGGAGTTTGTGAAAATTTTAGCATAAAACCATTTTACATGATGCTAACCACAGCAGCAATGTTGGAAAACTACGAAAAGCAGCAGCAGCAGCAGCAGCAGCTGCACCACTCAACCAACCACGGCAACCCACGGCGGCCCGCCCACTCCAAGAAAATTCTATATAAAGGCACAAAAGACGTCAGCAATGTCTACAACAGCAACAGCAACAACAGAAGCAGCGCCAACAACAAAGGACATCAATAAACAGTGCAAAAGACAGTCGCCAGAGCCAGAGGCAGAGGCAGAGAAGATGGCGCACAGAACAACACAGGACATGGGACTCGCAGGAATCGAGACTTGGGTGCGGCCCATAAAGCTTCCGGCCAGAGGCTTTGCTGCTGCTTCTTCTTATTCATTTTTATATCGAGCCAACGGGTTAAAAGAAATGGGGAGCTGTACGAAAACATACGTCAAAGATGCTTTATTGAGTGAAGCAAACACAAGGCGCTAGCTGCGCGCCTCCTCCTCCCAGTGCCAACCCCTTGCTAGGACATTCCCCTAACCCCAGCCCTGCACTTAACCCATTTGTTGTTGCTGGTTTTTAGGGCCAGTGTCAAACAATTTTAAAGTTGTGCGGTTTCTTAAGCAGCAAGCCTAACTGTTATTGCCCCTATCCCTGGCCCAGCCCCAGCCCAGCCCCAGCCCAGCCCCAGCTCTGGTTCAACTACCCCCTCGCACCGTCGCCCAACATCGCGCAGACAAACAAAGCGCCTCGAGCAGGATTTTAAAAAGCACTTACGAAAAGCTACCAAGAATGGGACTTACGCTTAGGCAGCTGTCTTGCGATGTGGCCCGTTAAGGGCGCTGGCTGGGGGTAGCTGCCCCCAGCAGCCTGCTCGCAAATTTGCAAAATATTGACAGGCGCAATGGCAGGCAGAGCGAACGCCTTGGCCGGGCATAATTTAATAAATCAATATTTTATTAGCTGCCATGCGGAAGCAGCCTGACAATATGTGAGACGGCTGAATAGAAACAGAAAGAGAGGCAGACTGTGTGTGTGAGAGAGAGAGAGAGAGGGAGGAAGTGTTGCGGGCTGGAATGGGCAATTGACTTGAGGTGTTGCTGGGCCGTTTGCTGCTGACGCCAACAGGTAGGTGACGAAATTTATAAGCAGCTGTTGCAAAAACGTGTAAGCCTTTGTTTGCTACAGATAAATTCATAGCGAAAATAATCGATAAGGGATGGTATCGATAATTAGCCAATATAGTGGATAGTTGAAGAAAATATGTAGAGAGGGGCACTTAGAAAATTAAATGACATACGATATAAATTTAATAATATGGAAAGGATACTACTAAATGATCAGAAATCATTTAGATCTGGGAATTGGATGTAGAAAGAGCGAGTACGAAGTAACGAAGTAAAAAGAGAGAGAGAGAGAGAGAGAGAGAGAGAAAGGGAGAAAGCGAGAGAGAGAAAGGGAGAGAGAGAGAAACCGAGAGAGAGAGAGAGAGAGGTAAAGTGCACGTTAGAAACAGTGCGAGAATGAGACAGAAAGAAATAATTAGAAAGCGAACGCGAGGCAGAAAAACTATGAGGAAGAGAGAGGGAGAACAGGAATTAATGAGGTATAGAGAACAAAACGTGAGAACGAGAGATAAAGAGGTGAAAGCAAGAACTACAGAAGTGAGGAAGGGAGACATGAATTAAGACTTTATTCAGAGGTAAAGAAAAATATATTATCTTTTATACATATGCTGGGGTATTAGGCGGGAGGGAAATAGGGAGAAGCAGCTGAGATGCAGTGAGAAAGGAAAAAGTTGAACAAAAAATGGTTTGAAGATACTGACGGACTAGAAGGGAGAGAGAGGCAACTAGATCAGGTTCCCACATAACTAATCTGCAGATGAAATGCCGGCCATGCACAGTGAAGGACTTGAGATCCTTTTCCCATTACATCGTCATCCCATTGCATAGTTAGTGTAGTTTCCATTTGCTCTAATCTATATGCTTCGCCTCGATATCTTTTGCCTTTTATTTCTATCTGGCGTCGCCCAGATCCAACGCAAATGAAACACATGTCCAACTGCAGCTGACAGGCGAGCACAGAGCCAGCAGCAACAGTCGAGCGGGTCAATAGGACAGGACAGAGGACAGGATAGAGGACAGGACGGAGGACAGGCTTATCCATGTCTCTAGTATATGCTGCGTGGAGAGCCTTTCAAACAAGATGACGACGATGAGAACGATGAGGACGACGATGCCTGCAGCAAACGCATTGCAAATGGACCAAACAGAAAAAATATTTTTCACAATTTAGTTGTTGTTGTTGCTGTTGTTGCCGTCGCTTAACGCACTCAGCAAAGTTGCTGCCGCTGCTGCTGCTGCTTCTTTCATTACTTTTTTCTTTATGACGCTAATGTCCTTAATTCGTCAGTGTTAACCTAATTTCAGGCAGTCGAGCCGAGTCGCCTCGACTCGAGCAGTCAGTCGCTAGGCGAGGCAGCAAAGTTCGACGACAGGAGACAGGGGGCAGGAGGCAGGAGGCAGGAGGCAAATAGAAAGAATTATGCCAAGAAAGTTTTCTATTTTGTCGCAGCGGCAAAAGTTTTGCGGCCAATGCGACGACACACACACACGCACACACACACGTACAGACATACAGACGCACACACGATATATCCTGGGCATGTCCTTTGTGTTTGTCTGCGCCTGCAAGTCTCTGAGCTCTGCGCATTCCCAAAGGCTATATAAATCATAATAATTTTGCAATGTAGCAAATGGCTAAAGGAGCGGCAGCATTCTCCATGTCGCATATCCTTGTGGCATGTCCTTTATTTGCTACGTGTTGATGTCCTTTTGATGGCACTTCTTCTGGCCAGCCTCAGCTCAGCTCCGTCCCAGCTACAGCCACAGCAAAAGCCTCCTGGGCAAATGACTGGTCACAAAACAAGCAAAGCAAACGCCGCAGCGAGCCACGATCCATCCACACGACCCACGGCCCCCGCCATTTGCCCCGCCTTCGTCCTTTTCATCCGGCTCACTTGGTGCGTGCGTGCGTGTGTGCGTGCCGCCTTGTATTTGTAATTCGTGGCAGCATGTCCAGCATAAAAATATACTTAAGTGATTTCTCTTGATTCACTTACATAGATTTGGGTTACATTTCTATTTCTATTTCTATTTCTATTTCTGCTTCCAGTTCTTATGGCCCCGTCGGCAAATAAATAATTTTTTATGTTTGAATGTCCTGGCCATCGTTGGGTCCTTCATTTAATTTCGCTTAAAAGCGCCAAAAGTTAAGCTGTAATCATTTAAATGATTTATTCAACTTGATTTTCATATCACGGCTCGCCGCTTGTCAGCTATTTGCCCCAGTCACCCAGCCAGCCAGCCAGCCAGCCAGCCAGCCAGGCAGGAGTTGGCAAATCCATAACAGAGCTCCATCCGCATTTCCATTTTCGGTTTTCCCTTGGGGTCAGGCCATAGATTGGGGACACTCTCAATCATAATTTGTTGGTGTCACAATGATAATAACAGATTTATATTGCGCATCCGTTGTAAAAGGTGCATTTTTATGTTCATTTCTTGGGGTCTGCTTTCCCTTCCCCTGCTCCTTCTGCTTATTCCTCTTCTTACTTTGTTTGTGGTCTATCATTTGGCTGCGAGTTTCATGTAAATTTTCGAATTTTCGCCAAGAGTTTTTGGAATACTAAATATAATCTCTAGTTCAAAGAGAATTTATTTCACTGTAAATAAATAATCAAGGCTGCTCGAGCGAATGCAAGAAATAGGATCAGTGTGCAAATATATGAATATTTATTTGGAAATGTTTTGTAAATCAAGTGAATGTAAAATGATTTCAAACTGTCTGAATATAGCTATATTTATCTGTCCTTTTTGGCATGGTTGCTTTCTATGGAAAACTAACTTTTATTATATATTTTTAATTTTTATAAATATATTTTATTTAATATTTTCACTTATTACAAATTTTATTTCTTTTTTTATTAAATTTTATTTTTTTAATTTTATTTCATTTATATTTATTTCGTATTTTATTTAACTGGTTTTTTTTTTTCTTTTTAATTTTGTCCGTCACACTTTAATGCAAATTTTCAGTTTTTTACAAATACTTTTTTTAAATACTTATTTCATTTCTATTTTATTTTATTTGATTTTTTAAATTTTATATTTATTTTGTATATTTACTTAATATATTTTTATTTTGTTATTTTATCAATCATGTCTTAAGCATAGATCCACAATATTGAGAGCTATCTTTAAATTTCTTACAGGGTACATTAAGAGTTTGATTTAATATAATTTATTTTTCAATATCGTTTTGGCTTCCCGCTGTTTATCCAGGAAGCAGACGTAATTTGATCAATAATAAGTTTATTGTAGTCTGAAAAAAGTCAATAAAAATTTTAATAATACATAAATTATAAATAAAATATAATAATTATAAAATAATAATTAATGCACACGAGCTCCCTGAAGAATCGGTTTATTCGGCTGCTCCCTGAGTTTTTTCTTCAGACTCACACTCCGACACTTATTTGCAGCTACTTGCGAGTGCTGATATATGCATATCCCTGTGTAGTTAGACTCTATGCAAAGAAATAAATCAGAATTCATTGAAATAGAAGTCAGATATGTATATCATACCTGACTCACTCCTGTCCCATTCGGGATCTACTCCCTTCTCAATATAACACTAAACAAATACAAAATATGCTTTCAAGCTCTGTCCACGCTTGCAATTAATTGAACGAACTCTCGAAGCTGTTCTCTAATTAATTGCGAAATGCATAATGCTGACTGCGCTATGCCAATATTCGAAATATGCAAATAAACTGATCGAAAAAGGAAAAAGGCGAAAACCGAAAAATGTTGGCAAACAAAAGCGATTTATCCTTGACCTCAGTTTGGCAAAGCGACGTCGTCATTAGATGATTTTTGCGCTGCATAACAATTTTTAATTGTTATTTACTCTATTGTTCGTATTGTTGCTGCAAGAGACCCTGAGGCAGTTGCATCAACAGCAGCAGCAGCAGCAGAGGCAGAAGCAGAGGCAAAGGCAGCGCTAATGACCAACTTTTGCCAGGCAACAAGCGCAAAAAATTTCCGTAGCATACATTTTGGGGCACTGTGTTGTATTCGCTGCTGTTGCAGTTGCAGCTGTTGTTGTTGTTGTTGTTGTTGCTGCTGCTGCTGCTGCTAGTCGTCGAAAACACTCAAAACCCATTAGGCAACACTTTATGCTTAGTTTGAAGTTTGGGGGCACAGCAAATACGCAAAACAGAAAAAACAATCGCAAAACAAAAAATATGAAAGAAAAAGCTGTTTGTAAATCTTGAATATTCAATGCTCTTCATCAGATTCCTGCTATATATGCAGAAATAGAATTTGGCTTGACTATGCAAAAATATTAATATATTATTGATTTATTTAATAATTTATATAAAATTAAAACTAACTTAAATATTAAGAAAAGATACCTTGATTATAATATGTTTCCTTCTTGAATCAAGTAAAATGATCATTATAAAAAAGAATTAAATAAAAAAAATAAAAAATGGGTCAGTTTTAGATTGAAAAAAAATATTATCAAAGAGTCATATATATAAGTTCAACATAACAACATATATATATATATATTCAACATAACTTTATCTTCTATAATATTTGGAGTCTAAATTAATTTTTTGATAGCTGCTGATATCTTGACTCTTTCTTTCAGCAACTCTTTCTATTGAAAAGAAAAACTATTTAATAATAACATAAAATAGTACAGAAAATATATTATAAATATATCAAACCTATATCTTACAAATAGCTAATAAATATATTTGAATACATCATTTTAATTCTTTGTAATATTCCAAAGATCAGCTTTTGTGATATCTAAAGTTGAGATAAAAGTAATTATAAAGCAGGTAAATGGATATAATATTTATAAAAAAAAAAAAAAGTAAATATATGTATAAATTTCTATTAATTTCATATATTAATACAAAGACAGAGTACTTAACGAAATCTACAGTATAAAAAAAGTATATTCCCCAGGACTTCAAGCTTCTTGTCAAATTTAGAATGCCCTTTACAAGTGCATTAAAAAAACAGACAAAATCCAATATATATATACATATATATATATATGTATGTATATATGTATATGTATATTTGAGAGGACGATATAAAGAGAGAGAGAGAGAGAGGTAAGCTGGGCTAAAGTTCTGTATTTGTTGCACTCTATAAAAACGTTGCCTTAGTTGTACAAGCGACACACACACACATACACTCACACACACATACACGTACATCCACACACACACACGCGCGCGCAGCAAGCACGTTGTCTACTTAACAGTCGCTGCCGCAGGAGGCCTTCGTGGGGGGGCGTGGCAGCGGCATTTAAAATGCAATTGACGCGCAGCAGGGGCCGCGTACACAATGCAAATGAGTGCCGGCACGCCCCCCAAGGCCTACGCACGCACGCCCAAAGTTATTCTCAAGTTGCAAAGAGAGCTGAGGGAAAGCATGGGCAGGGGGGGGGGCTATAGCCAGGGATGCAGGCGGGGGCGTAGATGCACGGATGCAGATCCTGTTCTGGCAGCTGCCGTAGGCGTTGCGTTTACATTGAAAATTACCCCACTTACTGTGTTGACGAAGCAACCGATGAGCGATGGGGCGTTACGAGCAATAGGGGTAATAGTTAGAGCGAGAGGTGAGTAACTGGGGAGCTAGGCGTTGCTGCAGTCAGCGCCCATATGCAGCAGCAGCAGTGGCAGCTGAAATGTCTTAAGCACACAACTATTTGAGTACAAATAGGCAAGGGATAATTATATTGTTTCAAACCTATGTGAGGCTATTAAAGAAAGTAAAATATATATATATATAAAATTGATAAATATAATTGAAATAATGGTTAAAATAACCATTATGTATTTAATTAATTAATTTATTTATTATTTAAACAAGCTATAATTAAAATTAAAATGAAAACAAAAACAATTAAAAATATTTAATACAATTGTTACTATTAAAACATTTGTCATAAAAATTAATTAAAATATAAAATAAATAAAAACGCCATTATATTAATTAAAAAATATAATGTATATTATATATTAAAAGAAAGTACAAATTATAATTTAATACAAAATACTTTTTTATTTAAATTATTTGCAAATTGTTAAGAGCTATATTTAAACCTTATGGTTTTCTTTGATAAATATATTTAAATTAATTATAAAAATAAAAATTTTTTAAATCAACTAAAGTAATTAATATAAAAATTAAAAAGAATTAAAAACATGTAATATTTATGTTACCTTTATAATATTTGTATAAATAATATTTATAATATAAAATAAAAAAGCCATCCCATTTATATTAATAAATATTTATTATGTATTGAAAGAAATTGCAAAAATATAATTTAATACAAAAACCTCTCTTATTTAAATTTTTTATATGTTGTCAAGAGCTATATTCAAACCTTATGATTCTCTTTATTCATTCTACGAAGAAAATATTCCAATAAACTGAATTATAATAATCTTAATAATAGCAATATTATTAATCTGCAATAATAATCAATTTCAATTTATTTTCTGATGTTTATGATGAAATATAAATATTAGATAAGCTGCAATGAGTCCCAGATTTATTAGCGATCTAACTCGCACCATATAAAATAGTTAGTAAAATATTTATTTGGGCTTGTCAGATGTAGGATTCGCTAATAAAATTATAATTTTCCACTCTATATGAGTTTTCAATTTTAAAATAAAATTTGTAATATTGATAAAAATGATTAAATTGCCATTTTACAACTGCTTAAAAGGCAATCAGATTTTGTTATGCAAATTAATACAGCTTGCTCCACTGTGCCAGCGCATTGGGCAGTTGGGTTAAGTGGTGCAACCGCAGCGCAATGCTTTTGTGGTTGCCGCGTGCCGTGTGTGTGCGTGTGTGTGTGCGTGCGTGAGTGTGTGGCGCACGCATATTAACATAAATTGAATGTGACGCAAAGGACACCGACGAAATGGCGTGAAGACCCTCACGACGCCACCGTCGACGACGACGACGAGTCCTTTGACACTCGCAAATCACTCAGCGGCATGATAGATGTATGATCCACCAAAGAGCCTGCCCCACACACACACAAAAATAAGGAAGGAGGAGGCGGCGGTGAAAGGGTTGATTCGCTGGCAAAAGGTCGCAACCCGCAGCATCATTTAACGCCATAGCGCCAACTATAAATTTTAAATTAATTTTGAAGTGGAGTACGACAACAACAGCAACAACCCCAACAACAACAGCAGCAGCAGCAGCAGCAGCAGCAGCAGCAGAAAGCGTTGAAGGCTGCATATCACGTCTGATGGCAGCTCTTGCTAGGCAGGGGCTTAGCCGTAAGGGACGGCAACCAATACCCCCCCACACGCACACACACACACACACACACACAGTCCGTGACACACGCATTTTATTGCGCGTCAGTCAGCCTCCAACTGACAGCAAAGGGCAACTGGTTTTCGGCTGCGATAGTCGCTGACTCTGCTGCCTCTGCCGCTGCCGCTGTCTCTCCTGCTAGTGCTGCTGCTGCCAGCGTATTGCTGTCTCGCCTCTGTTCTTTAACGCTTTGTTGTCTGTCATTACAAGTGCATAAATTATTGTAACCACATTTGGCTGGCGTCAGTTCCCATTGACGACGCTGACGACGATTGCGACTTTGCAATGCATTTGCCACAAGCTGGGGCTGGGGCAGGGGCTGGGGCTGGGGCTGGGCTGGAGCTATGGCTGGCTTGGGCTTTGGCTTTGGCTTTGGCTTTGGCTTTGGCTCTAGCTTGGAGTATCAACAACATGGCCGACTGCAACAGTTGCCAGTTGTGCTGCAGCTCTCGCCTGATGACATGACAAAATATTTTCCCAGGCGTCTTTGTGTGAGGCGCGCGCTGGGAAAGCCCTTTACCTACAGTGGCTTTTGACTTTGATGCCAAAGCCACACGCACGCACACACACACATGCTCTGGCACGCCCCTACACGCCCACTATGGCCATGTTGCTTTATGACCTTTATGCAATTGCATTCTGCCTCTCCGTCGTCGTCGTTGCCAGCAGCTGCCATGTGCGTGTGTGTGTGTGTGTGTGTGTTTGTCTTCCCGCTCTTACTTTATTTCTTTTGTTTTCCAGCTGTCTCATGCTGTGAGCTCTTCCTGCTGCTCTTCTGCTTTTTTTGTGCATTTCATTGTGGATTCTATCATTTTCTACTCGCATGCTTCAGCGATTTTTGGAATTTTCAATTTGTTCAGACGTTTTTGGAACGCTCATGCAGTAACAGAGACACATACAAACTGAGCGTGAGAGAGAGAGAGAAAGAGAGAGAGAGAGTGCGGGCTGTCTGCTAAGTTATTTTATTTATGCAGTTTGCGCTCATATTAGTACATAATTTTGCAAGAAATAAGTAATAAAATGTGTGTTTTCTTTTTTTTTTTGTAATTTTTTGATTGAGAGAGTTGGGACAGAAAAGATGACAAATAAGTGTGAGAGAGAGAGAGAGAGAAACGCGAGAAACGATAAATATGGACATATATAGATAAGGAGAGTTAGAAATAGTAATAAGAACATATAAGGATATATATATATATATATATATATATATATATATAAATTCTGACTTGGTTTTTTATATTTTATTATGAATACTGCAAATTTATTTATATGATTTTTAAGTTTTAAATTCTTTTATGAAACATATATTGGTATATTTCAAATTTTATTGCATATTTTTTTATATAATTTTTAAATTAAAGTTCAAATTTTTTTAAATATATATTGATACATTTAAAAGTTTCTCTAGAACTATATGAATAAATTTATGAAATTCAATTCTCAACAATTACTGAACTATTTATAATTTTTGGCCAACTGGGCCAAATTGACAGATAACTTCATATTTTATATCAATATGTATTTGAGGCACTCGAGTTGGACACTTTGATTCCCCATCTATTCCGCAATGAAACCTAATTTCGATATGCCAAAATTTGTTTGACTTATTAACCAAAAGTTTGGCCAGCAATTTATTGCTAACCACACACACACACACAAACACACAGAGACAGCAATTTGGCAATTTTTATTTTAAGACAAAACTTTTGGCATTCAATATAGCCAAAGTTATATTCGTATCAGCCCCGCCCGCCCTGCTCTCTCAGCTCCAGCTGACCTCTGTCAATAATAAAACGCTTGATAAATGCTTAGAGAATAATATATATATATATATATATTTTATATGCGAATTAACGCAATAAATTTGATTCAAGATCCACAGATTCAAGCCAGAAAATAAAGAAGCGGGCAGGCAACAGCAACAACAATAAACTGTGTAAATCGTTGGCCAAACAGAAGCAAACTTTGATTGCGAAACACATTTGTGATTTATTTGAGCGCACATTTAACAAATTGCCTCACAGAAATACATACATACAGACATATATAGCATATAAATGCGTATTTATTTATGCGTGGGGCTACTTAAGCCATTAACCAAAGGGAACAGTTGCCCGCCCTCTGCTCACACCCCTCACTGTTGGCCTCCAGCAAGATGCTCTGCTCAAATAACTTGATTAAAAAACCGCAAAAACCTATCGAGTGCCCAATCCGTTAACCACATATACACAAGCAGGTTCACTGGGCACGGCTGAGTGTTAGAGAGGCTGAGCTGGCGCAAAGGGCGTGTCAGGGCTGCCGGGATGCCTGGGTGTTGGGCTTGGGGCAGTGGAGCCCAGTTGTTATGGCCGCCGCAATCCGATTCAATGTGTAATTTAACACGAAATGGGAAACGATTGGCTGTATATGTGTGCAAGTGTGCGTCGGCGTGCGTGTGTGTGTGTGTGTGTGTGTGTGTGTGTGTATTTGCTCGCGTTGCTGCTTCAAACTGATGAAGGCAGTTGCTGACCAACACTGAACCACACCTGTGGGCTATTCTCCTGCTGCGCCTGATGTAAGCTGTGGGTGGGTTAAATTCTCTCTAACACTCTATACGTGTGTGTGCGTGTGTGTGTATGTATGGTCTGGCCAAACACTTTCTGGACAGTTTATTGATGTTGTTGGGATTAATGCGGCAAAATGCCATAATCCACTGGGATTTGCCTTAGTTAGCTGACAAATGCCAGTATTGAGTTAGCTATTGACAATATCCAAGGTTTTCTATATTGAATACCATTTGAGTTTAGACTGTGATAGATATCGACTTTAATAGATAGATATGTTTGACTAATATAAATTCTAAAATTAATCTGCAACAGAAGAAAAGTATTTAATCACGTAAGAGTTTTTCATAGAGACACTTTTATTATTTCTCTTTTGAATTTGGGATAAACTTACTTTTACTGCCAGCTATATAAACATTCTGCGGGGCTTTTGGGTTTCCAGCTTACGTTATGTTTACATCTGTGGGTAAATCCATTTAAAATGGGGTAGAGAAGCCACCTTTAATTAATTGGCTTTATATCAATTGCAACTGTGAGATTCCATCGGGATAATCAACAATCAGAGTGCTCTAGTTCGACTAGTAAATACACTGCACCTGCACAGAGCAATTTTAATCACTACAGAATCCTACTCTATAATTAAATATAATAATTAAAGATCATTCACGATTACTGAGCCTGGTAAAGAAGTTCACCCCTAGAGCAATAATCTCTTCTAATAAATTACCCCACATTTTGCTTACGAATTTAGCTTAGCTCTGTAAAAACATATCTGCAAGCCTTTGATCCGATTTGTTGTTGCTGCTGCATATTAATACAAAACACTTCAGCAGCAGGCGGAGTAACACAGAGGATCGTCACATTTAATGCAGACCTTTTCGATTAAAATGTGTAGCATACTTCTCAGCGCACAAACATTTACATGCAGCATATGGCTATAAATAGAGCGTGTGGTGAGCCACTCCCCCGAACTCCCACCTCGGCAGAAGGGCACACACAAATAATTAAGTTTTTCTCTAACTTTTTTTTAAACTCACAATCTATCTCTCTGTCTCTCTGTCTCTCTCTCTCTCTCTCTCTCTCTCTCTCTCTCACGCAACTCGACAATGGGCAAAAACTTTTGCATTTCATGTGCTGCATTCATTCACACTTTGTTCCGCTCTCAGACCACTTCCCGCTCTCCCTCTCTCTCTCTCGCTCTCGCTCTCGCTCTCGCTCTCGCTCTCACTCTCGCTCTCTCTCTCTCTGTCGCTCTCTGTGTGTTGTCTCTGAGCGCTGCATAAAATGTTTGTAAGTGACGTTGAAATTGAGACACTTGTCGCTTAATTGTTTTTCGAGTTTTGCTAGCCGAAAAAAAAAAATGGAAAGAAAAGGAAAAAACAAAAATTTACAGAACTGAAGCCAGAATAAAACTTGTAATAAAATAATAATAAAAAACATTAAGCGAATATGTTGGCCTGGGTTTCCATTTCCATATCGGTCCCTGCCCCACCTCTCCCCTTCCAAACTCTCTTCAGTTTTTGCTGCAGAGAGAAATTGCACTTGGCAAGCGAATTCTACGCGTGCCTGGGACACTGAAAGGGTGTTTGGGATTTGCTTATGCATGCTTTGGCCTGGTTTGTTTCTCGGCTCTGTGTTTTCTCTTCTTCTTTCTGTTTTTTTTTTTTTTTTTTTTTCGCTTGGGCGTAGCTGTAGATTATTTTAAGTAATTATCAAGCGATTTGCGCAACGACTTAAGTGCTCTCAGCTCGAGAGCAGCTCTCATGTGGGCAGCAAGCACTGGGCGTGGCGCAGTCTCTGCATTAATTAAACATGCAAAACTCAACTGTTAAGTGGAAATTAGCAAGTTATTTGCTTAATGCTCAATGTGACAATTGCAACGTTTTGGGCACACAAATTATGGCAAAAGGAATAAATTAGTTTTACCATCTTTTTTTTTTTTTTTTCTTTTTAAACTTTTTGTTGGTTTTGGAAAATGCAGCTGGAATAACTATAGCTTACTTTTGTATATAGAGAGCATTGATTTTGAATTAATAATTCATTGATTAATACATTTTGAGTCTCTTCATATTTTTAAATAGTATATCTGTATATATAGATATTTTACATTAACCTTTCTTTCCTATTTATTTAAAAATAATGTTTATATGTACACAATAATATATTATTTTTTTATTTATTTTTTTATTATTATTATTATTAAGTGTAGAACCTGTACATAGATAAAGTATTTTATATTATAATATTTTATATGCATATTAAAATAGTATGATAATAAATCAGAAATAAATATCTTTTTTTCGTAAGCCATCAATATAATATATAATATATAGTTTGCCATATATATACTCTGATTTACCTATTTACAAACGCTCCACTTATCAAAAACCCCAAGCAATTTGAAGGGGTTAATGAACCATTAAGTATATCTGCAATATGTGGCCCAAATGTGCCTTGTGGCTAATTTCATTATGGCAGATATGAAGAAAACTCATGCGTTTCACACACACACACACACACACACACACATAGGGTTATATACGTGCTGTGGCTTGCTCGCTTTGTCGCAATACATTAAGGGACAAGGAAATGCCATCGGCATTGACTGTATCCTGTAGCCAGTGACGACAACTTTGTGATATGTGAAATTGCGGCCTGGGCAAACATTTTATAATTTTGGTGCACGGCGCATAACATAAGTCAGCAGCAGCAGCAGCAGCTGCAGCAGGAGCTAGGGCCGGCGAGAGGGAGAGAGGCAGCGGCAGAGAAAGCTCTAAAGTGGCAGCACTTTGAGCTGCCATGTAAGCGGGTCCTGCAACATGTCAGGCACTGGGCACAACAGTCAGCCGCATCAGACAAGTCTGTCACTCAGCATGCTAGTCGGTCCGCCCCTCACCCCTCACTCTATCTCTCTCTCTCCAGCTCGCTCGATGACTGTTTCTCTAACTGTGACACTCGGACAGACCGCAAATGATTTTGCAGTTGACAGTTGTCTGCTGCCATTTGGGGAATTTAGTGTTAATTATGGCTGTAATAAACTATACAGCATAAAGCCAGACACATGCCAGGCCATATCGAATGCCATTCCCTTTTGTGAAAGGACCTCAAAATTGGAGAATTTGTCGCAGCCATTCAAATAAGGCAGGCTGATGTAAATTATACTCTGTAGCTAAATGAATAGGAAATGCCTATAGAAAGAGTTGAGAAAGGCCTTTCGATTTTATAAAATATTTGCTTTTATGTTATTTTGGATTCATATTCTTATTATAATTACACGTTTATTTTAATTTTTATTGTTTGTTTAAATTATTAAGAATATTTTCTTATTTTTAATTAATTGGCTTTTACATTTAATGGCAAAATATATCTAAATACACATTAATATAAAGAAAAAAACAAACAAATATACTTAATATTAATATTATATATATATATATATATATATATATATATATATATATATATATATATATATATATATATATATATATATATATATATATTTATTTATTTATTATTTATATTATTATATAAATCAGATTAATATTTGCTTATGTTTATTTACCCTATATTAAAAATACGAAATTAATATTAATATATATATTAATGTTTTTTCAAGATATTTATAATTAAACATTTATATATTATGGATATATATCATGCATATAAATAATTTTTATTTTATTTTCCATTACATTTTGCTTTGATTGAGCAAAGAAGCCTTGGCAATTTAATGATTAGGCATAAGAAATGGTAACATCTAACTCATCTGCCAGTCTGGTATTCCTTTCTATAACACTGCGGGTTGTTAATTAATTTACTTGTAAATTACAAATAGCTATTGAGGATATCAAAGGATTTCCAGTTGCCATACGCATGTAAAGTTAATGAGCAACATTCTAAGGCGACATTCTTGTATGGAATGTGAACCTAAGGAGTCTTTCAATTATTTTTAAATGATTTTTTGATGAACAATTACATAATTAACATCTATATAGAAATGGAAAGGGAAGTACAATGGATCAGAGAAAATAATTTGTTAAATGTTTTCCAATTACTTAGAATGTTTTTCAAATATTTTTAATTGGTGAATTTATGTATAAGAATGATATATAATTTAAATAAAAAAAAAATAAATGTAATAATAATAATAATAATAATAATAATCTCTATCTCCCTCTTCCTCTATCACATTTTAACCATTTCGTCTGAACTCCCTCTTCCGTTACCCTTTCCTGCTCGTTTTCTGCTTCTTCATCTACCCCTTCTGCCTTTAAGCCAACAATTATCACACAAAACTTCAACAATTAACAATGTCTTTCAATTGCTTTACTACACAGTCTGGCAATGTGCTCGTGCTCCACATCTAATGAGCAATAGCAATCAATAAATGTCTGGCAATGGACTGAACTACATTATCAATTGCAAGTGTGTGCGTGCGTGTGTGTGTGTATATACCAGGACAATAGACAAATGTTTTGCATCGTAATTATCAATTTCAAGTGCAGTCATCGTAGCTTTTGTTTGCAGCAATCATAAACGTCAGACAGTTTGTGAATTTCCTTCAGCTGCTTGCAGCCCATTTGGAGTCCTGTTGCCACATCCTTGCTTCTGCTGCTTCTTAGCAGCTTGATGACTCAACCGGCTACTGCTCCTGCTGCTGCTCCTGCTGTCTATTTGCGGTTACGTAACTCAAACTCAATTGCAATCTAAGCATGTGTGTTCTCTGTGTGCACAGCACATGAAATTGGGCAATCCTTAGTTACCATTTCCTAAGTCCCTTACTCACTCTCGCTCTCTCTTTTGTTCTGTCTCTTTCTTTCTCTCTGTCTCTCTCTCCCTTTCACTCTGTCCATTTGTGCTGCTCAAGGAGCTCTGCGTAGCTGTCCCAGTTGCATTATTATTGATTTAGGAAACGTGAGTCATGCTACCCCATTCCGTTTATACCCTTGTCATATCGTTATGCAATGCAGATTTGTGCCTTTAATTAGGACTGAATCGTGTTTACAAATGCTATGCTCGTAAATACATACATACATCTGCATATATGACTAAGCACACACACACACACATATATGCAAAGGCTAGCAATTAATGGAACGTCTTAGTTTCGGTTAGTTGTTCAGATGTAAACAATACCTGAATAGCTGAAGCCATTTAAGAAACTTGGTTTTTGTAAAATAAGAGTTAAATTATATGGAGAGTTAAATAAAATAGAGAGTTGAATTTAATATTTAAAAATACAATTTGTTATAGAACAGTAAAATAAGTAAAGAAAAAAAACAATTATTATTATTATTAGCTCTCAGCCAGTGCAACTTATTTAATTTATTATTTATTTATTTAGTTTCTTTTATTTATTAATACATTTTTTATTATTTATTTAATTTAAAAAAAAAAAAAAAAAAAAATATATATATATATATATATATATATATATATATATATATATATATATATATGTATATATATATATGATTTCCGATAATCTCAGCAATTGTTATATCCTTTTATAATTGTTTAGTATGAATACACAGTACGCTTTCGTAATTCCTTTTATGTTTACATATGAATAATTAGTCCGCAACGACAGACTAATTTATTTAAATAAATAATAAATGATTATAAACTTATTTATTTTTTATTTATTATTATTTATTTTAATAAATTCTCCACTTTACACATGAAAACTCTGTGCAGCTTTAAGAACTGGAAATTTGTCAGTTCTTTTGGCTTATAAAATACTCAACTTTTAGCTACATGTTTATGTACGTAATCCTCAATCATGTGAGCAGTCATTGTAAATATTTTTCCAGACTTTGTAAAGATTTTTTCTTTGCTTTGGTTTTCTGCTTAGCAGACTACCTTGAAAATTCTTGCCAGTTACAAGCTTGGTATATCAGTTATGCCCCACTCTAGTTATCGGGCATTTACTCTCTCCCTCTCTCTATCTCACTGTTTCTCTCGCCCTTACTCTCATTCTCAGTTTGTTTACTAAATGCAAAGTTTTCAATATGCAACGGTTTGTCGCTATCTCAGTTCAGATTCCCTTTCTATCCACCTGTCTCTTTCTCCCTCTCTCTCTCTCTGTTGTTTCGCTGCGGCCAGGTGTTTTATGGAGAAAAATATTTTCATACATAAAAGTTTTACGACAACAGCGACTACAACAACAACAACAACAACAAAAACAGCAACAGCTAGAATAGTTACATTGTCTACTTGGGCGCATTTTGTGACTTATGTGAGAGTTGTTTAAAGGAGAAGTAAGCGCAATGTTGCAAAGTTTCGTTTTTTGGCATTAAGTGGGACATGTAAATTGCTGCATTTTGCAACACTGCACAACTATTCACTTTAGCCAAGTGAAAAATTATGTGTCTTAAGCTAAAGACAAACATGCGAGCATTGGAAAAAGTCAATTACCATAACAAGCTGTAAAATAGATATTTAGTATTAATTATTTAAGTATTATGCAACACTAAGAGTTAAAGAAGAGTATATAAAAAATGCATATATTTAAATATATTTATATTGCGTGGGCTAAAATAAATGCAATAGCTGCCTCTCAAAATCAAATGCATTTTCCAATACTGGAAATATTACAGCTACTCTAAAAATATACTAAAAATAAATAAAATTGTGTCAAACTTTCATGATAAACCATTGGCGACTAACAAAAATGGATGAGAATAAATAACATAACAGAGAATGTATAAAATATTAAAAAAGTCAATATGAAATTCGTTTCGCAGCACTGAATATTTTACAGCTACTATCAAACAAATATTAAATTTCGTTAAGAGCTCAGAATAACATGCATAGTAGAGATCTATAAAGATTTTGACTTAGAGTTTACTTAGAAAAAAAAAAAAAAAAAAAAAAATTGACAAAGGGGACAACAACGCCCTGCTTAGCTCTCACAGTCCAAAGCATTTTACAGCACTACAAGTTAATGTACTCCACGGCTATTCATTAGCCCCACGAATTGGACATGCAAATTTCACACAAAGCGTAAAAAAGAGGCAGAGTGTGAGAGAGTGCGTGTTGTAGTTGCTGTTGTATTTGCTGCATTTTGCAACACTAACAAAAAATGCTCTTTAATTGAATGGCTATTCATTTAACAAATTGCACACCAAAAAGATGACAGGTCAGTTCAGTTCAGCTCAGCATTGTTCTTCCCATATGCAGCCCGCCTCCTGCCCCGCACTTTATGCTGCTCTCCATTTTTCTGGCTCTGGCGCCTCTCGCTTGTTAACTGAAACTAAACAGTACAAACACGACTGTCAACAACTGTAACGTTTACCGCATGTTACCGCTGCGCAACGTCCTGTGCTGCATGACAGGACATGTTGTGGCTTCTCGGGCTACCACACACACACACACACATACACGCACACGCATGAGGGGAGTGTGCGAGAGATAGAGAGAGCTGCTTTTGCTCGGTTTTGTATGTTTGTTCCATGTGAGTGATAATGCATGTGCCCGTATGGGGCGCTCCCAGCTGGGATTGCCGTCGGTCAGCAGGCTCGACTACCCTGCCTAGCGTCATGCCCTTCCCTTCTCTGCTCGCCATCTCAGCTGTTTAATTGCCGAAATGCATTTTGTATGCGCTGCACTCATAGCTGGGCCTTCGAATTGGCCTATTGTTAAATAGAACTTGGCCAATTTTGTATTTTTGTTTGCTATTTTTTTGGAAAAGTGAATTTGATTAAGCTGCAATCATAATTCAAGTAGTTTCAGTCTAACTTAGTTTAAGCATCTATAATTTTTACTAATTAGCAAACGGGTCTCAATTTCACTTAAGAAACTGTAGTTGCTTTAATTAATGTTCAGCTCACTTCATAAACCAGCTATGTCCAGTCTTTCGTCCTACCAAACTTCTCTCAAATGGACCTTGGACAATTCAATTGCTGCCCCAAAAATGTGCCCGAAAGATAACTTCATATATCATATGTTAGATGCCTTGGGTTACACCTCTCCAACTGCTAGTTGAACCATTAAATACATAAATTAGACTTTATATGCAGCTCAACAATGTTTCTATCTCTGTCTCTTGCCTTACCTCTCTTTCTCTCTCTCGCTTCCTTTCAGTGTGTTTGTCAGTTCTGCCGCATTGAGCACGCAATTTATGAGCGTCCAAATTTCATTTGGCAGTCGAAAGAAAAAAAATATATATTTCCATATATGTGAGAAAAGAAACTAAAAAACAACCTAGAGCATTACAAAAAATATAAGTCAAATATGTTTTGGCAAATTTCTGGACGATTATCAAAAACGTGTGCCATCTGAGTATGTGGGGCAATGTTTTTTTCTTTGCTCTCACATTTCATATTATTTTTGTCGGACTTTATAGAGCCGCATCAATAAATTCAATAATTTATGGGCGAAAAATTTGTTGCAGTTGCTGCGATAACAGCTGCTAACAAATATTTAAATAAATGATAAAATGCCTCAATTTAAAGTTGAAATGAATGCAAAATACAAAAAAAAAAAAAAAAAAAAAAAAAAAAATATATATATATATATATATATATATATATTCAAAAAATGTTTGTAAAGTTAAATAATTGTCTGGCTGCTGCTGCTGCTGCTGTAAAAAAAAAAGGAAAACAAGTTCGAGGAACGACGAGCAGACACAGACCCTCAACCACGCCCCCTCAAAAGGGCATGCAAACTGTATTATCACCTCAAATATGTGTAATAAACTCCCCAGGGGTTCTGGCACAAAGCACAAAGCACACACTCACACATACACACACACACACACACAATCACACACACGCAACTATACAAACATGACACAAAAAACGAGAGAAATAAATAAAGAAAGGAGAGCATTAAAAAACGCAGACGACTATATGTGGCATATGGCAACTGGGTAGCTGCCCGTGGCCCCACCAATCCCTGGGCTCTCGAGTCCAACGTCCCCTTTTGCCCGGGCCTAAACAGACTGCAACAAAAGGCGCTGCCAATGAAGTTATCAGCGTGTGCCAGACGGAGCTTGGGGAGCAGCCAAAAGCCAAGTAAACATTGAGACAAATAAATAAATTACATTTAAAGGGCTAGCCAGAGGCAGGAGCAGCAGCATGAAGCAGCTGATAGAGAGCAGTAGCATTTTAGGAGTAAAGTGCCAATTGGTTACCAGAAGAATGATAAATCCATGATACCTATATCAGAAATTTGAATACCATGTTATATCAGAGCAATCAACTGAAGCCAGAATGTGCCCTGCTTGATTTGAACTGTAAGCTGTAGCTGCAGAGACTGGAGCCATTCCTGGCCTCCTACTCTGCTTTTGCTCGTACCTATGCTCGTTTTCTCAGCAAACTCCTAGGACGAGCATACCTAGAGGTGGTATATCGCTATTGTATTGCAGCTGCTTAGCAGTCGACTGCTCTGTAATTTTTCTGTCTCTCTCTTTCTCTATATATATATAATATATATTGTTTTATATATATAATATAATTGTATTTTCTCACTCTCTCTCTCTCTTATATATATACTTATATTATATATATACTTATATTAAATCAAAGCAAAAATAAAGTAAGCAATGAGTGTCTTCAACTGGTTTGTATTGAGCCAGTGAGCCATATGATTTATGATAAAATAAAATAATATATGATATATTTATAAAAGTAAAATGTATACAAATAATTATATAATGGGTAAAATAATAATATTTAAAGAATAATTACAGTTTTATTTTTGTAATTAGCCTACATTAATATATATTATTTATACATTTATTTATTATTATTATAATTATTATTTGTGTTTTTTTTTTTTTTATTTTTGTAAATTATTTAACTACTTGAACACAGACTTAAATTTATTTGCTTAAAAACCAAGCCATTTGAAATTCAAATTTCATTTACTAAGCCAACATTTCGTCTATATTAAATAATGAACTCCGGTTAGCCTTGACTTATTTGGCCAAGAACTTGACTTGAAATTCCCATCCGACACTTGAAAATAAATGCGAAAAAACATTTCAATGAACATTTATAATAAGTATGTCCAAGCCGACGACAATTAAGGATGCCCTGGCGCGCTGGGAGGATCGCACCAAGATGGAGGCCGTAACGGCCCAGGATATTGGTTTGCAATTCCAGTATCCGCCCATTGAGAAGATGGATGCGACTCTGAGTACCTTGGTGGAGTGCCAGAAGCTCAGTCTCTCCTCGAACATGATTGAGAAAATTGCTGGCATATCGGGCATGAAGAATTTACGTGTGCTCAGCCTCTCGCGCAATTATCTCAAGAATCTGAATGGCATTGAGGCGCTGGCCGAGACGCTGGAAGAGCTGTGGGTTAGCTACAACAATATCGAGAAAATCAAACAGATCGAGCTGATGAAGGCCCTCAAGGTGTTCTACATATCACACAATCTGGTCAAAGACTGGGCCGAGTTTGCGCGCATTGGCGTGCCGCCGAATCTATCGGACATCACATTCATTGGCAATCCATTGAACGAGAACATGGATCCGGCTGCATTTATAGCTGAGGCCATACGCCGCTTGCCCAATCTAAAGAAACTGGATGGAGAGCCCGTCATACGTTAGAGTGAGATGTTTTTACCTTGATTTTTATGTTAGTGAGTGCACACACAAAGATGGGGAAAAATAAAAAGCAAACTACAGCAGCAGCAGTAGGAGCAACAGCAACACCAGCTGCCACGCCCACAGAGTGAACAATGGGCTACGGCAGGTGAGCTATTAGGTATTTGTCTGCCGTAGCAGTCATTGATTTCTGCCCTCTGCGTGTGTTTGCTAGAACATTTTCTTTTCAATTCAATATTTGCCATTTCTTTTGAATTGCTGAGCAGTGAGAGAGAGAGAGAGAGAGAGAGGGGGTGGGGGGTGGGGTAGAGGCGACGTCGACGAGGCACAGTTAGAGCATTTTCCAATTTTCATTGCGGTTCTGCTGATGAGCGCCATTGTTTTGCTGTGAGTATTGCCCCAGCCGGAGCAGGAGCCGCAGCCAGGGCCTCGGCTATGTTGTAGGTGAAAGGTTTTCGCCTTTGTTCTTGCCCATTTTGCTCAACTCGAAACCCATTCACAACTTTGCGAACAAGACAAGCAGAGATCCAATTTTTGTCTAGCATTGTTTGCATATTTTTAGCCTAGTCCAATCTAATGAGCACAGATTTTTGCATACACAAGGAGGGCGTGCCATGTTAACCAAAACACACACAAAACCAAAAAAAAAAAAAAAACACACACACACACAAAATGCTCTTGTACCTGGCTAAATGTCTACCTGTCGTTCACTGGTATTTAGCTCCGAGGGGCAGAGTGCGTTACGATCGAAAGTCAATGAGGATTTGTTTAAAATATTCACTTTGTACTCATGCTCTATAATAATACACTTATACCCAAACAGGCTATATAATTTTTGCATGGAACAAGGAATTTTTTGAACAATATTTGAGCAATTTTAAATTTTAAATTTAAATATTTCTAAATATTTCTATCCAAAATTCATAAATATCTCTTTGCTACCGCTTTGCATATTTATTTATTATTGTTTTAATACACAACTGTTCATAGTTTAAAATCAATATTTTGTAAGCAGAAAAAATAAAACAATTCAAAACCAAGCAAATTTTTTGTGTAAACACATAACACATTAAATTTTCTGGTGTCTGACAATTTACGTTATTTCTTGTTTATTTTCATTCATTCTTCTTTTGTTATTTGTGTGTCGACTGCCAGTGTTTTTATGCTTTTATTAAACGTTATTATCTATTGTACAGATTCACATGGCCATATAAAAGTATTTTAGTTTCGGTTTGTTTGCCAAGTTGTCTGCCCTCTGCCAACAGCCTCTGCTATGACCCACCCATTCGCTGTCTGTGCTTCTTTGATTATTTATGCGCCAAAAACAAATAAAATTCTGGCTTATTGGCCATAGGCAGACAGTCTCAACGATCTGCAGATAGACGCTTGTTCAATGAAGCTGAAGTTTGGCAATTTTTGTTGTTTTTTTTTTATCACTGAACTCTTCAAATGTTTTTACTCCTTGCAAGCAAACTGATGTCTGGCTGTGTTCTAAGGAATTAGTAACAATTCATATTTGTATATATATGAGTTTTTTTAGGAATAGCCAAAAATAATAGTGAAAAATTCTAGAGTATTTATACCCTACAACAGCTGTCACATTTATAGCCGCTTTTCCTGGAAATCTGAGAAATATTATTATATTTATTTCAAGAAATTTCAAGAAATTAATTTTGTATATTTATTTTCAGAAATTAATTGATTAACTAAAATATTACTAATAATAATTTAAACAAAGATAGCTCTGATAATAAAAGAAAAAACAGAATATAAATAAAAATATGTTAAGCAAAAATATATAATCGATGTTTAAAGTCTCTATTTCTATTTGCATCGCTGAGTAAAAAATATACATGTATAAAATAAAAAGAAAATATACAATATAATTGTTTTCATTTTTAACCAACATTTTTCAGCAGAATTTCTACATTTATTACCAAAATAACTTAGCTAAAAATTTTCATATATCGAATTTTGCTCCAAAGTGTTTCTTTGCTTAGCCAAATAAATTCTTATGGTAAATATTGAAATTTTTGTTTGACATGTAATAAATATTGTTAAGTAAATATTGTTTTAAGCTAGTCAAAATAAATTTGCCTGTCAGCAATGTAAAAATACTTGAAAAATTTGAGAGCAAATACAGCTAGATCTGGTATTTTGTATACTTGTTTTTTTTTTTTTTTAGAACATCCTTTTAGTTTGTTACCTTTAAGCTCTGTTTTATTTGCGGCTGGCGGCTCTTATCATAGCTACGGCATAAATCACGCGTTTAGCTGCCAAGTGGTTTTTAGAGCCCCGTTTTAGCCGCTTTTGCGTTTAACTGTCGTTTGGGCCACTTTTATGTGGACTGAGCTGCCAGCCAGCTTGGCCAGCTTGGCCAGCTTGGTCAGCCTGGGTAGCCTGGTTAGCCCGGGCAGCATGGCCAGCAAAGTGGCCCAAGCCAACTGGACAAGCTGCCGGCCAACATGTTTAGAATATATGGCAACACTTTGGCAACACCAGCACAACCCTTGACCGCAGCATGTGCAGACATGGACATGGAAAAATAATAAAAACAAAAGGCAAAACAGTAAACGTAAAACAAAACGAAAGAAGGAGCAAACACAAACACAGACGATTGCGGGACCACAGCGCAAAAAGCACTCCAACTTGCATTGGGTGCACGTTCGCTCGGCAAGTGTTTGCAGGGGCTTTGCCGTTGTCACGGCCAGAGAGTTGCCAGAGTGTTGCCAGCAACAGCAACAGCAACAGCAACAACAGCAACAACAGCAACAGCAACGTTACAAGAGCTTCCAGCCGGCCACTACAAACTTGTAGCATACAATTTTTATAAGCCTTTACATACAATTTGGCATTTGGCATTTGGCATTTGGCATTTTTTAGATTTGTGCCACAATAATTTGTGCAGCTGCTCCTTGGCGTTAGGTGTGCCTGATAAGAGTGGACACAGCAGCAGCAAAAGGTGTTATTGATACGCTAGAGGGTCTATTGATTTTACAAGAGCTTGATACAGTTTTGATAAATGATGTAAGTGGCTATTGAGCTGTAGAGTATCTTGGCAATGATATCGGTTAGTGATATAAACTGGAAAAAATATAAAAATAAATAAAAATAGAAAATAATACAACTAGCTTATAATATAATCCATTAGAGAGAACTGTGAAAATCTAGTTTGTGTATATTTATCAATAATATATATATATGAAAAGTCGGGTCTGCATTTTAATTAATAATTCATTAGATATATGCAAATTTTAATTTATAATGATCTGTAGTAAAACTTGCTAACTACAAGCTCAGCTTCAATTCAGAAAAAAATCGTATATCTATATGCCATATATATGTCATAGTTTTGTAAACATTTTTTTTTTAATGAACAACTAATATATATATTGATTTCAAAAGTAATATTATAATTTTATGTAGCACATTTAATTTAATATACATAAATTGCCGTTAAATATATACATAACTTTAAGCCCTTGAGATTTTATTTAATATTATACTATATATAAAAAATAATAATAATAAATAATATATTGAACGTAGAACATAAATAGAGAATTAATATTTAATTCAAATTAAAGTCCAGGAAATATGCTTATTTTATCGATAATCTAAATATTTTTTAAAAATAAAAATGGATGAAATGGATATTTTAAGAAAAATTATCGATAAAATAAGCATGTTTCTTGGACTTTAATTTTACTGTTATTTTTATTTATTTTTTTACTTATTATTTATCTCTAAACAACATTTGAAGCTTTTCTGAAAACCATTGTCAAAATATGAATTTATTACTATTATCATTATTATTATTATTATTATTATCATTATTATATTTATTATTATTATTATTATTATTATTATTATTATTATTATTATTATTTTTATTATTATTATTATTATTAATTTATATATTATTATTATTATATATATATTTTTTTAATTTTTTTGGTTTGTTTGTTTTGCAGAGCATTTTACAGTCGTTTCTTATTATTGCCAATAACTTCAGGTGGCCGTCGGAGGTTAAGGGAAACATCGTTTGAAGTTTTTAGCGTATCGCTAGCTAAGTTTTTGGCAGTGGCCGTATCTTTAAGACACTTTAAGCTCAAGCGGGCTAACACGAGTAACAAGCGGCACACATCTTGTGCCTGTCAAAGGCGCATAAATCTATTCAAAGACTTTACGAAAAATCCAGACAAATGCCAGAGATTACAAAAAGATTTTGGCCGCATGATGCATGGGCCTCAAGCGAGCGCGTGTGGCTGCCTGTCTACCTCCCACCCTGTCTCTCTCCCTCTCTCTCACTCTATTTATCTGTCTGACTGTTTGCTCCACATACAAATGTAAGCAACAACACACACACGCACACGCACACGCACACATACACGCAAAACAATTAAAGCCTGATTAATAGTTGCAGGCGGGTCCAAATTCACATTTCTCGCTACCTTTCGCCAAAGTCTTGGCCCAGAGCTTCACTCCTCAGCCTCTTGCTCTTCCTCATAAGGGCAATGCGCTCCGTCTCGCTCTAGCTGAATTATGACTTTTGCTGGCTTCATTTGGGCTGTTTAGCATACTTTTGGGCGCAGCTATTGTGGGCTCCTTGGGAATGTGTATGTGTGTTTGTGTTTGTGTCTCTGTCTGTGTCTGTATGTGTGTGTGCTGGCATTTACGCCCGCGCATAAGTCAAATTGTTGTTAATTTCGCAATGTTAACCCCTTAAAGCATAACGCAGCAGAGACATTACATAAATTCATTTGGCAAGCGGCTTTGCCCCAACGGTTTTCATAATATAAATCATTAAATTTTAATGCTTCCCAGGAGATCAATGAACATGACCGCAAATTATACTGAAGCGTGCTTTCAGCCGCATAAAAGATTTCGCTCTCCTCTCTTTTTTTTACATATATATATATATCTATATATTTTTGCGCTCGCGTTTGAATATATGTATATATATATATACATATGTATATATATATATTTTTTTTTTTTATACATATGTATATTTAAATGCATTTTTGTAGAGAATACACATATGCAAAGTGTTTGGTTTGAAGTTGCGTTTTATGAGTGTTGGCGGCTGGTTGGGCTTGGAGGTTTCTGGGGGGCTTTGAGCGGGGGCTTGTTTAATGCAGCTGCTTGCCACAAAGTGTGTCTGCACTCGGGCGTACATATGTGTGTGAGTGTGGGTGTGTGTGTGTGAGTATTTGTGTATTTTGGTCGTTCGTCTGCGACTGTTCAAAATAAAAATGCCTCAGCTCTTTAAATGCAATTGCAAATTTTACACAATTCATTTTAAACTTTATGTGAGGGATAAGGAAATAATATAGAATTAATAAATGGGAGTCAAATCATATTATATTCCTACTATATACAATAGCACAATAGATATAGTATATAGGATTTCCTAGACATACAACGATTTTCTCATTGCACTTTCTGAATACATTGAATTGAGAGCGAATAGCTCAATGAATAGAATCTGTATGAGAAACGCATTTACTGAATGAGTAAGAGTGAAACACAGCAAAATTACTGAGACAGCCACACCAAATAGATGAAAACAAAAAGCCGATGCCGATGCCGATGCCGATGCCGATGCCGATGCCGATGCCGAAAGCCCGATGCGAAGTACTCTAATCTACATGCTCATGCGCAACTTACAACAAGAACAAAGTCAGCTTGACTGCATTGGCAATGAAATCTCCCACTCATTCGATTGCTGTGCGCCTGAGTCTTATGCGGGTGCAGTCACACTATCTTATTTGCCTTTCTTTATATCCATTCATGCAGACGTCTAATGCTTACAGCCAGGACTCAGTACAATTGCCATAAATTCTGTATAATTCAAATAAATTATAAGCAATTAACTAATATTTTGCTCTTAATGACATCCTTTCTCAAAGTTGCTAAACATTTTTTATTAGACATATCTCAACTCAAGTATCGTAAATCCAACTGCTACAATAATTTAGCAAAATTAGTAGAAATGCCTTCTTCCGCTTAATCACATTTTCTGGAGCATTGCAAACACATTCAAGTCTTAGAAGAAAGCGTCAACACAAACGCACTTGGCGCAATATTTTAATAATCAACAAGAAGTTGCATATCCTTTGCATAAACTTGCACTTCCGGTTGGCCTTAAGGCATGCAGCACACACACACAGACACACACACATATATACGTAAAGCTAGGACGGCGCACACAATGCCCAACACATACTCGTAGTAAATCAAAAAAGTTTTCTAGTGCCAAATAGGGGCGTGTCGCACTTGTAGATATTTCAACTGCTTCGGCAGCCGGGCCCATTCGACAGCCTGCCACGCCCACCCTGCCAGAGGAGAGCAGCATTTGCTGGCTGGCTTCAGTCGGCCACTTCTACACGTATTTGACATGAAATCATAAACAAGTTGTGCAAACTTTTCGCCATCTGCGCAACGCAAAGCATTTTCCAGCACAGGAAGTCACATAATCAGAGACACTAAAAAAAGATTTCTATAAATTAAAATATTCGCAGCGAGGCGACGCCGCTCGCATATATTATGAATGCAACATTGTTGAAGCTCGAGACGCAATGCAGTTGAAGAGCACTATTGTTGTGGGGCAAGGCGAAGGTTTTATGAGAGGGAGCGAGAGAGAGAAAGAGAGAGCGAGGGCGAAGGCGAAGGAAAGCGATAGGAAGACAGATAGAAATAAAAAGAGCAATAGGGAGATAAATAGAGAGATAGAGAGAGAGAGAGAGAGAGAGAGAGAGAGAGATGGATAAAAATAAAGAAAGATGTAGGGATTGAAATAGAGACAGAGAGAGAGAGAGATTGAAAGATAGATGGAAACATATTGCTTAGCTTTTTATCTCATGCGCACTCTTTCCTTTTTTGTCCCTCTCTCTCTTTCTCTTGCTCAAGGACAGAAAACACCATGAAAGCAAATGTACACAAAAAAATTGATAATGTGAGGGAAGGAAGTATAGAGGTATAGAGAAGTAGAGAGTATAGAGAGAAAGAGAGATATCGAGAGAGGCAGGGAGAGAGTGAAATAGAGAAAAAGTATATGAACGGAAGAAAGAGTCAGAAATAGAGTAAAAGAGGGAGAGGAAACGAGATTATATGACAGAGAATTTACAGTTTCGGAAAGAATAAGTCAAACGCAGATATACATATTTGAATTTCCCATTCTTTAACCCTTCAACTTTATTACAGGGTATTTTTGTGGCCACTCCACCACAGAGCAGCTCGCTATTTGCTTTTTGTGCTTGGCAATTATTTACTTCTTATTAAGCTTGAAGATCATGTTGTTGTTCTTTGGGATGTTGCCGCTGCTGCTGTTGTTGTTGTTGTTGTTGCTGTTGCTGTTGCCATCCTCATAAGCAGTTTTTCGCATTTAAATATTAAAATTTTGTTTTTCTGCCGAAAGGAGAAGCGTTCATCGTCTTAGGAAAAGTGTTTTACTGCATGACGCCAGCTGCCTGCCTCAGCTCTTACATTTGCTGCATAATAATAAACTTCCGTCTTTTTGTTGGCCTACATGGCGTATGTTTAATTTCCGGCATTGCGTATACGCAGCGCAAGCCCCCAGTCTCAGGACCCGTGCCCCTGCCCCTGTCCCTGCTCCTGCCCCTGCCCATGGCTAGGGCCATCTAGACTACATTTAAATCTGGCAACAATAATTAATGCGCTCTCTGATTAATTGCGCTGCGACTGTGAGGGGATGTGTTTATGTGTCGAGTCCACGGCAGCGACACAGAAGTTCTCAAGAGCAACAGCAGCGACTGTCGTCGAGCTAATAAATTTGAGATCTGAAGAAGCTTGAAATTAATTTGGGTGCGCTCATTTTTTTCTTTTTGTCTTTTGCCTAGCGTAAAAGGCTTAGACAATATTTGTATTTGACTCTGCCTGCCACAAAGTAAATACGGCTCAAAAATATGAAGAAACAGATGCTGAGCAGGCTAGAGATGAACCAGCATCAGCTGGTTGGAAAACTCACTTACCACACAAATCTCAACGAATAACAATCTTTTCGAGGGCTATCAAATTCAATTATGCATAGGGCACGCACACACAAATACCCGCACTACCTCTCTCTCTCTCCCTCGCACACTCACACATGCACAGCTGTGCGCCATATTGTTTGCTCGTTCGCCTTGCGGCTGGCCTTTGTGATTAGTGGGCAAGTTGCTTGATTTGCTTGTCTTGGCGCTTATGGCACGAACAGCATTGCCCAAAATTTGTCTGGAGTTCGCTCGCCTGAGCTGCACTTGATTTGCTTAGACGTTCACTGAAGTGCAGAAGCAGCGCCACTTTAACTTTACTTTGCTTTGTTGTTGCAGTTGGTCACTCCTTCCCGCTCCCTCTCTCTCTCTCTCTCTCTCTCCCTCTCTCTCTCTCTCTCTCTCTCTCTCTCCATCTCTACTCTTGCATATTTGATTGCAAAAATAAAGGCTTTGTAGGCTTCCTTGTTCTCTCCTTAAGACTCTGTTGCCTGGGTTGTATATAATTTTCAGAAAATTCCTGCTTAGCGCTTCATATACTTAAGATGAGAACCTGGCAAGGACTGTCTAAACAAGCATAATACTCTTCTCGATAATTATATGACTCCAACAGATCCAGGGAATCGATAGCATGATTCCCTGCATCTGTTGGAGTGGCCGAGAGTTGCTGCTGAGTTATAATAAATTGTTATAGGTGTGCTGAAGGTCTAGAAATATTTTGATAATTGTTTGCATATAGCAAAAGCTAACATACGCTTTACATATATTTTATTTTGTTTTCTCCCCAAATAACTATGTCATCGTATATACAATATATCATATTTGTATATCTACTTAGATATTTATTTACAGGCCTAGTTCTTAGACTATGCTCGTAAATTATTGTAAGATACCATTCACAAAAATCTGAAGCTATCACAAAGAAGTGTAATAAATTGAATCAAATTGAATTGAAAAAATAAAGTATATCTATATACTTTATGTATACTATATGTATGTATATATATTTATATCATTGTTCTTTAGTTTATACTTAACACTTTCATGCTTAATCTCCAAAAAGAAATAAATTTAGTATGTATTTAATCTTTGTTTCTGTTTATTTAAAGCCCATCTAAACATTTGCTATTAAATATTAAATCTTCTATTATTTTATTTTTTTATTTTTTCTATTAAATATAAAATATATTATGTTATATTGTTTAATTTCTTTCCAGTTTTTTTTTTTTTTTAATTAAAATATTAATTCTAAAATTTGGGCTTAGCTCCTTTCCTTGACTTTTTGTGTTTCTCATGCTCCTCTGGCATTATTTTAGAGCCTCTTTGTTACTTTGCGGCATTTTTGTTAAGTGCTTTAAATTTTATTATTTATTTTTTTTGTTAGATACTTTTATTTAGTTAATATCTATCTTATTGCCAGCCCCTCATTTTATGACCCTTTTTATGCGCTTTGTCATCCGATCAGCCGCGCAGAGTGTCCTGCTGTGGTGTTCCCCCTTCGCCTGCCGTAAAGTCCCGCAGGACTCGGTCGTCCTTTTGCGCTTCGTTGATGTGTAAATTAATGTCATTTTGTGCGGCTCGTTGAGAGTTTTGGGTCAGTTCTTCTTGTTGTCATTTTACTTGATTTTTTTTCTCCTACTTTTTTATTTATTTTTGTTTTGGTTTTTCTGGTTTCTTCTCTTTTGTCGCTGTTTTTATTCTGTGTACTGATTGAATTTTTATTATGCCGCGCATATTCAAATTGCTTGCGGTGTGGCGTCAGAGTGCGGGAATACGGTGAACGGATGTTAAGCGTAATTAAGGTGATTTTATGCATACTTTTTCATTATTATCGTTAGGCCAACTTCCGGTTTGTTGCCCAAATTGATTTAAATTAATTTTTTATGTGCCTCGACCAAAAAGTGAAGCAAAACAAGAACAAAAATGTTTGTGCATTAGCTGCTTGTGCTACGTGTGTGTGTGTGAGTATGTGTGTCTCACTCTTTCGCTCTCTCTCTCTCTCTCTCTCTCTCTCTCTCTCTCTCTCTCTCTCTGGTGTGTTGTATATTTTCATGTTAATTGCGAAAACTTTGCCCATTCGACGACGATGATGGCAGAAACTATTCAAGTACAATGAGCAGTGCCACTGCCACGCCCACACAGCGACCAAGCAACAACGCCCGCAGAGCAGTATTCCTGTTGTTGTTGTTGTTGGGATGCTGTGAGCGCACTCGAAAAACAATGAAATAAAATTTGTATACTCAAGTTTTACTGCGCAGACAAACAGGCGAAAATTTTCGTACACCAGAAACTCATTTAGTTGGAATAAAACAAAAGGAGGGCGGGCCACACCCCCAGCGTTGGTGTGCCTATAGGTAGAGCAGTGGAGCAGACGGCGCAGAGGTGTTCGCAGAGGGGCTTGGCAAAACTTAATAACCTACTAACAAACACACTAATTTGCACTTGAGCCTAATAATGAGTACGCTGACGAGTGTGCTATACGAATGAATTGCAGATACTAAACAGAAACAGAGCGAATCAGAGGGAGAATGAGAGAGCGAGAGAGACTGAGTGCATGGCAGAGCTGGGCAATGCTGTGTGGAGGCAAGCTGCCTTAGATAGAGCGTGCTCTGGAACCGGGGCTGGGCAGGAGCTAAGAGCTAACCTCAAGTGGCTGTTCTAGATGAGTTTAGTCTGGAGAGCACTCGAATCTCGGACGCACTGGGCTGCTGTGTCGCTCTGTCTTTGGCTAATTTCTAATTTGAATGGTGATTTATGCAGTTTGAATGGCATTGTTAATGCGGTTTGTCTGTCAGTTAAGACCTGAGCAGACACAGACACAGACCACGATACAGATACCGACACCGACACAGAGGAGAACATTCCAGTTTGCGCTGTTTCAACAAGTGTTACCAGCCACTCGACTCGCCTCAGTTTAAGGCTCAAAAGGTAACTCCCTTTATAATTAAAATAAAGCAGACTAAAGCCCACAATCTATAAGTGCGTTGAGCCTATATTTATCCTTGGCCTTACAGTTGCGCGTTAGAAAGGTGGCCAGGACTAGCTGAGAGGAACTGCTGGGATTGACTATATGCAATAGATGACTGAGAGATATGCTATATATATATGTACTTTTATATCTTTTATAAACTTAACAAACATTAAGATTAAATTCTAACTCTATTCTCTTTTCTACTTCAGTTCTATATTAAGGCAAGCCTAAGTTGTCATCTATATAATTTATTATTAATTTATTATTATTATTATTATTATTATTATTATTATTGTTATTATTATTATTATTATTATTATTATTATTATTATTATTATTATTATTATTATTATTATTATTTTTTTATTATTATATTTATGTTTTATATATAGAAGACCATTTCAGCCTAATCTGCTTGCATAAAAACTATCTCAGCCATGCTGAGTGTTGAAAGAAACTCAACAGCTTATTTAAACAAGCTAATAGAATCAGTATCAACCTAATTAAATTTCAGACAAAAATGTGTTTAGCTTGTATGTAGGTCATTCATAAATACTCTTGAGCAATATACCCATTCATAATATACCCCGTTGCAACCCATAGAGTATTCAAGCAAGCCCATAGAATCTCAGTCAGTCAAATCGCATTTCAACCTTGAATGAATGCTATTCAAACTATATTCATACCTGTTCATATATGTATATATATAAACATGTTTATATACATATACATATTTTTATACTCTGATCCCATTAAAAATGGGAAATCAGGGTATAATGGTTTTGTGAAAAGTATGTAACAGGCAGAAGGAGGCGTGTCAGACCCCATAAAGTATATATATTCTTGATCAGGGCGACGAGCTGAGTCGATATAGCCCTGTCCGTCTGTCCGTCCGTCCGTCCGTCCGTCCGTCCGTCCGTATGAACGCCTAGATCTCAGAAGATATAAGAGCTAGAGACTTCAAATTTTGTATGCATACTCATGTATACCATACGCAGTACAAGTTTATCTTTTTTTTTCGATAACTCATCCGATTACTTTTTTATCGCGAATAATGGATAAATTGATTTTGTTTATTCACCGTAATTTCAATACTTTTAGACCTGGAGACTTCAGATTTGGTGTGTATCTACATCTGATCAATACGCAGATTTTGTCATTTACAGATTTTGGATACCACGCCCCCTTCGCCCCCAATTTGCAAAAAACGTATTTTAAGTACTAGAGAGTTGTGCTTTGGAATGTACACACATTTGCACATTGTGATCACATTCTGAAAGTTTCATGAAGATAGTCCTATTACAGGAGAAATTATTCAGCAACAAAATTCTCATAATATTGCCCACATTGCAGCTCAGCCCAAGCGCAGTCGCTGCTTACTGCGCAGTTAGCAGAGCGCGTGCTTATGCGTGCGTGAATATCAGCTCTTTGTAGGGATCAGGGTATCTCCTAGTCGAGCAGTCTCGACTAGAGCTTCCTTACTTGTTTTGATATAAATTTCTATATATATAAATATATATTCGCATTGAGGGTGCGGCAGATTGCTTGGATTTTAAGCTTACCTCAAAATTAAATGATATACAGCTGAGCGACGTTGAAGGTTAATCTCTGACTCTGCCCGACTCAGCTACAATAGCTGCATTAAATAACCTTTGCCCAAATAAAACAAAAATTATGAGAAAACGAAAATAAGACAGAAAAAAAGACAACAAAAACTCAAACTCAAACTTAAACCAACGTTTTCAAGCCGAGAGCTTGATTGTATATTATAAACGTAAGCCGTCAGGAATTAGTTGCATTTTCATCATTTTCATTTTCATTTCAGTTTTTTTTTTTTTTTTCTTATGTTTTTGCTATGGATTTTTGAAATGAAATGAAAGCGAAATGTGTTTTGTGGTTGGTTGAAAATGAAAAGGATAAAGGATACGCGCACAGGTTCCTTTTTGTGCTGCCGCAAGATTTTCATGGATAAATGAGATGGTTTTTGTGGTCATGCGCTGAAGGCGAAACTGAGACACAAAAACCAACAGGCTCAACGGCCCGGCAGTCCGACAGAGACCAAATGGCATGAAACTGGCAGCTGCTATGTTAAATTAGAAATTTTATGCCACAATCTACACAAGAATTCAAACAAAACTTAACCGCTCAGGATTCTTGATTCACATCGCCCCCAGAAATATTTTTGTGCACATTTAACTGGACATGAATGTAGGCAAAGGTAAAGGCGAATCGGACAACTTCTTAAGTTGACAACTCATTTAAATAAATGCGTAAATAAATAATAGAAATATGAAATGGGATATATTTTTATATGTAAAGAGCTTTTGCTATGCTTCAAGATCTAAGAACATTTTAAAAATGAAAATAAAATAAAATGAAAGATCTGAAATATATGATATAGAGTTCAGCTTTGCTAATTTAAAGCTTAGTGTGAGGCGAATAATATATAAATAATATGCAAATAAATTGCATAGCATCTTAAATGGAATGGACACTATCGAGCTACAATCTTGTTTCGAGCTGAGCTGAACTAGCCTCACCTGTCTCTATGTCTCTCCACCTGTTAGTCATAGTCCATATGTGTGTGTGTGTGTTAATATGTGATTCTTTATAAGCTATGCGCTTTAAGGTAAAGATTCTTTAGTTCCACGAAAGTGATTGAGAACAATTTTTAAGAAGTGTAAGTAATTGTGCTTCCTTCGCTGACCTGACATACCCTATATTTATTTGTCACGCATATATTTTTGTTTCTGTGGCAATACATTTTTTAAATCAACATTAAATACAAATACTAATTTTTTTATTTTTTTATTTAATTTAACTATATTATTATATTATATATATTTGATACATTTTATTATATAATATACAATATATAAAATATTTTATTTTTTTTATTTAAATAAGATCTTGATATACCGAGAGCCAACTATAATAAACTATAATTAAATAGCCTATCAAAAGTACAGCAAAATTATTACAAATCGTATCACCAACCCAATGTGGGTATTTTATTATGATTTTATATTTACTAAAATAATATCAATATAATTTTTTACATACATACATATTACTTTCTATTTGTATATAAAAATGAAACATGAATAAGCCAGAAGTGCAAGACAATTAAAAAGTTATACTAAAGCATAAACACATTTTAATTTGTCAGAATACTTTTGCCGTGCACTGTATTGTTTAAAATGCCCTTCAAAATTCAACATACTTTAGATTATTAGTCCTTTCAAAAGCAATTAGAAAATTATTTTAAGAAGTACAACAACAATTTATTTATAAACCAGCCCTTCTACTTTAGTTAGTCAAATTATATTTATTCTTTTTGCTTTATTTTATACTTTTAAAAGCCAACTAATAAGCCGAAAAGCAACTCAAGCACGCTAAAAAATTTGGCCCAAATCAGCCAATAAAGAATCATGACATAATTTACATACTTATTTATTATTATAAATAATAGGTAACAGCAAGCATATTTTTTTTTTTTTAGTTTTCCAATTGAATATTGAATAGCTGTGGCTACCCCTCAAATGACGGGATGCGTTACACCGCATCGAATGCCGGCCCCTGCTCATATGATCTCCATTTGCTCCTGTACTTTGCACTGCAATTTAACAAATCGATTTGTTTTGCGTTCAGCGCCGTCATTCGATTTTTATGGCTTTCAAAAAGCCAACAGAGCAAATGACCCCGTTACGACGCTTGCCTCGCCCCCAAGTCCACGACCACACCCCCTCCTCGTGGTGGCGTGCAATGCAATAAAATGCGCAGACGACAGGCGGCCTATAGTGCAGAGTGCGGGCCATAAAAAAAAGAGAAGCTAAACGGCCATAATAAAGCCGGCGTTGGCAATAAAAATGCGATATGAATGTTTATCTATTGTAGGTGAAATTTAAAATACACTGAAATGCGATAGGAATAACATTTTCTAAGCACTTAAAATGAAATACGATAGAGTATTAGTAGAATTAAAAGTGATTTAATTGGGCTTTGCGTTTTATTTGCAATGAAACTGAAAGCTGAAGCGAAATATTTGATATATTTAGAGAGGCAGCTTAGTGATTTTAAATTAAACAGGCAATTGAAACAGTCACAATTTGAATGGGAAATTAGTGTGTGTTTGTAGGGCTCTCTTGAAAAAAATCACATTAAAAACTCTATGTATGATTTATTGAAAAACAAATATATATATATTTATATATATATATATTATGCTATACTATAAAATATAAGTATTTTGCTATACTAAACTGTCAAATATATACAGTAGAATACTATACTCTGTCATCTAATTCGGTACTCTGTTATACTATCTTCTGTCATACTGTACGATACTATACAATACGATGCGATATTTACCTATTCTCTTCTACTATACATAAATATAAATTTAGCCACATTTTTTTTCTATATTTATTTGTTTTTACATTTCATTATATGTTGTTCAAATCTGAAATATAATATTATTTTATATCAAATAAATTACAATATAATTTCACAGATCTAAATAGAAAACATTATTAAGAATTTAATTTTCTCCAATTTGGTTTGGCTGTTACAAAAAACATTAAGTTTGTTGAGCAGCCACTGCAAAGGTTAGGCCGTTACAAATTATCCGTCGTGTTTGCTTGCGGTATCTTTTTCACGGCTTTGATGGCCAAAATTCACTTGTTGGCCAAGCCAAAGCATTGCGTTCAATTGAAAGCTGCTGTGAATGGGAGGAGCAGCGAGCTAAACAGGGGTAAAGGAAGTTCAAGAGAAGCGCGAAGCGTGAAGAGACATGTCGCAAATTTGTGTGCGTGTGTGTGTGTGTGTGTGTGTGTGTGAATGAGAGCCTTCCGTGGGAGAACGAAGCACTGCATACTTTCTGGCGTCACCAGACACGTACGTTGAAAAGTTTGCCGGCTCTCATTTTGGCTGCAGATCAAAAGGCATTAATGCGAGAGTGTGTTTGAGGAGTGTGTGGAGAGGTGTGTGTGGGGGGGGGGGGGGGGAGCGTGGGCACCGGCGCTGGCTTCGCCGCCCGAGGTGCTGCCTGGAGCGGGCGTCAAGGGTTTCGGGGCTGTTTGCACATTAGCGTCAGCCATTTTAAGCTAATTTCGCATGTGAAACAGGTAGAAACAGTTCCAGTTTGCAGCCAACGACACGCGCAATTATTGCCCGGCCATTTTCGTGATTGCAACCAAAACAGTTTCAGTGTGTGTGAATATATATAAATATATATGTATATATATTTGCAGGTATATGTGCGTGTGTGTGTGCGTGTGAGTGTGTCTTTGTATGGGTGTGGGTGTGCGTTAGTTTCGAACGTGGCTAGCATTTAGTTCGTTTGATCTAAACGCGGTGCCAATCAAACAAATTGAATTGAAATCGATTTTCGTGGTAATGCTTAAGTTGTGCAATTGCAAAATCATGTAGAGAATTTTCAGCATACAAAGTCACTCGTATTGCCAGCGCTTGAGCTAGCTTCAGAATTCAGATACTGATTAAATGATGGATTTAAGCTCCGAACTTGAAGCTCAAATATTATCCTAGAAATGACAAATATTAAAATGGAATAACTGCTTGAATTTTTTAATTGCATTAAGCATTCAGAAATATTTGTTTAAAGTGCCTGAATTTTATTTTATATTATATATTAAAATAAAAACTGCCCATCAGATTTAAAATTTTCATTAATTACATTTTTTTATTTATTTATTTATTTATTTATTTATTTTTTTTTATATTCATAAAAACATATCAAATATAAAATGGGATCAAAATACATATATGTTTTTATTTAATTAAAAAAAAAATTTGTTTAATCTGTTTTAATTTAAAGATAAGGCAAAGAAATTGTACAGTTGAATTCAATAAAATTAAGAGTGATGCAAACATAAGTAAAAGTATTAAATTATTGTTTAAATATGAAATGACAGTTAAATTAAATTAAAATTATTTTTATTTTTTATTTATATATTATTTCAACAATTTGAAATAGCTTTTTATTAAAAATTTATATATTTAAGTGTCACACTTTTTTATTTTTATAGGTCAAGGTAAGATTGTATGTGAATTTTATAACAAATTTTATTGTTTATATTGAGTTTTTTTTTAATATTATTTCTTATATTTATATTTTATATTGTTAATGTCTCAAATTATAGACATAATATAAACATGTATATTATAGACATAATAGACATAATATAAATGACAATAAAAAATAATGTGAATGTGTTTCACTTTATTTATATTTAATATATATAAGTGTATGCACATTTATTTAGCACATTTCCAACTGGTTAACCACATCTTTAATCACACTTGCCCTTCCCGCATTCCCATTGGACGCATTCTTGTCGAAGTGTAGGTTGATAAATAGGAACTATGACAACTGTTTCACATGATAGCTAACTGTCGCTTGGCCCAAATACACTGCAAATTAATCAACAGTCGAAACGAAGCCAAGCAAATTAGTTGAAAGCAAATGCAAATGTAGATGAAAAGATGAGCATGATCCGAGTCTGAAGCTGAGCTGGGTCCGCCCAGTGGCACAGTTTGCATTCAGTAGAGGCTGGCAGGCTGACAGCTGACTTGCCTAATTAAAAGGCAAGTGTAATAAAAATATTACGCATACGCCATGTATGCCAGATACACACACACACACACACACACACACTATTTTTTTTCTAATTTCGCTGTGGGACAAACTTTGCCCGCTGTGGCCAACCTGCCCCCCTGCTCGCTGTGCTCGTCCTATCCACCCTTCTTCTAGCTGATTCTGTTGCATTTCAATTGACATAACAAACTGAAAAAGTTGTTGTTGTTGTTGTAATGCACATTCGAAATGAGCACACGCATATGGTAAGAATTGAGGGCACATTAATGCACAGATCCTGGGCGCGAACGAATGTTAATTTAGACAGACCCGACCGAACGACCGACCGACCAAAAACCGCCGCCAGCCCACCATGCCCTCCTCTGCACTGCCCCCCACTGGCCAGCCCCTTCTTTAACCATTTTCCATAGAAATTTAGATTCGAAATGTGCATGCAACTGAGGCCTGGCAGGCAACCGCAGTATCTCACAAAAGCCCTCGCGCGCATAAAAGCGAAAGCGGCTGCCGACTTTAGTCGCCGCCAGGGTCCGGGTCCGGGTCCGGGTCTGGATCCTCATCAGTGCTGTGAAAATGCGCTGTAACTCTTTTCAAATAATAATTAACAATTTATTCCCCAAACAGAATACACACAGTGAATGTACATACACATACACACACACGCACACACATACTAACACACCCGCTAACAGGCAATCTGAATGCGAATGACGTGCTGTCAACGTTAGTCATATCATTAGAGGCAACGTGTTGCTGACTTTTTGGGGTTTCGACGGCTCAACTGGGGAATCAACTCATACACTGCAAGAAACTAGGTGAAGGCATAGCTATTTGATTCGACAGAAGAATTCAAGCAAGGGTTCTTTAAATAATAAATTGATTTTTTTCTTAACAAATATTTTATTAGTTTTTTAAATTTAAAATTTTCTTTTTTCATAATTCATTAGAATTTAACTAGTAATTTATGAACATTATTTAAATTATAAAAGTTGAAAGTGAATTTGAAACGACTTTATTCATATATAAAATGAGTTAAAATTATATATAAAATGAATTAATATATATAGATAAGAAAAAATTCTAGTCTAATATAAATAATAATTTTAATATTATTATTAAATATAAAATCAGTTGAAAGGCTCTACAAAATATATTTACATATATATAATTTTATTACATTTTAATATTATTTATTTCAGAGGGGCTTTGAGTCAAACAAATCAACATTCGACAGCTGATCAGCAAAGCTACGTCAAGGTATCAACTTTATTATTGTTCACTATTTATTGTCTTTAATTTTATCAATAATAATTTGCGATGAACATCTCATCGTTGTTTTTATTTTATTTTATTGTTATTTATGTTTATATAAATTTCAAATACTAATTTCTTTGAATACTGTATTCATTTCAAATTTCAGCTCACATCTACTTTTTCTCAGTGTAGTTTTTAGAAAAAATATTAGCAGAAGCTATTGCCGTTGCCATTGCCGTTGCCATTGCTCTTGCTGTTGCTGTTGCTGTTGCTGTTGCTGCTACAGTTGCTGATGCGCTGCCACTCGAGTTCATCTCATTTTTCGCTGGGCTCGGCTCGAATGCATTTGTGTGTAGGCGCTCGAAAGTATGCAACTATATTTGTGTTTTGCGGTTTTCCTTTATATTTGTGCAGCGCGCACACTCACACTTACACACACGCACACAAACACACTCTCAAATGCATGTGCAGAACATTCCACAGCATGTCGAGCGGAAGTGAGTGTCTTTCATTTTTGTTTGCCCTGTCCCCATAGTTGGAGCATAATTCTTGCTCAGCTACCTCAGCTCTCGTATTCTTTCCTTTACCCACCCACTGTCTCTGTCTCTGTCTCTGTCTCTGTCTCTCTCGCCCACCCGTCTCGCTCCCTCCCTGCTGCGCTGCTACTGCTGGTTGTCTTTTATTTTGCTGGCACTCATCGCTGGTCGCTTACTGTTAATTAAAAATGGGCGCCTGCGAGCAGCAGCTATGGCAAATGAGCGTGGACGTGGGCGTGGGCGAGGGCGTGGGCGTGGCCATGGGCGTAGCAGAAGATGCTGAGGAAGCAACAACAGCAACAGCACAGAGATATCCAGGCGAACGCATCGTATGAGCATTTTAATTAGTTTGCATAATTATGTGCGGCTCGTGCGTCTGCCCCCAACCCCCAGCCCCAAAAACCTGAACTCGTGCGGCTTCCCTTTGACAGTTACACACACATAAATTTACAACAATTTCTTTAAGCTTTAACAACTGTCTGATACAAACTGAGTGCGTGAGTGTTTGTGTGTATCTGTCTTTCCACTTTTTGCGTCCAAGGACATTGCGTTTCATGCGTGCGTCTTCTGCATTTTGCTGCTTCTTCATCTTCCTGCTGGGGCCATGCATTTTATTGTTGAGTTTATTGATGTTTGTCATATAATTTCGACTCTCAATACCAATTCCACTCTCCCTTCCATTGCATTTCCCCTTTTTATTGCAGCTTTATGCGCACAGCTCTCTCTCTCTCTCTCTCTCTCTCTCTCTCTCTCTCTCTCTCTCACTCTCTCTCTCGCTCACTCTCTCACTCACACACACACACATTACTTTGCCACAACTTGCCTTGCTGCATGCGTGCTCAATGGGGCATATGCATAACCTCGCTGCTTCGATACTTTCTTACAATTTTAGTAGCACAGCCCCCGCACAGACTCCCCACCCCCTCTCCAAGTAAAAAAGCCTTGGCTGTTGCAAGCCTCAGCAGCAAAGGCAACAAATTGAATTTGAATAACGCGCCATAAAAAAACGCTTTGCAATGCGAAGCGTTGCGATTTGTCTGCCTCGCCGCTTGCCGCATTACAAAGATGCAGATTATAAGAATGTTGGCGACTCTAACCGAAGTTTGTATTTAAAGCTGCAGAGGCCAACAAAGCAGAGCCTTAAACAGTTACTAATAATACAAGCATTAGATAATTTAAACAAGTAAATTAAAGATGTAAGTCAGAAAAAAATTCATAAATTTGTTTATATTTTAAAGAACACGGACCTGATTACTTAAAAAGAGTCGACATTATATTAAGAGAGCGTCAGCCATAGCCACAACCAGAAGCTCGAGTCTCACCCTCAGTTGCAGTCCCTGCTTCTGACTCAGCCTCAGCCACAGCCTCAGCTGCAGCCTCTGCTTCTTGCTCAGCCTCTTCCTCTGCTTCTGGCTCAGCCTCTGCCTCTGCTTCTACCTCAGCCAGTGCCTCTGCCTCTGCCTTTTATGCAGCCATACCTTGAGCTGCAGCCTCTGCCTCTGGATCAGCCTCTGTATCTGTTTCTAGATTAGCCTGTGTCTCTGCCTCTGCCTTTTACCAAGCCATAGTCTGAGCTGCAGCTTCTGCCTCAGCCTTTAACCCAGCCATAGCCTCTGCTTCTGGATCAGCCTCTGTATCTGCCTCTGCTTCTGTCTTTGCCTGTGTATCTGTTTCTAGATCAGCCTCTGCCTCTGGATCAGCCTCTGTATCTGTTTCTAGATCAGCCTGTGCTTCTGCCTCTGCCTTTTACCAAGCCATAGCCTGAGCTGCAGCCTCTGCTTCAGCCTCTGCCTCAGACTGTGCATATGCCTTTGCCTCTGGATCAGCCACTGAATCAGAATCTGCCTCTGCCTCTGCCTCTGCCTCTCCCTCTACCTCTGCCTCTGCATCTGCCTCTGCATCTGCCTCTGCTTCAGAGTCAGAGTGAATGAGTTTTATATAGTTTAAAGATTGCGACTCAAAGAATAGAGTATTTTGTAGTCGTCCAATTTAACTAGTAAATATTCGCCCACATTTTTATTACTCCACTTCTCTTATATGCATACACATAATATGTCAATATTATATTTTTATTAGCTAGATGACAACAAAGAGCTGATAAATATGTCTAAAACTTCCACAAACGCTGCACCACATATCACATGGCTTGTCAAGAGCCCACGACAACAGCAGCATTTGACAGCCCATTAAATTTTCATAGATAAATAGAAAAAAAACACACACACAATTTTCAATACAAACGAATATAAAGAGAAAAGGATATACAGAGAAAAAATTAGCTATTTACAATTTCAAATAGATAAGGTTATGAAATCTGTTTTAATTATGCACAGCTCGATATGCCTGTGTGTGTATATATATATATATATATATTTATCGCAGGCAGTGTTAATAGAGCGGGCTGGAAATCTGTTTGTCTGTGTGCCACATAATTAATAGAGCATAAACAATGACAAGGGCAAAAAAGCACGCGCAAAAAGAGTGAAATACTTTAACATATCAATTGAAAGTGGATTAAAACCTAAGCAACAATTTGCATGATAAAATAATGTGTAATCAATATTTCAGCATTGTTAAGATTAATTGCAAAACTGCCTGGAAATGAGAGCGAATACAATGTGTGAAATTGTGCGGGAAGAGTTGAATATTGAGAGGGTAATAAAAATAAGAACAAAAAAAAAATGTATGTATATATACAAAATAAATATATAAATAAATCAAAAATTAATAAATAAAAAATACAAATATTAATATTTAAGTATAATTTACGGACTTAATCTCAAACAGCAGCAAATAATTTTTCATTTATCTATATATTAATATTAAGTATATGAGATATACCCAATCATCCTCAATTATAAAATTTTAAGAAATTATTCACAACTCTGCTGTAAAAATGTAATTTTATTATATTACTCCAATATTTATATATATATATATATATATATATATATATATATATTGACTAATGTAGCTCAGTAATATTTTTACACTTATCTTAATCAATTCAATAGCGAACATAAGTACCAATCACAATTCCATGCTTAAATTTATGTTTTATGAGAATAAAAATTAATCTACAAATATTGCTGAGCTGCATTGAGCTACTATCTATCTACTATCTAATAAGTCATACACAAAAAACATGCGAGTAATACCAGAAATTTCTCTAATGGTACTCCAACGCTTCAATATGCACCCCAACAAAAAGCTACCTACTCATGAGCTCCATACTTTTCGCTTAGCAAGAGCCATATGCAACTTTCTGGCTGTAGCTTGCATATTCAATCCTCAATATCCATTCATTCTGCTACCCATTTTTAGTCGGTTAAAAATACCAAGCAACAAAAGAAAACTTCATAATGAACTCGCCTACAGTATTTGGCCACAATATGCACTCGAATTTCCTTCTAATATTTGCATTTTTGGCATTTCGATTTAGAGCTGTTGCGAAACTATCACAGGACGATGATAAATATTTGCTGTTCAAACATATTCACAATTTTTCTTTGCATATCTAATTCAATTCCATTCAGAATACACACACAAAATTCTTTTCATTAGATGGCAATCGACAAATTCACACAATCAACGAGCATTTTTGGCTACTTCGAGTTGATTATCAATTGTCAGGTGAATCGTCAATCGATTCCGCCCAGACAGAGAGCGGCACTCGCCTTAGCACTGTGAATATGAATGATGCACAAGACAAATTGAATGTGCCACGAAGCGAACGAAATGAAAAATAATCAAAAATATATTACACAATAAAAAAAAAAAAAGTGAAAATAGAAATAGAAATGATATACTCGTAAACTGCAAAGAGAAAAGAGAAAAGTTTGCCGCAAAACAATTTCTTCACATTTTTCTAGTCGATGCCAATATTAAATGTATTGTCATTGCAACAATATTACTATATATACATATAGAAATATCCATACATATATATACAGATATTTTGTTAGCAAGTGGGCGTGGCATGTGCGTGCTTTACAGCCAAGCCAGCCAGTCGCCTTTGATCTCGATGACGTTGTCAATGTTGTTGATGCGCAATTTCTGTACAACATTTTTCGAACATCATCAATTTTTCTACTTTGTCTTTTTTTTTTTTTTTATTATTATAGATATTTTGTTGTTACATGCTGCTGTTGCTTTTGTTATCATGGCTATCTATTTGTCAATTTTGCTGTAAGTATGTGCAAGCACAAATTTGTCAATAGCTCAATGATGATAAAGGCAATTCATAGCTGTAGACAATACATTTTAATATAATAAAAGAGCAAAAATTTGTTATATACCTGAGATAGATTAATGATTTGTTGCTGAGTGTATAATGGCATAATCTCATATAAAATAAAGTCACAAACAAATGAGCTTTAACAATGATTTAATTTGAAGCAAAAATTAATGGAATATATTTAATTTTCACTACATCGAAATTTCAATATAATATTCAATATAATAAATAAATAAATAAATGCTCTGAAATGAGCTAAAGTTTTCACATTCTCCTATAAGGTAAGGCAATATATAGGTATAGGCAATATATTAATATCATTATTGTATATTTTAGCTTTGATCTCTTGAGATTTTCTTCAAAAAATAATTTTTTTGCTAAAAAATAAAAACATAAAATGCAGTATATATCAATAAATTCCTTATAAGTTTTATTATATTAAATTCAATTAATTTCGTAATGGTTTTTATAGTTAATTTTCATTAATATTAAATCTGTACCAAATCATTTAATTTTGTATGTTTTTTCCTTATGTCTATAAAAATTAATGTATATACAAAAATGTACAATTTTATGTATTTAAAAATACAAGCATTAATTCTTTTTTATTTTTTTAATCATAATAAATAATCCTTATTGTCTTTAAACTTAATAAAATAAACTTATATTCCCATATTAGCTCCAATTGTTAATTTTATAATTTCGTACTCCATCAAAATAATATCAGATATATACATATTAAAGCCCAATTATTAATTTGAGACAAACTTTATCTACTCAAGCTGTAGCAGAAGCCGTGCATACGTTCAAGTTTATAGTTCTCAAAGTTTTTGAGTTTGAATTGCCGCTCAGGCTAGGGTTGCATAGGGCGCTTCAATCAATGTGCTACATTGATGGACCTACAGCTGTTGAGAGATTGATTTATGGACTATAACTCTATAGAGTAGTACACACAGAATTAATACTTGTATTACATTTCAGGAAAACGGCCCTAGTTGAAAAGCAACGGAAGTAGATTTCAGTTATTTATGTTAAACAAATATATATATATATGAAACTTAAGGTATCTAAGCGAGCATACACTTCTCTTGGGAAACTTAAGTGACAAAAGTCCTTCGCATAGAGGACCTAAGCAACTCTTGTCTGATTGAATAAAAAATATTAATTAGCCCTATCTGGTCTCAGTTAGCTAGCTAAACATGCCATCCGCCATCATATGTGTATGCCTAGGTAACCGTAGCTTCGTTGCCATGACCACGCCCATGCCACGCCCATGCCCACGCCCACTTCGACGCCACTTCAAGTTGGTTAAAAACTTGCAGCGCGCATAAAAGTATGCAACATGTTTGCAGTTTTGTTGCAAGTGCTGCGACGATGTCGACGCGCAGAGAAGTTGCCCGTTTTAAGTTTCACTTTCGGGCCCAAGTGAATTTATGCGAATGCGTATATGCGCGAGTGCAAGTGCGACTGTGTGTGTGTGTGTGTGTGTGTGTTGCCTTAAGGTGCACATAACAGTTAAGTAATGGTTAAAAACTTTGTCGGCTGCGCGGCAAGCTCACCTCACCACCAGGTAGACTTAATGTGGCACGCATATAACAAGCTATGCGATATAGAAAAGTTACACACACACACACACTCGCACTCTCGCCCAACAATGTGCAAGCTGTGCATTTTGTGGGCGTGGCCTAAGCTGCTCGTTGCGCAACTTTATTAGTGGGAGCCACCTTTTGGCTTTTCTTAAAGCCCTGGGACTGAATGTTTCACCGAGTTTCGCCCCCGACTTTGCTCTTCTTGATTATGAAAGCCCTCCGCCACATAACTGTAATCAATTTTCTTGCCACGGCCAGCAATTTAAATATTTAATGCTGCACGCTGCGAACTTTCCCAAGTTCTCCTTCTCGTCGTCTCTCTTTTATTTTTTATTTTTTTTTTATTTTTATCTTTTTCAACTACTTGTAATTAGCCAAAAAACTAAGCACTTAATTCTTTGCTCGACATAACAAAAAGTGAAAAGAAAAAAAAAAGGAAAAAATTATAGTCGAAAAATTTCATGAATGCAATTTGTAATAAAACGCATAAGAAACGAAAAGTCGAAAAGTTTTTTTACTTACTTCATTAATGAGCTAATAAAAAATATATCAAATAAAAAAAGGAGAGTCAAACTATTTGAAAGTGGAGCGCGAGCTGCGTAGCCGGCTAATAAAATAAATGTTCTGACTTTTCGGACACTACCAAAGTTCACTTTTAAAGAAAATAATGTGTGAATGAAGGCAGTGCTTGACGAGAAAGTACCCTGCATAAAATAGTAGCAAATTCTATCAGTATTCTGAAAACCAATGTGTGCAAAATTAACTAACAACCTATTATTTTTATGTATATTCCATAAGCTATTTTAATAATTTAATATTTTTTTTTTCAATTAATTACAATATAAATTGTGTATTAAAATTTTCTAAAAAACTTATAAAAATATTAAATATTTTTTAATCTATATATGTTAAAATTAGATAATAGATTTAAAATATTTTAATATTTTATATTTTATATTTAAAACAAATATATTTAAATATAAAATAAAATATAGTATTAAAAAAATGCCTTATTCATATAACAATCATTTTTTCATATTACAATTAAAATATATTGAGAATAAAAATAAAACTGAAGATGTAACATTTGTAGCTAAAATGTTAATTATTATAAGCACAACTAATTCCTTCCTTATATAAAACCATATTTTGATTACTATATAAAGTTTAGGTCATATTATTTTACACAGTCCAGCAAGATTAGGATTCCCTAACTGCTTTTTACTGAGTATACTTGCTTAAGGAATCTATTGCTCATTTGCCTTTGACATACTTGAAGTTAACTTCCTCCTTTTTGGCTTTTCTTTTCCAAACAAAAGGTAAATCCTAACAAAAGTGCCAAAAGAAATAAACAGAAATAATATATATATTTAAAGCTACGCTTAAAAAATGCGCGAGATGCATATTTTTGAGTTCATTTTTGATGCTCTGTTCTAAAAAAAAAATATATATATATATATAATATATATAAGTAAATATATATAAAATAAAGAAAGTTACAAAGGAAACAACTTTTGTTATAAAGCGTGTCCTGTGGCAAATTCTTCTTCTTCGCTCTGACCCAAAGATACAAAAACAGAAATAGAGTGTCAGCGAGCTAAAGAGAGACAGAGAGAGAGAGAGAGAGAGAGAGAGAGAGAGGGAGCCGCACTCTTCTTCTTGTTGCTTTTGCATGGCTTCATCTTGGCATTTTCTTTCTATCTTCCTTTTTTTGTATTCCTTTTCATTCCTTTCCGCTTTCAGCGAATTAAATGGCATGAAATTAAAAGTTACTACGAGAATTTTTGTGCTGCATTTGCAGGAAAACGTGCGAAATTATAAGCACAAAAGGCGTAAAGGGGCGTGCCATGGAGGGGACAGAAAAATTAAAAAAAAAAATAAATAAAAAAAAAACAGAAGCTGAAAGGGAAGCGCCAACATGCGAAAAGATGATAAAATATGAGGGGATATAGAGAATGCGAGGGCCGAGCAAGAGTAGGCAGCGAGTTGTGTCGAGCAGAAAGAAAAAAATGACAGCAGTCAAGTCTGCTTAAATGTCCTAGCCAATTGTAAGCCTTTCATTTGCTTTCCTTTGGCATTGCCATTGCCATTCACTGCTTGATGGTTGGCAGAATTCTTTTAAGTAACTGCTCTTTGTTTGCTTGTAGCTCAACTGCCCTCAATATACATCTTTATATATATACCTATTCCTAACCTGGTTGGCAGAAGTAGGAAAACAACAACAAATTGTATGGCAAAATAAATTTATGACTTATTATGGTCGAGTAATGGCCAGCAATGGACTTAAGAACAGCAAAATTGTTTGGGGATTTGCCGAGGAACTCAGCCATTAAAGCTGACTACAAATAGGAGAAATACAATACAAAAATAAAAAACAAAAATCTTTCTTAGGTTTCAATTTATTTAAGTTGGTCGAAAATTGTGGCATTTAAATAAATTTGTGTTTTACTTAAAATCATTTTATTTATTGAAGCGTTCAAATGCTTAAAATAAATATAGAAATGAGCTGGAATTATTTTTTTTTTAAGTATAGTTTTAATAAATAACAGCTTTGAATAACTTTGAATCTTCAATAAAAATGCCTATATAAATTTGTTGTTAAAATTATCTAAGCAGCTTAAAAATATTTTATCACAAGTAAGATATTTTCTTAAATGAGTTTTAATTGAATTTGTTAAGCTGTTTATTACTTCACTCAAGTCAAAGATTGCCAGTCAAATTTATCCATACATCAACATCGTTCACAGCTTGTCCAACCACTTTAAAAGAGCTCGAGGCTAACATTTCAAACTCCATTGACCGATTAACACCGCAAATATTGAACCGAATCAGTCAAATTTGAACATTTAACTTGAAGCATCGACAGCTTTTGAATATGTTATCCATTCACCACGTGAACGATTATAGTCGCCAAGTACAATGAGAAACAATGTAAATCTGAAATTGTTATGGGCTCTAAGTGCAATAGTTTTACATTGTGCTATATATATCAGTTATATATATTCTATTTATTGAGTGAAATAAAATTCGTGTTTTAGTCTACTGTCAGAAAATCAGCTTTGTCTAATATTTTGATTTAAAATTAGTTTTATACTTTGAATCTATAATTTATAAATATGTACATATTTTTTATAAATCCCATAAATCAAATTTTACTTTTCTAAATAATTTTCTGTTAATAAAATTAGTTGCATAATTCACAAATTTCAATACCTTCAAATCTGAAAATTTCAACAGTTCTATATTTTTATATCATACTGCCACAAGATCTGCTTCAGCTTTGCTAATATTCTGGCTAAAAAATATTTCTAAATTTGGTATATTTATTTTTATTTATGTTTATATATAATATATGCCCCGTTCTATAATTTTTAGCGCTTTAATCCACAACGCTTTTCCCTTAAATATTGTACATAATATTTATCGAATTGTATCTAGGGCAAATGCAACAACAATTTATGTCATGCGTTATGCTATTGTTCGGCAAATTCTTTTTAATCTGCATGGTTTTTTCTTTATTGTGTTTATTTTTCACCCCACCCCAGATCCTTTGGCAACTAAACGCTCCATGTAATATCCTGCACGATGTTCTTTTATTTTGTATTTTTTATCTATTGCGCGGGCCGAAAAATACATTTTTTTCAATCATTTACTGAGAGATTTTTCGTTGTGGTTCTATTGCCGGATACTGGTCGAATGAGCTTGGACAGAGGTAGGCGTGAGGCGTGGCACACACACACTCGCTCACCAGCTCACATATATAGTTCAAAGTGTTGTAAATATTTGCTTTACAACGTTGTTTGCACTTGCTGAAATTTGCAACCATTTTTTATGCTTCAAAACTGACGCTCGTTGGAATTGCGTTTGAGTTGTGGCGCCTGGTTAGGGGGAAGAGATAATAGGGTTCGGGGTTCGGGGTGCGGGGTTAAGGGCTTTGATGCTTCGCTAGAATATAGGTCTGGCAACTGTTATTGAACTGGTTGGACGGCACGGGGACTTATTTATTTATTTTCGGCTGCATTTTGACGTGGATTTAGTGCGAGCTATTTTGTTAGCCATCTCACTAATATTTGATGAGCCTCGAACTGTCTATTTTCAGCTACTCTGTATGTATCCGAAGGTTGTCTAGTGGGTATAGTTGATATGGGAAGTGAAGTTGTTGGATGATAAGGAAAGAGAGTATGCTTTCATTAGAAATAAGTTTGTGTACAAAAGTGTTGCACACAATATGTAATATTTAATGAAATATATAGAAAATGTAAGTATTTAATATATTAGTATTTAATTGAAATAAATGTATAAAAATTAGTAATTCAAATTATTAATTAAAAAAAAAAATAATAACTTAAATTGAGGGTAAATAAAAATTTTAATAAATAATGCAAATGCACGAAAAAGTATGTTGGAGCTTAGAATGTGATTATTTTATTTTATTTAAAATTTAAAATATAAATAAACAGCAACAATTTAGAGAAAGAAAAAAATTTGTTTATCTTATTTTATTTTATTTTATTTTATTTTTTTTTTACTGAAATAAAATCTAATTTAATATTTTGTGAAAGCTGTATTTCTGTTAGTATTATATTTTCCTAAATATTATTTTTTTAAAAATCATTTTACAATATTATAATTTTAAATATAAATATAATTTAGTTAATTAATTTAATTAATTTTAAATATAATTTAAATATTAAAAATAATTCATAATATATTAAAATTATATTCTCTAACTATTATTTTCATTGTATGTTAATAAATACAAAATATTTTCACATTGGCAATTTACAGAGAATTTCCTAGTCTCGCATCACCAACAAACTCCTGCAATCATTCGCTATATCTTTAAAACACATTTATTTGATTGGCGAACATTTCAAAAGTAATTGCACTCAAATGCAAACAGCATATTGACGAAATTCAATATTGTGAAGGTTAAAGCTGGCCCCGTCTAAGGCGCAGATAGGCGGGCCAGCCACGCCCACTTCGGCTCGGTGCGTCCAAAACCCCTTGCTTACTGCTAATGGTTGCTGGGGCAATTTGCTAATGCGCTGAGTCCACACAGTTTAATTGAGTTGGGGGTGCAGCAGCACAGATGGCAAGCAGCGAGCTGGCTGAGTGAGTGGTAGACTGTCTTAGTGCCTTGGCCAAAAGCTGTCAGGCGAGCAAGGCTAAGCCAACGTTTGCCTGCGCCTAATTGCATTTACGCTAATCCAATAGATTAAGACGCAGCTGGGGCTCGTTGACTGTTGCCAGTTGCCTGTTGCAACCTAGCCTGTTGACTGTTGCCTTTTGCTGTTGCCTCCACTACAGCTGCCTCCACAGCTGCCTCCACAGCTGCCTCCACAGCTGCCTCCACTCCTGCTGATGCCATAATGCAATGCAAAACAATAACAAAATTATGCTACCAACAGCTGACAGGCTGCCACTCGCATTGAACTTCAAAAGGAGCGAAAACTAAATGAAAATCCTGTCCGTCTTGATATTTGTCTTAACTGTTTCCAGCAAACTTTTCTTTCGTTGTGTTCATAAAATTGTTCCTTTAATTTTCTCATTTAATTAGCGTCATGCATAAATTATTAAATGCATATCATCTGTTCTGACTGGTTGCCCATTTTCCATTCACCTTTATTCACGGCGCTCGCATTCTCACATTTTGGCCAACTAATTATATGTTGACATGACATTTATTTGACTTGCATAAATTAGCCAATTAGTTGAGTGCCGCAAATGAAGTTGGCTTACAGCTCGCTGCCAGGTGTGCGTAAGCCAGATGTATGACTGTGTGAGTGCGTGTTCGTGGGTGTGTACCTATGCTGGTGTATGTGTGTGTGTGCATCTTAAGTCATAAGTTATACGCTCGAGTCCTAAGCTTTGGCGGAGTTCTACGTTCTGAGGCAGAGCTAAAGTTCGAGTTTGTTTTGAATAATTTGAGCGACTTGAGGCTAGAACAAAATATATGTATATGAATCTACATATATATCTATATACATATATGCAACTATGTGTACTTACCGCTCCCAATCAAGAAGAGCTTTCTATTTACTATGCTTTCTCCAAGGAGTTGTGTGTTTTCCACTATTATTCAGTCTAAATTGCTGGAGATGCAGCAGCTGCTTTTCACATATTAAATTAGGTAAATAATTAGATGGAATATAAAAAGGATATATAATAATGGTATTTTATTATATATCTTTTATTCCTTTATTCCAGCTAGAGCAGTAAAGATATCTTTAGTGGACTCACTCTAAGTTTTCAATGATTTATCTATGGTTCAAGCAATCGATTCTATGTTCTGATTTATCAGCTCCAAAAAAAAAATTGTTTTTTTTTTTGTCATTTTTAATTTTTTACTGAATAAAGATGAAAAATCAATATTTTAAAATTGTACATTTAAAAATCAAAATAAATAAATATTTTGTAATAGCTTAGACTTATTTAAATAACTTTATTTAATTTTTATTTACACAAGTTTACTTTTTATTACTATACCGTTTTTAAATGAAATTATTATATTTATCTATACTATTATACATATCTGTATGCTACAATATAAATAGCAAACTCTTTAAACATTTCTTAATAAGCCAACACACCTAAGTAACACCCACTTGGCCCTCACCCATATTATAGCCCATCCACTCCTCTAGGCCTTTTCAGATTGCCTGCTGGGCTGGCTGTCAACTGTCTGTCATGGCTTGACAAACAAGCAGGCAGTCTTTAACTGATGCTACGCCCACTCGCCCACACCTACAGCCACATGCCACCGCACTGAACACGCCCTCAATCACACATATAAGTCGTTAGCTGGGGCGCTGGCTGGCAAGGTGGATGGCAGCAAACATTTTGGACACAAGTGCAACGCGGCGTATACGCAATGTAGCTGCCATGGCTGAGTGCAATAGCTAAGCGCACAGCCACGCCCACACAATTGCCAGACGACGCTTGTCATCATTAGATTAGAGTGCACACCAACACACACACACACACACACACACACACACACGCATACTGAGACAAAAATTAAACTGCGTTTTGCTTGTCAGGATGTGCGTTAAATTGTAAAACAACACAGAACGATTGGTCTGCTGTGGGTGTGGCTGGGGCTGGGGTGGGGCTGGGGCTGGCGCGGGCCAGGGCTATGCCAGAGTGTGTGGGGCTGTCTGCTGGCTCACCTCCGCCCTCCCCCTCTGCTGCTCTCCCTCTCTGTGTTGCTTGTGCTGTCATGCTGTGGCCGGCTTTCGTTTATTTTTGCGTATTATACGCTGCTATTTTGTGCTTATTGTTTCCCGGCGCCCAACAACAGAGCACAGAGCAGACTGGAACTGAACTGAACTATGCGGCATACAGCAGAGCAGACTCTCCACCTGCCCCTGCCCCTAACTGCGCCACGCCCACCATGCGCCTTGGTGGCAATCCTCAAATTGTTAGCCCTGTTATTTTTCGGTTGTTTGGGTTCTTGGTTGTGTTCGCATTGTCAGCTCATTTGTAATTTTTGCGCAACGATTTCAAATTAAGCAACCGGAAATGAGCTGACATTTTGCCAGTGTCCTGTTGTCCTTGCTGCTCCAGTTGTTGTTGCTGCTGTTATTCTGGCATTGGTTTAACGATGCTTTGAGCTGCATTTAAAGCTGTTCAAAAGCACATTTGCTCTGCTTACATATTGTCCTTTATGACAATATTAATATTTACATTCTGCCAGCTATTGTCCTGTCATAGAAACACATCCTTATGCATATGCCAGCGTGCGTGTGAATGTCCGTGCACACTGCTCTTCTTGTCGGTTGCATTTTGTATTTTCTTGTTTATTATTGCTTCATTCCATGTGGTCAACTTTTTGCACCCACTTCCGCCCCCTTGCCGCAATGTGTCAATATGCTTGCCATAATTATGCATCCTGCTCGTCATTTGATCCTTCATACTTTAAGCTGTTTTCCTTATTGTCCTCAGCATTTCTTGATTGGGCATCTTCTCTCAAGTGCAGTCAAAGTCGTTTACAAGCCAGCTTATTATCTGCTATGTTTATTTATTTTTGTGTCGGGGATTAGAGAATATTAGAGTTGAAATTCGAGGGCTTGAAATGTAATAAAGAGCTAATATGCAGCTCAAGTGAAATGACGTACACGTACGCAAATGCTCAGTTTTGTGTTTTAATCAAATAATCCACTTACATTTAATTCAAAGTCAATCATCTTCGAATGGAAGTCAATTGAAAATGGAAGCAATTTCCCGACGACTCGTAAGAATTGAACTGCACACACTATGGATTTTAATAGATTTAATTAAATAATTGATAAATTTTGGCATGCAAAAATTGACTGGAAATTGCATTTAAATGTGTTTATTGAAAAAAATAAAAACTATATATATTATATTTGAGTCGAAAATAAATCAATGACACAATCAAATTAAACATAGTTTGATATTAAATTAAATCAATATATTTTACTTTTATTTAAAGCAATAAATAATTATTATATTATTTTATTATTATTTATTATTATTATTATTATTTTATGGTAAATATAATTTAATATAATAATAATTTAATAATTGTACAGTTTGTTTATAAATTATACAGTAAAATTACTTACAATTATAATTTCTTTAAAATTTATGTTTATTATTTTCTGTTTATTTGGTTTAAATATAATTTTTTAATTTTTCCAATGGATAAATTTCCATGTAATTTACTCTAAGATTGACCTGCCTTCGCGCTGTTAACTTAACAGCTGTTGGCGTATAAAATTTCCCCAACAGAAGCACAAATTCGAACTAAAAAGAGCTTTCGCCAATTTACATTACACGACTCTGCCTGCTGTCCCACACACGCACACAGAGTCAGCTGTTGCGGCGCTCACCAAGCAATAGGAAATGCCAGCACATACGAAGCGCGAGCTGTGAGGCGGCCGACAATGAAGAGCCATCGGCAACGGCTTTCGTTAAGTGCCGAAGCGAGCGGGCGAGCGTGCGAGCGAACATCGCGAGGCTTCGTGAGAGCAGCACGAAGAGCAGCAATGGGGCGAGACAACAGCGTTGGCAGCAGCGGCCCGCTGCCGGCGACTGAGACAGGCAGAGGACGACAGCTTCCTGCTGCTGCTGCTTCAGTTACGTTGATAATGTCAAAACGTTTGGTTCGCTGTGCTGCTGCTGCTCATGCTGTTGCTGCTGTCGCCGCCGCCGATGCTGCTGCTGCCGCTGCTGCTGCCACCAACGACGACGCTGTCAATACGCAAGGACAACAACACGAAAATAACAGCAAAACAACAACAAAAACCGTTGCACTGGTCGCGCCAGCTGCATAAATAAATAACAATTAACGATCAACAAAAACAATAACAACAATTGATAAACAATACGCAAAAAATTACATATTTATATATACATACATAAATAAAGTTGAACAACAAAATGCAGCCCATGGCAAAGTGTCAGAAATTTTGAGAATTAATATTTCACTAGAGATTTGTGTGCCAAAAAGCGAAACTTTTTCTGTTTTTTTCCCACAACTTTTGTGTTTTTCGGAGCAAACACAGCTCTCAATGATTGTTCTTTACATTTTTTGCGTTGCGCGTAAAATTATGAAAAATATGTGAAAAATGCGCTACAATAACAACAGCAACAACAGCGACAACAACAACAACATTTGAGGCACTCACGTAGGTCCGGTCTCGCTCTCAATAACGTTCTGGCTCTGGATGCCGGTTCCCGGTCTCGAACCATAATCTCAAAGTTCAAATCCCAGAACGACATCAACGCCGTGTTTAACCCGTGTGTGCGAGTGTATAAGTGTGCGAGTGTGTGTGTGTGTGTGTGCGGACTGTGTGCGTATTTTTGTACAAGACTTCAACGTTGTGTAACACTGTAACGTGCTAAATTTATTAATTTATTGCCACTGACTGCAAATAAACAAAAGCAACAACAACTACAACGAGCAACATAACATCTACAATTTGTTATGCCCCAAAGGTGAGCCGCAATCAGAATAACTTTTTTCCCCGTTGCTTTCTAGTTGGAATCGCATTGAACAGAAAGTAAATGAAAGCTTGCGGAAATAGTAACTGATTCGTAAATGATTCGAGCAAAACTGCCCAACTTCTTGAAGTTTCCTAAGCTTCATTTACTGCTGCGTTAGTTGAACTTTTTATTTAAAGAAGAAATGGGAAAGAGCTAAAAGTTTATTTTAAGTATATTTTATTCTGAGAAAGAATTTTCGGAATTAAAAAACTTTACATCCATTATTTGCTCTTGACTAAATTAATTTATATATATATATATATATATATATATATATATATATATATATATATATATATATATATATATATATGATCATATATTCAAGTGTAATTTACTAAAGTCGTGGAAGTCTGAATAAAATGAAGGCAATAGTTTATCAATTTCAAGACTGAGAATATATACTCAGAAGTCATTAATAAATTTAATATTCAATTCAAAATTCGTATGAATTTTACACAAATAAAAAAAAAAATATTTTAAAACCATATCAAAAATGTTGTATAGAATTTAAAAGAAGAAAGAAAAAATCTTCTTGATAAATAATATTAAGTAAATAGCATTGCATAATTATTGAAATTTCCCAAATTAATCCGAAATATAATAATTTAATAATTTCGCAGGAATCTTAAAAAAAAGAAATGCCTCATAGATTAGAAAGCTTCAGAAAGTCATGAAACAATGCTAAGATTAAATAACGTATTCTAAAACTTATTAAGAACCACAATTATATAAGATAATTTGTAACCGAAACAAAGATTATCAGGAAATAAAATTAATTTCCAAATTTTAAGATTATTAAACGCTTTCCAAACTTGTTAATCGATTTATGGAATGATAAATTCCAAATTAAATTATTATTAATAGAATAGAATTACTTTGCAGCTAAATACCAACTCCAAATGCTCTCTGTGTGTGTGCGTGTCAGTGTGCTTAAATATGCCAGAAACAGTGCGTATGAGTGATAAACAATGATTGTGATTAATCGAAGCTGAATTAATTTGTAGTCAGGAATAGAGACCAACTTGTCGTATGCGTAATATGCGAGAAATTAATTTGATTAAATAACCATGCACACACATTTGACAATTTCAAGCAAATCGAAAGCATTTACATATGTTAGTTATAATAGAAGGAGAAATCAGATGAGTTTAGAATGATGTGGAAAATGAAGTAAGATGCAGAAGTAATATGAGAGAGATATGTAAATTTAAATAAATTTTTGCTATGAAATAATGGGATGAAAATAATAATTAAATGTGGTAACTAATTGCTGTTTAGACATTTGTAAAGATGTGTTAAAATTAACAATTACTCGAAATTAAAACAATTTTGCAAATTTTAAACTATTTGAAATATGGAAAATATTTTATAAAAATTTATTTGCATACAACCTTTACATTATTACTATTTTCATCTATCATTCTATAAAATTTTTATTAAATTCTGAAGAGCACTTCAATTTAGCTTTCATTTATTTAATTCATTTTTTTGTAGATTTTTATTATAAACTTTTCAGTTTCCATACAGATTATTGCTCTTACTTTTTCGAGTGCTTTAATTAATGCTTGGATTTTGTAGCCACTCCTCTGCAAGTGTCAGAAAACGTTTACAGGCCTCTTTACAGGCCGCCAGACTCTCATAGACCTTTGGAAAACAAATGTCGCCAGGTCGCAGAGGCTCACAGGCGCCGTCGCCATAAATGAACTTCATTACGTTTTTATCATAGTCATGACAGACCGCTGGAGTTGCATTATTGACCTCCGTAAAGCAAAAGCATTCGTTGCACACATAGTTTCCAAAAACTTGATGATTTTGATAAAAACGAATTAAATTTCCATTATTTTTTCTTATTTCAATCATTTTCATTGTAAATCACCATTGGGCAAGGCAAACAGCAGCAACGCTCTGAACATATTCAAATTGGCAACTGAGCGAGCGCAAGAGATGCCAATTGGAGCTGCATAATCCAATTAGCTATGCTTATTAGAGAAACTTAAATGTTTCTGTTACAGCGAAGTTGGTTTGAAAAGTTCTCGAATCGAATCTTTTACTATTTTGATAAATAGAAAACTGAACAAATAATGAGTTTATAAATATTAACCAAATTATTTACAACGTTTAATATACAAAATGTGAGCAGAATGCCTGTAAAATTACTTCTAATATATAAGCGGCTAGTTTACTTTTACATATAAAAAAAACGCGTGAGGAATAATGAAATTGCGCTCGTCAGAGCTGAGGACAAGCTGAAAATCTCTAAGAAACCTGTATATATATAAATGCATATGCAAGAATTTTCTCAGTTGAATGTAATAACACGAAGCTGCTTAAAAACGCAATTTCTAGAAACAGTAAAATGAATAAATAAATTTCAAATTGATATTAAACAGCCAACGCAAGACAAAGGCTTATCATTTCTAATAAAGTTCGCATTAGTTTCAGGCATTTCATTTACCTATATCAAATTCAAGAGCCAGCACAGGTTTACCTTTATTAAATTCCAATGCATTTCATTCGTAAACTTGCAATGCTACTATGTTAGCTACATATATTGTTAACACGTTGTTTCTTTTGAAAAAATAAAACTGCACAAACTGCATCGATTGCAGCCCCTGACCCAGTTTACACTACAATTCGTGCTGTCCATTTGAAAAAGAAAACAAATGCGCTTACAGTTCATTTGATAAACTACATATAAATGCGTGTATATGTATCTATATGCATATATGTATATTTTCTTTGTACATATATTTATATAATTTGAATACCCGCTCTTTGTTTTCACATGGTTATTGTTTTCTTTTCATTTTATTATTATTATTATTATTGTTAATTTTTTTTTTTTTTTTTTTTTTTTTTTGAGAATTTTTGGGTTAGCTTGAAAACAAGCAATTTGTGCTTCAACGGCGTTTGGAATTATTTTTGTTCGTTATATACATATATATATATATATATATATATATATATATATATATATATATATATATATATATATGTATATATGCTATATGTAAAATTTTGTATTATGCTCGAAACAAAGTTCGCAAATTGAAAAATATTTTACTTTGCAATATTGGCACAGGGCTGCCAAAGCTCTTTAAAAATAAAAACAGAAAAACTATTCGAAACGAAAAAACTATGACACAATATACAAATTTATTGAGCTCAAAGAAATTGTTGTCAACATGTTTGTTGAACTTCACGAACAAACCAAACGCTGCAATTCCATTGCGCCAGGATCTAATAGAACGGACCGAAGCAGCCCCATTCCCAGCAGCAGGCGCACCTGTTGGGCACAAAATAAAATGGCGGATAGCAGCCGCACTGGCAGCACCCGCACCGATCCAGGCTGGGCAGCACTGGGCCACAGGGGCCGCTGGTCAGACGATAGGATATCATGCCGCAGGGCTTTTGGCCACAGCTGCAGGATCCGCTGGGACAGCAGCAGTTGCCACATGGTCCGCATGGTCCGCATGGTCCACAAGGTCCACATGGTTCACAAGGTCCACAAGGTCCGCATGGTCCGCATGGTCCGCATGGTCCGCATGGTCCGCATGGTCCGCAGCAGCTGCCACAGGATCCACACGCACCACACGGACCACATGGCCCGCAAGGTCCGCAGCCTTTGCCAGGCCTGCTATTGGTTGGGCAAGGCATTAATAGGTGTTCTTCTATATGCTTCTCTTGTCAGTCAGAAACAGCTTTTGGCGTCGGCTCTGCTCTCTCCCTCAATCTCTAAACTTTTTGCAAATAAGCCACGCAAAAAATGTGCTAAATAGGCTAGGCAGTTGGGGCAACTGTCTTTGGTATTATTTAGCACCTTTTTTGGTCTCGATTGGCAAAACACTTGGATTTTGGGTACGTTACTTTTCCTTGCAATTCGAAAATTTATAGATTTGACAGCAGACACCTGACACTTGACACCAGGTTAACTTGAGCAAGACTTCCTCTGCCGCCAACATCCCCCTCCCGCAGCCGCAGGGGGAAGACGACAAACCCTAATAGCTGTCATCCGAAACCTCAAAAGCTGCAGGCAGTCAACTAGGTAACCCCAAAGCTGCTGCATTCGCTAGCAAACTATTAAATTTGATTTAAATTTCTATTTGCCTTGCGGTCGCCTATTTGGCTGTGTCAAGACAACTGCCACGCCCTTAACTACTGTATCCACACCTGTTCCGCCTGGCCGACAGACTGCAACCACACGAGTGGGTCGTGCGAGCCGCATTCAAAGGTGCCCAACTCGGTTTTCGGGCATGCCGCTGCGGTTGGTTGGGTCAGTGGGGCTAATGTAATTGATTGTCTGGGCTCGGCTGAGCACCACCTGAAAGTGCACTGCACGAGTGTAGTGCGAAAAATAGAAGAAGAAGAAGTGTAACATAGATTGTCTAGTGGTGCTTCTGAGTGCAGCTGCATGTGTGCGTGAATGTGTCTGTCTGTGTGTGTGTGTGTGAGGGATTTTTGCATGCCAAATGCGTGCAGACTGCACAGTGGTTGACAATCAATTTATTGTGCACAGATTTTTATTGTTTTTTAATAGCAGCTCATCTATTAATATATTGACTGTTGTAAAATTTCTGAAGTAGTCAATAAATATATGAATATATGAACAATTTTATTATTACAAGCCAAAAAGTAGCTGCAAGCGCAGCTGTTACTCTTGCAGCTTCTTTTTGTTTTGTAATATTAAAATTCTTTATTACGATTCAGTATTATAGTTTATTTCGTATTTAATTCATTTGATTTGGAAACAATTTTCTTGAGACCTATAATAGGAATCATTTTTTAAGCATTAAAGCTATTTGCTATTATTATTATTAGGTTTTTTTCTTTAAATTAAATATTTCTGCATATTTTGTGTATAAATATATTAAAAAAATTCCTTAAAATATTATTTGCTATATGCTTAAATAACTTTTAATCTTATTATTTTATTTTATTTTAAGGTAATAAATGTATATTTATTTTGGAAAAATGAATATCTTTTTAAATTTGCATAAATAAAAACTAAAGTGAAAGCATTGCAGGGTAAAAATCATTTAAATAAACAGCAATTATTAAATAACAAAAATCAATAATTGTTATTAATTCTCTCTCTCTAATTCAATATATTTCTATAGCTCTATCATTGCCCTACAAAAATGCACTCTAGTTTTTGTAAATGCATAAAAATATAAATATAATAAAATATTTCATTTAATAAATAAATAATAAATGTCGTAACAAAATACAAAAACTGGCATCAACAAAACTTGTAAGATTCTATGTGATTACAAAACAAACAAAAAATCAAAACATTAATTAGTTAATCAAATCATCAATTGTTTTTTCAGCGAAAAGTGCTAAATTTCTGATCAATTTTCTATAATGGCAACCACTGTGCGAGCGGCTGTAGCTGTTGGATTAATTTCACTTTAGCTGCCACTGTTTTTAGCATATTTTTCCGTTTTTTCTTCTCTCTCTGCCCGTGCGCTATGTGCGAGATTTTCGTGGATTTCAACAGGACTTGGCAAGATTTACGAAATGGTCTGTCCTAGCCTGCCCCGTCCTGTCCCATCCTGGCCTGTCCTGGCCTGCCTGCCTGCTTCAGTGCTCGCTCGGCCGGGCCGGCCTGCTCTCGACCTGTCGCTGAGATTTCAATTGTCCAAGTTGGCGGCGCTGGACATGTCAACAGCTGTCAGTCGGAGTTACGCTGCCGGCAACGGCAACGAGCTCCGTCTATGAAAATGGATGCTCATTCGTATTCCCCATTCGGTGCGGGCAACACCAAAACTTTAGCTAAACTCAAATTTTTTCCGGCACACGCTTTAGTTCCATGTTCGTTAGCTTTTCAAACAAAATTTTCAAAAGCGAAAATTCTTGAACTCCCAAGTTTCACAGCAGACAATAATAACAATAACAGGCAAATATCAGCTAGACCATCCCCCAGACTCTAGCAATTACAGAGATGTGCGGCGGTTGGGCGTGTGCTTCATATGCGATTGCCTGCAACACGCATCGTTTGTCCAATGTGCGGTATACGGGCCGCTGCTTTGCGCCCACGCCCTGCGGCATCTGTGACAACTGCTCCGCTTGTGGCTGCGGCGGCGGCTGCTGCGGTGGCGGTTGCTGCGGTGGTTGCGGCTGGTAACAAATGTACAAGCTAACGCCAGAACTAACATGGACCGCTAGCTACCAACTGCTGGCCGCCAACTGGTAACTGGGTAAGATGCTCAACTCCTTCATGAAAATACAAGCAATGCCCATCCAGGTGCTGTACAAATTTGAATGAAGCTGGCCTTGAATTTTTTGGAATATGATTCAAGTCGACAATATGTTGTCAGGCCAACAAACATAAGCAGGTCTTGTGTCGTGGGCTGAACGCTCACTTCAAAATTTTTAAGTTTCAGGAGTAAGTTTTTATAAAAATAGAAATATATTTACATTCACGCCAATTCCCTATCAGCCAAAACAAAAATCTATTGACCAGGATGTGTGGCGGCTGGGCCTGTGCCTCGTACTCTCTGGCAAGCAATAATCCGCCTTTGTCCACTCTACGGTTTACGGGTCGTGATTTCATACCCACGCCGTGCGGCCCGCACGACAAATGCTATGCCAAGGACACGAGCTGCAGTCGAGGCAATTGCATGAGACACCAGAAGATCACAATTGAAATGACACCATGCATGGACCTGGCCACACTGACCAAATCGAAATCCGATCACTTCGAGCAAGCCAAGGAGAATTGGCAAATGGTGTACGACAAAGTGAAGTGTGCGCCGGAACTAGCTGCCAAAAAGGGTTGATCGAACGATTATAACACGCCACACATCCCAAAGCAATAAACAATAGGTTTTAATGTTTTATTATCAAATATAGGTAAAGCGTTTTTAAAACTTGCGTGTTTCACTCTGAATGCTGAGCCGAGTGTGGGCTGAAGCAGTTGGCGAATGCATTCAGTATCTATTTATGTTGAGGAAAATAAGTCTTCCTGTAAATCTGTACATATTTTTTTTTTTTTTTTTATAAATTTCAAAGACTTGAATTTGTTTGGATTTTACTTTATTTTAATTATTTCCATTTTATTTTGCATTTTTTGAATACAAATAGCTGCTTTCATAAATAATATTTCAATAAATATTTACGGAATTTTCGCTTTTCGTATTAAATATAATTTTCATATTTATTCACAAAACTTCAATAGTAGAAATTTCGTTCCACACGTTAAAAAACAAACGAATAATTTTCTTTTTTTCTATTTATTGACGAAACATTAAACTTGTTAAAGTTTTACAATATGCCAAAAACTTGTTACAAACTTCCGTCGCCCTCACGCAAGCACAAGCAATTTGATGTGAACGATTCATTCGATTCGTGGCTAGATGGGATGGGGCCAGAAGGGGATTAGTAGAAGGGTCCAAAACAGCCACATTCACCGCAACAGCAGCATCTATTGGGCGGACAGGTCCAAGGACCACACGGCGGGCAAGGGCCGCAGCAGCAATTATTGTAGTTCATGGCAGGCAGAGCTGGACCAACCGGGCCATAGGCCAGGGCATAGGAAACGCTTCCACAGGGTCCACAGCACATCTTCCTTCAACAGAAAACTCAACTGAAACTATATTTGAAAAAAAAAGAAAAAAAAAAAAAAAAACAATTAAAGAATATATATAGTATATATATATAAAAAAAAACCTTTGCCGCTCCGACCTACCCGAATAAAATTGCTTGCGTGAGTAAAGCGACCGAAATTTTTGTTTCGGATCGAAAAAGTTTTTCGATGGTGCTGTTAAGGCGAGAGACGAAAATGGAATAGCTTGTGGAGCTAGTGTATAGCTCAATCACACATTCCTAGAAGGAGTTTCAATTCAATGCCAACCTGATTTGTGCTTAGCACAAACAAAAAACTGACTAAAAAAAAAAAATAAACACTAAAAGCAAAATGCAACGAAATATCGATCAAAAGTTTCACATGTCGAAGACCTTTCTTTTTTCGTTTTTCGCACAAATTTCACACATCAATGATTTAACACCGAGACAAGCGACAAATAAAAAAATAGAGAAAAAAGTGGGTGCAAAACATGACAGCAAATAAATGTGGTAAAGTGTTGGCAGCTGAAATACCCTGTGAAGAGAGAGAAATACTGATTTAGTTCTTTAAGAAAGGTGTTATATATACATATATTGGGTACTTAAATATATATTAGCATTGAAATAAGAATTGGAATTTATCCTTATTAACCAGGTCAACAATATATACTATGGTAGAATTTTCTAATATATATATTCTCAAAAAAAAAAAAAAAAAATATATTAATACAAATAATAGAAAGAAAGAAATCTCAAATAATAATTAAATCAGACTTCAGTATATATTATATTTTAGTATATATGTATATATGATATTTAATACCTACATATTTTCCGTTAATCCATAAAGAACAATTTATGTTTAAATAGTCATCATTTATTTAATTTTATAAAACATTAAAAATATATTAAATTTAATATTTATTGCATATTACATTTTTATTTAGTCATACACAAATAAGTTGATTATTTATTATATATATAAAATTATTGTTTTTATATGAATTATTTTGTAAAAATAGATAAAGGGTTTATATAGCCTTTTCACATTATATATAAGAGTTAGACCTAATATTTCTGTGTTTATTTACAATATTATATTATTTATATTTGTCTATTAAAATTCTTTACTTATAACATTTGCAAGCTAAAATACCCTTTGTTTAGCATAGTGCATAAAAACTGAATTTCTCTAAAGGAGAAAATGGCGCAACAGTTTCATCCCATGGCAAAAATAAGAAATCATTGAAACATGTCTGCGAAAAATAAAAGCAAGTAAAAGAGGCAAAGGCGAGCAGAGCAAGCTCTATAAAATGCCAGAGCAAAGTGGATGGCAAAAGGATTTCGCTTACCGTGCGCCTGCAGCTTAGTGAGCCACAGGACCTCGCCTTGAGGCGTCTCTAAAACTGGCTGAAACTGGGGCAAAGTCGAAGTCAACTCACACAGTTGGCTGCCATGAAAGTCTATTAGACTCAACGAAGCAACCTTAACGTCATTTCAGCTCGATGGGGGTTAATGTCTGTGTGTATGTGTGTGAGTGTGTGTGCACACGACAATCTACCTATCTTGCCTGTGTGTGAGTGTGCGAGTGTCTGTGTGGGTATGTTGTGATTCACAAAAGCTGACAAGCTCATCGATGCCTGAACATTAGCTAAACATAAATTACACAGATGACTGCACAACAATTGAGGCGTTTATTATAATGTGTGTTCACACTTGAAGCTTTCCGTTGCGGAGCATAGGTAAATTAAGAGCGTGAAGGGTATGTGATGATGGGAAAGGGGGGCTGGGCGAAGTGCTGCCCCAAAAATTGCAGACTACAGATAAAAAAGAATATTTTACTTTGCCTTAAATCAAAGAAAACCATATGTCTGGGCGCGCAGATAAGGTAAGGATACGTTTAAGTGGAAGGAACAGGCAGGATGTTGGTGTATGTGTAACAAAGTATGGCGAAAGCAAGGAACAATCGAATTTTATTTCGAAGAAATGTCAAATTAATTATATGAATTGGTTCTCTTATTATTTGTAAACTAATTTATTTATATGAATTTGTAGCTTGTCTAGAAATCTCTCAAAATAATTTTAAAAATGTACTTGAAATACTTTACATTAACTCAAATGATTTTTAGTGCGATTCTAATAGTCTTATATTACATGCGAATTTTATATGGTAGCGAGATCAGTCTCCTTGCAAGCTTCCTATTAATTCATTCATTGCTTAAACTGAGCAGCTGGTTGACCATCAGCAGCTAAAAATTTTCATCTGAAATTAAGGATACTCTTCTTTGCAATTTTAAAACATTGGTAATCCTTGCTAAATTGAATAGTTGTTTTCTAAATTTCTTTGAATGAAATCTCTATCTCTTTTGCCAAAACGAAATTAACGTGATGTCCACTTAGCAAACTATTGTAAAACTTATTTAGCAATCGCACGGAATCGAATCAAGCTCAACTGCATTCGTACCCGGTCGAGCGCGCTTTTCCTCTCTTACTTCCTCTCTCTCTCTCTCTCACTCTAACTATCACTCTCACTCTCACTCGTTTTTCGGTTTCGCTGCTCGTAGAAAAATGGTTGGGCACTTAAGATAATCTCATCGGTGGCATGCCAAAAAGTTTGCGGCGCGCCGAGTGGAAATACACATACAATATAAAAATGTCACCAAAGCAAGCAAAGAGCAGCAAAAAAAGAAGCAGAAAAGTAAATAATACACAAGCAGCAGCAGCAACAACAACAAATACAACAACAACTGCTGCTACTTCTCTATAAGAAAAAGGTATTTCGTTTTAAATCAAATAGATGTACAAAAATTTGAGCTCAGCTTTTTTCTTTTCTGTTGGCTTTTTGCTCCTTTTGGTTTGTCCTTCAGAAGTAGCCACAGAATCCGCAGCAGCAGCAGCAGCAGCAGGAGCCGCAGCAGTTTGGACACTTCATTTCATATCCGAAGCATATTGAGCCACTGGCAGTGGAGTGTGCGCCAAGAGATAAGCGCAATTATATGGATTCAAGTGGATACGACTGACAACCGCTGCACATACACACATACACACACACGCGCGCGCACATACAGCTGTATAAATTAGGTAAAAATGGTAACTTATGTGACGTTTGGTTGGCTTCATCGAGACAAATGACTGGGCCAAAGCTTTAAGTGCACTCTCTCTTTGTATGTGTGTGTGTGTGTGTCTAGTCGAGCAGTTTAAATATATATATATATATGTATATATATACTGCACATATATATATATACCTAGCGCTGCTATTGAAAAGGTATCCTGCCCAAATGCCTCTGAACTTTGTGCCATGTCACATTTGTCTTCAAGTGCTCGTTATGGGCAATTTTTGGCAACTGCCTTTGAGCTTTTGGCTTTTGTTTTCTGACCACATGCTGTGTGTGTGTGTGTGTGTGTGTGTGTGGGCGTAGTTTGTTGTGTACGCTGCCTCAGATTCAAGTGCTCTTTGAGTTAGCCAGCGGCAATGTCGAGCCTTGCGGCATGTCAAGCAAATTATAGCCAAGAAGTGAAACGTTGACAAGTGCCCATTGAAAATGAGACACTCAAGCGCTCAATATTGTGGCCGAAATGCTACAGGAGGCGGGCTCACGGACTGTGACTGGATTAAGAAATTTAGAGAGAGAAATCCTCAAAAAAATGACCAAACGACAAAAAACTAAGGCAATAGAACGAAACACGCGCCACTTTTATTAAATGAAAGTTTCGAGCACTACAAAAAACAGAAATAAAACCGTGGAAAAGTTATTGTTGAACTGTTGTTGTTGTTGTTTTTAGCTGATATATAGTTCATATGATAAAAACTAAAGGAAACTGCTTTTCTCAGCCCATCATTAGCTGTGGTAATTGTTAGGCCGATTCAAGTTGCCTTTAATATGCTATCAACAAAATAAATTCAATTTCAACTTTCTTTATGAGCAGTTGCAGAAAATAGTGAATTTTTATAGAAATCTTTTATTATTATGTTTATATATTATATATACAATGCATATTATTTTTGATTTACTTTCTAGTTCTGAAGCCCCCTCCTCAATGCGCACTCACAGTTATTTCTAGTCGTAGTCCTTTGCCCATGTCGAATCCAGTTCACATTAGCTCAAGCGTTTTTATTTTATTTTTTTTTTTTTACATTTCATTATTATTTTCAGCACTTTGTGATTTATCAGCCGATCCTGAAATTTGTGTGTTTTTTTTTTTATTTTTTTGGTTTTATTTATTTTGATTTTACAAAGTTTTCCGTACTGAGGTTGCTTACGTTTTCTTCTTCTACCACGCAAATCGCATATATAACATTCCCTTTCGATGTTTTTTTTTTTTTTTCTTCTCCTTATACTCGAGGCACAGAAATATTATTCGTTTATTTGCACAGCCTTCGCCTTGTCAGCGTCTTTAGCTGTTTGTTGCTGTTGTCGTCTACTTGGCACCGGCGTCGTCTGTCCCACGTCCCAGCGCCGCCCGCTCAGCATCCGTCCAGCATTTGCTACTCGGTTAGTTCGCCTAGATTCCGTTTGGTTTTCTGGTTTTGGTTTGTGCGTTTGCCAGACGCGCCACGCTTCTCGCTTCTCGCTTTTGCCCTTTGTGCGTGGGTGCGTATGAGTGATATTTTTTCTATCGTTTTCGTTTTTTTTTTTCGCTCTTCTTTTTTCGTAAATGCTGGCAAACATAAAACATCAAATGTAAATTGAAAGTCGTTCGTGTGTGAAACTGAATGTGTCATCAGTTGAAGCGTTTATCATTTTTTACAGCTTTCGACTTGGGCTCGCTTTAAGAAGTTCCCATTTTGCGTTCGAGCTGCCTTTAAAAAGAAAAAAATCTGCTTGCTGTGCTGCTCTTGCTCAGGCATTGACTGTGCAATGTTTTGTAAAATCTTTTATTTCCGCACAAGCCTTCGCATCACATGTGGCAGCAGCAGCAGCAGCAGCAGCAGCCGTAGCTTTCTTTAGCTGTTTGAGTTTGGAGTTTTCTTGCTGCCATGTAAATATGAATCCAAAGTACTTGAGCGTAAACAACAGTAGAATTTCCAGATTCTCATATGGCTCATTGAAATTGTAAACAAAAGTACAAAAAGCGAAAGTTGCCTTCAGAAATTGGCAAATAGCTTGACACAAATAAGAAAATATATATGCTTTGAGGAACTTGCATAAGCGAAACTCTAAAATACACAATATTATAATAATAATAATAATTAATTTATGCATACACAATACGGAGAGAGATAGAGTTTAACTAATTTAGATTATGCAGATATTTTCATTGAATGTATATTTTCAAAAACGTATTTCTAATCTTAATCGCTTTTATCAAAATCCAAAATTTAAAATGCATTTCAAATTAGCTAAAAACTAATCCCATTTTGGCTTTCTACAGCAGCAGACCTTTGAATTTATTTTGTCAAAAATCTATAATATCAAATATTATATTTAAATGGATTCCATATTGTCATTTACTAATTAGACTGCGAGCCAGCAATAAACAAATTTGGCAAATTTCATTAATTTGCTGCATTTGCAACATAAACAAACACAAATGAAACAATGACAGTTTGATAGTTGAAAACTGACAAGCTTATATATATATATATATAAATATATATATATATATATATATATATATATATATATATATATATATATATATATATATATATATATATATATATATATATGTATATATTTATATAAATACGTGTGTCTAGCATTTCGATGTTGTATTTGTTGTTGTCAAGTGTTTACAAATTATTTACAAATTAATTGAAAATTACGCAATTAACAGACGTTCGCTACGTCATCCACTCATGTGCTCTCTCTCTAACACCCACTCAGCTACTCCCTCCCCCTTTCTCTCTCCAACATACTCTTCCAATATTTGTTTGTGCTGCAAATAACAAACTTAAATGCAAACAATAGCAAAAATGTTAAAATACATTGCAGCTGTCAACTGCAGCAGTAAAAGCTGTTCCTGCGGCTGCTGCTGCTGCTGCTGTTGGCGCTGCTACTGCTGCTGCTGCTGCTGCTGCTGCTGCTGCTGCTGCTGCTGCTGCTACTTCTGCTGCAGCTGCTACTTCTGCTGCAGCTGCTGCTACTGCTGTTGCTACTGCTGCTGTTACTGCTGCTGCTACTTCTACTGCAGCTGCTGCTACTGCTGCTGCAGTGCCTGCTAAAACAGCTGACATCTGTGGTTAACTCCTGTTTCAGTTGTTGTTGTTGTTATAGGTTCTGGCTGCTGGCTGCTGGCTGCCATGGCACTAACTTCATGTCAATCCCTTGCGGCTTTGCCAGTCGTTTAATTTGAATTTTAAATGTTACTTTTACGTTTGTTGTTTAGCACACGCCACGCCCACTCGCCGCCTTTGCTGCTCGCACTCATTTTCCACTTATTTACAATTACCACACTTTATTATCCCCACTTGCACCTCGTTTTGCATCCGCTCCCCTCAACCCTCCCCCAACCGTCATTTACATTTTGCCATTTTATTTTCACTGCTGTTTATATTTGTCACACTTTTGTCTTTCATTTCCCCCCTCTGTCCGTTGGCCTGCCTCCTTCCCGCTTCTACCCGCCCTCTGCCGCAGTTTTAAGTGCATTTTTGTGTATTTGTCAAGGCCATGAACCTCTAACCACAGTGTTCTCTCACGTTACGCCCCCCCCTCCCCCTTCTCTTTTGTCTAACCCTCTCCCTCTCTCTCTAACTTTCAGTCTCCCGCTGCCCTGCAAGTAGATTTTGATTGTATTTTTGTTGATTTTGTTGCAATTTTAATTACTTTAATGAAAGTTTTAATTGCAAAATAGCAAAAACGCAGATACAGCGCGTGAAAGAGAGCGCACGCAGAGTGCGAAAGAGAACGAGTTCAGGTTCGTAATGAGATTCTGTGGTCTAAGAAAGGTTGGCAGCTCCGACAGCTACGACAAGGACAACGACGACAACGACAACTAACTACAACAGCAGAGAAAACACCGAAACATGCCACGCACACAAAATCACTTCTGTATTCTAAATTGTTAATGAAAGGTACTTTAAGAAAAATGCAATTGATTAATAGAGAAATCCGTATAATGACTTTCGTCGACTAAGAAAAGCCTGAAAAGTTGGAGCGAAATTTGAAATGTTTTAAATTAAAACTCTGGGCAAAGAAGTCGCTATAGAGCTGACTTCGCCAAGACAATGAAGAAGACGGCTTACATGAGTGAGAGGGAGAGGGAGGGAGAGACAGAGAGAGAGAGAGAGGGCAAGAGAAAGAGAGAAAGAGAGAGAGGGAAAGGTATAAGCATATAAGTATACAAATATTATAGTTGACTTCAAATTACTTTGAATACATAAACGTATATTTTTAGAATAGAAATAAAAAATAAAATATTGATATAATAAAAAAATATATATATAGAAAAGAGCTCAAGCAAAACAAATATATATACTCTAATATGCGTCACTTTTATTGGACGCATTTATTATGCACCTAGCCGAGCCCATCCTACTCAAAGGAAAGCAAATTGAATCTAGTTTGTACATCTCAGTGGCAATTCACTCTGATTGCTTCAAAATGCACATGTGAAATATGCTGGGTAAAAAGCTTAATTTAAATGTTATCCAAATCAATTTTCAAACATATTTGCTATAAATAAAATCTCGCACGTCCCGCCTGATACGACTGAATGTTCACTCAATATAACATATGCACACATGTAATTGCTGTTAGAGTGTTTGTCCTCTGCGTCATGCCAGTGATGAAACGGGGATGGGTGATGGGGGGCTTAGCACACAACAACATCAAAAACATTTCACCCAAAGCTTGACCCACAAAGTCAAGCAAGCAAATCAGAACAGAGAGAAAAAAAAAAAACAAGAAATAAATAAAAAAGCAACGTAGGAAATTGTGGAAAAAACGCATGTCATACATGTCGTACTAACGTTGTCTCTACAAGCAAACAGAGAGAGAGAGAGAGAGAGAGGGAGAGACACGGATAGAGGGAGTAGGAGAGAAATCGTTTAAATAAAATATGCACACAATTGTGAGACCGCAAGGCACTGGGAAATGAAATAAGTGAGCCGTGGCAACCAGGCAAAGAAATAAATACAAACTCATGGATATAAAAACCAAAAACCCCAAACAACAACAACAACAATAGCAGCGCCAAACAGCATCAACTGCAAAGTCAATGAACTGCAACACATAGATGCAAGACGAAAAAGCCATAAACAACAACTACAAAATATATCTTTGAGCTGCTGCTGCTGCTGCTGCTGCTGCTCCTGCTGAAGTTTTGTGTGACTTTGATGACGTCGTTTTGAGTGTTGCTCAGCACTCAGTTGTGCACTGAGCTTTCATTTTGTTATTTATTTGCATAAATAAAAGAAGATATAGATTTGTTTACGCATGTGTGTGTGTGTGTGTGTGTGTGTGTGTGATATGACAGCGGAAATGCACTGAATATGCGATAAGAGCAGCGAAATGAAACGAAAAAGATGTGCAAAGCATTCAAGTCTAACGGAGATTACGCATACGCAGTGTTGCACTGCGATTGATAGGCACAACAAGCGCAGCTGGCGGGGCAACTCTTGTTAGCAATCATGTTGCAGCTGTTACAATTCGCAATAAATTATACAATGTTGTTTTTTTTTCTCGTTTAAATAAACATGACATGATTTGGTACCAGGAGTTGTTGTTAAATCAATTTTGTGTATTTGGCTTAATGTCTTGTTTAATAATTCGAATTTTCATTTCCTTTTTTGCCATATGACAGCGTTCGAGCATGACTTTAAATAAAATAAAATATATGTTAAATATTAAATATTTTTGAATTTATGAGAAGGTATTATTAAATTTGAAATTATTTTAAAAAATCACAATAATAGTTTAGTATTAAATGATTTTAACTTCTTGATTTTTTTATTAATTATTTTTATTTTTTATTTTTTTTTTTTCTAGCTAAAATGTTTTTATTTTGTTTTGTTTTTTAAATAAATTTGTGTATTTATAATATCATTTAATTAAACAATTTTATTATATTGACATTTTAAAACTTATAAAAAATAAATAAATAAACTTAAGAAAAAAATGAAAATAATATAATAAAATCCCCTTCAATTGTTCTTGTACTACTATAATTTTTGAATAGAAATAATTAATTCAAATCTTATATTTTTAATACATAATTCAATACAAAAATATGTAAATTAATTAATTACAGATAGAAGCAAATAATGCACTAGCGTCTTTTTATGTCTGCAAGTGAATTGAAAAATTCAAAACAATTTAGCTGATGCAATCATTTAATTCCTTAGCAATTCGTAATTGTATTTCTTAATCTCTTCCTTCGTTTCTTTTGTTTTCAACCTCTTATTTAGGACTTTTTGTGCAGTTCTCTGTTTGTAGTTTGTCTCGGCACTTAACTGGGTTCATGTTGGGCGGCTCGTTAAATGCATGCGCCGTCGACTTTGGCCATAAAGCGCATTAATGCCGCTTGCATACTTTGCAACTGGCTTCGACACAAAAGGACGAAGCGCAGCGCGTGTTGAAAGCAGCCGGACGAAAGCAAAGTACGAAAAAAGAAATAATTATTCGTTTGCTGTACAAAAAATGCTCGAAATGCAACGAAACTATAATACCCTCACTTCACTTATTTATATGTTGATCTACATGCATTTTTAAATTGGTTTTGATCATAGTTTGTGTTACTTTTATATGCAGAAATATGAATTAACTTGCCCCCACTATAAGGAATAATGCAGCCTATAATTGTTAACAAACAGCATGTTTCAGCTGCTACTACCCCTTGTCAGGCAGCGCAAAGGATATATGCGGAAAACTGCATTTTTGGCAACAAGCTTTTAATTGCACTTTGTATGTGCTCATTACCTTAAATTGAGAGCGAGGCAGGCAGCGACAGCGACTGTCTCTTTTCCGCATTGGCAGCCTATTTAATGCGAAACTTGGCAGCATTTTCTTCTTTTTTTTTTTTTTTTGCTGACCAAGCCCAAAAAAAAGATGGACAAAAAAAAATAAATAAGAAATTCAGCATTTAAATGCATAAAAAAGTCAATGCACGAAAAGAACAACAAAGAAAGAGTTGAAAGCAAAAGCGAGAGATAGCGTAAAGAGTTCAAATGGCTATATGCATGTGTGTGCGTGTGTGTGTGTGTATGTGCATGTGTGTGTCTCTCACGTTTTGTTGTAATTGCGAATGGAGAATTGTGGAAATGGGCATGAGGATGAATGAAAATGATATTGCCAAAAGCGTTTCGGAAAACTTTTTAACGACAAAAACAAGCCCAACAATGGGCCGCCTAGGAGGGTGTGGCACAAACACACACATACACCTACACTCATATGTGTGTGTAAGTTTATTTCTCTTATTTAAAGTCAGACAAAAATAATTAAAGTGTAGATTGAAATTTGTTTTTTTTTCCCCTTGTCTTTTTGCAAAGGCAATTAGGAAATGGTACTTGAGCAGGAGAAAGAGAGAGAGAGAGAGAGAGAGAATGAGAAAGAGAGAGGAGTAGGAATATGCATGTCGGCTGTAGATATGCGTAATTTCAATTAATTGCTAGCATAGTGTCTACCCCTAATAGCAACTGTCATTTACAGCTTTTTTTCAGCTATTTCTGTAACTTAATTTTTTTTTTAAGTTTCCTTTGCGCTTTTGCCTTTTTGTGCGCTCTTCTTTTGTGTATCTTTGTTGCCCGCTGGCTGTTAATACTATTATATTTTCATTTGCACGCGGATTAGCGTTGAAATGGAATCGAATTGGGATGTCTGTATGTGTCAGTGTGTGTCTGTGTGTGTCTGTGTGTGAGTATGGAGAAGACTGTGTGCACTGCATGTGTGCATTTGCCTTTGGAGTGATTTTTAATTAAAGTGCTGCGTTAATTGCATTAATCTCAGTGTTTACTTGGGCATTAGGTTCAGCAAAGATAGCTGAAAGAAGAGATAGAGAGGAGAGACTGAAAGAGAGAGAACGAAAGCATCGTAAGCACCAAAGTATCGTAAATCTGAGTAAAATCAATTCAATGAAAACAAAAATGATTGAAGCATTTTTCTAATTATTTCGATGATTCGATACATTTTTCATTAAATTAGTAGCAAAACTGCAAAAGTTTCTTCTAGCTGTTTGGACAGATGCCATTTTTCTTTTTGACTTAAATTCAATTTCAAAAATTGCGCTTAAAGAGCAAAAGACACGAATTAAAATACAAAGTGAAAATAAATAATTAATCAGCAGTTGATTCAGGGAAAAAATAAGCTGCTATAGTTTTCATTGAGTTCATCTACTCTCTACAAATATTATTCCACTTGAAGCATATAAATGTGATTTCATTAAATTTGACTTGACTCAACTCAACAATAAAATGAACCGATTTCCAAATAAAAAAACTTAACTCATGCTTAACCTCTTTATAATTGCAGTTGGTTTCGCTGACTCGATATAAATCGGAAATATAGACAGCCAGACAACGCTGGCCCACAAAGTGGCTCAAATACAATTGACATTTATTGGCCAATATATATTTATAAGGCGTCCGCCCACAGGAAGCGCCCGCCGCTACGCCAGACACAATACAAAGCGCAACTGAGAAAACTATAAAAAAAACGATATAGATATAAAAATATATATATATATATATATATATATATATATAAATATATATATATAGGGAAAGAAAAACTAGGTTTATTGTATGGCGATGATGTTGTCAATGCTGCATAAGAACTGGCAGCAGGCTCGCATGCAAATGCTAAGCAGGAGGACGAACAGGACAGCAGCCAACACAATGCCATCATCCTGTGGGCAACGTGGGCGTGCCCACACAACAACAACAACAACAACAGCAGGCACCAGCTGCATATGCTGGCTGGCTCTGCTGCTGCTCTTGATGTTCGTGCCGGGTGAGTAAATGACAAAAACTACAAAATAAATAGAAAAAAGAAAAATCAAAAAGAAAATAGAATAAAAAGCCGAAAAATCGAAGTTAATTTCGTAGAAGATTTACGCAAAGTCCGGCAAAAACTTTTTGACGAAATATTTACAAAACTTGCCAACAGTAAATGAAAAAATGTCAAAAAATATATATAAATATAAATTAATATATATATATATATATATATATATAAATGATAGCAGCACTGAGCAGAGCCCGACAGTCCGGGGCAGAGCTCGACAGAGACCGGCGATAATTAATTTTTAAGCTGCACAAAATGAAGCGCGGACAAGTGACAAGCAAAAGATACAGAATGAACGCAATCACTGTGTGGGTGTCACTGGGGTCGCTCGCTGTTTCGCGGGCGGGGAGCGGCAAAATCAATCGTTCGTAAAATAAACAAATCTTATTTTTCCGCAAACATTATTTCTCATCAGTAGCAAGCGGAAACAGTAACAACAACAACAACAACAACAACAACAATCCACGAATTGAGCGATGACAACAAAATTTTTCATAAATGCGCGCATTCATCTGCATAAAACATTCGAGAGCAGCACACGGGGTAGCTGAGCTTAGCGGGGCAGAGAGTGAGTCAGAGACAGAGAGAGGGATAGTAAGAGAGACAGGGAAGAAACACTGAGGCTGCGGATATAATAATTGACGAGGGTTGTCACATACATAAATGAAGCATAACGGAGCAACAAGAATGCTTTCAATAGAGTTGACAGAAAGATAATTGCATAAAATTACTATAAAACAATAACGAAATAAAAATATTTAAAATATAAATACAAAACTATTAATAAGACAATTAAAAAATCAGTAATAATGAAAGTGTCTTGATATAAAAAGAAAAAATAAATAAATAAATAAAATTGATAAAATAATAATAATAATAATAATAAAAATATAATTAAACTAATAATATTAATAAGTAGTATGAAAAGGTTTTACTGAGTCTGTATGTGTGAAAATAAAGTACCCACTTATCGAAATAAATAGATAAATAAATAAGTATTAAAACATTATACACATAAAACAAATTAGAAGCCCATTTAATAATTAAATAAAAATAAATAAGTAAAAATAAATAATAATAATAATAAATAATAATAATAATAATAATAATAATAATAATAATAATGAATAAGTATTAAAGCACTATACAAATAAAATAAATTAAAAGGTCATTTATATATAAATATAATATAAATAAATATAACAGTACACATTATATAAAAAATTAATTAATACATAAATTAAAGTGTTTAAAATTGAATAAGATCTTTTCAAAACTGAATAGAATTATAGGAATTCAGTATAAATATATAGATTGCTGACTATCTGTTTTTTTTTTTTTTTTTATATTATATATTAACATCTGCAACTTTACTTTTTCAAACGTTCGCTTTTAAAAACAATGAAAACCCATCTAACACATACTCAAAATTCAATCTTAGAGAAAAACAATTGTCAATTGCATCTATCACAATTCAAGCTATTAGCAGCGCAATTTTCTAAACAGTTTTCTCCCTTTCCTTTGTTGCCTTTGGTTAACCCTCGCGCCGTCATAACAATAAATGCGAAATAGCATAGCAGCCCATTGCGTTTTGCTTAGAGCACTCAATGAGAGCCCCAAAAATGATGATGTTGCTAAAAAGGAACTATGAGTTACTTAATATCCAAGCAAGCTCCGACTGCCATTTGCTATTTTATTTCTCGCCGTACTTGGTTTTCTATGAATATTGCCAAAAGGCAGGCGGCAAAGAAAAGGCAGACAGCAATAGCAGCAGCCGCAGCACAGCAGCACAAGTGTAAACAAGCGGAAAAGCCACAACAACAGCAACAATAAGTAGAAGAACAAGCTATCGCTGCTTCGAGAATATTTCATAATTTTTTGCGTGATAAAGTCGCATTTGCTGGGATTAAATAGGATTTTCTTGCAATTACCCAAGCAGAGCGCAGAATCGCTTTTCCATTCAGCTGGCATTCTTTAAACGAAAACAGTTTGAACTTTTGAGCAAGTCCCATGGCGAATGCAGCCACAGCTCAATCGATAGTTTTGCAATTTATGTCCACATATAGCACATTGCTTCAAATGTTTGGAGCTCCTTCCTGTTTTTAACTGCGTGCTAAGCGTTGAACATGCAACTTGTTGTGTTTCTTGCAGCAGCCTAAGCAGCGGGCAACGTGCATGAATATGAAAGATATAGTAGTTGGACAGGAATGTTAGTTACTCCGGCTAGCATGGGGCAGACATGGAGTTGGCTCAACTGAAAGATCAACTTAAACGCTTGCATTTGATGAATATACAAGTATGCTAATATTTACTGAAGCTGAAAAAGTTGTTGTAGAATCTATATACTTTATTCCATTGTAGTTGCTTAGAATATTATTAATTCCTTATATGAATTTCAAATTATAATAATTAATATTATAAAATATGTGGTCAGCCCTTGGCAACCGAGTCAAAGTAAATTATATATTCTCATCTAAATACTCCCAACTAAAGTTGTTTTCGCCTTGGATCAGCCTTTGCCTTTGGCATGTAATCATATTATAAAATGCTCACTCAACTGCCGCAACAATGATTTCAATTTGTGTCATCTTTTTGCTCAGCTCGTAAGCTAACTCAACCACATTTATATAATAATCTACTATTTTCCACAATAAAATAGAATTAGTCGTTTGACCACTTTGAATATTTCATTAACGAATTCGTTTAAATTTTTAATCAATTTTGTATGTATTTTTTCTTTTATTTATTTTTTATTTTATATTATTAAGCTTTTTATTTCAAATTTTTTACACCGCATAGCACATTAAAATTGTTGATTATTAGCTTTGCTTCCTTGCCAGATTACAGATTATTTCCCAACAATTCTATTTCAATTTCCATACATTTTGAAGCAGCTGAATGTGATAGCTCTTAATTAGCTTCTCATTTTAAATGTCACACAGTGCATAGCACATTCAAAATACCCGCACTCACGGTATTGCCACTTACCATGCCACTTGTCTCTGCTCATCGCTCTCGCATCGCACATACGCACCGTTGTGCAGAGCTTTGTTTAACCAGCACCTTAGTCTATGTACGTTATGCATGCACCCGCTCCACACACACACACACACACACACACACACGCACTACAAACACTTGCTGGCCAGCTCCCACTTTGCATAGCACACGAACTTGCACTTTGCAGCTGCCATTTCCTTTCACTTCTCTCATTTTTTTGTTTTTGTGTCTATTGTAGTTTGGTATGTCCTCAGGTGGGTTCTGTGGGTGTTTGTGTTTTGTCTGGCAGACTTTTGCCGTTTACTGTTTTGACATTCCAACTTGGTGCAGCTAATGGGGAGTCCCTCCGCACCCAGCTGACAGCCCATTTTGTCATCGTCTTCAGTTATCGTGGGCGTTGGCTGTCAGATTCTGTCTAGTTACCCACTCAATGGATGCATTCCAAGAGGTAGCTCCCAACTTATATGCACATATATAGCCTGGTTTTAACTGCATTGCAAATGACTTTGCTTTTGGTATGACAAATTGTAAAGTGTAAATACATATATATGTGCATTTGTATATGCGTGTGTATTTGTTGAAGAATGTGTTATAAATATCCTCTTCGGTTTGTTCAACAATTCACATGGCTATTTCATAACTTATTTGAGCTCAAATTTGCTGAATTTTCATTGAAAACGTAAAACATGCAGAAGAGAGAAAAAACAATGTGGTAAATTGAGGATTCTTATTTATACCTCATGATGCTTCGTAATTGATACATTTATGTGTGTTTGTTGAATCCTTCTATGCTGTTGATCGACAACTTGACACTTAAGAGAAATAAACAACAGCTCGGGCTGAATATATTTTACTTAACAAAATATTTCTTATGCCAAAGCATATTCTATTTGACAGTTTTAGAGAATGCAATTTAATTAACCCAGCTTAACAATTTTATATTTTATTCATGTTACTTTCATATTTATGAAAGCAAATTGACAAGCGAGAGACTCTCTATAAATTCTTCAAAATTTTCAAAATCAGCAATATTTTTGTTTTACATATACATATGCATATATATATATATACATATATATATATATATATAAACCTACCATCGAACCCCACTGGGCGACAGCATACAGAAGCTGTCGCGCCGCTATAACGGTACTTTTTTTTGCTACAAAACCCAATCGACCAATTACAATGCAGCAAATGAAGAATGCAATATTCTTGTGAATAGCAAAGCCATACGTTTTCACATACTGCACACTAAATACCCTTATCGACTTCACTATGTAAGCTGCGCTCGTGTGCGATCAAAGCAATCACCATACCCTGTCACAAAGCTCGCCTACTCTGTTCAAGGGCACCGAAGCGCAGGCTCGACTCACACACGCACAAGTAAGAAGGCATGCATAAAGGGGAATAGGCAAGTAGGTAGAAAGCACAATTACAGTGCACGCCAACATATTAATACTACTTGCGCACCGGCATATACAATACAATATGTCTCAATGCAATACAATACAATATGTCTCATTTTTAATTTTTAAATTCGATATATTTCATAAATTTTGTTGTTTGATTTGTCATGTTATTCTTTTTACTTGCTTTTAAATTAAAATTTGTAAGATAGCCAATAATCATCCTTGAGCTTACATATTTTTCAATCAATAAATTCAGATCCATAAAACTCAATCCACCACAAATTGAACTCTACTTTACAGTGAATAATTGATAATGTCACTTTTGAATATTTGTGACTGCCGCCTTTGTTGTTTTCAATAATTTTGCAAAATCCCTTAATGTTGGCGTATCAGTCGTAAGAGGCTTGGCAATGTCAGCTGTGTGCTGAGCTGCACTTAAAAAGTTATTTGATAGTGTCAGAATGATAAAGTTGAAAAAATTGTTGGAAAATTTGCATTTCATTTGCACAATCGAGAAATAAAAAAATAAAAACTTGAGTTGCATTAAAATATGAAATGCTTTTAAAGTGTTTTTTTCTTTTCTTTTTTGCTCAAATTGCTGCTGGAAGAGCCTTGGAATGTGCTAGTTGATGAAATATAATAAAATAGCAACACGCAACAGCTGAAAAACGGGCTTAAAGTCTCATATATCAGAGCCACGTTCCCTTTTCTCTCTCTCTCTCTTGCTCTCTCTCTCTCTCTCTCTCTCTCTCTCTTGCTCTTTCTTTCAGCGTGTGCGGGCATGCGGGGTTTTTGTTGTGCCAACAGCAGCAACAACAACAGCAGCATCATATAATTGCAACAGCAACAAGATGGTCAATGTACCCGCAGTTGTTGTGCTTCTTGTTGCTTTTGTTGTTATTGTTGTTGTAGTTGTTGGTCGTGTTGTTGCTTTTTATTTTGGTTATGAAATATGAGTCAAGTTTTCAATGCATGCCGGATGCATTCATTACCGTTGACGACTGAGTGCGGTGCGTGTGCGTCAGAGTGGGACAAAAACAGCGAGCGAGAGAGTGAGAGAGAGCGAGGATGCGAGGTAGCAAGAGCTGGTAAAGGAAGCGACAAAACTCCATGCATACACATGTCCACCATTATGCAACTGTATGTATGTATGTGTGTGTGTGTGTGTCTACATTTGTTTGCCACTCCTACTCAGTTTTGGCTATTTTTTTTTACATTTACAACAAATGTACTACGACGCACACACACACACAGAGAGAAACGCTGGCACACACCAACTTTATGATCTCATGCATATGTATGCGCTTATAAAAGCCAGCTCACAAACACATTCAAAACAAGAACAAAATAAAAACATGAAAAAAAAAAATAGTGGCCTGCGAGTTAAGCAATGAAAATGCTATAAAAGACTTAAAACTCAAACAAGTTTTGTATGTTGTGAAAAGTTCATATGAAAAGAGATCTGAAAAGAGAAAAGAGATGATATGGAATATGTAAACGCATTAATGATAGATTAGAATAATACAACATATTTAACAATTTGTATATTTCATTTTAGCTTTGCAAAAAAAAAAAAAAGGAATTTGTTTTTCATGATTTATAAATAGTTATTACTAATATTACTTTCTTTTTTTTTTATATATGTATGTATTTATACATATACATATATTGTAACATATATTTTTTTTAATTTTGTAAATTTATTAAAGAACATACTTTTATTTAAAATTTTTAAGCATTCAACCTTTTTGCCGGCATTTCCACTTATCAAATTGATTTCTAGCCCACCCCAACTTTTCTATATCTATCAATGATTAACAAGGCGATAACAACAAATCATTCCTTAATAATCGAAATAACTTTCTTGGACTGATTGTTTAGCAATCTTTTACCCTTGTTTATTGCTAACAAAAAAGAAGAAGCAGAAAACATACCATAATTTCTTAATCTACATCAAATGCTGACAGTTTTATTAAACAAAAAAGAAAATAGACAGAGAAACCGAAACCAAAACTTCGCAACTGACATCGAAAATGTGAACAAATGAACAGGAAACGGAAGTTGTATGACAAACGTCTGGAATGGGGAAAACGAAAAACAAATGCGAGGCGAGGAAAATAATCCGCCCAAGAAACAGAGAAATATACAAACCGAAAGATGTGTAAATTTGTTCGCGTTCGCTTAGTTCAGTGGAGTTCAGGCCAAGTGCCAAATGTCACTCGGCAAGAAAGCGGGGAAAACCTGCGGGAGAAAAGAAAAATTAGGAGAGACGAAAAAAAAAAAAATGAAATAAGTAGAGGAAAACCCCAGGAATATGTTTCAAGTTGCCAGAGGTCGCCTGTTTGTATTGATGTTTCTTGAAGTAGAAATGAGAAAAGTTTTCGGCCAGCGAAAGAGCAAATCCCCGACAAGGGGTAACACGATAGAGGGAAGAGGCGGACGAGGAAATACGGTAAGAGCGATAGCGCTTTTTTATATTTGTACCCACTTTGAATTACAGGGGCGGAGACGAGGTGGAGACAGGGCGGGCCCGGGGCAGGCGACCAAAAAAATGTAGTTTAGTAATCAAAGCAAAATGCGTGGGCGAATTTTCGTCGAATTTGTTTGTTTTTCGTGCGCTGGCATAAAGCACATTTCACAGCCGACAGAGGAGCGGAGTGGGCAAAACTAATGTAATGGAAATTTGAAAATTATTGAAAATAAATGAAAACAAATAAATATACCCTGAGCATTTTTTATTACATGCGAAAAGGAAAGAAGAAGCTCCCTTATCGGAATTTTCGGTTTCATTTTTGGGGGTGCTGAAGCGAAGCGTTTGCCGTTTACCACTTGAGGCTGAATACGCCTCTTGAGTGACGACGGCCATGGGGCAAGAGCAGGAGTAGGTGCAGAAGTTGGATTGTAAGAGGATATTTGTAAAGTGTGCAGCATGTGTGCTGAGGTGGAAGGGGAGTACGTGGGTAGCTAATAAGAGCTCTTTAGAAATATGCTCAGTAAAAGATTTTTAATATAATCCAAGGGCTAAGCACTTAAATCTAATTTTAACAAATCGATGAGGAGTGAATTGAGATAATTGAACCTCGAATGAATTAATGTGGATTTGGGACATATTTTCAGAGACTAAAATACTTTGAAATAAGCTTGTCTTGTGAGAAGTATTTAAATTTTATATTGTATTTATATTTTGTTATACATATAAATTCAATTGACACACTTTAAGGTATTTTAAATACAGCTTTGTATGATTAATAAGTAAATATAAAAATGATGACAGAATATGAATATAAATATAAATAAAAACTAATAGCTTAATATGATTAAAAATAAAAATAAAAATAAAAATAAAATTATACAAATGCTTATGTTTTTAATAGAATTAAACTGAAGCTTTAACATATATAGATTAACATACTTTTAATTATATAAATATATATTTTTTAACATATATTGGGGATGTCGGGCTTATAAATATCTGTATTTATTACAATTAAGATATGCGCAGATAAACTAATAAATAAATATAATATAATAAAATTAATATTTAGTTAAATACATTTATAGTCGACATCTAGACTCCAAAAGTCTATATCACTATATATAATAATAATAATATAAATCTACATAATCTGTATAAATCTCAACAACTTCTATAAAATAATAAAAAAATAAATCTAAAAAAAAAAAATAAATAAATAAATTTAAAAAATATATAAATAAATATATAATTGTCTAAATGATTTCTGCGTTATTAAATAGGAAAAATAGCTGATAAAAATAGTTTTAGGAAATATATTTTTGATTTTCTGTCTAAATAATAATTTTGATTTAATTTAAGCCATTATATCATAATAATTTTTTAATTTATAGTAATTTATTCTTCAATCAATCAACCCTCATTTCGTTGCGACTTTTTGAAGGGTATCTTAGCATCGAGGTGTCGCATAGCGAGTTTTCACTTGTTTTCTTTGGGATAAGTTGGTCGTCGTCCCGCTTAATGGCGTGTAAGTGTACAAATTGCCTAGATTAGTGCCTAAATTAAAAGTGAAATTGAAATAAATTAAATATTTGCTCACACTCCAAACGTAATCCGAGTTGCCTCTGCATTGTTTTCATTTTCATTTTAAATTTTGCTCCATTGTATGTGTGTGTGTGTGTTTGTGTGTTTTTTTTTTCTGTTCATTTTCATTTGCTTTTGGAATTTATGCGCTTGTGCTTTTCGGGGCTGCTTTCTTGCCTAGCAGCTCGCGCCGGGGCAGACAAGTGTTTATTATTGGCATGGAAAATCAATTAGCGTAAAGTGGAATGCTTATTATGATGATATATGCTGGGCTGGGTGTTTTCTTTTGGGCCAAGCATGGGCTCTACGCTAAGCAGCTAATTAAATGCCAAAGCATTTTTTACACAGCAAAAATTATGCGTTGGCTTTGGCAAATAAATTGGTCGACTGCGGGGGCGGGTCGAAGATTTTGAAGCTCAATGTAAAGCTTCATTAATTAACAGAAATTTTTAGCAGAATATAAAGTCCAGCCAGATGAAGTTGAAATTAATGCAAATGAATTTTTTAATCAGCAATGAATTTGCAGTTTATGTTCAGCAAAAGCACTATGATTTAATGAAATTGCATATTCCTTTGATTTCAATCCAGAATGTCCTTTAATTTCTCGGATTATGTTCTCTATAAATCGGCTTGCTGCACACCACATGCACACACATTCTAACCTGATTTTCGTTTATGCAACATCATGAGATAAGCATTGCGGCTCTGACCAAACCGCAGCCAAGGATATTCTATACACCTGTCCTGGCCGTCGACGTCCTCATGGCGGCAGGATAAATGTTTATGTTATGACATCTTTAAATTTTAAGGTGCATTAGTGCAAAGTGCTTTTTTCGCCAAAAGATGTAAAAGAATGACGCTGAAAAATGTGCAGACCGAGTGCAGAAAATGCTCTTAACACTTTCATTTTTGGTCTGCTCTGCAGGTGTGTCTCCATATCTACGTATGCGCGTGTGTGTGTGTGTGTGTGTGTAAGTTTGCGTGGTTGTCCACCGACACTAAAATCAGAAATTATTTTCAGCGAGTGCTATTCGCTTGAACTTGAATTCAACTTAAATTGCTCGATTAGAAAAACTTTTGTACAAAATAAATAAATTGAAATAAGAATTGTTATAAAATTAATGTTAAAATTAATTTTAGTCATTAAAAATTGTTATAAGAGAAAATTACAGAATAAAATTGGGAACAGTAATATATTTATACAGATATTTAATTTAATATTTAGGCCGTATATTTATTTAAAATTTATTGGCAATTGAGTAATTGTGTAAACTAATAAACAAAAAAAAAAAAAAACAATATATTAAAAAAGTTTTTAAATTAATTTTCAAATAAATTTAATACTACAATTTTTAGTAGTTTTTAGTTAATTTCTGTTATTTTTTTATATTTTTTTATTTATTTTTTTTTTTTGTTTTTTTACATAATTTCGGTATATTATAAAATATATTAATAATAATAATAATAATAATAATAATAATAATAATAATAATAATAATAATAATAATAACAATAATTATTATATAAATATAAATAATGCTCAACCTACTTCAAATTTGAATAGCCTTACGATGAATTTGAAATGACTTCTGACAACTTTGTCGCCTGTATTTAGCCAGCGCAGGTGTCTGCCTTTGTTGAGGTAGTTTCCTCCTTTCTCTTGTATATTTTTTTGCAAATGTGCGTGTATGCTTGGAATAAATCTAGCACAACATCCTCCAGCTGTAGTTTCCACTTAGCTCAGCTTCTGTTGCACCGCCAACTCTATTTCTCCACTTTGCCACAAAATGCAATTTATACATTTCCGTTAAGCAAGCGAAATAAATTTTTCACACATATTTCGCTGCATACCCTTGCACACCCCTGCACATCCCTTGCCCCTCCTCATTTGCAGCCTGCTCTTTACAACAAGTTTTTGCTTTTAGTGAATTACATTAACTTACAACAACTTGTGTGTGTGTTTGAGTGTGTGTGTGTGTGTCATCTGCTTCCTACTTCAGTTCACATTTTGGCACATTTTCTATCAATAGCTAATTAAAATGTGCCGGATATTTCATAGGCAAACACAAATATGTGCGAGGCAGCTACAAATCACGATGTTAATTTATGGGCCGCGACTTTTGGCACGCGCCCGAAAGAAAAATATTTAATTTTCCAAATCAATAAACACGCTGATTGCATTGGGGCGACAATTGGCAGATGCCACTCGAGGCAATAAATCTGCAAAGGAAAGAACAAGTGGCAATGCCAAATGTGAGAAAATGCCTGGCACTGAGATGCCCTATAAATGTGCCAATGGCATTTAATATTTTACGAAATTTATTCTGATGTGCAAAAGGAACTCGGCTGCACTCGTAGCGTAAATTCTCACTAATTCATTATATAAATTGTCAAAAATATAATCTTAATAATTTCAATGTAATTTATTGAGAGTCTTGATAGGTTATATATATTAAAGGTAATTTATATTAAAGCCAATTTATCCATTATCCAGCCTGCTTCTTCAGCCTATGCTGCCCAGTGCCATCAATTGCAGGGCATTCAAAATTTGCTGCAAATGATGCGCCAGCATTTTGTCTTCGCTTTCCTTCTTGCCGCTCTCTCATTTTCAGGGTAGACGGCGCGCAAATCGAATCGCTGCAAGATTCTAGTTATTGACCACACACAGCACTGACTGAAAAGACGAAGATGAGAGAGAAATAGAGAGTCAACTGTCAATGTCAACTCGCATGACCATGAAGTAAGCGAGAAAAGAAATAATTGAATTCCCCAAACGCCAAAGTGGAATTTTAATTTGTGCCTCTGCCCCACCGCCACACCCCGAATAAAAAGCACACCAAAAGCGTTAGACACCCACACGACCACGCCCCTCCTCCTCCTGAGACGGCCGAGCAACCCTCGCTGATTGCTGCTGATCAGTATGCAAAATGTGTGCGTGCCAAAATCAGCGTAAACTTTGCTGAAAACTGGGCGCAAAAGGGGCGCACTGGAGGCGTGGCTGGGTTGGCTTGAATATGAATATCGAGAAGCTGGCACATTGTCACACGTACTTGGAGCTTCACTACGAATTGATGTCTGTGAAAATTAGCTGACTGTATGGACAAATGGCAAGGCAAAGAATTTCCATCCACCCACACACCCCGCGTATTCCAATCTGTACCTTTGCTTCTTCTTATTCCTTCTTTGTTCAGAAATTGAAAAACAATTTGGCCGTACCTGAAAGTATGCAATGCAATTTGTATGCACACGCAAATGGCTTGCAATGGATTTTATAGCTAATTCACAAATATTTTCTAGCCGTTGAAAAAGAAAAATGACGAATAAAGAGAAAATCAAATCAATTTGGCAACGAAAATACTTAATTTGTTGTATGGCACCTGTTGGCATTTGCACCTTAGGATTTCAGAGAAATCTGAATGAATTTGTGAGAGCTAAAGAGCTTAACATATGAAAGGTTGCAAATGGGTTAAGGAATAAATGAGTATTTTATATTATATATCACCTGTGATTAATTTAACTGAAATATCACAGAAATATATTCAGAAATATATATAAGCTTATCACGAAAATTGATAATCAAACAATGAATCATATATTAGAGTTAAAGTGTCAGATCGCTTCACAAAAGTATTCAAAGTTTTCGTCTCTAGTTTTGCTACTATGCTTTTTACATTAAAAAAAAATATAAATAAATAAAGAAATAAATGATATAAAAAACTTTTTTATCTATATAAATTATAAAATAAAAAAATATAAAAATAGAAAATATGTTTTTTAATTTAAAACATATAAAATATATAAAATATGTTTTAAACATATTAAGAATATTATTATATTACTCTAACATATTTAAAAATAATTTTTATTTAATTTAATATTTTGTATATCAAGAAACATATTTAATATATATATTTCAATTATATCAAAATATATATATACAATTAATATATTAATAAAAAAAAATATTTTAAATATAAAAAATATATAATAAAATAATAGAAAATTTGGTTTTTAATATAAAATATTTCAAATATAAAATATGTTTTAAATATATTAGCATTATCATTCTCAAATATTTAAAAATAATTTTTATTTAATTTAACAATTTTTATATTAAAACCCATATTTTGTATATCAATCATATCAAAATTTATATATAAAAAATAATAATTAAATTCATTATTTAATTTGTATGCATTACAAATTTTCAGTTGGTTTTTAGGCTACTTCTATGTTTTAATATGTCCCATTAATCCAGTAGATTTCTAAAAATTGCATTCATTTATCCGAGCTTGTTCAGAAGCTGCTCAAACTCTTTAAATGCTGAGTTGTGTGTGGCCATTGAGGCAGGCAAACGATTTGCCAATGCCATTGTCTGTGGCTCTCTCTGTCTCCGTGTTTCTGTGGCACACAGACCAATTTGAATCGGCACTTATTGCATTTTGATGAGGCTGCTTTCTTTGAGGCAGCTTTAGAGGTGCGGAGCAGTAGATGCTTAGCAAGAATTTCTGCTCTACTTTATGGTTATATGCGCCATACTCGAAGCTGCAAGCACAGCGCAGAGTATGCGTGTGTGTGTGACCTGAACACGCCCATTTGCCGTGTGCATTGAGCCGTTAGCTTTCGATTTTGCCCAGCCATTGCGTCAAAATCATGCATAACTGCATTTTTTAATTGCAATGAATGAGTCACTCGGCTGGCTCTGCAGTGCAGTGTGGCCAAACGTCAATTAGCTGAACTCACACACACATACACGCACACCCACACACATGCATAGAGCTTGCTGTGTGCTAATGCATAAGCGGCCTATACTATGGCCAAATCAATGTGCATATTTCGTTTAACTAAAGTTGAGCAGATTCTAGAAGACATTTGACGAAATGTATTTGAAATTATATTTGAAATTTAAAATGAGAGTCTTAAATAATTTTCAAAAATTGCACTTGAAATACACACATAAATATATACAGCATAAAGATGTTTTTATACATTTTAGACCCTTTAAGTATGCATAATTTATATAATTTATGTTTGCCGAAAATCTTATTTATGACTCGGGCAAGCTAAAAACCTCATTCAATATTCTTTAATAAATGATTCAATATATATATATGTATACTCTTTTATGGTGTGATTATGTCAACATTATGAGCATTAATTGAGCAATTGCACTTGCACTTGGCATGCAAATTATTATCCACAATTTCTGCTGCTTCTAGCCCTCATTTTAATTACATATTTGATTTATAATTCACACACTCATATTCACTTGTGATTTATTGTGTGACCTGTGCATATTTTCTAATTTTGTAAATATTTGGCTTTGTCTTGGTCAAAGATCATCGATTGGCCATATATCATTCAGTTTGGCTGACAGCTCGCTTTGAGCCCTCACTTTAGCTTGGCCCGCAATAGAGCAGGAAGCCAAAGCCAGAGCTGTCAAATGCACGGCTAAATAGACTTATAAGACTCGTTGTCAACACAGAATTGTACTTTCAATTTCAAAGGGTTTTCTTTTCTTATATTTGATTTTCATTTTCACTTTGTCCTTTGTATTAATTGTAGTGACACATTATTTAAGTTGTAGATTTTATTGTCCGCTGTCAGAGCCATGTTTGTAAGCTTCGGGCTAAACATTTCTACGGCCGCTGCGGAGTCCTTTGTCTGACCAAAATTGATTGAACTTGGTGCTTAAAGCCAACTGGATTGGTCAGGCCATAAAGACGATGCTATGTGCGTGAGTGAGTGTGTGTGGTTGTGTGCGTGCGTGTGTGTGGAAGCAGTCATTTCATTTCAAATCCCAGCTAGGATTTGTAATGAAGATATATACACACAACACACACACACACACACATACACACACGCACAGCAAATCACTTAGTTTCACATTACAAAGCTCGGCTGCAGAAAACGTGGCCAAAGACAACTCCTTCGGCTAGAATAGCTTGCCTGCCCGCCTGCCAGCCTGATGGCCAAGGAACATATAAATTAATGAATTCGATGCTTATCAATAGCAACAACCATCAGCAACAACAACAACAACAACAGCAGCAACGGCAACTAGAACAAGTTACAACAATCTGTGTGTCCATCTATTAGTTCGTTAGCTTTGTTTTTCGGCTTGTCGTGTGATTATGTTGAAGTGACTCGACTTAAGATTTCTGTACAAGACAGACAATCTATGTGTGTGTGTGTGTGTGTGTGTGTGTGTGTGGCTGTTGTGCGTGCTGCTTATATCCAGCTTAAAGTCAACAACAAGTCTGCTACAGTTTGCCTCTTTCTTCCCCTCTCTTACATTTTTTTCATTCTTTCTTCATTTATTATGGCACATTCATTTGATAAAAGATTTGGGCCCTCAATCATGCTTTTGTGTTTTGTGGCCAACGCCTTATCCTCCTGTGGGCTCCTCTTGTTGTTGCTTGTTCTCTCTTGTTGTTTCGTCTCTTTTTTTTCGCTTTGGATTTGTAATTTGTATTTGATAAGCAGCTCTTCAAGTGCCGCCTGCGCGTGGCTTCAGCTTCTTGTCCATGGCATTTGCTAGCTTTTGGTCTTTATTACTGCATTAGCCGTATTTGTATAAATCTGATTAGCTCTAGCCAAAGTAGTCTAAGCCGGCATCGGCTAGACCAGACCAGATTAGGCACTGATGTATGTAGCTTAGTAAATGTATACGATAATGATGTTCTTAGAGTGCACGGCTTTAAGAAAACTAGAGCTGGCTTTATGTGGAATCATAATTGGCAATAGTTGGACTGAAATAATTTTTAAAAATAAATTATCACAGAGATAAATTCAAAAAATTATCATATTTTTCTTTATTAAAACTCTATCAATTTTGTTTTATCTCTGATATCGAAGATAAATTATACTTTTCATAATCAATATATAAATATTTTTATGCTGATGAACTTCGATTTTTCTATATATACCATTTTTCCTCATTGATTAGCTAACCCACTAAATTTCTTGTCTCTGTATATCGGAAGCTCAGCTTTTTCCCCAGAAATTCCCATTCCACTTGAACGCTTTATCTCACAATTGCGCCAACTCCACTCGCCAGCTTCCAGTTTCCAGTTTCTCTCCTAATTAGCTATTAATAGAACTATCAATGAGCACTCCAATTAGACCAATTTAAGTTGATCGCCCATTGCAACTCTTTAAGCTCTCAGCTGTCGTTGTCGCTGTAGTTGACAATTGGCATTCCAATTGGTTAAATAACGTATACTCCAATTGGAACGTTAATTGGAATGCTGTTAGCTGCACCTCGATGCGGCTTCATACCATTTGACAGTGCGAACGTTCCCCAAAGTTATTAACTAAGAGCCCCATGGAGTACACATAAAATGGAAAGCTATATAAATGCGTAATTTCCGGTTTGTTCTATCAGAGAGTTGCAGAGGTTTCTCGCTTTATATATTGCATGCATATATATATACACATATAATATATAGCGTAGGAGTCCGTATCGAATTTGTGCAGACATTGTTCCATCAAACAAACCAATTTTCGGTGTTTTTGCAATAACGTGCCACGTATATTCTGTTGCCTGCTGTTAACTGTAAACTGCAAATTGTCGGTTTGCATTTCCTTTGTTTTTTCTACCAGCCAAGGTAGTAAACGGGTTTTTTTTTTTTTTTTTTTTTTTTTTTGTGCTGGCTGGAGTGAGTTGCAATGAGACAGCTGCACAGTTTACCGAACTGTCTGCAAAAGTCCGAGCGTTCTTAATTAAGGCATTCTGATAGCCAATGAACAATAAAAGGATTGCAGCTTTGGCAGATGGGTTCAGTTTTTATTTTTCTTTTTTCAATGTTTGCATACCCTGTGAATGGACCGAAAAGTTTACAAATGAAATGGTTTTTTTTTTTTTTTTCAAGAGAACCGAAGTGTGCTTATACTTATCGAATTATATTGTTTATATTATAATAACATTAAAAAAAATTTAAATACGATTTGAATTTTATATTAATAATTTTTTAATTAATCATTTTTTAAATTGAAAAATAACATTTGAAATTTATGTAAATTAATGAATTTAAATTATATATATATATATATAAATAAGAAATTATATATATATATTATAATTTATTTATAAATATTTCAACATACTAGATCCATAAATTCATTTTAAATTTGATTTAAATTAATAAATAAATATTGATGATTGTAAAAAAAAAAACAAAACAAATAGTTTTCCTTTATCATTTTTTATAGCCTGATATTTTTTTCTTCTAACCCATAATTTGCTTTCCTTATTAGCTGAACAATAATAATAGCCGATATCAAAATATTATGTCTGCATCTACATAAAGTCTAAGGTAGCTGCATTTCCACTTTATTATCGCATCTCGATTTTTATTTTCGTTTTTCCGAGTCTCGACTTGGCATTTTTCTGGCTTAAATGGCACTGGACAGTTCACAGTATACGCATTGGCCATAAAGTAAATACTATCCGTTGCAGTCTCAAAATATCAATTTATCTTTCAACTTTCAACTCCCACCGAAACTCCGGCTGCAGCTCAGAACGGTTCATGCTTTGCATACGAAATGCTAAGGACGTTCGTTCATCTGTTCCTCCATCGTTGTCCTGGCCCAGCCGCATGCAGCACGTAGCTCGGCAATTTTTCAGCCTGGAGTTTTGAGTTCGAGTAGCTGCTGCAATGACGATGCATAAGTAGCAACAATAAATACAATAGCAACAATCACAACAACAACAGCAAACAGTTTGCATGATAAAGAAGTGGACGAGATGGGGCATCAGTTTCGCTAGATATGGGAAAAACTGTCTGTGAAATAAAATAAATTACTAAACAATGTTTTGGCCACAGCGAGAGAGAGAGAGAGAGAGAGAGAGAGAGAGAGAGCGCATCTCTGCCACCTTGGAGCAGCTGTCATTGCTGCCTCTTTCTTTCGTCCGGCTGTTTGGGGCTCTTGACGTGCTGGCACTTTTCGGCAGCCCAAGCACTTTAATCTAAATGTGAATTGCACATTGGCAGAGACGACTCCTGACACTCGACAGATAGATATATGTGTATGTGTATATGTATCTGTGTATGTTCATGCACAACATTTTATATTTTGTTTATGGCACTCAAATGGCATTGTAATGTGCGAGCTGTGGAACACAGAGGGAGGGAGAGAGAGAGGCGTAAACCTTGGGACCATTCGCATATTGATTGCCCCAGTTGATTGTTTTGACATTAACATTATATTCTCGTTCCAATATGCCGCAACTACCAAAGCTCTTATGGAACATTTGTGGCAAAACAATCACTAAGTTTAAAATGAAAAAATAAATGAATAAATAGATATTTTTAACAAATCAAAATCTATAAGTATATATTGAATCGAATTATAGAACTTATAATATTTTGTTTTAATTTTTTTTAATTCTCATATCTTATTTAACATTAAATATTTTATTATTTATTTTAGCTTTTAAATTTTTTAAAAATATTTTAAAATAAAATACACAATATTATTTGTAATTATTTTACTCTATATTATTTTGAGTATTTAAAAATATTAATTTGCATTTACTAAAACAAATAAAAAACACAAAAATATAATTCCAGAAACTTCTCAGATATTTTTTATCATTAAATATTTTATTATATATATTTATATTTACCTCACAAATTTGTTTTTTATTTTAAAATTAAAATAAGCAATTAATTATACAATTTCATAAAATATTTTAAAATTAAAATAAACAATATTACTTGCATTTACTCTATATTATTTTGAGTATTTAAAAATATTGGTTTCCATTTAATAAAATAAATGAATAACACAATAATAATAAAATAAATAATACGAAAACACATAAAAAACAACAAATATATAATTCCAGAGAGAATTTGTATTTATTTCTATGAAAAATGGAAATAAAATTCTCAATTTGTTTTCCACACTATCTATTCCTAATGACAACTAAAATAAAATATATGTATATTCGTTTAAATATATTGAAAAATAAGCGAAAATTCATTGAGTATCTATCAAACAAAAAGCAAGAAGAAGAAGACGACGAAGAAGCAGCTGAAGTAAAGCCAACGACTATTTGTTCATGCATTTGACATGTCATCTCCATTGAGCGAGAGGAATACAAAAGAACAGACTTGACTCAGGACAGTTTGTGTGTGTGGGGCGAGGGGTTGGAGCAGAAGACTGACTAATTCAGTGCATGCCATTCATGAGCGTGGATACATACATATAGTTATATATATATATATATATATATATATGTATGTATGTATGTATGTATGTATGTATGTATGTGTGTATGTGTGTATTTGTCAGCAGCCGCCAAAGCGTCGCCAACAGCATCATGAGCGCATGGCGACACCTCATCCCCAGTGAAACCAGAAACCCACCCACTCAACGAGCAAAGTCAGGAACTTTTGGTAAAAACTCATTTCCATTGATATGCAATGAACAAGGCAATGAAAAACGCGCGGGTCATTCCCTGTTGATGGTTATTCGTTCGTTTTTTTTCCTTTTGGGTATTTTCTTTCTTTTTTTTTTTTACTGTATTTGTACAATCGCGATTATTTTTAGGTATTATCTGGAGTGCACCTATAAAAAATGTGATTAATTTATGAATGGATTGAAAAATAAGTAATGTTTTTTTTTTTTTTTCTATATTTTTAACAAAAACAATTTAACAATACTAAAAATATAATTAATGAAAATTTAACAGCATTTTTATTGGAAAAAACATGTTTTAATGAAAGTTTTTATTTTGCTTGTATTTTGGCAAAAAATATTAATGAGAGTTTAATAATACAAAAATGAAAATGCCTTTGAAAGCACTTAATTTAGTTATAATAAAAATAAATTGAAATTCTTTAAACAAATATAATGATAAAGTTAACTATGCACATAGAAAAAATATACGTATTTATTAAATATATAAATCTAAAAACAAAACTTAAATAATGTTTTTAGAATTTTATTATGAAAACATATAAATAACGTGCTGAAATTAGAAATATTATATTACATATGCGTTTCTATAATACATCATCCCTGGTTTTTAACTAACTAACCCGCCTATGATGGGTATTTCATAGTCAGCTGTTCTTTTAGGAATTCACCTTTGTAAGTGTAATATTTAGCTTGTTTTTGTTTTTCTTTTTTTGAATATATTCACAGCAACACTTTTTGTAATCCCCACAGAACTCAAATATTCAGTTCTCCTTTTTCTCCATCTGACCGCTGCATTTTGGGTGTCGATTGCCACAGGTTTCAAGTGGGCGACAGTTAGGTAAATGGAGTTACGAAATAACGAATGTAAGCAAAAAAGGGCAGCATCCTGAGTCCGTCATACGCAGTAGTTGCACCTGAATGACAACAGTTGCTGAAAACTCGCATGCAAAAAGCATTCGAAACATATTCCATAAAGCATTTGCTTACGTTTCTCCCTCCTCTCGCTCGCTGTATAAATCTATCTTGCGCGTCTTTCATTTAAACTGTTGTATAGCTGCATTTGATGGCTCGATTTGCGGTTCGACGTTTGCGAGAAATGGATTGTTGCATAAATTAAAATTGTATTTTGCATGTAAATATTGCCAACAAAAAATGTGAAATTCGCGTTTAAAATTTGTATTTCTTTTGGGATAGTTAAAGCTTTTAAATCGATGCATTCACAAACCAGAGCTGAATGCTTAAGAAAGTAAAATCAGAAAAAAATTTGCAGACTTTTAATATATATAAATAAATTCATTTGGTTTTGCATCACACTCAAACTGAATCTCAGAGAGTTTCTTTGGAATATTAAATATTAATAAATAATAATATATAATAATATAGTAAATAAATATTTATAATAATCTAATCGATTTCAATTTATGTAGCTAAACTCTATGTTTTGCTCTATTCTTTTTGCTTTTTCTGGTAATTGTCGAATGCATAGAAAACATGACAACAAACAAGTGTCAAGCGAGAAATTGCAGATTTTCATTTTTGCATAAGCTCGAAAAATAAAAAATAAAAAAAAAGGGTAAAGGAAAAAAAAACAGAACAAATATGCTTGTTGTTATTGTTGTTGGCATTGTCACGGCATTGCCAGCGATTCAATACAAATATGTACAATAATAATAAAATTTGTATGCAAAATAGGCGTTGAGTGTTAAATGCATGCATTGAATGCCTGCATGGCTGTGAGTGTGAGTGGCTAGAGGGCGGCCACAGTGGGCATCAGGCAGCGATTTACATACACAAATATACAGGCAGGCGCTGTTGTTGTTGCTGTTGTTGTTGTTGCTGCTGTTGATGCTGCTGCTGCCTGTTGAAAAATTGTAATCAAAAATTGCGCAATAATTTGCATGTTTATTTAATAGTCGAGCGCAACGCAGGCAACCAAAAACTGCAAAAGAACCCCAGCGCCTCCTGCCACAGGCCCAACAAAAAATACAATTCACAAAAGGTCTACATCAGTGTGTGTGCATGCATGTGCATGTCTGTATGTGTGTGTGAATTGCATTTTGCACTGCAGTGACAAACATTTTGTGAATGCGGCCTGCGTTTCTGTGTTTGGTTTTAGCTTTTCGTACATTTTTGGTCACTCACACAGCAGCCGCACAATACTCATTATTTTGCGAGTGTATTGGTGTCTATCTGTGCATGTGTGCTCAGTATATGTACTTTTAATTTTTTACTTTATACGCTAATGAAATTGTCTGCCATGATCACGCTTTGCTACGCGCCCCCCCCCCCCTGCGACCCTGCAAAAACAAACCCAAATTCGGACGCTTTGACTTGGTTTTGCATTGCGGCAAAATTTGCCGCACAGATTCTGATGATTGACCCCCCAAATATTATCAAAGGCTCATATACCGAAATGTTTTGAGGTTTGGCACAAAATCCAATGCGAAATACACTTGGAAAATCCTATTAGAGTGGCTTTTGATAAAATTATTTTTAGATGTTATCTAAAATCTAACCATATAATTTTTAATTTGCTACCCGTTTCGTGTCAGAAATCATTTGACTTGATAGCTAATTAAATACGTTCATGGCCTGGCTGTAAGTAGAATCGAATTTTGTGTATGTGCAAAGGCTAATCCAATTGCATAATGCAATGAACAATTTGCTACATGGCAAGGCTTCATTTTTAAGTATCTACAATATATTGAAAAGAAATTATTTTTATAGAAATGACTTTTAGTTAAGGAAGCTAAATTTAGTATAATTGCTTGCAAATGCCAATTTTACCTGCTTTATTCTTAAAAAATCGTATTCAATCTCTCACTCTTTGAGCAAAAGACTTTGGCTCTTTTCGTTTATGTTTTTTGTGGAGAGCCTATTCGTGTGACGCTTTTCTTACGAATATCGTTTAGGTATATACGATACGATTGACGTTCGTCCCATTAGGAGATCAACTCAACTAGCTCTTCTGATGGAAATTAAAGAACAATTTTTTAACCATCAAGAAACGGTCAACAGTTATTTGCGAGCTCTGCTAAGTATATTTAAAATATAAATAAATACACAGGGCTCTCCATATTCGAGTGACCCATCTGGCAACCTTACAAGGTTGTCCATATTCGACAGACCAATGTTTCTTTTTTTTTTTTTAAATTAATGTATAATACAATTTGAATCAATTTCGATATCGATAATAATCATATTATTTAGTTCAAGTTGTGACTTGTTGACATCGCTCTATGAATGTGATGTCTCTCAAATGGCGCCTTGAGCCTCTACGGCGTATAATACCCGTTTCTGTTAAAAGGTAAAGGCCTGCCAGAGGGGTCACTCGAATAAGGAGAGACCTGTATATATTAAAATTAAAAATAAGTATTTCTTACAGTTAGCAAGCGAAAAATTGGCATACAAAAAAGGAATTTAATTTAAAATGCCTATAAAATAATCTGGAAACCTAAAGTAATAATTGTATTATTAAAAAAAAAGTTTATATAAAAAACATTCTGCATTTTCTGGCCCCAAATTTGTTTTGTTTTCGGGCATAAAATTCCAATCAATTCAAGCGTATATTTTCTGGCAGAGCCCAAATGAAAGTTGATGCGCGACTGTGATACAGTGTGTACTCGCAGCACGGACAATTTCTCTATATATACTAAATGTATACATACATATACAAATATATATCCTTATCGTCATAAATGACTTCACACACATACACCGAGAGGCAGCGTAACACACAGATGCCACAATATTTTGACTGTTTTGTAATTTATTTGACATATTTATGGGGTTCATAAATACAGATACATATAAAAATGCGTTTATTTCGATTTGCTATATTTTTCTGCTTTTAGTTTACTTTTTTCTTTTTTTTTTTAAGTTTTATGGCAAAATACAAACAAAAATAGAAGCAGCAGCAGCAGCAGCAGCAACACCAACCTTACTGCCACAAACCGAGTTGTTGTTGCTATTGCAAAGTTTGGAATTCTTCCAACACGAGAGCGAGTCCTTCACAACAACAACAACAACATAGTTGTGTGTGTGTTGCTCATACGCCGCCTGGTCAAAGTTGCAATAGCAAAACATAAAACACTTTTTATGTAATGATTTTCACTGTTTTTCCTTGCCCATTCGTTTGTCCACTCCTCTGGCCAGCTGCATGAACTATTGACAGCTGATGATAAAAAATTGTTGGGAAAATAGAGAGAATTGAGAGAGAAACAACAATTTTTTTGGGTTCAGTAACAGAGGTTACGAAAAATAAAAAATTAAAAATAATACAAATTTAGTTAGGTTATCAAACAGACACTCTTCGTTGAGCAATAGAACATCTAGTGAAATGCAATTAAATCAGGGATATAAGTCGTTTTGTTTTAGTTTAGGTAACTAATTTGGTAGCTAATATAAAATTAGCTATGCTTCAATTTAACTTTTCTATAAATACATTTATTGTAAATCCTTATAAATAGATTTATTAGTCTGTAAATAATTTTAAAATATTTGTTTCTATATTTTTGGGCATTAAAGAAGGCTGTTATAATAATATATAAATATATAAAAAATATAATAAAAAGCTTAGGATAAGTAAATAATAATATAATAAAAATGAAAGTATATATATGTATATATACATATGTATATATGAAATATTAAAAAATTTCTATTATAATTAATTTTATAAATATTAAATTGAATTCCCGTATATACATAACTTTTTTTTTTTTTTTATTATTTTTATTTTTTAAATTAAATTATAAAGTTAACTTGAGCCATATAAATGTCAACATTAAATACCTGTGCTTTTGATATTTAACTCAAATATTCAGTTGTTGATTGCACAATTTCATTGAATTCACGCATTGAACATTACGCGCCTTAACACTTTTAATTTATGTATTTACTTTTTGGCTTATTTGCTTTACTTTTACGCTTCCCGCTGCCATCTGCCCGTTGCCTGCTGCCCAGTGCGACCCTTTCATGCCTACCAGCACCTGCGGCATTTTCGCTCGGCTACATCCAGAACCTTATTGAAATTCCAAAGTTGAAATGGCTGCAAGACAAGGACGGCCAGTCAGAAAGTGAACAAAGTGGATCCTGGGTCCACTCGGATCGGCTGTTGGTGTTGGTTGCGGTGTTGACAGTCGCCAGTCGTCCTCAGTCATCAGCTGGTGAGCAGTTTTTCTGGTCAGGTCATTGCGGTCCTGCCGGCGGTCGCGTGTCTCGTTCTGAAGTGGTTCTCCAGCTCAGTTCCCTACTTACACACACACACACACTCTCTCTCTCTCTCACACTCTCTGTGTATGTGTGTCTGGTTGTCACTTCTGTGGCAACACTTATAAGGCAACACTCTCACTGGCACCCTCGTTATTTGGCAACACTTTGCCACAGCAGCACAACAGCCACCCCAGACCCAGCTCAGCATCCTCCCTCCGTTTAGCCAGGGGGTATCAAATCGTTTGTTTTGTTTGTTTTTTTTTTTTTTTTTGTCAGAGTTTTGAACAACACTTTGAGGTGTTTGGCCCGCAGTTTTCGCTTCGGCTGCTTAACTTTTGATCAGCTTTTAATGTCAGATTCAAATGCATTTCGTCTACAAAGTTTGGCTGTCAAAATGAGCCAACTTATTAAAGTCAATGACTGAGAACCAAGCTAAATCGAAAAGCAAAACTAAATCCAAATTTTTGTATGTGGGAAAACTCAACAAAAGAATATACTTATATATATATATATATATATATATATATATATATATATATATATATATATATATATATATATATATATATATATATATATATTTTTTTTTTTTTTTTTTTTTTTTTCTAAAAGTCTAAACAAATTATTCGCTTAGTAAAACAGAAAACAAAAAAATTAATCAGAGTATTTATGTGCAGCCAAAGAGAAGACAGCAAAATAAAATCCCTGCAATATATGTGAAAAGTCGCTTTTACTTGCTGTAAATTGCGCAGCGCTTGTAAGATTAATACCGAATAAACTTTTTGGCTTGAAGCGAAATCAAAAAGTGCAAAATATCAACAGAGCTGATGAATTCTAGATTATTATACATGAATTAAGTAATTAGTTACAGAGCTTGAAAAATAATATTTTATACAATTTTATAGCACTTAAATAAGATGAACGATTTTTATAAGAATACTAATATTTCAATAGAGGAAAATATGTCAAGAGAATGTTAAAATAGATAAGATTGCTAAAGTACGAAAATTACAATGAAAGACGTTAGTTAACTGAGAATTATAATAACTCAGATATAAAATTGTTAAGTCATTATAAATAATAAAAAGAATCCTGATACAAAATCATTTTGAAAGCTTCAATCATAAAAAGTTTTCAGATATAAGTTTAGCTCAACAGACTCAGAAGGAGAAAATCAGAGTTAAATTTATTTTAATGCCCAATTCTCAACTCGGTCTATTTCAATTAGTGCTGCAATCAGTGGAAAGCCCTTACAATAACAACTTTAATCTTTTTCGAAATCTAAATAATAGAAGGCAATAACAAAAATCTGTAGTGGGCTCTGCATATGCGCAAATTACAAGTCTGAACATTCGAATTGTAGAAATAGAAATGGAAGTCAAAGCTCGAAGCTCGCTGAATGCATTCAACACCCACTGCGCACGTTGCTGCAGCTTTGATAAGCACGCTGCAAGTTTCTAACCTGACTACACACACACACACACGGTTAGTCTGTGCCCCCCTTCATTTTACTCAGTTTTCCGCAGTGCGTCTCATGTGACAACAAATGCAGCACTAAATAGCGCCACAGACGACCAATAGGTGTGCCCCCTCTTCCCGTTTACCCGTCTTCCCCTCTACCCTTTTCCACTTCATGCGCTCTCACTCGCACGCACAGCTTCAATTGCAAGCTATCATTAAAGTTCAATGTTATTTTTTTCCTTAACTTTAATACCCTGTGAGAGATAGGAATAAAGGGTATAGCTGAGTATTCTTAAACATCCTGGTAGATTAGCTGAGCTATCCTGTTTAAATCCGCTACTAGACTCCAATACAACTTTAAAAGTCTGAACGGGGAACTTGAAAGTCTTCTTCCAAAATTATATATATATATATAGTAGGTAACATGCCCATATATTCCAGTCTTAATCGAATCTGTTAGCCTACCTAATGCCTGCTTACAGGATATACTTGCAAGTCAGGCTTGCCTTTCCTTGTCTCCTGCTTGCTTTATTTTTTACTCTCATGGTCTCGCACAATACTTTTTGTTTCATATTGACCCATATGTAGGGAGCGTGTGTTTTGTTTTTGCTCTAGCTGCACATATCGTATCGCCATATTCCACAATTGTATCCTCTGGGTCCTCGCTCATTGCTCATTGCTGTTGTTGGCGAGTTAAATTGTCCTTCAGCAGAGGTTGCATTTGTTGCTGCTGCTGCTGCCTTTGTTGTTGTAGTTGTTTCTGTTCCGATTGCTGTGGTTGCAGAACGTATAGCAACAACTTTTTGCCTGGCATTTTGTATTGTTGTAAAAAACTTTTACAATCTACGTTTGTTAAGTATTTTAACGGCTTTCTCTAGCTGGGCATGCGGTGCTCGCAGGTAATATAAGCCAATGAAAATTGCAAGGGCAACTTATTGTCCAACCGGGCCCCTCTCACACCCCATCCCCTGACCGGCATGTGGGATTGCATTTAAAGTTTCGTTGGGTGTTTATCTGTCAGTTTATGTTTACAAATGTCCACTTTTAATGGTTCTCCATTTAGCTGGTTGCCAACAGCAACAGCAACAGCAACAGCAACAACAACAACAACAACAACGACGGCAGCAATGTGAGTGGGAGCTGGACCCCAGCTTTATCATACTCGAATGCTGCTTGTAAAATTCTATTGTAAGTTTGGCTTTCCGTTTTTCATACTGCGCTTCTATCTATCTATCTGTCTGTCTGCATTTTTGTTTGCCCGCCTGTCTGTCGTCTGTCGTCTGTCCGTTTGCCCGTTTGTTCCCAACCTCCCATGCTCTATCTACCGTGCTGCAGTTGGTCACTTTGCAGTTTTCAGTTTATTTTTTAAGCCAGATAGCAAACATGTTAAGCTTTGACTTTTCTATGCCATCTGCACTGTCTTGTCGTAATGTCAGGTCGTAAAAAAATGGCACGGCGAGCTCATAAAACACATTAACAGGTATATCGCATTTTTCTGTGATTCCCTTCAAAGCCATTTTGCACTTGGAATTATGAGGTGGTGCTTAAATATGCTCATTTATGCGGCTGCTCTTCTATGTAATTCTCATAGTAATGCAAACATTTATACATTATTATATATATATATATATTTCACTTTCTCTTTTACCTCTGTTGTTCTTTTTGTCTTCCTTCTATTTCTGTGTCTTTCTAAACCTGTCTCTAAATATATCATTTTTTTATTTCTCCATCTCTTTATCGCTCTGTCTTTCTCGCTCTATCTTTTAAAATCATTTTACCTCACTATCTCTTTCTCTTTCTCGATCTCCCTATCATTATCTTTCTATTCCTCTCACTTTCTGGCCTCATCTCTCTCTCCTGCTCTATCTCTATGTCTCTCTTTCTATCACTCTCTCATTTTATTCTCTGTCTATCTCTATGTCTCTCTATTCCTCTCACTTTCTGGCCTCATCTCTCTCTCCTGCTCTATCTCTATGTCTCTCTTTCTATCACTCTCTCATTTTATTCTCTGTCTATCTCTATGTCTCTCTATTCTCTCCATCTCTATGTCTCTCTATATCTCTCTTTCTCTCACTCTATATCTCTATGTCTCTCTCTCTCTCTCTCTCTCTCTCACTCTATATCTCTATGTCTCTCTCTCTCTCTCTCTCTCTCACACACACTCTATATCTCTATGTCTCTCTCTCTCTCCCTCTCTCTTTCCACCTCTCTATATCGCTCTATGTACCGTTCGTTTCATTTCTGTCTCTATCATATTGCTCTTTCTGTCTTTCTCTCTGTCTATCCCTTTCTAAATATCTCTATCTCTGTCACTCTTTCCCTCAAGCTCACTCAGTTACACTGTTTGTCTACCTCTTTCTTTCTCTCTGTTGCACTTATTTAATGCCTTTCAGAAAGGCTTAGTACACCTGCAACTCTCTTTGCCTCATTAACTATTATTTTCTTTGTGATATATAAGCATTTAATATTAAATATATATATATATATATATACAAATATATATACACGATAATTTGAAGATTACGCAAAGCCTCAGGTATATAAATATTTATAAAAGAAAGCACACTTAAACTCTGTCTGGGCTACAAAGTCAAGTTAAGCCATTGTAATGATAATATAAACAAGCCCACAGCTCGGTTCGTCTGCGCTTAAATTCTTGATAGGGTATTAACAAATTATACTAAATGCGCTACACTCTCCGACCCAGCCGAACCACCCCAGCCACCAAACGAAATCTGTAACATAAGACTCATCACAGCTCGTCGACTGTGCTTAATTTCATTTAGCGAAACGCATAAAATTATATTCTTGTATAGTCTCAGTTGACGCCCTAACTCTATCCCGGTGTTGTGTTTGTTATGCTTTGCAGATTTTATTGTGGCGCTCAAGGATGTTACGGTGAGGATACCGCAGGCGGTTAAGCGCGGCAGCAACGCCCTGTTTACCTGTAATTATGATATGGAAAACGATACGCTATATTCGGTTAAATGGTATAAAGGCAAGCGTGAGTTTTATCGCTACACACCCAAAGAGAATCCGGCAATGAAAGTGTTTGCCATGACAAGTGGCCTTAACGTTGAGGTGAGTATGAAGACGAAAGACTATATGGATATTAAGTATATAGGTATATATATATATATATATATATATATATATATATATATATATGAAAGCGAGTACATGTATCTGGTTCGAGCGTTGGGCTCACATTAAGAGCACATGCTGCAGTTGCGTGTCATAAAATAACAAACGCACTGTAAATTATGCCCATAATGGCTGATTGCATTAAGCCAGGAAAAATCTCATACGTATCCAACCTGTTTACCTCCACCAGCTGGCCCACTCGCGCTCCTCTATATCCACTCTTAAGCATTTGCACAACAATCTCTGCAATACTGAATGTCGTAATTATACACAACAACAACAACAACAACAACAGCAACAACAACAATAATAAGAGCTGACAGCACAGCCAGTGAGTTCCATTGCCCAATTAGTTGGCAGCGCGATTGACTTGCGGCTCATTAAAAAACAATATATGTAAATTGCATAAAAAATGTATATATAAATATATATATGTATATATATATATATATAAGTACTCCATGAACTCGAACGCTCGAGAGAAGTTTCCAACTTTATTATTACGCTGAAATGTAGGAGGGCCAATTAGTTTGGCGACCGGACACAAATTGGCTTAAATATCGAATGTAAACCAATCCAGTTCACTTCAATCCCATCGTCTCCCGGAGCGAAGTGTCATATTTTTGCATATTAAAGTCAATCATTAAATGCAATTTATTAAAATTTAATTTTTTATTAAGTGGATTGCTGCAATGGACTTACAGCTCGTCGTGTCAAAGATTAAATTTCGCGTAAACAATTTCATACAGTTCGAGTGACTGACGAGAGGGCGCCATGAGTGAATGCACTCCACAAAGAGCAACTGTAATAGCAAAAAAAAAAATAAAATAATAAAAACACTTAAGGCCCCAATTAAATGAGCAGCTAATAATTTGTTTCCATCGAGGTCGATTTTGACAAAGAGAAAATACCCAATGCCAATTATTTTGTATACATATAACATACAGACGGACGGAATCTGCATCGATTATACTAAAACAAGAATAGTTATCGACTTTCTAAAGCAAACTCTATATGGGCGTGCTATTCAGAGATCTACCAAACAGATTTCTAGTCTCTAGCCCTCATAAGCTGGAGATCCACGCGTTCACACACAGACGAACAGACAAACGGCATGGCTATATGTAGTTTATACCCTCTGCCGTGCCTCCTTCCGCCCGTTACAAACATTAAAACAAAGCCATTTAATCCTGATTTCCCATTTTCAATGGGATATTTGGATTTAGTTGCTTTTGTGCATAAATAAACTTGAGCTGCATTAAATATGGTTTTATTAGCTACAATATATATTTCCAGAGCTTGGCATTTCACACTTATTGTTTAAGGTGGTCAGCTCATAAATAAAAGATCTGCCAGCCACATCATTTCATTCAGTTCATAACAGACTCAGAGTTGTCTTCTTCTCCCTTTTTTTTAATATCACAAATCAAGAGCAGAACCAAAAGGCGAAATTGCTTTGACTCAAAGCAATCAAAATGGGGGGCAGGTCGACTTAAAATGCAAGCGCCATCCATAACTGTATATGGCTCCATGGCTCTATGGCTGCCTGGTTCAATTTTCGCCCGAGTATCTTTCATCAACAACATCTGGTGCGATGCTTCGCTGTGTGGACTCGACATTATTTGTTCTTTTGCTTTATTTTTGGTTCACTTTGGCATTGCGTTATATTCAATTTCTATGCAGCGCATCCTGTCAATTTTGCAGCTAATTTTTATTGCACTCATCTCTCGCTCAGTCACACTCGCTCTCACTCTCTCCTTCTCTCTTTCTCTAGCGCAACCTCTCGAATCAAAGTCATGTCGTGCTGCAGTCGGTGCCGCTGAATATTTCGGGCAAATTTACATGCGAAATATCTGTGGAGGCGCCCACATTTCAAACAGCTATGGTCTCCGGCGAAATGGAGGTGGTGGGTAAGTAAAATGAAAAAATACCAAAAAAATACCAAAAAAAGAAATAGTAGAGAAAGTAGTAAAAAAATTCTAATAAAAATACTATCAGCACCTAGCGCAAATGGCAAATGGCAAAGGCAGCCCAGCCTTGCCCCGGTCTTGCCCCGGTCTTGCCTTACTGCGATACCGAAAGCAAATTAATTAGACAAATGGGCGCCAGCCTTTGCCATTTTTTCTGTTTTCTGTTCGTTTTTGTTTTCGCGAGCGCTGTTCAGCTAATTTTACATTTCCATTATGCAGCCTACAGCTAATTCCATCTCTCTTACTCTCTCTCTCTGTCTCTCTCACTCTGTCTGCACGGCAGAGCTACCGGAAGAGCACACAGTGGTTACCGGCATACAGGCACGCTATCGCATTGGCGATTTGGTCGACGGCAATTGCTCAATTAAATACTCGAAACCGGCTGCTAATTTGACATGGACTATTAATGGTATTGTGGTAAGTTTTGGTTTCAGTTTCCATTTCCATTTCCATTTCCCTTGCCATTGCCATTGCGATCCGCCATTCAATTAGTGAACGGAGTGGAGTCAACTGTCTGTGTGCGTGTGTATGTGTGTGTGTGTGCGCGCTTCGAGGCAATTTCCAATTGATAGCCCCGCAATTTTTCAATTAGTCGCCAGTGCAGCCAATTCGGCTAAAAGTTTCCTTCTCAGCACTTAGTTTACACTTCAATTGACCAATTGTTGGCCGGAAAAGTGGCAAATTTAAGAGATCTGAAGATATTTTGGCCAGAAAGGCTTTACGAAGTGGTTGCAATATGAATTACTACAAGATTATTATTACTACAGGTCTTTGAGTATGCAAAATTTAAAAGAATTTATTTGATAAATATTTTTAAAATTGTTAAACTAAAAAACGAATATTTTTAAAAATATTCATTCTGCATAAGATTAAAAAAAAGCTGCTGTGGGGTTGCTTTAATTGTTTTTAATAGTCTTTCACAAAGTGAGAAGACCATATTAGTTTTCTTATATGTCCATTCGTCTGTATGTATTTTTCTTCTTTTTTTTCATTTTTATTTTAAGTTATTTATTTATTTAACTATGTTTTGTGTTTTATGATTTTTATGTATATTTTCGAGGGCAATTTTTACAGTTTGTATAGAACATTAATTTAGGACAACTTACGTCTGTTGTATTTTAGTATGCATGTTCCCAGTACCAAAACGTTGAATTGGCTTGGGGATGTAAGTGATGTCCGGGATACAGTGGATACATGCGACCGCGTCCATTTGCATCGCGTGAATCACCAGCTGTTACGTTCAGATTCTGCATACATCCTAACATGCTCAGGGTTGCATATCTTAGTCAGGCATATCATCGACCACAAGTCGACGCAAGGCCTTGCGGCTGAGGACGTACCCAGCACCGCCCGACATGAAGCCCTGCTGGAAATACTTATTGAACTTGCAGCCAAAGTAAACGGGCGTCTCGGAGTTATATCGATATAGTATATATCGCATGTTTTCGACCACCGCATACGTGTCATTGTCCGCCTTGAAGAACCAATCGGAGTCGTTATAGTAATTATTGTAGATGTACCTGAAAGCCTCCTCTGACTTCATCCAGAGATAGTCTCGGCCCTCAGTCAAATTCAATTTTACTGTCGGCAACTCAGCATCCCATTGCGAGCTCATGAAGAGCAGAATATTACAACGTTTGCCCCAGGTGCGCTTGACGTGCAGTGCCTTAAGCTGGTGATTATCCGGATAGGTCATTACCCAGCACAGCACGCGCACCTCTTTCGTCAGTTGCTCCGCTAGCGATAGTTGCTCTATTGGACTTGCCGCCCTATAGGAGAGGATCTCTGTCAAAATATATCCCGCGATTGTGCCCACAATGAGGGCGTAAAGCAGGCAAATTTCGTAGTATTGCTCACTGTTCTTCGACATTTTAAATACAACTGAGGCTTTTTTCCTTCTCTTTCCGCTCAAAAGTTCTCGTCGAAATATATCGCTTTGGCAACCGTGGCAAATGGCGTTTAAAAAAAACTCTGCTACAAATTTAATATGAGGTGAAATTATTATTGAAGTATTTATTTTATTTATTTTTTTCGACTTTTGTTTATTTATTAATTTTATATTTTATATTTTGTATTTCATATTTTATATTTTATATTTTTAATTTTGTATTTCATATTTTATATTTTATATTTTATGTTTTATATTTTATATTTTATATTTTATATTTTATATTTTATATTTTATATTTTATATTTTATATTTTATATTTTATATTTTATATTTTATATTTTATATTTTATATTTTATATTTTATATTTTATATTTTATATTTTATATTTTATATTTTATATTTTTTATTTTATATTTTATATTGTATGTTATATATTTCATAAATAAAATTATTTAATTCAAAAAAAACCTTTCCACTTTTAGCTCAATTAATTTAGTTTTGTAAACTATGTTTCTTCCGCATCTCTAATCCCCCTAAATTCTTTACTCTTCTGTAGATCTGCTACAATAGTTTTACCTTCTATTGGAGGCTCCCATTCTTTTCCTTTCACATTGTTCAGTTGCATCGCTTGGCAATCTTTTAGCGTTTAGTGTGTGATTTTTCATTTCACACACACGTATACACACTTTTTGGCACCTGCGTGCTGTTGGCTTCTCTGTTTTTTTCGCTTTGGTTCTCCGCCTAGACTTCTCCTATTTATTCCATACCATATCATTTTTGATAGGCAGCCACTTTTTATGCCTTTCACTTCGGCTGGCTGTTTTATGGCCGCAACCACAGCAGGTAGTTTCCACACATTCCGGCGGCTGAACTGCCTGCTGTGGGCAAAGGTGCTCAGGGGTGCTTCACCTGGCTGCTGTCATAGTTCCGCATGATTTCACAGAGTTTTGGAGTTTTGGGGCTTACACCGCCGAGGCATGTGACATCGACCGGCATTTTTTTTTCTGACTGCCCTGCCCTGCCGTTTTGCTGCGTTTGTTTTAAGAAACGTTTCGGTTGTCAGCTAACTTTTTTTTTTTTTTTGTACATTGCCCGCTAAGACCCTGAACGTAGTACGACATTACGTCTACGTTCTTTATTGTTGTGGCAATAAATTATTTGTGTGTGCGTGCATACATAAGAAGACTTGCCGAGACTTAAATACTCTGGTAAAATAAAAATAAAATATTTTGTTTAATAATAAAAATAAAAAAGACTTAAAATCAATTATGATCTTAGTTTCACGATTGAACAACATATCGTCTAAATATTAATAAGTTTTACACAACATTATAAAATTAATAAAAATAAATATATATAAATAAACTTATTGCACTTCCGCTTTTATCTTTTTTCTATCTTTACCCAACAAAATGTTTTTCATTTCAATTCACTAATTTACAATTATAAAAATAATAATAATAATAATAATAATAATAATAATAATAATAATAATAATAAAAGTATATTCCAAAAATTAAAAAAAAAAATAGAAAGGAAATTCCAAAATTGTAAACGTTTTTCATATTTTACTAAAAATTTAAATAAAATTAATTTAAATTTTATATTTAGTTATTTTATTTTATATAAAAAAAATTAATAAATTTAAAAATAACAATACAAACTCTATATCCACTTCTGCTATGCTAACAATTGCCGGCTAATCGAGCTGCTTTTCAATTAAGTAACAAAGTTAAAAATGTATGAAATCAAAATTGAATGGAAATAACAAAAATTATAACAAAGTTATTTTCTATACATATATAAACTCGAACTAGAGTAAAAGTTTTCTGTTATATTTGTATTTGTTTGTAGGTAGGTACTTGGAAACTTAAAAAAGGGCGTGCCTAGCTGGCATTAAGTGAAAGGGCCAAGAGAACAACTGAGAAGTTGCAGTTAGAGAACGTTTTATACAGATATATCTCTGAGCATATATATATATAATATTTTTTTATCATTATCAAACAAGCAATTCAGCAAAAACTAACACAAACAACTCTCAAGTGTGGTCTGGTGCGTGTGTGTGTTGGTGTGTGCGCTGGTCCGCCACTTGATCTTTTAGCTAACGAGCGCTTTTCAACAGGACCGGCTGCTGCTGCAACTACACCAAGCACATGTGTGAGGGGTGCGAGGGTGTGGGGGCTTGGGTCCGCCTGTCAGGCTGGCAACGCTATCTGCAGGCACTTCAAACTAAACTCACCGCAAACAAAGTGGCCTCGTCCTGGCTCGACTGCCTTCGTGCCTGAGCCTTCTGCCCACCTCCTGCCTTCCCCTCGGCCGACGTAGCCCACTCCATCGCTTTGCTCCACTTAATCACTCAAGCGTGAATCTATTCATCATTCATAAGTTATAAATTTGCCTGCTGTGGCATGTTTTTTGGGCGTAAGAAGTGGCAGAGGCCTCCGCCGAGGACCACCACACAGCTGAGAGCACAGGAAACGGCACAGTTTCCACTTGTGCATTGTGCATTGTACGGTGGTGCTACAACATAGTGGTTGAGTGCTCGATGTCGCATATCTCTAAGATGCAGCACCGCTCACCTCTGATCCGCTCTGGTCCGCTCTTGAACTCGCTCGCTCGCTCTATCTGTTTTTGATAAATATTTATAAATTGATTTGCAAGCGTTGTCCGCCCTTTGAACTGGTGTATTGAAGCGCGCATTCCTTTCAGTCATCCTTCATCCACTTGACACACATCCCAATTCACGTTTGTTTCCATTCGCAGGTGCCGCCGCATCACATCAAGACTTATCAGATTGAGAAACAAGAGAACAGCACCCTGGAATCGGTGACAAGTGCCATACACTTTATGGTAACCACACAGCATTTTCTCAAGGGCCAAATGAGGGTAAGTCGAACGGATATACTAGATATACAATATATGTACCGAGTGGTTGCACGTATCAAGGGATCTCCTCAAAGTGCAAATATATTGAAGAATCAATATATATTATTTTAGAAATAGTTTCTAGAGTGAATTAATCAAGTATCAAATTCCACAGCTGAAATGCACAGCCAACATATTTGACATATTTAAAGAGGAAATCGAGAGCATTATCGAGGAGGACCGACCCAGAATTATGGCCTCGGGCCGATCATATGATATCAACAATTACCCAATGGAAGACCATGGCAACAGGCATGGCGATCGGGATCGCGGCGGATATGAGGAGCACAATGAATCATATTTGACCTACTCATCGAGTAAGTATAATTCGATTTAGGTAAATAAAAATGCGAATAAATAAAAATAATGCTATCTGTAGCTATACATACATATATAGCACTTAAAGGCAGGGGGAAACTGCGTGTAACATTATTTTAATTACATTTTTTAGTGATAATCATATTAACATTTTAGGATCAAAGTTTTATATTCAAATTTACTTTTAATTCAAATTTAGTTTTAGTTTGAATTCGAATTATATTCTATTTTTATTAATTATGATATTAAATTAAATTTTAATTTTAATAAATATATTTTTATAAAAACTTTAATTTTATTTATAACGAATTTGGGTTTATAATTTTATTCATGATATTTATCCTCTCATAGAACACATCTTATAAAATCTCCTAATCAATCCCTCAGAAGAGGGAATTCCTTTCTATTTACAAATTATGAATTATTTAATAACAGCCCAGATTTTTAACTTAAGTGAAATGCAGTTAAAACTCTCAAACAATAAAAAAAATCGATAGTTTTTTCGATGGAATTTGCTTAGCAGCGCACAGAGCTCTAATGCCGCCTCAAGTTCATTTTAAAACTGAACTGCAAAACCTTTTAACAAGTGTTTGCCAGCCTGATCCAAGCTGCACACAAACTGCAGCTGAGAGGGCGACGATGGGAGTGGCAGTGGTGGTGGGAGGGGCTACATTTTTGAGCATCTGCTATGTCAACTTTCAATAGTTGCCCATCACGGCACTTGGTGTCCTCCTCGCCTTCCTGCTCGAACATACAACGTAAATTATGCAAATAACATTTGCCAGCATAAACATTCAGGCGAAGGCAGCAGCAGAAGCAGCAGCAGCAGCTGTTGTTGTTGGTGCTGCTGCTGCTGCTCCTGGCAAGTGGCAGCAGGATAACCGACTCGCTTATCGAATCAAATGCCGGGTCAAATCAAATTGGTATAAACTTCGTTTCAGATAGTGAAAGATTGTCGCGGCATTTCCTTTGCTGGCTGCCAGCTGATTTTCTCTAGTTTCTGTTTATGTTGCGGCCCAGAGGCAATATTACATGTCCTTGCCATTGGGAATGCTACCCTGTACTTATTTGAAGTAAAAGGGAAGCATAGTTGCTGATGAATGTGACGACAAATTAGGATTTTAAGGCTGCTGCGATTTTCTGAATAGGTTGAGTCATACAGCATAGATAGGAATATTAAAATAAAAAGAACATAAACGAAATAAAATTTAAAAAAAATTATATAATTTTTTCTTTTTAAGATATAAATATAATTTATATTTTATATTTAATATTATATATTGTATAATTTATATTTTATGCTTTATATTTAATGTTTTATTTTATATATACATTTTTTATTTATATAAAAATTTGCATTTAAAAAAATTTTGCTTTCATTTAATTTTCATAAATATATATAAATATTATAATAACACTAAATTTCAAACAATAATATATATTTAAATGAATATAACTAAAATACTATTGACATCTGTATAATTGCGAGGTATCTCGTAGTCGATCACTCTGCTAAAGCACACTCTACTATGCATACTTGTTTCTCTAATTTACGCTGCTCTGTAGCTTATGCTTATAAGGACCCCTTCCGCTCTCACTCTCTCACTCTCTCTCTCTCTTTCTTCCACTATTTGCTAGAGTTGCCACTTACTTGCGGCAACATTTACTTAACACCAAAATGCAACAGCAGCAGCAGCGTCAACAACAACAACAACAACAACAACATTGTAAACGCATTGAGCTGCAAATTGTATTTAAAATTGCATCGACTTCAAAAAGAAGTACGGAAAATATGTGTGTATATATAGAGTGCAGACTGTATATTCAACGGGCGCATAAAAGTATGCAACATTCTTAGCTGGAGCGCGTTAGCCATGCGAAATGAACTCGATTTTCAGTGGGGTTTGCAGCTTACTCTGTGCTCACAGTTGCGATTCAAACGAATTCGATTTTTGTGAACTTTATGCAAATGCAATGTTGACATGCAACCCACACACCCACACACACACACACAGCGGGTATATTGACTAAGAAGTGTATTTTTTTTGGCAGATTTATCGGATATTTTTCAGCTGGCAGCAGCTCAATGGAGTGCAAGAGAGTTGCAAATAAAATATAAAGCTGCACCATATCTGAATCGATACAAAATATCAGAGGAATTTAACTTAAGCTCTGCTTATGCAAAACATCAAAGAGTAAATAATCTCTAATAATTTTTTTTGTATGAAGAGATCGTCTAAATAGCTTCGTTGGCAGATATATCCCTTAGTAACGAATAAAATGAAAAATAACTCTTATTTAGAGACTGATTTGCTCTTTCACAAAATTGCTTAAACTACACATATGTAATATGTCAAAGAGTAAATATCCCATAGCAAAAAATAACTCATGGCAATTAAGATTAATAAAGGAATTTTCGCTTTTTTGTATAATAAATGTGTGTCCAAAAAATAAGCTCTAAAATATATACTCAAGTCCGTGCTCAATGTTAACTTAAGCTACAGATTCTCTTTAAGTGTGTGCTTATAAAATCTCTTTGCTAATGCACACGCCTCCCACCATACACGGTTGAATGTGCACTTTATAATCCGCTCTCACACTCATTCACTCTCTCTTTCGTTTTGTGTCTATTTTGCAGCGGATAACGGTGCGTCGGGCGCTTCGAGCGCTGCTCAGGCAATCTTTTGGCGCGTTTGGCTATTGAAGCTTATGGAGGCGTTGCCATTGCAGCACATGGCAAAGCTGCAGCGACACATCAACAGGCATCTGGCAAAGTGGGCGTGGCACTTTGATGCGTACGCCACATGGCTAAGCGTTGCACTTGCGCTGCCGCCCCTTTGCCGGCTGTGGATGGACCATCAAATTAACAACTGTCAATATTCCAGCGACAACGCAGCGACGCAACAGACGGCCAGCAACGACGACGGTGGCAGAGATGAAAGCAGCGGTTTCAACAGCGACGGCGACGGCGACGTTGCCAATGTGACAATGTCAAAGACAGCGCCGAGTGAGAGCGACAAATGCTTTTATAATTGTCAAATGGCATTGGCAACACTTTTGCAACGCAATGATGATGAAAACGATGATGATGATGTTGTCGATAGTGCTAACGCTGATGGCGCTGATACTGATGATGATGATGATGATGATGATGGCAATTCTGGCGTTGATTTAACTGCAGCTGCAGAGCGAGTAACTCTAAAGCGCCAACATCAACAGCTGTCAGCGACACTTGCTAAAGTGGGCGCGGCCTCGCAGCCGGATCAACGATTATTGATGACATGCTCAACGCTGGCAGCGGCAACGGCAACGGCAGCGGCAGCGGCAGCGGCAACGGCAGCGGAAGCGACATGCTGATGCTAAATTGATGATGAAATGCATTTCGAAAAGTAGCTTAAGGTGCTGCCATGCGAACGAATGGGCACATTTCTCTTAACCATATTTGTTTTGTTCTCTTATTTGTTTTTACACGCGCAATAATTAATGCCACAAGCGGCAAACAGCAAAGCAAAATAAAAATAAAAAGGAAATTTACAGTTCGCCCTAGCTGAAACGCACTTAAGACGTTGTGAAGCCAATTTTGGGAGAAGCAAAACAAAGAAAAGCAGAGAGAAGCTTAAGTATATTATAGTATATTAAGAGAGCGCAACTGATAATACTCATAAATGTAATGAGAGTAAATATAAAAACATAAAAAAATAAATAATTATATAAATAAATAATCGAATTATATACATATATATATACAACATATGTACGCAAACAAATAACAGGTGAAGCTCATAGAAATAGAGTTAATTATTATAAGTATTAGACAACATATATTTCATTATTTGTATATGTATGTATAAAATGCATTAGAAATTTGTTAAGGTTATCTTTACATAATTTAATTACATTTTTAGTTTTAACAGCAGTTTGAGAGCTATTGTCTGTTCTCTTCAGTCCCTTTCCCTTTAAACGTGCCAGAGTGAATTATAATTTCCGTCATATTTATTCCCATGTACTCTGCCGCCTGCACCACTGGCTTGAGCTTTGATTTCACACTCATGCCGACGCAATAGAGACACTCACTTCTCTTAAGATCACAACACAATCGTGTACTAATTCCCCTAATTTCACACGAAGACAAGTGACGATGCAAGAAATTTCTAAACACGGTCTCCTAAATTTCCTTTTTGCATGTATGTACATATGTGTGCTTTGTTAAAAGCCAATTGTTTTTGGCTCCACTCTGACTCGCACTCACTCTGTTTTCTCTCTTAAGCTCTCTTATTTTAAAGGAATTTTGTTTTTTTTATTTTATTGCAATATATTTGTTAAGAGATGCCACAGCTACACTTATTTTTTAAGTTACAAAAACATATTCATTCTGATCTCTCATTGTTTACATCAAGTAAACCACAAAGAACTGCGAAAAACTTCAGCTGCGCTTTGAATTTGCACTTGAGCTTAGCTTTCATATATCGTAGTGCAGTTTAAAGTACAGTAAGAAGCATAAGCCATAAAAGAAGCAGCTCTCTCGCTCATTCTCCCGCTCACTCACCCGCTCGTCATAGATTTTGTAAATAAAGTTTTGCTTATCAGTAGAATAAGAGGATAAGACAAGAAATCGAGATATGTAAGAAAGAGCATAATAACAGCGTAATATATAGAAAGGAACTTTTTACGGTTTTGGAAGCATGCAAAATTAATTACAAAAAACTTTTTCATTTGTAGACGCAAAAATTAAAATTAAATAACAGCTAAATCAACAAAAAGACATTTGTTAAATAAAAAAAAAAAGAGAAATTCTGTTTTTCAGCAAAGTAAAAAAATTAACAACAAATTATTTGAAAATTTTTGGCAAACAAAAATCCAACGGTAAATAGTTCCTTTGCCTTATAAATAAAATAAAACTGGATGAAAAGCGTAATATGTAAATGAATTAAAAATAATTGAAAACATTGATTGAACATAAACAAAAAGTTTTGGAATTTTCTAAGAAGATAAATAAAAGCGAAATTAAATTAATAAATATTATAAATAATAATATAATCAAAATTTTTAGTAATTGTATATAGTAAAATACACTAAGAAGTTCAAAAAAAAAAAAAAAAAAAAAAAAAAAAAAAAAACATTGTGAATTTATGGTTAGTAAGTTTTTATGTATAAATGTTAATTATGATATATGGTATATATATGGTATATATATACATGGTTATATATAACAGCTATAAATGCATGCTAATCAAAAAAAAAAAAAAAAAGTGTTGTGAAAGTTGTCTTCCCTGATTTTTTGTTTGATTTTTACTCAATATTTCTATGAAAAATTGTTATAATTTCATATATTTTCAGCTCTCTGCTAAGCTTTATAAACATAATTATATATATTAAAAAATTAAAAAACAAACAAATATATGTAAAAGTTATTTATAAACTGTTAGTGTATATAGAAAAGCGTAGAGGCAAAAAAAAAAAACAATTATTTGTTATTTTATTTTTATTAAGTATAAAAAGATTAATATACGAAAAAAAAAAAAATATATATATATATATATATATATATATATATATATATATATATATATATATATATATATATATATATATATATATATATAAATTCAAGTGGAATAAACATAAATGTTGTTTAAATAGATTTAGATTTATATACCTATATATTATGAATATTAAAAATAAAATACAAAAGCTTAAATTGAATATAACAAAACATATTCATATCTATAAAGCCAAAAACCGAAATGTCAGAAGAAAACAAGAAACAATACAATATTGTAAAAAGTAAAAAACATATAAAAATATTTAAAGTAAATATTACTATTTATTATAAGCATACATGTAAAAAGTAAATTAAACAACTGCAAGCATTAGTATTTATGGCTATATATTAAATATATATATATAAATATATATGAACATAAATAAACAATAATAAATTATAAATAATGAAATAACTCGGACTTTTATCACTACAGCAAGAATACATTTCTGTAAAGTACTGTAAAGGCGCTGCTAGATTTTGGGCAACGCCATCTATCGGGTTATCGGAGAGCTTTAAAGCTTACGTAGCTTACTGGCAGTTGTCTAAGCTACGTAAAAATGCTTTTCAGAAAAGCTTTTAGTCAAACGCCGTTGCTGCAGCTGCACTCGCGGTGCCCATGCACGTGTTGTGATCTGCGAGCTTTTCCTATTAGCACTGCACGCCCTGCCTCAGTTGCCCAAAGCTCCGCCTGAAGGTCAGACGGGACAAGAACTCCGCCTCGCGCTCTGCAGTCAACGCGCTTCAATGACGACGAAAGCACCGTCTAAGTCCCTTTCTATTTACTACGACGCGTTGTGTTTCGAATAATTAAAAATAAACTCATTTAATTTAAGTGTTTAAAAAGAAATGAAATTGGAAATAAAATCTGCGCTTTATTCCACTTGACCTTGACTTTAATTATTCTCTTTGCTTCGCAATAATTTCCCTAATTTTTTGTATTTTTTTCACGCACGTGTCTTTTTTTTTTTTTTTTTTTTGTACCCCTGTCTTCGGTAGTGTTTTTTTTTTTTGCTCATATAAAAAAATAAAACGACTGCCAACAATTTAATTAACTGCAAATTTAACCAATTGACGTAATTGCGCCCAAAAATTTCACTTTTTTAATAAATAAAGCGTCTTTTCTTTGGCCTAATTCGAATTTTGTGCCTATTTATGATTTTATAAATATTTATTTTGTTAACTAAATTATTCAATTCATTTGTGTAAATTGTTTCATTAAAAACTCTTTGGATTTACGGTAAGCTTATTTTTTTCATACTTCTTGTTTTGGCGGGAAAAAAATGTGTGCGTAAAACTGTAGATAATTTTTGTTCTTTCAAAATTTGCCTTTACGCGATATTCTTGTAATACGTTAACAGACTGTTAGCAGCGTTTACAGTGCGCTGTTAACACTTAAGCTTAACAACATTAGCCAACGAAAAGTGCATGCTGCACAATTTAAAGTAAATTGAAAAAGCTTTATGAAATGACACCAAATTAACTTTATATTTTACTTTAAAATAAAATATATAATATTATATGAAACAATATAAAGGTGCCTACAAATCATATAATTCCCCCGCTTAAGCTTTAAAAATTCCCTTAAGCATTTTATGCCATGCTGGCCTTAAGCAAAAAAGGAAATTTCTCTTTACATAATGTCCCAAAAGAGCGAGAGAGCCCTGACCGTGCGCTCACGCAATCGATCTACAAGCGCGGCTCTCTGTGCGTTTGTTTTGCTTGCTAGAATCTAAATTCGTTTTTTGTTACACTCTCTGTGAGCGGTTCGTTGACCCAGCTGGTCCTCTTAAATGCATTTCTCCAGGCGACGCGAGCCACATTTTTCCGATTGGCTAAACGCAGTTTACCGTTCTGCAGCAACTTTTTTGTCGTTCAGCTCGATCCCTGTGAGCAGCTTCCAAAGACGACAGTAGCACGTTCAATTGGCTTTGAGTCGTTCAAGCGGTAGCAGCAAAAAGTTCCTAGTTAGAAAAAAAAAAGAGTTAAAAAAGAATTAAAATAAATTGCTTGCAATTTAAAAAGATAAAAAATATAACACACCGAAACAGAAATATCCTATTATTTCATAATTGTAATATATATATATTTATATATATGTATAAAATAAACCAATTTATAATAATTATAAAAGAATCATACTCTATATACTGATATAGACACCACAAAATAATTCAAACCAATATAAATGCCTTTCGTCGAAAGATTCGTACAAATTCGTAATTTTGTTATGAACGTTTGTCTCGTCGAGGCCATACAATTCGTCCAGGATCTAACCCATGCTATTTGTTTGGACTTTCAAGGCCTCTTCAATCTCAAATAGAGCTGGCGAACTGGTTCGGTAAGTGTGTGCAGCGTGTTTGTGTGGGAGTGTGAGTGTGAGTGTGAAAGTGCTATAGAGAAGTGAAAGTCTAGCTGTAAATTTATGTGTATCCCTAATTTTGTGGTGTGTTCTTTGCTTTTCCGTTTCTGAAAATGGATCGAGACACAATCAAGAAACCTCATGGCTGTCTTGAATCTCACATAGAGGTTATGGCTGTTCTCTAGAAATGTTGTTATAGGCTATAACGATGTATACTAAAAAGAATATTTCAAGAACTGATAAATAACTCAAGACGAATGCTAAATAAAAATAAATTGCAGTTAACAATCCTATAAATGTTAATTTGGATTTAAAGGAACGAAGCGCCAACGAAAGATACTAAAATTCTATTTCATAAAATTCATTGCAAAAAATTAAAATTAATTCCATATATTAATTTTATTGCAATACAAATACAAAAAGTTCTTAAATCCGACAAAGAAATATATAAAACAATAATAGTTAAATTCAAATATAAATAATTTAAAATACAATGTGATCTTTAATAGTTATTGAATTTTAAAAAATGTTAATATTAAAAATTCTGTGAAAATTTTATAGAAAATTTTATTTGAAACATTTTGGCCAAATATATTCTTGCGTGTATTCAAAATTGGAATACCCAAATTTAGATAATCATTTTAATAAAATAATAATTAAGTCTCTATAAAAATATAAGAAGTAGAAAATTACTTACTAATATATATATAACATAAGAAAAATCTGATAGCATAATTTTGAATACTTTCTATCTTTTAATGAGTGCCTAGAAATAAATAAATATTATTCAATAAATTTACACATTTTAAAGGAGTTTTTGAAGTTGAACATGGAGAATTTTTAAATAAATTTGAAAACAAATTAAATAAAAATTTAAAGTTTTATAATTGTAAATAATTTTTCATGCTTAGAGTATAAATGATTATTGTTCCGTCTCAGTTTTCCACTTATTCTACTTTACTCTCATTTGTTTCATGCGCATATTTGGCTTTCATCTTTTGTCCACAGCTCATCTCATCAACCGCAGTGTTGCTCAGGAGCAACGCACATACACACACACGAACACACAAGCACTGACACACACTCAAACCCACTCGCAGTCAGGCACACACATACACACAGGAAGACAAATTCCTCCATACCCTCCCGACGGACAGCCACTAACCGACCTTTTTGCTTGGTTTTAAAAACTAAACGACCATTCGATAAACAAATTGAACAAGTTGATAACCGAACAACGAGAACAGCAGTCGTTAAGCGATAACCGACAAGCGATAACTGATAACCGACAACCGACAACCGACAACCGACAACCGATAGCCGATAATCAACAAGATGCTCTCCTGTGCGTCATTCAATAAATTGATTTACCCAACGGCCGCCGAGGTCACCGCCATGGCCAGTGGCAAGACGACTCCAGTTGGGGCCAACCTCAACTCGTTGCCACTGCCCCGCGCACCGAGCGAGACCCAAAGCGAGATCTCGTCGGTGGACAGCGATTGGAGCGACATTCGCGCGATTGCACTCAAGTTGGGCGTACAGAATGTGGACGATCTGCATACGGAGCGCTTCAAGGTTGATCGGCAGAAGCTCGAGCAGCTGCTAAAGGGTGAGCTGGATAATGAATAGTAGATTGTAGTATATAGATATGGATATGAATATACATCTATTCACATAATAGAAATAAAATATAAATATATTCGTTGCTTAATATAAATATTAACATCAATTACATTTCACAGCGGACAGCGCCATTGAGGGCATGAATGGTGCAGAATATTTCTTTGATAATGTAAGTTGAGAGCTAAAATATATTTATAAGTATTATATATATGTAATACATTAATACATATATTACTATATATATAAATAATAAAATGCAAATATTAATAAATGTGAATATGTTTATATACATATGTATATGTAACCTATAGTTAATAATATTCTAAGACATACTTTATATTCACATATTTTTAAATAATTCATAATAGATTAAACGAAATTAATATTCTGATACTCTACTTACTTCTCCCAGAGAGAACTATCAGCCCATTATTCTGTTCATAATATCATACTAATAGTTCTAATATCGAAAACATTTAATTGATATTACATTAAGTGGCATAAACTCTAAAGATATATATTGCTTTGAGTTTTCAATCATTTGTTGTTTTGCACGTGTGAAGTCCGAGTTGTTCATTATCTCAGTAGGTATTGGAATTTTTGTACATTACAGACGCATATCACTAAAATAAAAACTGTTTAAACGTTACAGCAAAATTTACGTTTAAGCATTTAACCGACAAATTACAAATTTTAGTGAAGAAACCATAAATGTTTAGCTAAATCCAATTACTAATACAAAATTCAAGTGTATTATATAAAGACGCATATATATATACCCACTATATGTGCATATATACTTATTATCTTTCAGATCATGAGCACCACTGATACATATGTAAGCTGGCCTTGCAGACTGAAGATTGGCGCCAAGAGCAAGAAGGGTGAGTTCCGGTCTCTGGAATATGGATTATATAACACTCTATAACACTCTATACAAATATATCTTCTATCTATAGATCCCCATGTACGTATTGTGGGTAAGGTGGATCAGGTGCAACGCGCCAAAGATCATATTCTTGGCAGTCTTGACTCCAGGGTAAGTTTCAGAAGATAAATCCAATAATTCCTCTATAGATGCTAGTTGACTTCTCTCTATTTCTATTTGGTTTTCCAGGGCACTCGTGTTATTATGAAAATGGATGTTAGCTATACGGATCATTCATATATCATTGGACGCGGCGGCAACAATATAAAACGCATCATGGACGACACACACACGCACATACATTTCCCGGACTCGAACCGTTCGAATCCGACGGAGAAATCGAATCAGGTGTCGCTGTGCGGCAGCCTCGAGGGTGTGGAGCGTGCCAGAGCTTTGGTCCGTCTATCCACCCCATTGCTCATCTCGTTCGAGATGCCCGTCATGGGACCGGGCAAACCACAGCCGGACCACGAGACGCCATACATCAAAATGATTGAGAGCAAATTCAATGTGCAGGTGAATTGATAGTAGAATTTATTAAGGCCTTTGGGCTGGCATCTAAAAAGAAAGAGAAATCAAATTTGTTAGTTTAGGGAGTAAGTTTCACTAATAATTTTAATATCAGATATGAGACCTCTTACCTAGAACTTGGAATCAAATTATCCCAAGATTCAAGATTTGAGTTCAAAGATCAATTAACTAAATCTTGTCTTATCAATTCTAGCTGATTTCCGCTTTGGCTAAAAGTTCTCCTTATTCAACTTGTAATAGGTCTATTATTATTATGAATTGAAGTACTTTAATCCCTAAAGTTTTAAATTACTACCTTATATGTCTTTTTAATGTACACTCCTATACTCCAATGTGAATTAAAATTTCTTTTTACACATTCCACACTCTAGGTCATATTTTCATCACGTCCCAAGCTACATACGTCTCTGGTACTGGTCAAAGGGTCTGAAAAGGAGTCAGCACAGGTGCGTGACGCTACCCAATTGCTGATCAACTTTGCTTTCGAGAGCATTGCGGTAAGTGCCCAAAAAGAAAATTGAAAATACATCCTACACCAATTCGTAATTCCCATTCTCTGTATATCCTTTGCTCTCATTAATTTAGAGTCAAATTCTTGTGAATGTTCAAATGGAAATCTCGCCACAACATCATGAAATTGTTAAGGGCAAGAATAATGTGAATCTATTGAGCATTATGGATCGCACCCAGACCAAAATCATATTTCCTGATCTGTCTGATATGAATGTGAAGCCGTTGAAAAAATCGCAGGTGACTATCAGTGGACGCATCGACGATGTTTATAGAGCCCGACAGCAGTTGCTCGGCAATATGCCCGTAGCACTGATATTTGATTTTCCGGACAATCAGACCGATGCCTCCGAAATAATGGGCCTGAATATCAAGCACGGCGTCTATATAACTTTACGTCAAAAGCAACGACAAAGCACATTAGCCATTGTAATCAAGGGCATTGAGAAATTTATCGGTAAGTCAATTTAGATACAGATCGAGATTTTTATTGTGTCGCATTCTTAATGGGCATAATAATACGAATTTATACACATATGTACTCATAAATGTATTATCTAATTAATATTTGCTTATAAGCACTTCTAGTCATAGCCTATAATTACTCAAACAGATATGCAAAGCATATATGTTTGTCTATATGTGTGTGTTTGTCTGCCTGACTATCTCACATCTCTTTAGGAGAACTTCAGAGGATCATTTCAGATGTCTATATGCATCATTATTTGGTATTTATATTTGAGTAAAACGAGCTAGAAAGCTTGGAGCCGCAGAGAGAGAGTTCCCCTTGTTCACTTAAGGCTCAACTGCAACGACGCCAGGGAGGGGTCGGGCTCAACATTTGAGCGCGACTTAGGGTTTGAGTGATGGTCGCCCCATATAAAGAGTATTAGTGGCCCAGGTTTGGTGGGGGTCGGTCGTTCAGTGCAATAAAGTGAAGTGAAGTGAAGTTAAGTGAAGTTGAGCTAAGCTTTAAATATTTAGAGGAAATACTCAGAGGAAATACTTACGAGGAAATACTTGGAGGATATACTTAGAAGAAATATTTGCAGGAAATACTTAGAGAAAATACTAAGAGGAAATACTTTGAGGAAATATTTAGAGAAAATACTTAGAGGAAATACTTAGAGGAAATACTTTCAGGAAATACTTAGAGGAAATACTTAGAGGAAATGCTTTCAGGAAATATTTAGAGGAGTTTAGTTAGTTAGTTAGTTTTTGGTTCTGTTCAGTTTATAGCTAAATTAAGATGAATGAATAAATCATATTTTATTTATTAGAATAGTCTATGAAGTATATATTTTAATATGGAAACAATTTGCCCATCTAATTATGCACAGGAGACACTGCACAAGTGAAAATTGATTTTTAATATAATTAATTACATAAAGTATTATATTAGATGATTATATCTATATATGTATACACAAATTACCAAATCATTTCATCTTTACAGATAAAGTCTATGAGGCGCGCCAGGAGATTCTCCACCTGACTACGCCCGCCATCAAGCCAGATATACCCGATTATTATTTCATGCCCAAGGATAGTGATGTAAGTCTGGCTTATCGATCCCAATTGACTGCGCTATTGGCCGGTTATCCGGATAGTCCGAAGACGCCATCGCTGTTGCCGCCCACAATGGGCGGACAGTTGACGCCGTATGACAACAATGGCAAGAGTCACATGCTGCTCGGTGCTGCTGGCCTAGCCACGCCCACCGGCATATGTGCGCCCACGCAGAAGTATCTGCAGTTGCATAACAGCAATTATCAGCCCCGACCGCTGTCAGCGATCAACAACAACAACAACAACAACAACAACAACAGCAGCAGCAACAACAACAACAACAACAATAATACAACTAATACCAGTAATAATATTAGCAACAACAACAATAATAATAATAACAACAACAACAACTATTTGCAAGTGCCCGGAGCTGGCTTACTCAAGCCCCCCGCCAATTTGCCGCCCAGCATCAACGTAACGGGATCCATCAATCTATCGCCTCGCAATAGCTGCAGCCAAAATACAAGCGGCTATCAGAGCTTCAGCAGCAGCACCACATCATTGGAGCAATCGTATCCACCGTATGGCCAAGTACAGACGACCGTCTCCTCCACGTCTTCATCGTCGGGCGCCAATCGGGCGCACTATTCGCCGGACTCCACCTACAACAGCGAGGTGGGCGGCATTGTGGGCGCCGCTCGGCTGGGCCGCCGTCTCAGCGATGGCGTCTTGCTTGGGCTGAGCAATGCGAATAATGGCATTAACAGCGGCGGAGCACATCTGTTGCCTGGCAGCGCCGAGAGCTATCGTAATTTGCACTACGACTTCGCAGCGGTTGCTGGCAAACAGCAACAGCAACAGCAACAACAACAACAACATCAACAACAACATCAACAACAACATCAACATCAACAACAACAGCAACAACAACAACGCGCATTTGATTTTGATATGAAACGCGCACTTGGATTTAAGGCCATGGAACGAACTCCGGTTGCAGGTGAACTGCGCACCCCAACGCCCGCCTGGCTGGGCATGGGTCTAAGCCGCACCTCACCGGCGCCACTCGAAACGGTCGATGATGGGATCGGTGGTGTTAATGGTTGGCGAATGCCTCTTCCCCCACCCGGTCTGGGCTCACCCTATGGACTGAGCGCCACCACGGGCCTGCTGGACGCAACGCCCGTCAGTCGTCGAATGCAACTCTCGCAACACAAGGATATACACACCTTATTGACAAGCCTCGGCCTGGAGCATTACATAAGTGAGTCGATTCACATTTCTATCTATTTTCATCTCTTAAAAACTTCTCAAATGAAAACTTCTCAAATTTTTGCTATATTTATTTGTGTGTGTGTGTGTGTTTTTTTTTTATCCCTTAATGAAATTCATTTAATTTTTGGGTTAGACTTTGGCTATATATATAGCACAATTTCAATAGATTTATGGATTTATTTAGAAGATTAACTTTACAAATTTTCAAACACTTCTCTGCGTTATTAATCTAATAGAAACTTCTTTAAATATAATATAATATATAATAATTATTTATTTTACTTGTATTTTTTTATTATTTCTAGTATATTTCATATTTTATTAATCAATCATTTTATGATTATATTTATTCAATCATTTTTCTATTTTTTTTTTTAACTATTTTCATTTACCATTTCAAATCCAAGCAGACCGTAGAAAACTTTCCTAATAATTTCCCTCTTGTATTAAAATATAAAGATTATTATTATTAGTCATAAAAATGCAAAATTTGTGTCAGCTGTATTTTGATATGCTTTTATTCTAATTTAATATATCTACAGTTATTTGTGACATAATTTATACTAACATTCAATCAGCTCTTAAATAATTAAAAACTAATTTTACAATTATTTTAATTTTAAATTTCTTGCCATACATTTGTTAACATATTTTAGTTCAATTTGAAAGTTAATGTTGTGTATTTTTCTTTGTTTAATCGTCAAATATTATTTGGCTTTTGTTGATTATTTATAAAATATTTGTATATGCTATATGATAAAGGTAACAATCATTAATTTTTTTCTTAATCTATGCTGCTTCATTATTTTCTTTTTTATATATTGTAAGTTACAAATGTTTCTCATTTCATTGTATTTTTAGTTTTTTTTTTTCTAAATGATTCCTAATTTTTTTTTCTTTTTTCATTTTATTTATTTATTTAATTTTGGGTTTTCATTGTATTGTATTATCTGATTTTTTTTTAATTTTTAATCAGTTTTTTTATTTATTTATTGTTTTATATATATATATATATATATATATATATATATATTTTATTTTTATATATATATTTTTTAGTTTTGATTTATTTTGTTTTTTTGTTAATTTTTTTTTTTTTTTAACCTTTTTACTTTAACATTTTTTTTTTTAATATTTGAGAAAATTCTCTCATTTTAATATTTTATATTTTTCCAAATTGTTTCTTTGTCAATATTTGTAGGAAAATAGAAATAGGTGTTCGGATAAAGATCGAGGGATTGGGATAGCAAAAGGATGTGTGTCTGTCAGATGGTCCATTTTGATTTTTAATTATATTCAGCTCAATTCCCTTTTTATGGACTTTCCTTTTCTCCAGCGAAGTCTGTAGAATGAGCAATTGTTGAATCCAAAAGAGTTTCGAGAGCATTTTAGACGATGGCGCTTCTCAGATTTCTTTCTTTCTTGAAGACGTTTGCAGTATGACTCTTCGCCGGCATTTGTTAAAGATTTGTTCGCATAATTTCGTACGAAAAGCGTCGAGATTTCTAGGTGTTAATCCATTTAGCCTTGTTTTGTATCAATTGGTTCCATTGCGATAGTTTTTTGGGAAGAGTAATGCATGGAGTTGGGAGGGTAGGTTAAGGAATGGAATAAGATGGGGTTTTTTTTTTTTAATTTTACATTTTCATATATATATATATATTTTTTTTTTTTTTGTTATAGCCAGAAGCTAAAGTCAATTTTTGTATGTTATTATTATGATTTGTACTTTTGTGGCAGTGACATATTGAAGACTTTTGCTAATTGCAAATTATATTTGCAAGTTAATTTCATCTAGGGCTGTCTTTTTTTTTTTTGTGTCTTTAGTATATTGATTACATGGTGGAAATATTTTTACTACAATTTTTGTTTTGTATGTAATTGTTTTACAGTTTTTTGTCAAAGTTTTTTTTTCATTCTTTATTTATTTATATATATATTTTTTTTGAAAGCTTTTTCATTCTTTTCTCTTTTTTTATAGCTTTTTTTATTATTCTTTTTTTATAAAATATATTTTTGCTTATAAATTTTCTTATACTCTTGCATTTAATTTTTTCGTTTTTTTTTCTTTTCTGTTTTGTAGAAATTTTCGTTTTGAACGAAATAGATTTGGAAATGTTTCCAACACTGACAGAGGAGAATCTCATGGAGCTGGGCATAACGGCGTTCGGAGCTCGCAAGAAGCTGCTGGCGGCCATTCATACGCTTCTGGCTAACGAAGCCGCCTGCAGTAGTTTGCCCAGCAGCAGCTCCTCGCAGAGCTCCTCGCCGCGATTCTCCGGCAGCGCTGCGCCCGGAGCTGAGCGTCGCCCCTCGAATCAGTGGTAAATGGAGAATGCTGGGGAATGGTGCTGTAATTATTCATGCTGCTGAGAAATTGCTGAAAACTGAAAAAAAAACCAAAAAAACAGAAAAAAAAATCCACAAAAAACAAAAATACTACAACACATACAGAGTAAAACAAACACAAACAAAAAAAAAAAAAAGTTAAAAATACGATAGAAATTGCATAACATTTAACATTTAGAAATTAACGTTCTCCTATATATATATACACACACTCTCAAACTCATTTATTTATTCAACGTAATTATTAAGGTCGCCGAAGGCATTGAAGTATTTAACAGATGCGAGACCAGAACATTAACACGAAAAATATGATCAAAACTCACACAAAAACAAACAAAACAGAAGCAGATACACAATCTAAAAAAAAACACAAAACAAATAAACAATTAAACAATGCGTAATATTTTCAGTAGTGTGTACACAGCAAAATCTTTGATTTCCTGTTTGGCTTGACTCTCAATACTCGCATTTGTTGTACCCAAACGAAATTTATTATATGAACTATTTATGAAGATAATCAAACGTATTTATAATGTATATTGTAAAGAAATGAATTTAACCGATGGAAAAAATAAAATAAAAAAATTAAGAAGTCACGCAAAACTCAGATGTTACAAAACAAAATATAGAAAAGAAAAAAAGATAATAAGCACACAATTTAATCTGATTTTAAAAAAGAAAAGAAAGGCAAAGAAAATCTAGTTAAAGTATTATTATTTTTTTGAAATAAGAATTATATCTATTCGCAATTGAATTGAACCTTTATGTTTTGAATTAGGTAAAGTCCATGTTTTAATTTGTTTTTATTTTCACTTAGCCGGAACTACGGCTGCTTGAATTAGTTTTAGAATATAAGTAAAGAAGAATTGGCATGAAAAGAAATATCACAAGAAAAAGACAAGCATGAAAATATTATTTAGAATGGTGAAAATCTATACAGAAAAGTACAGAAATAATCAAATATGAAGGAATAGTTTGGAAAAGGAAAAACTAGAATTTGGTAATGACAGAAATGCATGAGAATAGTTTTAGATAATCGAAAATATATACACATCGATAATAGATTATTTTATTAGGAAATTTTCTAAAGAAAATATGCACACAAGAGTTGGAATTTAAATAGAATTTTGAATAAATAAAGAGACAAGCACGTGAAAAGTTCTAGATAATCGAAAATATATACATATTATTAATAGATTTTATTAAGAAATTTCTAAAGAAAATATGCACACAATATATATACACAAAAGTTGTAATTTCTTTTTTCTAGCAGAATGTAAAGTCAAGTCAAGAAATATATACAGAAAATCGTAAAATATATGAGGTTATTAGACAAATAGTTAGAATTAAGTTTAGTTCGAATTTGTATACGGACGGACGGGACGGACCCATGTCGACTCAGGGTATGAAATATTTAGGATTATGATTTGATCACAATTTTAATTTTAATGGAGATTCAAATCTAAGCACTTTGCACTTGATATAATTGGAAAAATTGTGAAACAATTGTAAACAAATTACTGAAGCTGAGTCGACACTTCACCACGGAGCAAAGGTTTGCACTGAACTGAACTCCCGAACCTAGTGGCAGTCTATTTATAGGACAAGTCACACTCGAAAAATATCCTTTAATCCTACCTGAGTCATAGAAATTCCAAGGAATCTGTCATGCAGCTGCCTGTCTTAAAGTTTGACCTTCGCGTAGAGCTGAGCCGTCTTGAAGGGAAGTTCAGGTAGTAATTTCGTCATCTACCTAACAATGGATGCCGAAAGACATATGTTTGCGATGTTCGATTCAAAATGGCGACGTTGTAATTAACGTAAGCTAAAATTAAAATTGTATCTCTTAAATAAATGTAAGTGAAGATAGAGCAAGGAGTGTATTATGTAATTATATTTGATTTATTTTATTTCATTTCATATTCAGATATTTGCTTTAGGATACTAAACATTAATTTGTGTGTGCATTATTTTAATTTGATAGTATGCATACAAATTTATATTATTATTGTTTGAGCTTTTTATCGTATGTATATAAATATAAATATGTATATAAATATATATATAGAATATTTATTTATGAATAGTTCATATTATTCTAGTTTAACTAATAGCATTATTTTATTTAATTATTTTTATTTATTAATTTATTATAATTTACATTACCCATAATATTAAAAAATATATATATTTAGTATTATTATTGCTTATGCTTGTTATTCTATGTATACAATTATACGAATATATGAATAGAATATTTATTTATGAATACTAAATTTTTTCTAATTTTACTAAAAGCATTCAGTTTTTTCTAATGTTTTTATTTATTAATTTTTTTTACAATGTACATTACCAATAATATTTAAGAAAAAAAAAAAAAAATATATATATATATATTATTATTGTTCATACTTTCTACTGTATATATAAATTTACGAATATATGAATAGAATATTTATATATGAATAGTTAATATTATTCTAATTTATTATTATTATTTTTAAAATTATATTTTTATTAAACATGTTCAATCTGTTAAACGCCAATAAATAAATATACACAAAATAATTTTGCACAAGTACCTATTTATAAAGCCTATAAAATATTTTTAAAAACGTGTTGTTAATATTGAATATCATTAATAATATTGAACTTACTTTAATGAAATTCTGTTAGGTAATTTTTAGCTCTAGTGCTGTAAATAAAAATTATAATTATTATTATTAAATATAATTGCCCAAGTCTACTCTAAGTTGATTTTGATTATTTTGTTTATAGACAAAATCGTATATCTATACACATATAATATGGAAAAGCTAGCCATCAACTGAATACATATATTACCCTAAATACACATTATCTCTCTATATATATACCATAAATCACAAAAGCCAGAATCTTTCCACTTAAGCAACTATTTAAGCAGCCTCAACTCGATTCATTGCCAAAATATTTTGACCCGGCGACTTTTTGGCTGTCCAAAAAGTGAAAAAAGAAAAAAATCTGAGCTGAAACTCTGCTGCATAATTGTAAATCAAATGAAGGTAGAAGAAGCAGCCGCCGCATTAGCGTGGCCTGCATCACAATCAAAGGACGAAAAGGACGCGAAAATTGATTGCCATTGGCCAAAAGGAACTCCACTCGGGACTCCAGCAAAATGTCATAATCGTAAAAATTGCAATTATGCTGATGTGACTGGAGCAACTGGAACAACACATTTCCAGTTCATTAGCCTGCCACGCCCACAGCCGAACAGCCGTCCACAGCCTCCGCACGCACGCATCTGGCAAGCGATTTGTCGTGCTCTAAAAATAATACAAATTATGCAGACAGCTGGAGACGATAAAGTCATTAGCCAACGCCATAGGCCAACTAGACTAACGGCCCCATATGCATATATGTATGTATACATGTATGTGTATATATTTGTATGTATGTGGAACAAGGATAATAACTTGAGCTGCTCGAGTTCAGCGACTTCAATTCGAAACTGTGCAACACTGCAAAATGATGAGGCCAAATGTGGCACACAAAATGCGATTTATGAGATTATCTAAATGAGGCAAGAAAATGGCTGTAAATTGGGAGCTAATGTAAATATATTAAATTTTAGTTATGGAATGCAAAATTGTTTTTTGTTTTACTATGCTTCGTTTAAATATATTTGTTTTAATATATTTTAGCTTACATTTATTTTCTTGTTTCTTTCTCTTTTTCAGTAATTTTTTTGAAATTCATTTGAGTTATTTTTAATTTTTTGATTTACATATAATCTAAAATATAAATTAATATATTTTTTTCATTTAAAATTCTTTTAATAAAATATTAGGTTGCATTATCGAAGCAGTTCAATCATAGGCACAACTTTCAAGCAGTGCACGTTAGTCACACATGTATTTTATTTTTTATGCAACGTCACGAGTGAACTCAACAAGAGTAGGGGAAGGGAGGTGAGAATGTTTGTTTGGCGGGGAAATGTGTTGAGTTTGCAAAGCAGTTCATCGGGCAAGGCTACTCCTGTTTATAGCAAGCAGTGCAAGCAGTGGTCACAAAAGTCTAGTTGGAATATTCAATCTAAGTAATCTAAAGTATTTGTAAATGTTAATAAATAGAATTTATTAATGGTATATAAGATATTATGTCAGAAAATCAATTATAGATTAAAAATTATTATTTTGACTATGATATTCTCTATTTTACTTATGATAAAAGCTTAAAACAGTTTTATTAAAAAAAAAAAAACATTGAAACTCAATTACAATTTATTCTCAATATTTACACATGTTAGACATGACAAGATTATTATAAATATTAATAAATTATACTTACCTTTATTAAAAGCTTAAAACAGTTTTATTTAAAAAAGCATTGAAACTCAATTAGAATTCGTTCTCAATATTTACAAATGTCTAATCAGATATATTTAAATACTAATAAATTAGATGGAATGCGATAATTATGTCAGCATTGAAGTGTTATTATTAACACAAATCAAGCTTAATTACGATAATTTCATATACAGTATTCACTTTCCTATTTTATTTATAATTATTTAAATTAAATTTTATTATAACTTGAGTGTCAGAATATTTCCTTAGTTCCTTCTTAGCTATAAATGTCTAATAAGATAATTCGAAATGTTTATGAATATTAAGCCAAGCAGTTGAATTGCTTATTCTCCACTTTCCCATAAACATGTCCCCTCACGCGTGACACAGTTAAGAGGCCAACTACTCCACGCAAATCCTACGCTCGCGCTCTCTTCCCCTATCTCTCACACTCTCTCTGTCTGTCATACGCCCATCCACCCACCAGTTGGCTGCTCTCGTTGGATGCGTTTTGCTAAGAAGCCAACCGAATGCAGCTTCGTACGTGACTTCGTGCCACTAGCCGAAGTTGCCATTGGCACTTCGTGTCTCGGTTAGCGTTGTGTGCAAAATCTGTGCAAAGGACACGACGCGAACGCGACTCGGCAAACAGAACGCGAGTTCTTGGCTCAGTTTTCATTGCGTTGCCTTTGCGTGAGGATTGTTTTGCGAGCGAACGCTCCGACGCCGTTAGATTTTTTTGCTAGAGGACAGCAGCATAAAGCCAAAAGCGAAAAACGAAACCCGAAAACAAAAACAAAAAAAGAAACGAAGCAACAAAGTGCAGCTAACAATTTCGCGAATTGAAAAATACGTTGAGTGTATGTATGTGAGTTAGTTAGTTAGTATCTTGTGTGTGTGTGTGTGACTCTCTCTGTGTGCTTGTGTGTGTGTGTGCATTTGTGTATGCACACATTTGCAATTTCCCGCAACGAGTTGTGTGCAGATTTTTGTGTTTTTGACATTGCACCTGAGCGGGCAGAGCAGCAGCAGCAACGGCAACGGCAACAGCAACAGCAACAGCAACAGAATCAAGAAACACAACGAACCGGCGATCGACCTAACGGCACCTTTTTGCATTTTGCTGCCATCAATTGGCTGAGCGTGTGTATTTGTGTGTGCGGCGCTGTTGCTTCACAGCTCTGTCTGGATGTGTGTGTGTGTGGCTGTGTGTGTGAGTGCGTGTGTTTGCTTGTGCATGACGTGCAGTCACGTGTTCTAAGGTGATTTTAACGAGTTCCGTGATACGCGAAATAAGATAAGCAACAGCGAATAGAAGTCACCAGCAGCGACAAACGACGTTAAAAAAAATAAAATAAAAACAAGAAGTGGAAGAAGAAAATGAACCGAAAAATAAATCGAAAAAGTTAAAAGTAAAACAACAACAACTACAACTACAGCTACCCACTTCGCAACGCTCGCACTCACACATGCTCTGTCTCACTCTAACGCAGTTATATGCAAATCAGCAACAAATTGCATTAGATTTGTTTACCTGAGCAAATCGAAATATCCAAACAAAATTAACTTCACATATTCACGGAAAATGGTGTAAAAAATGTGTTAAATATATTGAAGCAAATACTCATGAATAAAATATTATTTACACGCAACTAAAACATATTGCTAATTGCATTTATTTGGACATCGTAAAGGTGAGCGAGAAAATATGCAATAAAATAAGTACTAGAACTTTAGCCGAATTTAATCCATCTTGAATACAGAATAGATTTAAGAATAATAATTTATGCCGTATATCATTCGTATTGGATACCGATTCGATTGGTAACAAGTGGAACCTTCTGATTAGAACAGGATTGGAAGAAAGGAACTGAGCACCAAATGACATTTTTATTTAATTCTAATCAGACTTTCATCAACCATAACATAAATAGCTAGAGCAAATAAACTTATTCGCATACAGACTTATTTTTCCCTCTCGGTCAAGTAGAACTTACAAAGTACAAAATTTAATAAGAATCCGAACTCGACTCATTAGATATTTATGTTGGTTTCTTATCAGAGTGTCGCCAGTAAGAAGGAGAAAGTTTTCCAGCAAGATATTAATATTAGCTTATTGGCATTTTTTTGTCAACTTTGACTTGCTGAATATAAAATGGAAATTGGAATCAGAACTCACTGATAGTGGATTCTTCTTAGATTTTGGGCATCTTTAACTTATTGCTAGCGCAGTTTTGAATAACTTACTTAATTTGTTTTATTTCTTTTATGCATTGCATTAATTTATTTATTTTATGCATTACTTAGATATTACTTAGATAACAAAATAAAACATAAAATATATTTGTGTATGTATTTTTTATAAAATAATGAGTTAAAACATTTATATATGTTTTAACATATAAATATTTTACCATATGATTTGATTCAAAATAATGAAGCCAAGTTTTTATATTTATTTTGTTAAATATAATTTATTTCTTTTAATTATTTTTAATTTATTTTTAATGTTGATAATGTTTATTTATTTATTTATTTTTTTTAATTTTATTATTTATTTTAGTTTTTTAGCTTTTCTAAAAAAATAAAACACTTTTTGAAAATGATAATATTTCCTTCAATAAACAATTTTGTTTTTGTATATTTGAATTGAAATAAAAATTACACACTTATTTTGCCATTCTTCCATCTTAAAAATTATTTAAAAATTTTGTTAATTCTACATATATTCATCATAAATGTTTAGTCTCTTATTTGATGTTGGCTCTACATGCATTAAATACAATTTTAATTTATATAAAATAAAATATAAAATCTTAAAAAGTGCATTACATTAAAATTTACATTTCTATTAATTTCTGAGTTCAATCGTTAATTGATTTGGATCAAATTTATCTAATCGAATATCTATTTACAATTGAGTTTTGTCTTATCAGTAAATACATTTCAATCAAGCAATTAAGGCAATTTCGTGGCCAATTTCCTAATGTGTGTGTGGGCGACACTTCAAGGAAAAGTCCGCCAAGGAAAACTTGTCAGCTGCACAAAAGTTGAGAATTGGTAGACAAGTGAGAAACGATGTGCAGAGGCAGAGGCAGAGGCAGAGGCAGAGGCAGAGGCAGAGTAGTCTCTGGCCTATGCAACAATGTTTCACATATATATATACATATATTCTCTTTTTCTTGTGTCGTGTGTCCTTCCACATGTCTTGCTCTGCTCCTTAGTTCTTCCTTTTTTGCTTATATCATTGACGAAGAATGTCAAATGCATAGCATAGTTTTGCTCCCTTCTCTGTTGCCAAAAATTGCTGAGTCAGGCATATATTGTAGTTGTTGCTGTTGCTGCTGCTGTTCTTATTGTTGTTGTTGTTTTTGATTCGGTGGGGGCACAATCAATATGTGGACAAGTTTTCTAGGGCATGTTTGATTGACTGATTGATATGCGTCATGATTTATTATAGCTCGACTAAGGCCAGGGACCTTTAAAGCGCCCCTAAACTAGTTTCTGAAGGGGCGGTTCGGTTGGGCATGCTTGACTGACAGATGCTCGGTAATTAGCTGTACGATTTGATCTATTTATTAGCTATCTTATCTATTATTAGATATATATTATTATATATTTATGTTTGCGGTACTATATGTGTACTTTTTTCTAGCACATTAAAATATAAAAAGGAACAATATATTCTTTGAGGGAAATATAACTAACAATCGCTATACATTTTTCCATATCCAACACATATGCATTATTTATATGCCATATTAGTTATTATCCACTAATGAATTACGAAATATTTCACAAATTATTTAATTAACTTATTAGAATTAATTTCTAATACATGTTAATGCAAATATACTTCATCTTCTTCATTATACCACCTTCTCTAGCATACCCGATTTGCTACAGTTTCACTGGGTATACGGGCATAATAACCAGGAATATTTTACACTAGAGTTTAAACAGGCGAAACGCAGTGAAATAACATTTATATGCACTCTATATACACATCTGACTCTCATTTTATTTCAGTCTCTCTATCTCTATCTTTGTGTCATTTGCTGTCTCTTTTTTCTTGCTTGCATTTTGTGCTTTTGGCCATAAAAATGCCAAAAGTTCTTCTTCCCGTTGCCGCTGTCTTTGTTGTTGTTGTTGTTGTTTATCGTTGCGCTTTATGCGAAAAATAAAGTAAATAATGAAAGCTATTTAGCACGGCCAAGGGGCGCATTAAGTTGTTCCAGGATTATCCCGAGCTGTACCACGCCTACTCCACCAAAAACTCCATCAACTGCAGCAACAACAACAACAACAACGACCAGGCCGGCTGGGGGTTTCTCCAAATGGGGTTGACAAGCGTTTAATGAGCTGCGAGCAGGCGCCTGGCGTCCAGTCCGGGTCGGAATTTCAACAATTTTTTACTGCCACCTGCAAGGACAACGCATTCTTCTTCTACTTCAGGCATTTTTTGCTCTGCGCTCTCTGCTGTGGTTTATGCTCGAAAATTTTTCAAAAATTTTCCAACGCACCGAGCTCAGCTCACCTGCCAGCTGCGTTAATTAGCTTAAGGTGCCTCCTTCTGGGAATATTTTCCAGAAAGCTTGCCAAGCCTTTTGCGCAATAATATTGCTTAAGGTCTGCTGTTTTTATTTATTTTTTTTTATTTTATATTTTCATTTTTTTCATTTTTTGCCTACCCTGATAAAGTTTCGTAATTAATTTGCATTTAATTAAAATGAAATTTAATGCTGATAAAGTGAATGTGAGCTCAAGCGCAACTGCCAGAGCGCTGCATTTTTTATTGGGACTGCTGATGAAGTTCAAAGTGCACGGGCAGAAGGAGATGAAGCAAAGGAAGAAGAAGAAGAAGAAGAAGAACTGGCATGTGTTTTTTTTTTCTGGTTTACATAAATTTGTGGCTAACAGAGATTTTCAAGTTTCCGTGTGAATAATTTGGTGGAAGAATTCCGCTTAGAGATTAGAATTTATGCTGATCAGAAATAAAATAGGTAATTTATTTTTTTTTATTGCTATAATATTATTTAAAAAAAAAAAAAACAAAAAAAACATTATTATAAAAAACCTGTTTGGAAAATGTAAAATTTTTGTAGGCTTATAATAAAAAAAATTTTTTTAATTTAAAATAATAAATATATACATTCGTTATTCGAAAATGATATATGTTAAATATTTATGTGAATAAGAAATTATTATCAGAAAACATATATTAATAATTTTTTTTTATTTAGTATGATTTTAAATAATAATATTTTAATTTTGACTTGCTTGCAATATGCACTTTAGTGAAGTTGCAAGCATTAAAAGTAAAATTGATTCAACTTCGTTTTCAATTTTCCCCATAATAACGCCTTACATCAGCAGCAACAAATTTTCCATACTCAAATATGGCCTCTACGAAAAAATGGAAAGCGGAAAAAAGAGTGAGAGGGGAGAAACTCACACACACACGCACACACTCCATTGAACTTCGAGGAGAGGCTTAGCAAGTTGCACTTTTCTCTTATTTTTATCTCGCTGGTCATACATTGTATATATATTGAAAATGGCAATGGGAAAAAGTTTACAAATTCTCAGCGTAAATGGAGAAAAGAGAGAAAGAGAGGGAGGCAGAGAGATAGAGAGAGAAAGAGAGAGAGAACGAGCGAGCGAAATAGTCAAACCAAGTGTGGAACTTTCTGTGTGAAAACTTTAGCCATGGGATCCACATATCAAAAGTTCTTCTGGCCAAATAGAACAACAGGCAGACCTTTGGGCGATTGAAAAATATTTTCATATGTAAATTTATAATATGTTTTCTTTTATGTCTCTTATGATGTGCTGCAGGATACCCAGCAAATATGGGAAATTGATTAAAGTAAAGTAAAGTGGCATGGCGAAGTATGAGCTATTGTAACGTAGCTGAAAGTGATATGAAATTTCTGCAAAATTAACAGAGGCATATATAGGCAACATAGGCAACATATATAAAGTAGTTTAGTAGCAAAGAAAAATCCTTGCTCTTGTACAAAATTTCTGAATTTATGATGAATAACAGTTTCTACTTATGGAGTACCTTATAGAGTATTTACTAGTCATGCCGACTAGCTCTGCCTTACAGCTCCTACAGCAGCATATAAATCGATATATATATTGCCTACTTGCATCTCAAGTGCAACAATAACAACAATAACAGCAACACGGCTAGGAGTCCCTTGCACTGCTGAAGCACCAAAACTCTAGATATTGTGATCCTTTATTTTTGTTGGTGAATTTTTCGGCTGCGGTTGGCAGAGCGCCGTCGCCTGCGAAATTTTGTGGCATGTGGAAATTTATTTCATAATCTCAGCAGCAACAAGAACCGCAACAACAACTGCAGTCGGAGCGCTGTGAAAAAAAGAAAGGACAGGCGGAGGAAGCAAGGCAGGAGCAGGAGGTAGATGAGAAGGGGAGCAACTTTTTGCATATGAGCAGCACCACGAGTAGCTAAGCATGTAATTTATATCCTTGAACGTCGCACGCTCTCTCACTCACTCTAACGGTCTCTCTCTCTCTAACGGTCTCTCTCTCTCTCGCTCTCAGTTAGCTGCAATTGTAGCCCTTTGCTTCTGGGGAGCTGCAATAAATTTGCTTTTGTTGCGGCTGCTTTTCGCCTTCTTCTTCTTCTTTTACTTTTGCTATTTGCAATTTTTGTTGCTCTTCTGCAATTTTATTTGACCACATAAATTGTTTACCAATTTTCACAAGTTTGTCTGCCAAATATATTTGTGTGTATGTGTGTGTGTGTGTATTGGGTAAGTCCTTGTTTGTTGTGAATGCTAAAAGCGGTTTAATAGCACTCGAGCAACCTTTTGATTTAGCGCTCAAGTGCTGCCAATGTATCTACTGAATGCTGCAACTCTTCACATTTTTGCCTCTAAATATTTTCTAATTGGAACAATTGAGTCAAACAAAAACTGCAAGAAAGAGCGAGATGGAGCGAAACTTTAGTCAAGTCTTTGCCATCTATATATAATAAATGCCATTTTTATGTCCTGTCAATAGCATTTGTAAGCCTATTGTGTGCATTGCACATGTATATAGAACTCTTGCTCTGCCAGTAATATCTAGTATCTACTATCTACTATCTACTATCTACTATCTACTATCTACTATCTACTATCTACTATCTACTATCTACTATCTACTATCTACTATCTACTATCTACTATCTACTATCTACTATCTACTATCTACTATCTACTATCTACTATCTACTATCTACTATCTACTAGCTACTATCTACTATCTACTATCTACTATCTACTATCTACTATCTACTATCTACTATCTACTATCTACTATCTACTATCTACTATCTACTATCTACTATCTACTATCTACTATCTACTATCTACTATCTACTATCTACTATCTACTATCTACTATCTACTATCTACTATCTACTATCTACTATCTACTATCTACTATCTACTATCTACTATCTACTATCTACTATCTACTATCTACTATCTACTATCTACTATCTACTATCTACTATCTACTATCTACTATCTACTATCTACTATCTACTATCTACTATCTACTATCTACTATCTACTATCTACTATCTACTATCTACTATCTACTATCTACTATCTACTATCTACTATCTACTATCTACTATCTACTATCTACTATCTACTATCTACTATCTACTATCTACTATCTACTATCTACTATCTACTATCTACTATCTACTATCTACTATCTACTATCTACTATCTACTATCTACTATCTACTATCTACTATCTACTATCTACTATCTACTATCTACTATCTACTATCTACTATCTACTATCTACTATCTACTATCTACTATCTACTATCTACTATCTACTATCTACTATCTACTATCTACTATCTACTATCTACTATCTACTATCTACTATCTACTATCTACTATCTACTATCTACTATCTACTATCTACTATCTACTATCTACTATCTACTATCTACTATCTACTATCTACTATCTACTATCTACTATCTACTATCTACTATCTACTATCTACTATCTACTATCTACTATCTACTATCTACTATCTACTATCTACTATCTACTATCTACTATCTACTATCTACTATCTACTATCTACTATCTACTATCTACTATCTACTATCTACTATCTACTATCTACTATCTACTATCTACTATCTACTATCTACTATCTACTATCTACTATCTACTATCTACTATCTACTATCTACTATCTACTATCTACTATCTACTATCTACTATCTACTATCTACTATCTACTATCTACTATCTACTATCTACTATCTACTATCTACTATCTACTATCTACTATCTACTATCTACTATCTACTATCTACTATCTACTATCTACTATCTACTATCTACTATCTACTATCTACTATCTACTATCTACTATCTACTATCTACTATCTACTATCTACTATCTACTATCTACTATCTACTATCTACTATCTACTATCTACTATCTACTATCTACTATCTACTATCTACTATCTACTATCTACTATCTACTATCTACTATCTACTATCTACTATCTACTATCTACTATCTACTATCTACTATCTACTATCTACTATCTACTATCTACTAGCTACTATCTACTATCTACTATCTACTATCTACTATCTACTATCTACTATCTACTATCTACTATCTACTATCTACTATCTACTATCTACTATCTACTATCTACTATCTACTATCTACTATCTACTATCTACTATCTACTATCTACTATCTACTATCTACTATCTACTATCTACTATCTACTATCTACTATCTACTATCTACTATCTACTATCTACTATCTACTATCTACTATCTACTATCTACTATCTACTATCTACTATCTACTATCTACTATCTACTATCTACTATCTACTATCCACTATCTACTATCTACTATCTACTATCTACTATCTACTATCTACTATCTACTATCTACTATCTACTATCTACTATCTACTACCTATGTTAGTCAACTCTGGCGCAGTTTAAAGAGATCAAGGCTCAGTGGCAGCTGCTAAAGCGCATAAAATAGCCGAAAGTCAAGTGAAAGAAATCCTTTAAAGAAAAATCTGCAGTTGTTTTCTTTTCATTTTTTCTTTTTGCCTTGCACTGTTTGACCGAAAACCAATTAAAAGGATGCTGCGCTTTTGCCTTGCATGCAATTTCGGTTCGCCCTTTGCGACCAGGACTTAACCCCCTTAACACTCTTAACACAGTTAAGCCCCCTTAACGCCCGGCGCGGAATTCTTGTGTCTGGATTGCAGTTTTGCGGCTTATCTCGCACTGCCCAGAGACCCAGACTAGATTCTGGCTGTTGCTGTTGCTGTTGTTGTGGCTTTTGTTTGTCTTAACCCATTGACCACTTAGAATGTGTTTTCTTTTTTCTGTGCTTTTTTATTTGGGCGCCGAAAGTTTGTCAATGCATAAATTAAAAAGTTATTTCTTCTTCTGCCCTTCGGTGTTAATGAAGCCCAAGCAATTAAAAGCGTCTACGGCCAAGCTTAATGGGCCAAAAAAACACTGGAAATCTTCTTTAATATGGGCCATGCGCTAAAACAATTTGCTGCCACAAAAGATTACATGTGTGGCGTGTAGTTCAGATAGGCAGAAGGAGAGAGGTGGAGAGAGAGAGAGAGAGATAGTGAGGACGCTGCTGCCTCAGTGCGCCTTCGCTAAGGGGATTATTATAATCCGATTTTCAACTTTAAATGTGGAATATTTCCCATATGAACGCACTGAGTGCAGTATCTTTTTTTGCATACACATTATAGGTGTTAAGCGTGGGGTATATAGTACTTGAGTTTATATATGGGACGATCATAAGTAGAATTTAAGGAGACGAGGGAAAAGCAATAATACTGAACGAGAAACTCTCAGAGAGGAGTGAAAGAAACAGAAATAGAGTGGGAGAGAGAGGGAGAGAGAGAGATAGAGAGAGAGAGAGAGAGATAGAGAGAGGGAGAGAGAGAGGGAGAGAAGAAGAGAGAGTGAGTGCTAGACAGAGATATATATATATATATATATAAGCTGAGGGAGTGAGAGTGAAGGAGAGGAAGAAAGAGCTTAGAATATTAGCAGATCGTAAGGAGACTAAAAGCTTGTCGAGTATATCCAGTAAAAATTCAGTTTTTTGCCATTCACAGGGTATCTACTAGTCAATAAGCTCAGTTCAAAGCCCTTTCTTCCACTTGGAGGTTTTTCAGCCAGCCATTTTGTGGTTCGCTTAGTAAAACCTCATTCCTGTTTCCACTCTAAAATGGTAAACTTTTTGACTCAATTGTGTGTGTGTGAGTGCTTCGTATATATGTGTGTGTATGTGTGAGTATGTTTTTGGGTGCTTGCTAAATCGCTGCAGTTTTCTTTATAGTTATTACTTTATAAAGCTTTCTTCTTCTACTGGCTCGTTCGCTTTTTATTTTTTCTCTTTTTGATTACAAAATTGCTTTCAATATTTTGTTGAAGAACAACAAACTCGCTTTTGGCGCACCTGTCCAGGTGCTGTAGCCCAGCTGCCCATATACATATATGTATATATATATATATATACATACGTCTGTATATAGCGTCCCATTTTGGCAACAGCAACTGCAGCCTAACTTGAGTTACGTGTTGCAGCAAAAGTTTAACGCATTAAGCAACTCATTTCTTGGTCTTGTTGTTGCTGTTGTTGTTGCTGTTTTTATTGTTCTTTGTGCAAAGTTTAACAGTTAGGTCTAGGCGAAGAGCATTTCCAACTACCTGGCCATATCAGAGTTGCTGGTTGCAATAAACGAAAATATCATAAATTATCATATTATGTAGGGTAACCACAGTTTAAGCGTAGATAAGCCAAATCTTGGCGAGATTTGGAGTGTAAAACAACAGATTCTTTAACTTATGCATTCTTGAGTATAACTATTATTATTTATATTTTAGATAATGTATCCTTTTTTAATACCAATTCAGAGTTTATTAAATGAAATCTGTATCAAGCCAAATCGACAGGCAAACACAATAGAATCTGGTTTTTATTATGAATCATTATGAGAAACTCTTAAATTAATAAAATTCCAATAATTAAATTTTTGTTTAAAAAATATCAAATAATAAATTTATTCACTTTTTCCTCTTTACTTTCTTACAGACTTAAAATCGAAATAATATCAATATGCGGTTTCTACACGTTTTTTACCAACTAGCTTTTCTGCTGACATTATTTATTGGTAAGTTGTTTTCTGCCTTTTCCTTGTTATTTATTAAGAGCATTGAAGATTATATATAAAGTAATTGATCCATTTAAATAAATATATAAGTAAAGTGTTTGTAAATGTTCAAAAACGAAAAGTTCTTTATTGAATCTATAAAAAATAAGAATTAAAATACATCTATACATTTAATTTATTACAAATATTTAATATTAATATATAATTGATATTTAATAAAATTATTAAACAAATTATGGAAACTAAGCCAAGCCTTAAGGGGGGAAGAGCTGCTCCAGTTGATGGAATCTGACGCTAATATTCCCAAATATGGAAGCATTTTATTACGAAATAAATAAATCTATCTACATATATATGTGAAGAAAAATATATATATGCTATATTATTCACATAACATTCTCTGCAATTAATTTTAATTAGCAAACACATATTTAGGTACTAACAAATTTGATGGACAGTGTAAATAGATATTTGCAACAGCTTTGACACGTCAATCGCAATGAATTGAAAGCGAGCAATACTGCACGGGCTAAACTCCGATTAAGTCAACAAATAAAAAAAATCAATTTGAATCGAATGCAAAATCAATTAATTAAATGTTATGTCAAACACGGAGTTGCAAAATAAATGCACTCCATAAATATTAAAACTTAAAAAAAAAAAAAATTACCATATTATGATTAACCGTAAAAGATAAAAACACTATTGATGCGCATATATTTAACGTCATTTTTATTATTAAAAACATACAACAACAACGTAAAAATCTTTTCTTTTTTTGCTAATTAGCGTTAATTAAATTTTATAGCATATATTAACATTCATGCGATTTAGCAAATGCAAATGCCAATGAAAAAAGCATTACATTTATTATTCAATTTTTGTAATGGCTTGTAAGCTAAAGGCTATAAAAGGTCAAACGTGTGCGCAGCAGGAAAATCAAAATAACGTGAATTATTTTAAGCTCTGAAACATGTTAAGGTTTTTTCTGCTTAAAATCAATTATGCAATTTGTTCATGCCAGATTTGTTGTTTAATCAAATATAAAAACTAGGCTTAACATAACCTGAAGTGTGCAAAACTGATGCATAGGGAATTGAAAATATCTGTATGGGCGATAGTAGGCGTGCCAGCATTTCTATATATTGTCAGTACTCTTGATATATGATTCACTTTAGCTAACTGAAAAGACCGCGAACTGGAATAACCAGTTCTCAGAACAAGAGTCAAATCATTGCCTCTTATCATTATTTAACTATAATTGATGAGAAACTTAAATACATATATATATATTTTGAATGAATTTCCATATCAATAAATGAAACAAACTAAAAATAAATAAATATAATATGATAAAATAAAACTATAAATGAAAATGAAAAAAGGGAGAAAAAATATATAAGCTGATATAGCTAGAACTCAGGCATACTTAAGCAGAAGACTTTCATATCTGACAACTAATCCGATAGAGACTGAATTATGGATTCAGTATCATTCATTCATTGCGAACCTGTAAATGGAATCGTAAATTAAAAATGTATAAGCTGTCTCATATTTAATTATTGGCAATAGTAAAATTATTTAAAATTGAATAAATAAATTAAAGCTATTAAATATGTAATAAATTAAAATATACATTCAAATAAAATTTTTAATTTAATTAAATATATAATAAATATATACAAATTATTAAAACTAAAATATAATAAAATATAAATAAAAATTAAAAAACAATTTTTTTGTTAATAGAATTTTAATTTTATACCTTTCTATTTAATTTAAGGTATAATACATAAATACAAATTATTAGAAATATAATAAATAAAAATATAATAATAAGAATAATTGAATATAATTCAAGCACCTGCGGAATACGAGTTGCAGCATATCTTCAACTGCGACAAAAGAACACTTTCCTATCTGCCAACTAATGCGCTTAGGCCTCTGTTTAATCCATGCAACTAATCTGAAATATTCGCATCTGAATGAATGAATTGCTATCAACATGCCTCAAGCTGGTGTCTCAAGTGAGTGCACTTGTTAAATGTGCGAATAAATTTGGTGTACTCAAGCTAAAAAATAGGAGGAACCATGTAAATGTTCATCTTCAACGTTTAACACACTTTACGCGGCGTTATCTTATATTTTTTATTGGCTCATCCTGCGGCTTTCAGCAGGTCTGCGGAGGCCCATTCTATTCACTATTGCACATAAATTTAAAAACCACACGTACACACACATACATACACACACACACGCCCGCACACAGATGCACTGATAAATATTTGAGGAGCTTGTGAAGTGGAACGCCCCACTGATTTATTCAATAAATCACAAGCTCTCCACCTGGAACAGACGGCGCAGATTTAAATTTTATCTCACATGTAACTGCATACATATATATATAGATATAGGTGAGAGTGTGCGTGTGAGCGTGCGTGTATATATAATTGACTTGCTACGACAACTAACGGATAAGTCTGGCAGCCAGGACACATGTCAATAAGGCACACAAAAATATATGGGAAAAGGACTCCTAGTGCCAACGTCCTTGTCAGTTAAATGCATTTAACTTGGGTTTATCTACGGCTCTAGCATATGCGCACCACTGAAAGCGTTTGCTTGTGTAGTTATATTGGCAGGGCCATAGCCCCATCGACTCAATTCAATATAAAACGGCATATGTATATATATGTACATCTGTATATATCTATCTATCAGTCACTTTATCAGTTCGCCAACTTAAATGACAGTGAATACATCAAATGACTTTCAATCCTTTCGCGTGACTGAAATTTTCGACTCTTTGTCAACACAGGCGACAGGCTCATCTCCCACACTCTCTCGTTGAGTCTGTGTATAAGTGTGTGTGTGTGTGTGTGAAGGTGTGCCAGCTGTTGTTGTTCTTGTTAGCACACACGAATATTGTGTGTGTGGATGTGTTTCTCGCTTGATAAATGTGAGCAACGTGCCTGGCATTTGTTTTTACTCCATTTTTTATGCGGCGTCGCATTCGAATTTATTTAGTGCTGTAAAATACGTTTTTTTCCTGTTCTGTATAGTGTTATGTTAAGCATTTATTTGCTGTGTTTTTAGGCTGGTTTTACTTCCGCACTTGTAAAGCTTTAAAATTTCAGCAGACGAGCTCGGCCTGAGAATAGCGAAGTGATGAAGCAGTTTTTCGAGAAAGGTTTTTAGAATTTAGACAGAGAAAGTGCTGGAAACTAAGAATGTGTGTTGGAAAGTGTGTGATTTAATGAATAAACGTGACATATCCCTATTGTTTGGTTTCATTAGCAAACCTTGAAAATAAACACAAAAAGTTGGTAAATGAAAACAAACTAGAGAAGTCAATCCAAACTATTTTTTCGATTCTCAATAATGAATTATAATAATGAAATAAAGAAATGAATAATGAAATAATGAATGAAATTATAATAAAATATTTGTGGAACCATTAGATACATATTCAGCTTATTGCTCAAATCCATTTACAGTTAGCAATCGAAGCCAGAATTCCTTTGGGCCAATGACCTGTGGGTCGCTCAAATTGGCACGAGCAATCGCGGCTTTCCCTTATCACTTTTCCTGACTGATTTTCTATGCAACACGTCCCCAGGCTTCCCACCCGCCCCACCACCCTGTGCCCCGCTTTGTCACACACCTTTGCCTTTAATTAAATCTGAAACTATGCTGAGAGAGCTTGGCGAGAAATAAAAAAAAAGAAAAAAATCAATCGCTGTATTTATTATCGAACCAATTACACAGCATGCCAAAGCAAGCACCAGCCACGCCCCCTGTTGCCTTGGCTGCCTTCGTGGCGCACTCGAGACGTTGGCATTCCCGGTGCTGCTAAAAGGGGAAAGCTATCCGAATCGGTGCTTGAGCTGGCTTCTCGTTCGTTTGGCATACTTAAAACTAACGGGCAAATACAGAAATATGAATAACGGCAGCAGCAGCCGAGGTGGCTGCAGGGGTAGTTAGTGGCGGCAGGGGTGGGCAGTGAAAGGGAGTCGAACGAAGCGCACCAATATTATTGCAATTTGCAATTCGATGCAGTTTCCCAACGTGTGATACAAACACATTCTCACAGCACACAGAACACTCACACACTCAGCAACACCCCTGGAGCGGGCGGGGCGGAGTGTTGGCGGGGTGGATCGTTACATAAAATTCATGAAAATCTCGCAACGAGCTAAAAGCCAAAAACGACAAACAAATTGAAGCCTGACAAACTGCAGCTGTAACAGCCGGAAGTTTGGGGCCATTTTTCCATTTGTCAAGTGCCAAGTGGTGGGCGGCAGGGGCGTCGTCTGATGAGAGATGAGAGCCGAGAGCTGAGAGCTGGAAGAGGGGGGTAGCTTAAAAATTTTTATGCGGATTTTAGAGTAAGCGCGAGGAAGCGAGCGCCAGCGTGTGGGACTTGGCTTACTTGCCAAAGGCTCGTTGGAGGCATGGCTCTGACCAAAAAGGGTTAAGCGGCTTAATTGCTGTTAAGGTCAATTCTATGGGCTGTGTATGCTGCTCTCTCTCTCTCTTTCTCTCTCTCTCTCCCTCTCTCTCTCACTCTCTACGCTTGCTACTCTTTATTCTGCTGTTTCGCCAACGTTTTCATTTACGCTTTTCCATTGTAAGAATGCAGAGCGCAGCAGCAACCTGCTATGACATTTACATAATTACAGGAAACAATTTCTATGCACATTTATGTTACAGAGTGCGTGCTGGGAACGCATCGAGAGGTGGGGGAAGGGGCGTGCTACGGCTAGCTAGGCAATGGCCAGGCTAAGCGGAGGCTAGCCTGCATGCACCGGAAAATGATGTGTTAGTTTGACAAAATGCAACATGGCTACATGTGAAAAGAATGTGAATATGGAAAATTTGCGGTTTAAATGGAAATTGGTTTGGCAATTGAGATGCAAAAACAAATTACTTGGCCGAAGCCCTGCATTCGAGATTGCTTACATTTAAATTGGAGAGATACAAAAAAGAAGAAAACAAAACGAAATCAAATTTTCTCTCCTGATTGATGGAGAAATGCTGGGCTTAAGCTCTTGGTATATGCAATATATTTTTGTATATTCAATTGCTGTAAATTTGAGTTTGATAAACTGTTTCAATACTTTATTGTATTTGTAGTAATGAAACCCAAAATTATATAGTAAAAAGTCTTATTCTATAAAGTTTTTAGTTCTAATTTATTAGCCTAGCTTAACAAAAAATAAAACCAAAATTGATTAAGTTCATCAAGGGGATGGATTTTATATTTTATATAAATTTACGTAGTTCAATTTGAATTGCATCAGCTATTCATAAATTATTCAAAGTAAACCAGAAATATATGTTTTATTTATATACAAATTGTGCAAAAAAATTGTAATACAAATAAAAATTATAAATAAATAAAAGTATATAATGAATAATAAATTATTCAATGTAAACCAGAAATATATATATTTTTTTTTATATAAAATTCTTCACAAAAATTGTATTACAAATAAAAACTATAAATAAATAAAAATAAATTAACGTATATAAATATTTACTTTTTTTGTATACAACCCATTTCCAACACTTGAATAAGTCCACTTTAAATAGTTTACCCAAAACTAAAAAGTCTTCAGTAAAATACTTTGCTTTCTCTTCTACTACATATGATATTTGCTATGTAAACTTTTCCGAATTTAACGAACTGTATGTTTATTCATATGTCTGATGCCAACAATTAAGCGGTGGGCGCTCCCCCTACTCTCCTACCCTCTAGCAACGTCCCATAACAAAGGGGTTGAGAAGAGTTTAAAGGTCATCAAGATCTTGTTCGCACACTTAACCTAATTAAAGCTAGCCTTACTATCTGGATGTTCATGAGTGTGTAAAGATATATAAATTTCATGTGAGCACAAGCTTTTCTCTTTCTCTTGCCTCATCTCTTCTTTCCCCTCCTCTCCACTCTCCACTTCGATCCCAAAAATTATCAGAAAACATTTTGCTTTAAATAAACTCAATTAGCTCGCATTACATTAAAAATTATGCATTAAAAGCCAACACGTGTTTGTTCAAATGCCACAAATACTTACCTTAATGAATGTGCACCAGAGTGTGAGTGTGTATATGTGTAAGTGTGTATGTCGCTAAATAACGTTTATTAACCTGCCATTAACGGCCGAGCCCAATGCACCCAAAGGTATTTGCTTGTCAGGCAATCGCCTGGTAGCTGCACAATTTACACGAACCGATAAAAATCTTCAGCACGCACCAAACAACAAAACGTAATTTGTATTTGCAGTGTCTGCCCCCTATTGATGGGGTGGGGGTGGGAATGGGGCCAGAGTGGGTTGGGTTATGGCCCTTCCAACGCATACCCTAATTCAGAGCCAACTCCGCCTTCTCCGCTTCTGCCTGCTTAGCGTGGCAACCAAATTAGTCTGGCTTTGTTTTTGGTGCTCTGATTTATTTATACTCTCTGAGAGGGTATTTTCATTTGTTATGAAATTGTCACGATTTATGTATATTTTTCGTGAATATATAAATACTAGAGTTGTTTAGATATCAAGCTTTAAGAGGTTTTTTTTTCATATACTTCTGAATCATCTACAATTTTAAGATCTCTTCATGAAACTTTGCATGAATTGGACTCTCATATAGAGATCACCTTGCGACTTTAACTTATAGCTATTATATGAAGTAAATTGTCTAAAACTAGCTATTATTGTGCGTTGCTTAGTCATTTTAGCAGTTGCTATAGAATCCTCTGTGTTATCTGAATGACCTTGATATTTAGATATCATTTCGGCCAAGCGCAATCTGAAACACCAATTTCCACAATTTTTTCGTACGTATTTTGCCTATAAATCTTCGATTGTTTTTGTTATTCATAGAATAAATCATGTTGCTTTAATTGAAAATATTTCCAAAATCGATAACTAACCAGGTTATAAAAATAGTATTCTATGCTATCACATATGTATTCTAGATTAGACATATATCCATATATCGCATCATAAATAAACCTACTTAATTTAGAGTATCAAAGCTTTCTTCTTATACTTTGCCCTTGTTTGTCCACTCAGTAGCTGTGGCAAGTGTCGCAAATTGTTCGTGCACCGTAATTTTATTATAATAGCTAAGCAAAGTCTTGGCTCACTCGCCAAATACGCCAGGTACTCAGATATATACAGGTGAGGTGATTCGCTCCATTCACTAACTATTGTTATTAAACAAAACGATTTTCATGCTTTTACTTTCAATGCATTTGACACGTTTCCATTTGCTTTTTCTTTTTCGTTTTCGTTTTGGTTTTTGTTGTTTCTTTTTTTCTTTTTGTTTTTCTTTTTGCTTGAAGCCGCTGCTAATGTCTTAATGCCTTTTGTTGCGATGTTTGGAAATTGACATTTAATTATAAGTTAACCTCCCGCCCACGTCAAGCGACATTAGCTGCTATCAGACAGGAAAATACAATGGTGCATGAGTATAGATACTTCTGTTTGCATAGGGCAATAGCTGTACAGATTTCTATTACTCATAAATGTATATTAAATTGCAATCGAAACGTAGTAATTCATTGATTTTCCGTATGCCCGAGGGGGGCAGCACTTTAATATTATATTGAATTAGCCTTCATTAACGACGACGAAGGTGTTGACATTTAAGAAATAGTATATGGATTTATAATGTGTGGCATGTGTGTATATACTATAATATGGGTGAATATGCATTGGGAATTGTGAAAGTAATTTGGGTTTGAGTAATATGTTTTGTATATTGTGTATTGTATACTGTGTGTGTGTGTGTCGAATAAAGCATATTTGATTATATTTCCTTTAGTTGATAGCAACTTTATTTCAAGTGGTAGTTCACAATCTTTTTCCCACGGAACTGCCAAAAAAAAAAGAAGGATTTTTCCCGATTATCTTCAGTTTTGGTAGTCGGAAAAATTCACAGGGTTCAGGATACGAGACTACGGCATTATTAATGTCAAAAATGTTCTATAGATACTTTGCTGCACTTTTTGGAATGGACAGAAAAAGACCCAAAGCACGCCCAAACAAAACAGCTGTCAAACAATAAACTTGTCAGCATTCTTGCAGTAACATAAGTCCCAATATAATGCCACAAAAATGGGAAAAATACGTAGAGCGAATATAGAATATGCGCAACCATATTCGACATGCCTCGTCTATAGACTGGCCAAAGAAATGTATTTCACTATTCTGTTTTCAATTTGAAACTACTATATATGTACGTATATAGAAAAGCAAATCATTATAATGTTCGCCTCAGGCTTCAGGTACAATGTTGATGATCTGAATTCAATATGAGTGCAGTGCTGTTCAAATGTTCGCTGCTAGCTCGTCCATAGCTTTTTGTCCACAGAATATAATATAATTCACCTGTATCATATAATTCCATCAGCTCATAGCTGACTGAGTTTGATTGAGCAATGCCCGCACTGCAATGCTCTACTAGTAAATATTTATTTTGCGATAATTTAAAAAAAAAAAAGAAATCTAATAGAGTATTTCTAATAATAAACAACCTCAGTAGCTTCTAGGAGAGCTTGAATATAGCTATCAGAAATAGTTTCACTCTCAGCTTGGGTCAGCCGCTCTCAACCTTTTTTGCTGTTAGTCTCAAACTTTCAGCTCGCATTCTCTTTGTCTCTTGCATTTTATAATATTCCTCATGGGTGGTGGGCGTGTCTGTGTGTGTCTGTGTGCTGATGTAGGTGAAGGTAACGTTATCTGCGGCGAGCATCAGACAAATAGTTAATAATCATTATTAACAGTTTACGTGGCAGACTTCTACTGCATAATAACAAAACGTGGTATGCACGCAAATGCTGGAACACAGACCACACAGAGACAAGCACACACATATACACACACATACACAAACACATACACCCACCCACACACTTTGCTCACAAGCGAACATTTTCCTTGTTGCAATTTGTATGGGAAATTGAATTTTTCCCTAGTGCGATTTTAATTTCAATAATTTACGCTTAAATTTTTAATTACAAGCGCAACAAAGTGCATTACATCGATTTGCGCACATTTAATATATTAATATATTAAAAAAAATATATATATAAAATAAATTAATTAATTCTTATAAATATTAATTTTTGTTCATTTGCATTAACATTTATTTGTAATATATTAATTAGTGTATTTATTTATTATAAAATATGCAAAACGTTGCTTTATATAATAATATGAAATATTTTCACACACACACCCACACCTGCATAATGGCCTACATAAAAGCACTTAAAATGAAAATGAAAATTTTATTCATTATTTTTGCGATTTTGTATGAAAATGAAAATTTTGTGCGAATTTTTGACCAGTTGAAATTGAAATTTGTTTTCCCTGTTAGTTTATTTTGTTGTTGTTAATTTTTTATTATTTTTTAATTATTAAAAACTTAATATATGTGTATGTGTGTCAGTAGCTGCCATCTCAATTAACACGAATTTATCGAGAAACTGCACCGGTCTGAATTAATTTATGAACAGTTGCAAAAATGACAACTGCAAAGATATTGCAACAATTAAATGCAATTGATAATAACATTTGATTTTATGCTCATTTTTAATTGAACAACTGAAGTTGATTTACCTTATACATGGAAATATATTACATGGGAGAAAAAGCAAATCAAATTCGATTTTTTATTTATCTATTTATTTTCTTGTCCTTGGTCCAAGGCTATCATTATTTCCTGCCCTTTACATTATACTTTTTTATTAATAATTAATCAATTTATATTTATCATTTAGCTTTATGCAAACGTAAATGTAAATGGCAAACATTTTTAGTTTTATTTAAATTGAGTACAATTTTTATATATAACATTTATAGCTTTGTTCAAGCTTATACTTGTTCACAAAGTGAATGGAGTCGATCGACTATAGATCTATTTCAAAGGCAAAGTGTCTTCCATTTATATATAATAATCAACAATATTTTCATTGCTTGTTTAGGATAAGAATTATAGAACGTTTCTCAGTCAGCCACACCCAGCTAAAAGCTCTTTAACTATATTCACTTTTTTGTTGCTTGTTTTCTCTTTGCCAAGCTGCAAATTTCAAATGCCTTCGTGTAACCTCTGCCACTAGAAAATGCATGGCAATTTATAGAAACTGCCACAGGGAGCAGCTGCAGCTTGTACAGGTGTGTTCTGCTCTCTCTCCATCTCTCGCTCTCGCTCTCGCCGTGTTGCATATTAAATAACAATATCAGCGTTATCACATATGAATTGCCGGCATTTGCAGACGTCGCAGCAATAAAAAGATAATGAAAGCATTTGCCATGCCATATTCAGCTATTAAAATATGTACGAGACGCCACAGAGCGCAACGAAACGCGACAGACAACAGCAACAATAAGCTGAGTTGCTACAAAAAGAGGCAACAGCAAAACATTTGCCATAAAAGGTGCAGCAATTCGAGTTTTTTTTGTTTTGTTTTTTTTTTTTTTTTTTGCTATTCGATTTCAGTTGCAACGGAAATTTAATCAACTTGTTGGCATTTTGTCAGAGTTTTCAGAATAGTAATCAAAATTATTGATTACAAATTTCTGTTGCAATTGTTGCTGCTATTTTGCCTGAATTTGGTAAACTTTTTGTACCTGTGCCAAAAACTCGGTGAAACATTTCGTTTTCGGTTTCGTTTGGTGACCTCAAATGACGAATGTGTTTGCCAGCGTTGCCAGTAAACACGTACGAATATATATCGAATATATATGTATATCGAATGGCAGTAATGGGTCAGGCAAACAGGCACTCACTTCTTTTTATTCTTTGAGGTTTGGCATTGGTTTTGTTGCTGATTGGCAGGCAGGTGTTGTAGCAGGTGTAGCTGAGCTGGCTGAGAGATGTGTACGTGCTATGAGCAGTTGACCTGGGAAGTGTGTATGTTACTTAGTGCTAAGTAAGCGATTGGTAAGTGAGATAATTTATTGAAAAACACTTTTAGTTAAGTAGCAATATATGAAATGATTCTGATATTGATAGCTGACCTTCGTTGTTTAATCAAGGGCTAGAGAGTATTATATGTATTTGAGTTGCAGATTATAGTAAACCTATGCGCTATAGCAGCTGAGCGTGTGTCAAAACTGATCGAAACTAAAGACAGGGCTCACTGCATATGAAAAGAGGTTGTAAATGTAATTAACAAAATTAACATGCTGTCTAGTTGCTGCTCTAGATCTTAATTAATAAAATAAAATATATTAAAATAAACTTAAACAAATTAAATATAATAATAATAATAATAATAATAATAATAATAATAATAATAAAAATAATAGTAATAATAATTAATATAATAATAATAATGATACTAATAATTTTAATAATTATACTAATAATAATAAGGATAATAATAATAATTTTAATTATAATAATAATTTTAATAATAATAATAATAAAAACACAATAACAATAATAATTAAACTCTTGCCTCAACATGCTTTTTGCTTCATGAACTTTTATCAAATAAGCCTAAGAAAGAAATATAAATAAATAAAAAATAATGATAATAATCATAATAATAATTAAACTCTTTCCTCTCTTTATGTTTCATGAAATGTTATCAAAATAGCCTAAAAAAGGAAAAATAAATAAAAAAAAAAAAAAAAAAAAAAATACCTTAATTATAAAACTCTTGCTTCTCTTTTTGCTTAATGGACTGTTATCAAAATAGTTTAGCATAAAATCTGTGGAACTAGAGAGAAATGTCCTGCTGCTTTAAAAAATCATTAATACTATCGATAACTATCGGTAAGATCAATAGCAGCAGCAAGAGTTTCTCAAGACTTTCATGCCCACCTGCCCTGACTATTAGACTGAAATTCCTTTAGCTTTTCCTTATATGTGGGCTAATTGTGGGCAGCTTTGGGCCCAATATTCAGACCATTTGCAGCTCCGCTGATAGGCCAAAAGTCTTGGCTGCATGGCATAGCACACACACGCGCAAATCAATGAATAAGTAAAAAATTGCACACAAAACTCAATTTTCAGGAAGTTTTTGGGGCATTCGTAACGCACATTTTTCTTTTTCGCCACGTGCTATAAAACGTGGCCAACAACAACAATTTGGCGGCTGAGGCGACAATGTGGCAACTGCCACAAGGCTCGAGAAATTAAGGCCAAGACGTCAAGATAAAGTAAAAAAAAAAAACTTTTGCTGAACTGTTGTTGTTGTTGAACTTGACGCATGTTTGTTGGCAAACAAAAGTGTGGGAGATGAGGGCGTAGAGGGCGTGCCGGGCACACTTGGCTCATTAAAATGCGAGGCGTTAAGCCAAAGTTGCGGAAAGCGAGCGAGAGTGATATAGAGAGAGAGAGGGAGAGAGGGGAGAGAGCGAGGCAGAAAGAGCTCTGACCTGTGCGCCCGAGTCACATCTTGAATGGCAGCCAAACAAATCTTATTTAATTTGGCTTTGGCGCTTTTCACGCGGCTGCTGCCAACAAGTTTGCACACACACCCACACACATATATATATACAGATCCACCCACACATATACATACATACACAGTCGCACACTTAGCCAACTCGTTTAGCAGGTCGCAGCTGTTGCTTCAAGAATTTCAAGTGCATTTGAATGGCCCCATGGAATGGCATATCGCTCGCCTGTTTGCCAAAGTGTTAAATGTCATGGGGGCGTGGCCAACAGCGAGCGAATGGAATGAGTTGCTTGCTCGACTGGTTGACTGGTTGTGGGTGTTGCCAACTAGCATTACACAGCTGGGCCTTTTGAATTGATGTGAATTTCAGTTCACATTTACATTTACTACACGCCATATTTATTATTTATGCACGCGCTTGATGAGATGGGGTTGGGGCTGGAGTTGGGTGCTGGGTGCTGGGGCGGGCACCGGGCCAAGCTCAATGGGCAATAAAACTGACAAGACGCATTTCCGACCGGAAACGCGCGTCCATGCGATTTCCGTATGACATTAGCCAAAGGCAAAGCCCAAACCAAAGCCAAAGCCCAAACCGATGCCAAAGCCAAAGCCAAAGCCAGAGCTCAGTGCACTTTTATTCATGCAGATAGAGAGCATGAGGTTTACTGTAGTCAGCAAATAAAATGCCAAAAATTAATATGCGCACACGTGTGCACTTGTTGAAAAAGTCTAAATTGAATTTACGCCCAAAATTATGCAGCTTTATTTTTGCGTATTTTTTTTTCCATTGAGTGCCCGAAGCGCACAACTCTGGCATATTAATTCCATTTAAACTGATTTTCGTGCGAGTGCCTTACGTGAGACTCGAACCACTCGAACCACTCCAGCGACTGCTCAGGGGGTGTTTGTATATCATCAATTAACAGTCATGTTGTATGCTGATTGATAGCGATGCGAGCACAGCGGGCAGGACGCACAGATTTCCGTGGACGTAGTGGGTAAACAGTATAGCTGTCAGTGTTAAAGGAGAGAAACAAAATGCAAAAACACTCTGACAGCTCTTTAAATTTTGTAGCGTTGTCTTTGAATTGAATTATACGTTTCATGCGAAATGCAATTAACTGAGCATGTGCTCTTTTTTAACTAGCGTGTGGACGTGCTTCAAAAGCTTTCACTTACAAATTAAAAGTCATTTAAGCTTACAAATGTAGGCCGAGCTTTGGCTTAATCCTATCTGCTGAAAAGCTTTGCCAGCTTCTTGTTAAGCTTGACTTAACCTGTTTTGCTAACACAGATCTTTTATACAAAATTAAGTAATAATTCTGGATTTATAGTTGTAATTAAATTGTTTTGCTTTTGTTGGGTAAAGAGCTTAAAGGTTAAACTTTAAGCACATTACTATATATAGTAAACCAACATCTTGGCAAGGAATTTAATTTTGGAATTCAAATGTGATTGTATATATTTTTTGAATGTATACTACATAATCTGTATGAATGTATATACTTTATAATATATAAAAAAATTTTATTAAATAAATTAAAGTATATATTAATATCATGTTGGTCGAATTATGCCATTGTACTTCGGAACGATAATATAATATTGATTGAAGGCTGCAAGTCAGAGAAGAAATAATGCTTATATTTCTCAAACTAGCTCTATATAGAACATATATATCGAAGCTTTTGCTCTAACTACAATTTTGCTTATAATGGATTCGTTTACAATATTCAATGATATTTTCTAGCTATAATTCTGGCAATCCAACTGTCATATGCTTTTAAAATTAACTTAGTATGTGTTAAGAATTATAAAAAACCCTACATATGTAGACAACTTAAACGCGCATTTAAAAACAGAGCATGTAAACATATGTCGATAATTAATAATATGTTTTAAAAGTTGTATAACATTATGCTTTTAACATACACGCAAATTACTCTATGAAGCTTTCAGCCTTCTTAACAATTCAACAACTCTAATAATTCTCTAATAAGCTCATTAAAAATAAGCTTTAGTATGCTACAAATAATGTAAGCTTATGTATTTAAGTAAAAAACTAACAGGTTTCCTATATTCAACAATCTGCTTCAGCCGACAACTTTCATGTGCTTAAAGTAGCTGATTTGGAACTCAACTACTAAAGTGGACTGAATACTCTGTACTGAGTACTCTCTGCCCACGGCTGCTCTGAGACTGAGTCCGACTTCTACATGTCCATGTGCAATTAAACATATCCTCTCTATTCACCTAGGAGTCCTTTCACTTTATCGCTTTGACAAACTCAAAGGCAGCTTCAATGCACTTCCCTTTCACTTTAAGCCCTTTGACTGCTTAAGAAATATGCTAAGCATTTCCTTGTACCGACTTGGCTGGGCATTTGCTTTGCCAAATCGCATTCGATAACTTGTTGCGTAAGCAGCTTCTCTGTAAAATCCTATTACCCGCAATGCGAACCACTGTGCGCCGCATTCGCCGTGGACAGTTGCCCTTTCAGCGCGCTGTCCGCTCCCCGCTGCCCGCTGTGTGGCTGCCAACGTTTTTGTCAGAGCTTAGCCAGAGAGCGTTTCACTTAGCTGCGTGCTGCTAATGGCGCAAATTTCAAGCACAATTGAAGCCAGTTTAAATGTCCTCCTTGGCCGCCGAGTTGACAAAGGGCGAGGAGTGGGGCCCCCCAAAAAAAAGAAGAGCAAGAAGAAAACTCGACACCTTTACCTGCGTCGACTCTCAGCTGCCAACTAGACGACAGTTGGCCGCATTTTTCACGCCCAACTTGGCCAAGGAGGGCAGGGGCCAAATTAAGTTGAAATTAGCAGCGTTTAAAGCATAATGAGCGGATAAATGATTAATTCTAGGTGTCGACTCTTTTTTCTTACCTTTTTTTGGTCGATTTTGTGGAAAATTGATATAGGCAGGCCGTGAGTGACAGGCGGGTTGCCGACGCTTAATTAACTTTGGCTTTATTGGCCAATCGAATTAAGCTAATTGACCAAGCGACACCTGACGTCTCCGTCTCATCTTCATCTGCAGCAGCATTTGCGGCTGCCACTCCTGCCACGAATGCCACTCCTGCTGCCACGATATTTTTAGTCTTGTCTGTCAAATAAATTTTATTTTGAATTCCCCAATGCGAAGACCGCTTGACAATTGCTAATGTCTTTGGGTTGAGCACGAAGTCTGCTCTGCAGACTTTTTCTACGGTAAGATTTCTCTTCGCTTTTCACAATAATTCTATTGTTGCTTTTCACAACGAAAATAGCAACAGCCATAAGAGCAACAACAACAATTTTCAATTGTCAAGTCTGCTCTGAGTACAGCAACGTAGCGAGCCATGCCTCCAAGGACCTTAACCAAAACTTTCAATTACTTTAACTAATTCATTAATGTTGCTGAAATAATTTCAGAATTTCAATGCAAATATTAGACAACTATACATATATATGTATAAGTGTAAATATATATTTACTTTGCAAATTTTTGGCAATTCCTGGAAACTTTGTGGCAAATATTTGTATATAATTACAGAGAACAAATAGTTGACATAGCTTACGTAAATAAAGTGTTTGATAGCGTTTTGTGGACAGTAAATTTCAATTCAATTGAAGTTTTTCGTCAAAAGTTAAATAAAAAAAAAATATATATATATATATAATTTCAAATAAAAATATGATATATATGAAATAAATGTAATGAAAATATAATAAATAAATATATAATATCAAAATGTTAGCTAAAAGATTATAGCGAATAAATAAAAATTAAGTAAATGTAATAGATATAGAATAAAAGTCATACTAATGCAGTTTTAAAAACTCAGTGTTATGCTATAATTATATAAATAATAAATAAATAATATAAATATATTATAAAAATAATATAATAAAAAACATATAATTATGTATATATAATTATATAAATAATGAATAAATAATATAAATTGATTATAAAAATAATATAATAAGCAAATATATAATTATATATCTAATTTTGCGCTTATGCTTAAATATTCAGTAAACCTGAATCTGCATATGATCTAGAAAATTGTAAAAGGATCTTAGGCCTCAAGTAGTGAATTATTTTGAACAACTCTTCGAGCTCAGTTATCTTCATCGAATGAACTTCAATGATCCTGTTAGCCCTATCTAGTGGAGTTTTACTATAAAAACAAATAAGGATTCATTACTGACACAGCATAAAGGAGCAGGACAATGAAGTTGACTTTTATTTGAGATTGGCATTCGGCCAATGTCGCTTCTTAGTTAGTTCGAATAATTTCAATGGGCTTTCGTTGTTTTTCGTTTTTTCATGTTTTATCTTAGGTGGGTTGTTGTTAGTTGGTTGGTTTATCTGCAACCAAGCAGACAATGAGCCAATTCACAATTTAGCTTTTGTTCTCGCACACAATTACCGCCATTAACATTTATGGTGTCGACCCAAAAAAAGTGAACAGAAACAAGCGGCTGAGGAAATTAAGTAGAAAATTGCAAAAATTAACAGCAGGCAAGAAAAACCGCAAAAAAAAAAACAAAATTTTTTTTATATATATGTGAAAAATGCAGAAGAAAAAAAAGCGCTCCAGTTTTTCTTTCGCCTGCCTTGCCTCTAAGGCTTAGACTGCTTAAGGAAAATTAATTAAAAATAAACATGGCACACGCTTGTTCTTTAGGAATTCCAAACCAAAATAAACCTGTGGCAACAGAAAGAAGGCAACAAGAAGAAGTATAAAAAAAGGGCGAGACAGGAAGTGGGAGAGAGCGAGCGAGAGGAAATGAAATGAAAGCCAGGCAGACAAATAAGAAAAATAACAGCTAGTCGAGACCAAATTCCAACAAAAGCGCACGAACATTTTGTGGCCACAAATCCGAGACGATAAGAAAATAAGTAACACAAGCATAGCATGGCGAGAGAGTAGAAATAAAATACAGACACACTAATGCACACACACACACACATTGAGACACACACACACTAGCACGAAAGACAAAAGAAATAGCTGAACGATTACTGGAAAGCTACGAAATCCGAGGACTAAAGTCTGGACAGCGTCAGCGGCAAAAGTATTTAGTAATTACGTCAAGTGAGGGCCGGCGGGGGTGGCGTGGACCGAAGTGCAGGTGGGATGTGTGTGTATGTGGAGCAGAGGCAGGTGAAAATTGCATTAGGTCAAATTTTGTGTTTTCCTTGTGGCCCCCACTTCAGCTAGAACCGTGACGCTGTTGTTACTAGTGTTTTTTTTTTTTTTTTTTTTTTTTTAGCTTGTAATATTGTAAGCATGCGAGGTTTAATAGCAAAAATACCAGAGCCCATAAGCTGAGCTAGAGCGTATTAAATGAGCGTGGAGGAGGCGGAATAGCGTTCTATGGCGCACAGGTGGGCGGTGAGAGAGACTAAGCATATGTGAAAGCGTAGTTGAGAAAGGGTTGAACTATGGATATGAATATGGATTCATACATATGTATATGAATATGCTAGCCATATAAATGTATGTATTTGTATGCAACATTTCTGTAAATTTATATATTGCCTTTAATTCTAAAATAAATATTGTCTGTGTATATGACAAGCTTTTAATAAGTTGGCTTTAATATGAGGACCAAGCACCTGTTGAGCTCAAGTTATGCGAAAGTTCTAGTCATTGACTTGCTTTAGCTATAAAAACAAATTTAAGGGGTAATTTAGTAAATTGAAAATTTAACTTCAAAATAATAGAGATATGTACGCTTTCCATCAAAGAGAAAAAATCATATAAAATTATAAGCTCTTACTATGCTCCAAGTAAAGTTCAAGTATTTTTTTTTTTTAATATTTTAAAATATAAACAAACAAAAAATTGAATGAATCAATGATTTAATTAAAATTTAAAAAAATCTATATCGGATAAAGATTTATTAACTATTATTATTTGAATTTTTTAATTGTTTATATTTTCATTTAGTTAATTGACGAAATTCGACAATGCCAAGCATAACTAAATAAACGATGTGAAAGGGAATGAAACTCCTGTCAGTAAAACCAAACATGTGTGCAACTAAATTTGAAGCATATTTCCATTATTCCTATATTTCATTCTATAAAAAATAAATCAGCTTAACCCAAAAGCATAATTCTTAAGTAAAAGAGTAATGAGCAAATAATTCGCAAATGGCCAAAGCGTAATTCTATTTCAAGTGAAGCATTTCGTATTATGCAGCTTGTTCGGTTGGGTCAAGCATTGCGCAATCTTTCTCCACTAGCAGCATCCAGGGCAGGCAGCTGAGATGCGCCCACGCCCACCCCAATCCACATATGAGAAACGTAATTTTATTAAAACAATAAAGCAAAAGCATAGCGTTTCATATGATCCGTTTTCTTATATTTTTTTTTATTTATCATATTCTTTTTGGGTGTGGCCGGATTAAGGAGGGTTGGAAGCGGAACTTTGTGCGATTAAGCATTATTTTGTATAGAATATGAAACTGTGTTGCTATATATTATAGAGGGTAATATGGGTTAGGCATGAGATATGAGATATGATTCACAAAGCAAGTGATGTCATTTAACTGAAAAGTCTACATATATAGATTCATTTATATATATACACAATTATATATCCGGATTAGGGTATAAGATGAGGGTATATAAACTTCGACTTGGTTTGCTTTCTATTCGTAGTTTAATCTAACTTTTCCCTGTTGTATTTTTAATATTTTATTACAAGCTTACTTTTGTTCCATATATAAATATAATTTGGCTGCTGCTTTTATGTAAGATAATGCCCTTAAATGCAAAAAAAAAAAAAAAAAAAAAAAAACAAAATCAAATCCGTTTTGATTGTTAAGAGCGTCAATTTTTTCTTAAAAGCATTTCTATTTGCCTTCGGTCTAGCCGAGATATTTTTATGCATTTAAATTTAGGCTCTTTTGGGAATGTTATTTTTTCCTCTTATTTTGTTTATATTTACAAAATTATATTCTTGTATACACACATATATATTTATACAAATGTTTTCCGTTCTTTTTGGCAAATTAAATAAAATAAAATGGAATTTATCGTAGTCAGCTTTTCAATTAACTGCATTTTTGTTGATACTCTTAAGAGCTTAGACTAAGAAACTCAAGTCTGAATGGAATTCAAATATGAACAACAATCGAAAAAAAAGCAAAAACTAATTTATCCATAAACTCAACCAAATGAATTTAAAATTTGATAGACAATTTAAATGTTTATCAGAATATTGTACAAATTTAATATTTATAATTCCATTAAATAAAAAGCAAAGTAACAAAAGAAAGCTTTGACATGTCAAAGCAATAAATGTGAATAGAAAATCCATGAACATTTTGCCAGTGAATTGAAATAAATTTCATTTAATTTCTTGTTGTTATTGTGCCTTCTGTCGCCGTGTAGACATGTCTGGTCTTTGGCCACACTGGCTGACATTATGATAGCCCAATGACAGCTATTTGCAAATCAAACATGAGCGAGCGAGCGCCGATTTCGTATAAATCAATTGATTGCCAATGCGTTTTGATTGCCAGCCAAAATGCCAAACTGCCAACACACACACACCACACACACACCACACACACACACAGACACAGAGACCAAAGGAATAAAGTATAGAAAAATGAATAAAAAACAATTTGGCTCTGGCACGCGACGACAAGTTGATTGGACCCGAGCAGGAGTTGGCAGCAGAAGCAGCTTAAGCCCAACTAGTTTGGCATTGATTTTGCTGCTGTGGGCGTCACCGAATTTTGCCTCATTTAATATATTAATGCGCGACATGCACTTAAATTTATTGTTTACAAATCGACGCAGCTTTAATCGACTTGAAGTTCTTGCCAAACAAAACGAGGGCATCGAAAACCCAATTCGGATCAATTTAAATTGGAAGTTAGCAAAAGTTTGACAAAATAATTCAAATGATATATATTATTTGATATTGTGCAAAAAGATGTTGCAAAGCTCAGTGAGAAATAAAAAAGCAACTGAGAAAAAAACTAACTGAGCTTTTATAAAATTTTAAAATTTAGTTGTAGATTTATGTATTAATTTATGTCTATAATACTAAAGCTCTTTTGATGAGTAACAATTTAAGAAAGTAATTTTAATTTTCATTTTTAATGCTTACAATTTAATGGCATATAGTTTCAAATTAAAGTCAGAATGAACCACATATCTCAAACAGATTTTGCTTTAAGTTAATGCCATTTCCTTGGTCTTGCTTTTATTAGGTCACCCAAAATTTGAAATATGATATATTTATATATATCTTCTTAAATCTTAAATCTCATTTAAATATCTTAAAACTCTGCAATATTTAAACAGATTTTCAGCCCATAGCAGAGGTCCAAATTTTCCGGCCATATATCATAACGATAAAAACTATTACACAGCACAGATTGGCGGTACTTGGGCCACGCAGCCTATCTCTCCCTCTGCATCCCCTCTCTCTCTCTCTCACTCCCTCTCTCTCGCTGTATCTCTAAGTGCTGCTTCTGTTATGCCAGTATTACCCCAATTTACTTTATTATCTCGGTTGCCACCTCCAGCCCCGCCGAGCTGTGCTCGGGCATTAAGCGACAGGCAGCACGCGTAATTTTTAATTTACCATGGCATAAATCGCATAAAACTGTCACAGTCACTAAAAGCAAAAAGCAACAGCCCCCGATCTGCATGGGCCCCTGCCAGCTCACAAATTATGTTGCCACACAGCGCTCAGGGTGTCGAAAGTCAATGGGGAGCCCCGAAAAACCAGTTCAAGAAGGAAGCTGACAAGAGGCAAGCGTGGCCCGTGCACACCCTTGCCAAACAAAACTTCAAAACAAAACAAAGAAACGCAGCGGGTGGTGATACCCGAGCTCAGAGCCACTCCGCCTCTCCCAGCCCGTCTCCCTGTCTGTGTGTCCCTTTTGCCAGGATGCCATTCAGGCTGGCATTAATAAGTAAATCTTCAGCATGTGACGGCTATCAGTGGCACTTCCGCAACAATCCAGCGACACACATATACATTGTATGTATATATACTATATATATATAGAGTCAAGCACAACATCCTCCCCAACAATTCAAGCTATTTATATTTTATCTTGTCGTCGTTGAAGGCAAAGTTCTCTAAAGTTCCGCTGCGCCGTTCAAATGAAGTTCTGGCTTGGGTATCTCTAGCTCTAAGTTTACCATGTCTGGATGCCATAGCCAGCAGCGTGTGTGCTGTTGCTGTTGTTGTTGTTGCTGTTGTTGTTGTTGTTGTGGCAGCCGGAAGTTGCAATTCCTGACTCAATGCCTATAAATTTAACTTAGCCTTTTGCTGAGAGCACATCTCGTGTGCGCCCTTCTTGTCGCATTTGCGGTCTGTTCTTATGGCCAGGACACGCCAACTCCTTTGCCCGAGCACTCAACAGTTGAGCTGAAATCTCTCTCTCTCTCTCTCCCCCCCCCCCCCTCTCTTTCTCTATGTGTATTACTTTAATTAGATGAGTGCTCTACAATCAATTGTTAACAACATTCTGTCAATTTTCTTTATTTTTAAGGAATCTTTTTAATGAAATTAAGTGGGAATTACATTTTTAATGCAAAGGCGAAGATTAGAGAAAAATTCATGTCACTAAGCTTAATTCCTTACTTTTAACCCCCAAGCCTCTAGCTCTTGTTCTCTCCCCCTTCTCTATCCCTCCTATAGGTAAGCTCAACTGCTACTACAAGCTGCCATGCCTTTTCCTTATGTCAAGTGATTATAATATATATATGAATTTATATTTTTATTCAAAAAAAAAAAAAAAATCAAGCACAAAAGCGCAATTTTAACAAATCCTCAAATAATTTGAACGTCTAGGACAAGTGCCAAGTGGGCGGCCTTTACAAATGGTAGGCGTGACCGCTGGCTGAGTCGTACTACCTGTTCAGGATATAAATTTGCAGTCGAAAAAGCTGCTGCCATTGCAGATTCCACATTGAAAAGGCATGCAAACAAAAAGGTGTAAAATGCAGAAAGCATTGCATACACAGAGAACGGAGGTGTGTGTGTGTGTGTGTGTGTATTTGTGTGTGTGCATGCATGTGGGTTGAAAATGGATAATAAAAAGCTCATTGCAACAAATTCTTGCTCAATTTTCAGTGTTAGATTAGAAACGCTTTACCCTGTAGTGTTGGCAGAGAGCTGAATGAGTGCGAAGTGGGCGTGGCAGGTGGCAGCCAGGTGGAGCAATGAACAGCGCAGCATAGCGCAATGCGAAGCGATGTTCACTTTCTAAAGCGTTAGCCCTGCCCAGGCATGTCCTTCGCTTTGATACACTACCCAAGGGTATTCAGATATTTGCGCGCAGTGTGAGAAACAAATTTTAGGTAAACTTTAATATGGACTGGGGATTTTTATATAACATAAAATGATGATGGTTGATGTGATAGGAGTTGGAGAGAAGAAGTAAAACAAATAGCTGAAATATAGGTATAATACTAATTCACAATTACATTAGTAGTAGAAGTGGTAATGGTGGTACTTTAATATAAGTATTATGATATTAGTATTATAAAGTTATACAAATATTAATAAAAGTATTGTAGTATAGAATAATTGCCGAAGTAATATTAATATAAATAGTAATAGTAGTATAAATCGTAGTAGGAGCAGTAGACGAACTAGTATTAAAAATAATAACAGAAATAGCTAAAGAAATAGTAGTAGAAGTTGAGTAGGAGTAGAGCTTGTAGTAGAAGCAGTAGTTGATAAAGTATTAGAAATAGTGGAAGGAATAGTAGCAGAAATAATTGATAGCAATAATAGTTGTGTTCTTAGTATTTGTAGTTGTATTAGTAGTAGAAGCAGTAGTAGAAATAAATATTAGTAGAAGAAGAATAGAAATAGAAATATAAGCATATATAGTTTTTAGAAATAGTAGTAAAAGTATGAATAGTAGAATAAATACTAGTAGCATTAGTAGTAGGATCAGTATTAGAAATAGTATTAGAAATAACAGACGAAGTACAGCAGAAATAGTTGTAGAAATAGTAGTAGAAAAAGAAATAGTAGTAGAAACAGTGGCAGAAATAGTCGAAATAGCAGTAGATATATCTACCAAAATTCGCGCACTCGTCTATACTTCAGACTCTCGTTTCAAATCCATTCATACATATAATACTATTTTCTATTTTATTTGATTGATAACTATTAACATATTTTTTGAAGTGTATTTCATCTTCTACAATTCCTGAACACAAGTTTCATTCAGTGTTTTATTTTTTGTGGGTCATGTTTAGTGTCTCCTGCTTGCAGTTGTTTGATTCCTTGCACTTTTTCACAGTCCTCTCTTTTACACATATATATATATATATAAATATGTATGTATTTTCCCCCACTTTAACTCCTTTTCTCTATTTTTTTTTTCGTTCGCTTTTTCACTTTGGGTTAACATTCCCAACGTTGCTTTACACGTTGCTCGCCACTTGTGTGCGCTTTTGTGTATGTGTGTGTGTGTGTGTGTATGCTGCGGGGCTTTATGAGCTTAGTTGGCGATTTAGCGATGCTTGTCTTATTTAGCCTTATATAAATGGCCAGCACTGTAGCCGGACGCCCCTTGAGAGTATCCTCTAAATACAGAAGCGTTTATTTCGGTGTAAATGAGAGAAAAATTGCGGCCAGCATTTTTAATGAAAGGATCTCGCAAATGTTTATTAATAGCATAGAATGCAGTTACTATTTTATATCAAAATTGGTTAGTAATACGGGACAAAGGGAGCAACAGATGGCGTGTAGGGAGTATCGCTAAGATACTTCGTGAATATGTTTTAAGTAAGCCAAATGAAGTGAGACTCAATGAAGGGATTGGGCCAACGTTTATTAATTATATAGTCGTTATTTAAATCAATAATATATAATCAAACAGTTATAGAATATCGATAAATAACATATTTTCAGATATGTATATATTTTCAAGGGTATGGATATTTAATTATAAATTCTTTAAATTAATTATAATTTCTTTCTTCTTCTAAAGTCTTCTAAAGACTCTCTAGGCTAAACTACTTAAAAGAATATGTGAAAATTATGTAGATACAGTTACTATATGCTCTCTATAGATCCATACATCTGCGACAAATGCCCCACAAAAATGTTTGAAGCAGCTGCGAAATCTTTTTGCAATTAAAAACAAAATGCATAAAATTTAATGAAACAAGCAGCAGCAGCAGTTGGCAGTTGTGACTCGCTCTGTTGGCTCTGATGCTCAGCGCAGCTGTCAGTCATGGGAAAACCCGGAAAATGTGCCATTAAACAGAAAACAACAACAATAACAACAACAGCAACAACATGAGCAACTCACACTTAACGAAACAAACACACACAAAAAGTCACGAGGTTTTTGTGCTTAAATTTCATAATCCGCACAAAGCAATGAGTCAGGACATCGAATGTCCTGGCCCCAGGCTAAAGCCGAAGTAGAAGGAGCCATTCGCCTGCTGCTGTGCCGGCGGCAGCAAATGCGTCAACTTTAGCTTTATTCCTGCGGCTGCCGCTTTCAATGGCTCCAACGAGGCGGCAAAGACATGAGTGAAGAGGACCGAAAGGGGCGGCGGAGCAAAAGAGAGCGAGACTCATCAACTTGTTCGCAATTTCGAGCAGCGCTAAAAATGCATGAAATGAATGAAAAATGTGTGTGTGTGTGTTCGTGTGGGTGAACGAGTGTGTTTGAGAAGCGCAAACAAACTGTGGAGAAAGCTCACAAAATGAATCTGCAGTCGCAGTCGTAGTCGCAGTCGCAGCCAGAGACCGCTTCACCGTCACCAAAAAAACTGACATCCAAATGCATTAAGCAAAAATTGTCAACAATTTTTCAGTCACCCTCACAATGGTGCCTTATCCTTCTCTCTCACCCTATCTCTCTCTCCTTCTACTCGTCGCCTTCACCCTTGGACAGTGGCTGCAGTTTCCAGACGCGACGGCGTCAAGTCTGCCTGAATAAACAGTTACGGAAGCTGAAAGAGGCGACAGACGGCTGATAAAGTCAGTGAGTCAGCAGCAGCAACGGCAGGTTGCTGAAAAGAGATGAGCACTCGGTAATAAAAGAATTACTACCAAAAATAAATTGCTCGAAAATATAGTAAATATAAACATATCAAACCGTAAACAACTAAAAATGATATTCAAAACATTAATAATATTCCAAAGCTTTCAATCTCCATAGTTTTGTCAAAACAGCTTACTTATTGTCATTACTTTCCTCTCTTACTATTAGCTAGGAGTTTAGAATCGACTAAATGGCACACAGAAGGTATAAAGTGAGTAAATTGAGTGCACTCAGAATTAGAACCGGTCATAAAAGCTCCTCTCAGACCGCAATTGTGCTATTCTGCAAAAAAAAAAAAAAATTCACTCGCCTGTGTGGAAGGGAAAACTTATATGCAAATTTCGTTTATTGCTTGATCCAGTTGCTTTGCTCATCTCAGCCGCTGAGAGCGTTTATATTGTGCGAGCATGGCAAATAGAGTGCGCATAACAAATATCTTACTTATCTGATCTAATTTGTTATTGTATTGGTGGGAGTGCTCGCTCAACGTATGCGTTTATGAGTTACTGAGCCTAGATCCATGCATGTGTGAGAGAGGTCTGTGTGCATGAGCAGGAGAGGAAGCAGTAGAGCAAGTTAAGTGCCTTAACTTTTGAATGTATTAGTGTGAATGCAGAGCTTAGCTAAGCGTTAGTGATTTTGTTTAGTCTGTGTGCGACTGCGCTTTGCAACGGTTTAATTGTGTTCGTGTGTCTATGAGGTGTGCTCGTTGTAATTTATAATTTTGTCAGCTTGTAATTTTTGCTTTGATTAGTATTTTATTTTTTATTAATTATTTACATTTAACACACAATATTTTCTGTATTATTAAAAAACAGACTACAGGTATATTAAAAAAAAATAATTCAATTTTTATTTTCCTAAGAAAACATCATTTCAAAACTATCGCCTAGCTGTACTGCCACTCCACACGCGCTCATCTCTATTGTTTACAGTTCAATGTGATTGAATAATGACTGCTTCACAAAGTGAGAGGCTGTCAGCTGCTGACACTAATAGTGTTGGTAAATGCGGCAGACTGGGGTGCTTTGTCTTTTTTATGGGGGTGGCTGACTGTGGCTGTGGCTGTGGCTGTGGCTGTGTCTGTGTCTGTTGCTGCCCATAATCTGCAGCACCCGCATCGAGTTACACTTTGATGCGATTTTACATTTTTAATGGCTCGAATGTCACGACAAATTATGATGTATTTGGCGCCAGTGGGAGCTAGCGTCGCCAGACGCCAAAAGGCCAACCTCCTGCCCAAGTGTGAAATGGCAGCTGCCGATAGGGCGCAAGTGCCTTTACCACAACCTTTGCACCTCCCCATCCCCCTCACTTTATGCGCCATGGTTTTTTGGCCATTGCACCTGCTCGCTGACTGCACTCGGAGTTATGCTCGAAGGGGCAGTTGGCTGCCAGCTAATAGAAAATTTAAATGCCATCTCCTGGCAACTGGGAAACTGTGAAACTTGATGTGGTGCAACAATCTAAGCAAAGTTCATAAACTTGGCCGGGCCAAAAGTTTCAAAAACTTATAGTTGCTTTAATTATTATTTTCCTTTTTTTTTTTTTTTTTTTTTGTTTTTTAGGTGCTCTGAGAAAATGCTCTTACATATTTATGCATATATATGTATGTGTGTGTGTGTTACAAGTTCGTTGCAGGTCATTGAGGCAAATGTTGATTCTTAAGAGTTCATGTGGAAGAAAATTATGTGGCTGCTGTGGACAGATTTGCCATGGAGACAGAGAGAGAGAGAGAGAGAGAGAGAGAGAGAGAGAGAGTGAGAGAGAGTGATAGAAAGAGAGAGAGAGGAGAGAGAGTGGGGGAGAGAAAGAAGTCCAATATCAAGACTCTGGCTGCAGGTCAAGTTAGTTCGCTTAACCCAGAGGTTTAGCTTTTAGTTTGTTTCCTTTGCTATTTCAAGTTTCCATTAGCTGTGGCAAATTTGCCTTGAGAGTTTGAACTTCAAACTGAACTACGAAATTAAAAGTTAAGGAGCAAGTGTCATCATTTTGGTCGAAAGAAAATTAAGCATGTGAGAAAAAAACTTATGTATGTACTCTCAGCAGTTTTTAACAAACAAATTTTGAATGCTCTGAAGCTATATAGAATGATCCGAGCAGTACATTTCAATCAATGTTTACATATGAACAAAACTAGTTTAAAATGACAGTTTGTGTCTTTATAATAATTAATTATAATTATATTCAATTTAATACTAATTTAATAATAATAATAATAAATAATTTTATGTTATATTTATTTTTTGTATTGATCCATTGAAAATAGGGAACCGGGGTATAATAATTTATTATTAAAATTATCAAAATTATTATATATTTTATATGTATATATTAATAATATATGTATATAAATTATCAAGATTTAATATTTTTTTAATTTATTTATTTATTTATTTTATTTTATTTTTTTTAATATTCCTTTAAGTAATATTCAATAAAATTAATTCTAAATAATATATATTATTTACTGAATAATTTATTCGAACTATATGGCCTGCAACTCATACTCATTCACTGAGTATTCGCCCAGCATTCGCTCAGTTAGCTGTCCACTTTTGCTGCTGGCTATTCCCTCTCTGGAGCAGCCAATCATTTGGTATTTCGATTCACACTTGCAGCTCCGTTTTTCCTCATCAAACTATGAGCTGTGGCATCGCATGCGAACACCTTGCGCTGTGGGTGGTATAAATCACGTTTCTAGCTGGACATTCGTTTGACACAGACACAGCTTGAGTATCTATGGCAGGGTAGGTGGCATGCATGTTGCATAAACAAGGATTAAACAAAAGAAGTCACTGGTCCAACGGTTTTCCCACACTCGAATGCTGCGACCCTCAGCAGAGCAGCAGCAACACCAGGCAAATATTTGCCTTCGTGTGCCGCCTCGACAAGGACATCAGTCGAGGGACGCCATTTCCCTGCCAGAGTGTCTCTCTGACTGAGTGTGTGTGTGAGTGTGAGTGTGTGTGCTGCTTTTTACTTTCTGTGTGCCACTCACGTTGTGCTCGTTATTCATATTTATTGTACACGTTGCCAGTGCCACCGAGAAGGACCCCTTCATGAGTCCTGGACAAGTTGCATGTGCATTGCTTTTGCTTTTGCTTCTGCTTCTTTTGCTGCTGCTCCTGCTCCTGCTTTCGCTCCCGCTGCTGCTGGTGTTGTTGTAGGCGTGCATTCGTGTCTAGCAGCAAAAACTCTGCAATTACAGTTATTTGATGGGATTTACACCCACTCATACACCCATATACACACACACACACACCGAATCCTTTCGCCTGGGTTATACAATGCGGGTGCTGCCTGTTTGGACATTCATTTGCTGCCTCAATTTTACAGTCTTGAC